>CM065730.1:54499215-54504215 GCA_033310375.1 Conus canariensis
GACCACGCGCGCGCGCGCGTACGCCTAGACGCACATGCCTTTTAAGGTAAGGGTGGTTGGTTGTGGGGTGGGGGTGGGGGCAAGGGGGGATTATCGAGCAGGGGAGTATTGAACACGGAGAGTACTGACCTGGGGGCAAGGTATTGAGCAGGGAATCTGTCGATTCGGGGGAATATTGAGCTAACTCCCGCATTGTCGTGCGCTTAAAATTTGGGAGATTTTTTTTATTTATTATTTTTTTTAACCAAATTGTTCGGACCATCTAAATCTTTTCTGTCTGTCTGTCTGTCTGTCTGTCTATCTGTCTTTCTGTCTGTCTCTCTCTCCGTGATTGGGTCAGGAAGAGGTGGAGGTGGGGGGGGGGGAGGGGAAAGGAGGGGAGGGATGTTAGGGCCAAAGAGTGTGCATGTGTGTCAGAGGAGGGGGATGGAGGCGAGGATTGGGATAGGAATGATGGGAAGAGGATTGGGATAGGAATGATGGGAAAAGGATTGGGATAGGAATGATGGGAAGAGGAGGGGGATAGGAATGATGGGAAGAGGAGGGGGATAGGAATGATGGGAAGAGGAGGGGGATAGGAATGATGGGAAAAGGATTGGGATAGGAATGATGGGAAGAGGATTGGGATAGGAATGATGGGAAGAGGATTGGGATAGGAATGATGGGAAGAGGAGGGGGATAGGAATGCTGGGAAGAGGATTGGGATAGGAATGATGGGAAAGAGGATTGGGATAGGAATGATGGGAAGAGGATTGGGATAGGAATGATGGGAAGAGGAGGGGGATAGGAATGATGGGAAGAGGATTGGGATAGGAATGATGGGAAGAGGATTGGGATAGGAATGATGGGAAGAGGATTGGGATAGGAATGATGGGAAGAGGAGGGGGATAGGAATGATGGAAAGAGGATTGGGATAGGAATGATGGGAAGAGGAGGGGGATAGGAATGATGGGAAGAGGAGGGGGATAGGAATGGTGGGAAGAGGAGGGGGATAGGAATGGTGGGAAGAGGAGGGGGATGGGAATGGTGGGAAGAGGAGGGGGATAGGAATGGTGGGAAGAGGGGGGGATAGGAATGGTGGGAAGAGGAGGGGGATAGGAATGGTGGGAAGAGGAGGGGATAGGAATGGTGGGAAGAGGAGGGGGATAGGAATGATGGGAAGAGATTGGGATAGGAATGGTGGGAAGAGGATTGGGATAGGAATGTGGGAAGAGGAGGGGGATGGAATGATGGGAAGAGGATTGGGGATAGGAATGGTGGAAGAGGAGGGGGATAGGAATGATGGGAAGAGGAGGGGGATAGGAATGATGGGAAGAGGAGGGGGATAGGAATGATGGGAAGAGGAGGGGATAGGAATGATGGGAAGAGGATGGTGGATGGGAATGATGGGGGAAGAGGGAAGGGGGATAGGAATGATGGGAAGAGGAGGGGGATAGGAATGATGGGAAGAGGAGGGGGATAGGAATGATGGGAAGAGGAGGGGGATGGGAATGATGGGAAGAGGAGGGGGATGGGAATGATGGGAAGAGGAGGGGGATAGGATGAGGGAAGAGGATTGGGATAGGAATGATGGGAAGAGGAGGGGGATAGGAATGATGGGAAGAGGAGGGGGATAGGAATGATGGGAAGAGAGGAGGGGGATGGGAATAGGATGGGAAGAGGAGGGGGATAGGAATGATGGGAAGAGGAGGGGGATTGGAATGATGGGAAGAGGAGGGGGATGGGAATGATGGGAAGGAGGGGGATAGGAATGATGGGAAGAGGAGGGGGATAGGAATGATGGGAAGAGGAGGGGGATGGGAATGATGGGAAGAGGAGGGGGATGGGAATGATGGGAAGAGGAGGGGGATGGAGGCGAGGATTGGATAGGAATGATGGGAAGAGGAGGGGGATGGGAATGATGGGAAGAGGAGGGGGATGGAGGCGAGGATTGGATAGGAATGATGGGAAGAGGAGGGTATAGGAAATGGTGGGAAGAGGAGGGGGATAGGAATGGTGGGAAGAGGAGGGGGATAGGAATGATGGGAAGAGGAGGGGGACAGAGGCGAGGATTGGATAGGAATGATGGGAAGAGGAGGGGGATAGGAATGGAGGGAAGAGGAGGGGGATAGGAATGGTGGGAAGAGGAGGGGGATAGGAATGATGGGAAGAGGAGGGGGACAGAGGCGAGGATTGGGATAGGAATGATGGGAAGAGGAGTGGAAAGGACGGACGGGGAGGTGGAGACAGGACAGGGAGAAAAAGGAAGGAGAGGGAGGGAAAGGGGGGGGGGAGGGAGGGGCTGAGGAGGGTACGTGTGAGCACATGCATTCGATTCTTGATGATGAGATATACCAATTATTTCCGAGGCTCTGGAACACACACACAAAAAAAAACCTTCACCATATGGTTCCACAACAAACATAGAAGTTGTAAGTCACGTTGTTTACAGCAGAGACCCGCGTTAGGGCTGCAACACATTAAAGCCCCTGGCGAGCTGATCCATGATGAAAGACAGACCACGGGGAATTAGAAGACAGCAAGTCACGGCAGCTGTAGGTTTCAGCCTGGCCCGTTCAATCGCCAACAGAACGTCACGGTCCATCTCTGATGACCTCCTCTGTCTGCCTCATCCCTCCTCATGGATATTACTCTACAACACTGATGACCTTATATGGCTGCCTCATCTGATCATAGGAATGTTTCAGTCCCTCATCGATGGCCGGATCTATCAATTCTTTGCTGATGACCTGATCTGTCTGCCCCATCCCATCAGAAAGATGTTGCAGTCCTTTACTGATGACCTAAATTGTCTGTTCCGTCACAGAAACCTTTCACTCCTTTCGTAATGACCTGAACATGCAGCCCCCCCCCCCCCCATCCCCCACCCCACCCCCTTCGCATCACGAAACATAACAGTGTGTCACTGATAACTTGATCCATTCGCTCCATGTTATCACAAGGATGTAACACTCCTTCGCTGACGACCTTCAATGTCTGCTTCATCCCGACAGGAGGACATTACAGTCGTTCCCAGATGACCTGATCTGTCCGCCCCATCCTTTATATGAATGTTACAGTCCAACACGGATGACCTGATCTGTCCGCCCCATCCTTTACATGAATGTTACAGTCCAACACGGATGACCTGATCTGTCCGCCCCATCCTTTATATGAATGTTACAGTCCAACACGGATGACCTGATCTGTCCGCCCCATCCTTTATATGAATGTTACAGTCCAACACGGATGACCTGATCTGTCCGCCCCATCCTTTATATGAATGTTACAGTCCAACACGGATGACCTGATCTGTCCGCCCCATCCTTTATATGAATGTTACAGTCCAACACTGACCATCTGATCTGTCTGCCCCACCCCATAACATGAATGGTACAGTCCAACACTGACCATCTGATCTCTCTGCCCTATCCCCATCACATGAATGGTACAGTCCAAAACTGACCATCTGACCTGTCTGCCCTATCCCCATGACAGAGACGCTGCATTCCTAAACTGATGACCTGGTCCATCTGCCCCACGTCACTGCAGGAATATTACCGTCACTGACCGAGCACACTCGTTCCTTTTAGTCAAGAGTCTGAATCAGGAATATTACCGTCATTGACCGAGCACACTCGCTACTTTTAGTCAAGGGTCTGAATCCAATCTACGTCCGTCAGTAATAATATTCACAGACAGACAATTTCGTACTTAAAGACGCACTTTTGCTTTTTTTTTTTTTTTTTTTTTTTTTTTCGTTAAATCGCACATTTGCTAAGATTTTAAAAGTTAACGACTATGAAGTTCTTGACTGGGAGGTTTCATGTTTATCTGTCTGCTTGAGATTCTGTGCCCATCATTTCCTGTTCTCTTTCCTTCTCTTGAACCAAACGTAAAAGAAACATGACTATTCCGCCGAACGCAAGAGACAAATTACAAGACAAAACGCGACGAGTTTCGACCTCTTCGGCCATCTTGTGATCCGGCAAAACAAACAACATTCAAGACAATGAAAAAAAAGAACGAACAATCGCTTATCTCCTCAAAGTAGAGAATGGATCAATTACTCATCTCCTCAAATTCCATGGGTCGCAAAACTTAACAACCATTCTGCGCCCCGATTTGAGGAGGCAAGGGATTGATTGATCGTTTGTCATGTTCGTTGCCTTGGATGTTGTTTGCCTTGTCTGAAGAAGACCAAAGAGATGGAAATGCGTCGTATTTTGTTTTGCTTATTTGTTTATCGCTTTCGTCTGGCAGAATAGTAGTTAGTTTAATTCAGTTTCCGCCTGCGGTCGTCTCCCATTTGAAACCTTCTCTTTAGCCGTTTTTAACTAATTCTTTCTCCGTCCTCTCCTCAGCTTGTTCTCGCCCTGTCTTTTTGTGGCCCAGTTGCCATTTCTGTTGTCAAAAGTCTCCACTTTTCTTCTCTTGACTCTCCGCTACACTTGAGAACATGCCAGCTTGTTTACGTCGTCGCCAGGTGGCTGTGAGAAGGGAGACTACTCGCTGGACACAATGTCTTTAGTAGTATTTACTTTTTGGAATCTTTTTGTGGCACGGTCATGGTCGTGAGTTTTTGTTGTTGTTGTTGTTGTTGTTGTTTTGGTGCTCAGTTCAGTAAAACTGGTGTGTGTGTGTGTGTGTGTGTGTGTGTGTGTGTGTGTGTGTGTGTGTGTGTGTGTGTGTGCGTGCGTGCGTGCGTGCCTGCCTGAGTGCGTGCGTGCGTGCGTGCGTGTGCGTGCGTGCGTGAGTGCGCCCGCGCGCGCGCGCGCGCGTGTGTGTGTGTGTGTGTGTGTGTGTGTGTGTGTGTGTGTGTGTGTGTGCGTGCGTGTGAAAAAGTAAATGAAATGCTTGGGTGGCCTCAACACATCCTAATGCTCCATGCTGAAGGAATATCAATAATTCAGCTAACATGTTCACTGGATCGTCAGTGCAGATGGCTGTCTTTGTGGAGGGCACCACCCAGCCCTTCTGCATGGGGACGTTATTTTTTTCCCCCAATCAAAACTGAATTT
>CM065730.1:54509215-54529215 GCA_033310375.1 Conus canariensis
CTCTCTCTCTCTCTCCTGCTTCCCTTGCTTGGCTGCCAGCAAGAAAGGTTCCTCAGAGTGGACAAACCTTTGCAACAAAATTGCCCAGCTGTGTCCCAGTATGCCGGTAAACGGTCTCCCGTTCACCCTGAAAAGTGTTGCCAACACTCTGCTGAAAGAATATGAATGGCATTGTCAACATCGAAGGCAAAGGGAATCAAACGGTAGTTGTTCTTCGCCTGAACTCCGGCGCGTGAAACAGGACCACCCTGCCACCGTGACCCAAGTTGTCTATCAACGGAAAGACCCGTCCCACGGGATCCGAGACGGGGGGAGGAGAGTCGAGGCGCACAGGACTTCCACAGTTCAAGAAGAAAAGGCCAGTCATTTTTCTGTCCCCTCCGCTCTCTTCCCCCCCCCCCCCCCCCCACTCCCTCTAGTCTGGAAAACACAACTGCAGCGGACGCTTTCGGAGGTAACAAGTATCGGTGATGGCTGTGCGTCAGAATGTGTGCGATTGTGTGGAGCAAAACAAAAAAACAAAAAACAAAAAAAAAACCAGTCTACAAACACAAAACCTGACACAACGTACACAATCACTGACACAACATCTCGATGATGAGCTGGTGGTGGAACATCCCTGTGTGATTGACAGTGGTGGTGATGGTGACGCTGACCAAAGCAGGTAACGTGCCGATAGTGTATTCGATACTTCTAGCGACGAACGTTCCATGTCTGTGAAAAACTCAAACCGCCGATCCAAGAAAAATGCACCACAGGAGTGACAGACAAAATGCTAGATTTTACGAAATAATGACGTGTTTAGCAAACAATGCACACAAAAAATGCTGGACAGTACCAAGAGCAGTTTTTAAGACAGAAGACCGCCTCCACAACCCGGCTGGTCCGAACGGAAATCCCGATCTGGATACGACCTAACCGTAACTGAATGATAAAAACATGATTTCCTCACAGTGTCAGTATAACCTTTACTGTGGTGCTCAAATGTTTCATTGTCATACTTCCTTGATACGGTTTCCTCGTCCTGAAGAACTTTGATATCTGACTTCATGTTCACGTTCATTCCAGTCGATGACGTCAGTGACCTCCCCTTCTTCCTTCCCCATATTTGGGAATGGCCTTAACAGCTTGAAAAAATAAAGCATTCGTTTTCGTATTCTCCCTCCTCCTCCTCCTCTCTCTCTCTCTCTCTCTCTCTCTCTCTCTCTCTCTCTCTCTCTGTGTGTGTGTGTGTGTGGTGTGTGTGTGGTGTGTGGTGTGTGTGTTGTGCGGGAGTTCACATTCCTGTACAAGGTGTTGAGGGATTGGCGCTGGCCATACCGCCTGCTGAACTTCCTGACTCCACACAAGCGGGACGTCACATCAAACCCCGCGATTATAGTGAATTTAACACAACAAGTGCCATTCAACACACGTCAGGATAATTCCAGATCCTTCCAAGTCAACAGAGCTCAGACTAAGCAGTTCAGAACTCCTTTCTTTATAAACACTGTTCGTGACTAGAACCACCTGACGAGGCGACGGTGACACAACAGTCGACAGCTTCAAGCACGGTCTCAGCGCGCCACCAGTGCACTGCGCACCCCCCCCCCCCCCCCCCCCACCGTTGCGTCTATGCCATAAGTGGCAACAGCAACGTATCCTACAGATCCAGATCCAGATCCACAGGCTTGTTGAATTGTTGCTTTTAACACAGACAGATATGATTTGTTCTTATGTACCCTGATTGAAGGGACACAGACATACATGATTTGTTCTTGTGTACCCTGATTGAAGGGATTCATATTCATACTTCAACGGTTTCTCTATCACCATCCCCCTAACCCCCACCTCACTCGACCTTCTTCTTCGTCTTTTCTCTTTCTTTTTGTTCGTTTGTTCAAATCTGTGTGAAATCATTGTCACAATGACAGAGCGATTGTTCGCCTGTACTCACTCCCTCCTCCTCCCCTTAGACCCCATCTCTCTCTCTCTCTCCTCTCTCTCTCTCACACACACACACACACACACACACACACACACACAACGCACACACACACACACACACATTCCACATGTGTATGTATGAGTGAAGGGGGAGGAAGAGGGAAAAAGGGGAGGCGGAGGGAAAAAAGGGGGCAAGTTAGAGGCTGGATGGGATACAGAAGGCGTGTGCATGTCAATAAACATTGATGTCCACTGTTTGAGCTGACAGAGCAAGTCAATGTCACTGATGATTAATGTGACCCCTTGTTTTTCAACTTCGTCATCAGTTCATCAATTTCTGATTCGACGTCAGAACCATTCAGAGCTTGGTAACACCACACCATTCTTGTTGCAGAAGACTTGTCAGCCGAAATATCAATCCACGCTGTTTTGTTGTTCAGTTTTTCTATTACCCGTTGCTATATATACACGTGTGTGTCTTCCCCCCATCCTTATCTAAGATTTCATTACATGTATACGTGTGTGCAAGTTTCGACACAATTACAGGTCCTGTGGTGATCAGGAAAGTTTCAGGGTGAGGAAAAGTTCTGGCATCGGCTGGTTGTGAAATGGGAACGCACGTGTGTGAAGAGGAAACTGCCCGGCGAGGTACGTCACTTTCTTTTTCAATTCGCCAATTTTTTTTTTTTTTTTTTTTGGGGGGGGTCTGTCCCCCCCCCCCTTCCCGCTCTCCCGTCCCCTCCCTTCCACGTCACGTCCCTTACCTCCACTCATACACCTTCTACCCCCACATCCACCGACCCCTCTGAAAGCTCGCCCAGAAACGTTTCTGTCTTATCAAATAATATGATCGCTCCAGACTCGGCTTCCCAAAGAACCGAGAGAGAGAGAGAGAGAGAGAGAGAGAGAGGCCATGCTGTTGATGTGCGCCAAAGACTGAACAGTGTCACGCAGCCAGTTCAACCACCAACCATCCACCCCCCCCCTCCTCCTCCATCAACCTCCTCCTTCCCCGCCCCTCTTCTACCCCCTTCTCCCTCCTCCGCCCGTCTCCCGAGAGGTCATATTTTTTAACAACGGATTTCCATCGCGCACCCAGTCCTCTTCCACTGATTTCAATTTCAAAAATCAACATGCCTACATGCGGGAAACATTTTAAAGATCATCTTACCTCCACGTATTCTACGTCTCCATTTTTTTTTTTCCATCTGTTAATGAAATGCCGTTCGTTGGCAGCACCGGTCTTTCTTTCACTAATATTGTTCTTCCCCCAAAGTTCAAGAGCAAACGTTGAGATCGTTTTAAAACGTGTTTACTATTTCTTATGATAGGAATTCACGTAGAGAGCCGAATGGGGGGGGGGGGGGGGGGGGGGGGGGGATACACCCTAACTGCGCACTGAAGTAGCCGTCAAAGATAGGCTATGTCCACATTTACCACAGGGGACAGTAGAAAAATCTTTTTGATGGAAAGATGTTTTCTGAATCGGTTGTGGAGCTTCTCTCCGTCTATAGATGACTTTTTACCTCACGACGGTAAATGTGAATACTGCCATGTTACGAAAGATTCATCAGCATTTTCAGCCATTTGATACTTCAGAATTAAACGTGAGTGGAGTAGGAGAGAGAGAGAGAGAGAGAGAGAGAGAGAGAGAGAGAGAGAGAGAGAGAATCTGGTCATCTGTTTCGCCTGGAGGCATCACTAATATTGCAAACACTGTATAGTGACTATTGTTTCTTGCGCCATCTAGTCAGGATTTCCTTTCTGCCCCCTCCCTGAACTTAAAAAATCTACTTATCGGTACTGTAGCCCCGTAATCCTGCAAACTTTTCTTTTGCCTTCTCTCTGAACTTAAAACGTTTTCACAGGTAGTGTGGTCCTATAATCCTGCAAACATTTCCCGCCTCCTCCCTGACCTTAAAACCTATTTACTGGTAGTATAGTCCTATAATCCTGCAAACATTTTCTTCCTCCTCCCTGACCTTAAAACCTATTTACTGGTAGTGTGGTCCTATAATCCTGCAAACATATCCCGCCTCCTCCCTGACCTTAAAACCTATTTACTGGTAGTATAGTCCTATAATCCTGCAAACATTTTCTGCCTCCTCCCTGACCTTAAAACCTATTTACTGGTAGTGTGGTCCTATAATCCTGCAAACATTTCCCGCCTCCTCCCTGACCTTAAAACCTATTTACTGGTAGTGTGGTCCTATAATCCTGCAAACATTTTCTGCCTCCTCCCTGACCTTAAAACCTATGTACTGGTAGTATAGTCCTTAATCCTGCAAACATTTTCTGCCTCCTCCCTGACCTTAAAACCTATGTACTGGTAGTATAGTCCTTAATCCTGCAAACGTTTTCTGCCTCCTCCCTGACCTTAAAACATATGTACTGGTAGTATAGTCCTTAATCCTGCAAACGTTTTCTGCCTCCTCCCTGACCTTAAAACCTATTTACTGGTAGTATAGTCCTATAATCCTGCAAACATTTTCTGCCTCCTCCCTGACCTTAAAACCTATTTACTGGTAGTATAGTCCTATAATCCTGCAAACATATCCCGCCTCCTCCCTGACCTTAAAACCTATGTACTGGTAGTATACTCCTATAATCCTGCAAACATTTTCTGCCTCCTCCCTGACCTTAAAACCTATTTACTGGTAGTGTGGTCCTATAATCCTGCAAACATTTCCCGCCTCCTCCCTGACCTTAAAACCTATTTACTGGTAGTGTGGTCCTATAATCCTGCAAACATTTTCTGCCTCCTCCCTGACCTTAAAACCTATGTACTGGTAGTATAGTCCTTAATCCTGCAAACATTTTCTGCCTCCTCCCTGACCTTAAAACCTATGTACTGGTAGTATAGTCCTTAATCCTGCAAACTTTTTCTGCCTCCTCCCTGACCTTAAAACATATGTACTGGTAGTATAGTCCTTAATCCTGCAAACGTTTTCTGCCTCCTCCCTGACCTTAAAACCTATTTACCAGCAGTGTGGTTCTATAATCCTGCAGTTAATAGATTACAGCAAATGCCAGGCAAAAGATGTCAAAACGAATCAAGTTTTTACACAACAACATCGTGCACAACCCGCTTACTTCAACTGTCCCGCTGCGCTCGAGAAAAGCCGCCATGTTGATAACTACGCATTACTTTCGCTGCAGAGGGGGAGAGTTGTCATTCCATTTCTTCACACTGGCAAGACTTGAATACCCTCTACCAATCACAGAAAGTTCACAGAAGTTGGTGAATCACGCAGCCCGACATATACGTTACTCTTAGCAAACGAAAGAGAAAAGGATGAAAAGCAAAGACGTGTTCTTTCTGTGTAAAATCTTCATCTTCGATGCAAACATGGTCGATGCTTAAAGAGCAAAATAATTACAATTCCGCCGAGCGAAAGAGATGAACAAACTACAAGACAAAACACGACACGTTTCGACCTATTTGATCTTCTTCAGGCAAGACAAACGACATTCAAGACAATGACAACGAAGAACGAACAATCAGCAATATCCTCAAACTGGGCGCAAAATGCATCAATCACTTATCTCTTCAAACTGGGCACAGGAAAGCGTCCTGGTGTTCACGCAAAGTGTTAATCATGCACAGTTCCCCCTCCCCTCCCTCATCTCACCCTACTTTTCCGTTACCCTCCCCATTCTTTCAGCATTCCCATTTCTCTGCTCTCGCTTTCTCAACACCCCAACTCCGTCAACATCCTCCATTGTTTGAACACCTCACTGCCTCTACATCCCTAGTGTTTGGACATCCCGTTGTCTCATTACTCCCACACTTTCAACATCTCTTTAGTCTTTCATCCCCCCCCCCCCCCCTTCCCCTCTCCGCCCCACCTCTCTCAAAACCCTCATTCTTTCAACACCCAATTCCTTTAACCTCCAGTCTTTCGTTACTTCCATTATCTTACCCCCTCCTCCCCCCCCCCCACCCGCTTTTTCCCACAACCCAGTCCACCATAACTCAACATACAAGTCTGTCAAATGTCCATTCCATCGACGCACCTATTCAATCAGCGCCCACTCCTGAACCTCTCCACTCTACATTACTAAAGCCATATTCCCTGAATATCCACACTCTTTCTGTTAACATCCTACCACATCCCCCAAACCTGATTTCTTTCTCAATCTTCTTTAAAACGCAAGCGCATAGGAAACACCCTCACACATCCCTGTACACGATCTGTACCACCATTTCGCCAGTTCTGAAAATACGCAGGGGTTTGCATTTGTGCGTTTTCAAATCGGTCATTGTATCTGTACCATTTTATCGTCAGCTTCTAAATGCTGCGTTGTGTATGTTACACTCTTCTCGTGTCGTTAAATAGTTTCATTTCTCTATTTTTCATGGATTCTCTGTGTTGTTTTCTTAGATTTTGACGAGGCGACTTTAGGTGTGTTTCGTCCCTCTATGAGAAGGCGCGGTGATCTTGCTCATAGTCTCAAAACCCCACTCCGTCAAACCATAAGCAAGTTAAGTACAGAATCTTGATGAGCATGCTTGCACCATCACTGCTGATGATGACGAGCGATTTTTTTTTTTTTTTTTTTTTTTTTTTTTACAAATCCTGTCTCAGGTTAACGAGTTTCGCACATGTTTAACAGAAGGATGCTGAAGCTCTTGATGGTGAACTTTAACGTTCTTCACAGCGCGGCTTTTAGGGGCACATTGGGTGTTGCAACCAGCTTCAGTAAACAGTCAGTGAACTGACTTGCTATTTGGTGCGTCGGGCGAGATCTGTATCTACATAGGGAAAGGCGGGCGCCAAAGTAGACGAGTGGTTCGTCTGTAGTCAGTGTCTCTTACGCTTCATTTATCAAGGGGCACTGCACATATGGCTATTTGTTTTATGTCACTTCTTTCTCTGGTATCTTCATGAAATATAAAAGTCCTTCTGTAATTGATGTCGTATTTCATTCATTGACCATTTATTGTTGTCACTATTTCCTTCGATAATTGATATAAATGTTTTTTATTTGTTAATTGTTGTGTAACAAAAGTGTCATCTAAGGCAACGTTTTAGGTTAACATCTTTGATGGTTATTGTCTATTATTGCTGAAAACATGGATTATCTCCCCTGAACCCCCCCTCCCCTCCCCTCTCTGTTTCATTTCCGAGGACCACCATCAACGAGATCCTTTGTCCTTGAATGTTACTTGTCTTTGAATGTCTTCATTTGTCTTTGAGATGTCTTCACTTTGTCATTTGAGATGTCTTCACCTACTTAGACCTATCCATTGAGACCCGTTCACATACTGGTTCTTTCTTTTCTCCACAATCAATCTCTGATTTTGACCACAAAACCATATTCTGCATGCTACGCGCGCAGCTTGTGAATCTAAAACGAGACTGCGTTACGTACCTGAACGGGGACATTTTCTCCCAGGATTCACGACGGTCAGGAAGGTGCAAAAAAACTGAAGCCACATAACGCCCATAACATATGGCGATATTTCGGTTTGTTTTAAGCTTTCTCAACCTACACTGGCCAACTGACAAACGAAACAGTTTAGATTTCTGTGCTTCACTGCGGTTTCAGTTTTCTTGAAATCAAGTCGAGCTTGCTCGACGTGACGTAGGCTGTTCAGTATCCAAAGGGCAGACACGGTCAGACAGCACGTTCCGATTGAAAATATAAAACAGCTTGCTTGCGTGCTTCCTTATACGCCTGTGGTCACCCCCCCCCCCCCCCCCCAACTCTTTCAACATATCTTTACCCACCATCCCACCCTCTTTCCAGCGCGCACGGACCATCGTAAGTTGTTCAACTCCCGCGTCGTGCTTCAGGAGATACAGGGCTTGCAGGCTATTACAAGTGAACTGTGGTTTCTGTCACGGCCGAGAGATTTTAACTTGCTGTGCTCACTGCTCACCTTGTCGCTGCACGTGCGTACGTCTTGTCAATTGTGAGTGTAAACCGCTGTCGCCCGCAGCATTGTCATGCACGATACAGTCTTGTTCAGTTGTTGAGGTGTGAACCCCGCTTCTCGCCAACAAGGCGTGTTTCACGTGCCTCCTGCTCCTCCAGCTTTCCCTTGTCTCTTTTTCCGATGGTTTCGGAAACGGTACGACCAGCAGTCGTCACATCCACCATCCGCATGGCAGTAGCGTCCAGTAGGCTAACCCTGGAGCTTTTTGTTTCTTGTTTCCAAGTCACTCACTGGACAGACTTGTAGCAGTAGCTTAACCGTCTCCATGCTTTGAAATAAACATCAAGCGAGTGCTGCAAAAGAATCTGAAACCCATGTGAGCCTCATTTCTGAAGGAATATTTTGACTAGAATTAAAGGAGTTTATGTCACCAACTTGTTTTGGTTCTCTCTCTCTCTCTCTCTCTCTCTCTCTCTCTCTCTCTCTCTCTCTCGGCTCGTGTGTGTGTGTGTGTGTGTGTGTGTGTGTGTGTGTGTGTGTGTGTGTGTGTGTGCATTCTGGCAATCGCATGAGTAGCGTAAGAAACTTGGCAACAATAAATATTAAGACATTAGTGCATAAAACTGTGATCCCCGTAATAAAAAGTCGAAATCTGCGATTAACGTTTCTAGCAGTATTTTGACTGTCGCAGTTGTGATCAGTTACAATTACTGTTATACTTGAGTAGAGGGTATTGTTTATAAACTTTGCAAATATTGAAAACAAAACAAAACAAAACGAAACAAAAACACCACCGCCACCAGTTACATTCTAGCAACATGAAACTTGTTGATGTGTTTCTTTTAGAAAAGTGACATGCAGATTATAAAAAAAAAATGAAGACATTACTAAAACAGAACCAGGAAAGATCACATATCACTTACCACATTAACGTATTACTGAACAGAGAACTAGGGCAGATCCCATAGAAGTTACCACAAACAGCTAAGCAGGATTATATGAGCTTCTAGTTCATGATAAATAAAACGAATGAAGCTACCCTAAAACAGCAAACAAAACAGTCTTATATTTTCAACAAAATGACAGACCTTTATAAAAAAAACTATCGAAAATTTTTGTACCAGTTCTTATAGAACAGGGAGTACTTTACAATGGAACGAAGACATGCTGTCCATGTGTGCGTCTGTCCGTAGTCAAAATGTGTTCCACTTGCTCCAGACAAAACTTCTGGGCCGATCTTTCTGAAATTTTGTAGGTATGTTCATTATGGGTCACGGATGATGCCCAATGTTTTATTTTACAAGAATAGTCGTTACTAACGGCTATAACGGCCCAAAACTGTTTTTATTCTTTATAGAATATCTCAGAAAGTACTTGGCCGATTTATAAGCGGTTTGAATGATCTTGTGACAAATCGAAGCCTCTTTCCATACGTAAGTGTATGTAATGCTGAAAATCGATTGTTCAGCCGTTAAAAACCGTTATTTCTTATATATAGGTGGATTTTTAATGAAATTTGGTGTATAGAAAAGGTTATCACAAATGGCAATTGTATGTAGTGTTTCAAAATTTGACCGTTAAAAACCGTTATTCTTGACATATTGTCCGAATTGGATGAAATTTGGTTTGTACACAGGCTTTAGCTCAGTGAGGACTAAAATACCAGTTTCAAAAGTGTACCTTGGTTAAACAACCGTTAAAACCGTTTATTATATTATATATATATATATATATTATATTTATATATTATAATTTTGGTGGATTTAATGAAATTGGTAGTAGAAAGGATATCACACACAAATGGCACTTCCATATAGTGTTTCAAAATTTGACCGTTAAAAACCGTTATTCTTGACATATTGTCCGATCTGGATGAAATTTGGTAGGTACATAGGCTTTAGCTCAGTGAGGACTAAAATACCAGTTTCAAAATGTACATAGCTTAAACAACCGTTAAACCGTTATTTTGCCGTTATTTCTTATGTATTGGTGGTTTTTAATAAGATTTGGTATATAGAAAGGTTATCACACTCGTCTATGAAAGTACTGTATTTGACGGATTTTAAAATAGCTTTAGATCTAATAACTGACTGGTAGATCATGGGTATTTTCATAGTAAACATGCTCTTGACATGTACACGCGTATTCAAGATAAACTGGGAGTACGTTTATATGCTTTGCATCTTGTGAAATTTTACATGTTGCTAAAATTACCAAAAGAGGGCATTTAACTTTAAAAAAAAAAAAAATTGGACTGATCAACATCAAATAAAACTAAGACGTCATATCTAGTTGCGTCAAAGTCTGCTGATAAGGTACAAGTGGGAGAAATAATGACGTGACTGGATAGTCAAAGAAAGACAGAGAGCAAAGCGTCCCTCAGAACTAGGTTACCAATAGCCTCTGCCTTTTTAACCAGAACTCTGAGAGTATGCCACAGCCAGCCACCATTTTAACCCCCCAAAACCTCCCCCGGCTAAGTTCTTTTTACCACGTCAGTTCCAGCTGGACCACGGAAACGAGTATTCCGACAATTGCCGAGCCCGTTCGAGTGGACACGAAGTCGGCCGATCCCGATCAACAACTTCGTCTGCATTGTGCGCGGATACTTTGAAGGCAGAGTGGTGAGCTCGTACAGATGAGTACGATAGTCGCACGTTTATTCTGTTCTTATCTATGGATAGATCACACTTGTTAAATTGAATGAACGCGGTAAGGATGGAAAAGAAGGTGAAGAATAGCCACAGCTAACAAGACAAAAGGTAAGACTTTCTATCTAAGGGTAAGTGTTTACCCATTTTATTGAGGACCGACAAAGTGAGAAGCGAATTTCACATTCAGACCTTTTGAGTCAAACATTGCAGCAAATATCCCTTGTGCAAACTTGAGGAAGGAGAATCTCCGCTCGCCGTCCACGCGTGATCGCATCAAGAAGTCAGTCGGTAGCCTCCCTTGAGACTTCGGTAAAGTCCGTACGCCTTCGGAATGCTGTGTTCGGGCGTCCAGCTGGAACTGACGTGGTAAAAAGAACTTAGCTCCCGCCGCCCCACCTCCCCGTTACCATATCCTCTCTTCACCCACAGAACGGCGTTTTTTGTCTGATCCTAAGTGATGCAGCGTCATTATGTCTGCCATCCAACACTCCAGAGGCAAGTGTTACGACTAAATCGTCAGTCGAAACGTGAACATTGATTCCAGGAACAAGCCAAGGTTAGATGACCGAAAGTAAAATGCACGTAGTCCATACACATATTATGTGCAGGACCTGAGGTTTGCAACCACCACTAATCATTTTGCATGCACATACACAGTCCCGCGCGTTTGTCTCTGTGTGCACAGGTACTTTCTGTTCTCCCTCTTTCCCCACTTTCTTCCTCACCATCTTAGCATCTTTGTCCAGGTGCAACATACAGAAAACAACACAGGACGGGTGCCATGCGACGAAAACAAACAAACAAACAAACAAAGCAAAGTAGCAATTAAAACAAAACAAAGAAAATAAAAACAACCTAGAATGGGTACTATGTGGCCAACAGAAAACAGGACGAGTGCCACGTGAGAAACTAGAAACACGGCATGGGTGCCACGTGACAAAAAGAAAGTACAGGACGAGAGCTCCGTGACGGACAGAAAACATAGAACAGGTGCCATGTGACAAAAGAAAATACAGGACTGGTGCCATGCGACAAAAGAAAATACAGGACGGGTGCCATGCGACAAAAGAAAATACAGGACGGTGCCATGCGACACAATAAAATACAGGACGGGTGCCATGTGACACAATAAAATACAGGACTGGTGCCATGTGACAAAAGAAAATACAGGACTGGTGACATGTGACAAAAGAAAACACAGGACTGGTGCCATGTGACAAAGAAAATACAGGACTGGTGCCATGTGACACAAAAAATACAGGACTGGTGCCATGCAAAAAAAAAACAAAAACAAAATACAGGACTGGTGCCATGCCGACAAAAGAAAATACAGGACTGGTGCCATGCGACAAAAGAAAATACAGGACTGGTGCCATGCGACAAAAGAAAATACAGGACTGGTGCCATGCGACCAAAAAAAAAAATACAGGACTGGTGCCATGCGACAAAAGAAAATACAGGACTGGTGCCATGTGACAGAAGAAAATACAGGACTGGTGCCATGTGACAATAAAATATAGGACGGGTGCCATGTGACACAATAAAATACAGGACTGGTGACATGTGACAAAAAAATACAGGACGGGTGCCATGTGACAAAACAAAATACAGGACTGGTGCCATGTGACAATAAAAATACAGGACGGGTGCCATGTGACACAAGAAAATACAGGACTGGTGCCATGTGACAATAAAATACAGGACGGGTGCCATGTGACACAAGAAATACAGGACTGGTGCCATGTGACAAAAGAAAATACAGGACGGGTGCCATGTGACACAAGAAAATACAGGACGGGTGCCATGTGACAAAAGAAAATACAGGACTGGTGCCATGTGACACAATAAAATACAGGACGGGTGCCATGTGACAATAAAAACAGGACTGGTGCCATGTGACACAAGAAAATACAGGACGGGTGCCATGTGGCACAAGAAAATACAGGACTGGTGCCATGTGACACAAGAAAATACAGGACGGGTGCCATGTGACAACACACAAACACACACATCACACACACACACACACACACACACACACACACACCACACACACACACACACACACACACAGAGAGAGGAAGAGAGAGAGGAGAGAGAGTGAGAGAGAGAGAGAGAGAACGGATGCTAAGGGACAAACAAAAAACAGGACGGATGCCATGTGACAAACAGGAAGCACAGGACGAGTGCCATGTGACTAACAGAAAGAACAGGACGAGTGCCATGTGACAAACAGGAAGCACAGGACGGATGCCATGTGACAAACAGGAAGCACAGGACGAGTGCCATGTGACAAACAGAAAACACAGGACGAGTGCCATGCGACAAACAGAAGAAGAACAGGACGAGTGCCATGTGACAAACAGAAAACATGGACGAGTGCCATGTGACTAACAGAAAACACAGGACGAGTGCCATGTGACAAACAGAAAGCACAGGACGGATGCCATGTGACAAACAGAAAGCACAGGACGAGTGCCATGTGACAAACAGAAAACACAGGACGAGTGCCATGTGACAAACAGAAAACACAGGACGGATGCCATGTGACAAACAGAAAACACAGGACGAGTGCCATGTGACAAACAGAAAACACAGGACGAGTGCCATGTGACAAACAGAAAACACAGGACGATGCCATGTGACAACAGAAAACACAGGACGAGTGCCATATGACAAACAGAAAGCACAGGACGAGTGCCATGTGACAAACAGAAAACACAGGACGAATGCCATGTGACAAACAGAAAACACAGGACGAGTGCCATGTGACGAAACAGAAAGCACAGGACGAGTGCCATGTGACAAACAGAAAACACAGGACGAATGCCATGTGACAAACAGAAAGCACAGGACGAGTGCCATGTGACAAACAGAAAGCACAGGACGAGTGCCATGTGACAAACAGAAAACACAGGACGAATGCCATGTGACAAACAGAAAGCACAGGACGAGTGCCATGTGACAAACAGAAAGCACAGGACGAATGCCATGTGACAAACAGAAAGCACAGGACGAGTGCCATGTGACAAACAGAAAGCACAGGACGAGTGCCATGTGACAAACAGAAAGCACAGGACGAGTGCCATGTGACTAAACAGAAAGCACAGGACGAGTGCCATGTGACAAACAGAAAAAACAGGACGAGTGCCATGTGACAAACAGAAAGCACAGGACGAGTGCCATGTGACAAACAGAAAAAAACAGGACGAGTGCCATGTGACTAACAGAAAGCACAGGACGAGTGCCATGTGACAAATAGAAAACACAGGACGAGTGCCATGGGACTCACAGAAAACAACACAGGACACGTCATATATTGTTCTCTGCTTCGTAACAACGCTCAGTAGATTCATGATTTTTTTTTTTTTTTCGGTCGGGGGAGGGGGGTGGGAGGGGGGAAGGGGGAGTTGACCTGCCTGTCCTGCGCTAGTTCTCCTTTAAATTTCATCTTCTCACAAGCGCTTAAAGAAACACCCATAGTTTCCTGATTTTAATAGACCTCATCTCCGAAATGGGGCTTCGTTCAGTTGTCACTACTTATTCCTTCTACCTTATTGTCCTACTTTTGAACCCTAGGTAATCGTTATTGTCCAGACTCGAAGTCGCCCGGAAAACCAGTATTATCAGTTCTCCCAGTAGAAAAGAAAACTCTACAATGTCATAGGTGACAACGATCTTTCTCCTTGGATGCGACAGTCGGACATGAAAAGTCACTCTAGCGCGAAAAATCAAGTTTTTTTCGAGAAGAAATGCTTCAGACTGACGGGATTCTCCGTACCTCTTTTCAATGACTGACTGACTAGAACCATTTCTTTGTCAGATGAACCATAGGGTATACTGACGTTTTAAACAAAATGAATAACACAAATTTAGAAAAGTAAATTAAAACTGAAGAAAAAAAAAAAGTAAGACACTGTCAATTCATTACTTCAGAAATGAAAAAAATTGTAAAGAAATGATTTACGATTCCTTAACAGAATTGCAATAAGTCCAATGAACATACAAATGTCACTCTCTTCCTCTCTCTCATACTCCTACTTACTCCCATCCTGAGAACCCTTCTTACACCTAATCATATCCATAATGAAATAATAAGGAATCATCATTATTTCTCTCTCTCTCTCTCTCTCTCTCTCTCTCTCTCTCTCTCTCTCTCTCTCTCTCTCTTATCTGGGCAAGTACTCATGAAACACACACACACACACACACACACACACACACACACACACACACACACACCACACACACACACACGCACGCACGCACGCACGCACGCACGCACAAGTACGTACGTACGTACATACATACATACACACATACATGCATACATACATACATACATACATACATACATACATACATACATACTGAACGTCTTTCTCAGATACTAGTCACTATATAACGCTGGCAGACATCATTTCGTAGTTCTCCAGTGACATAAACGTCCCAGGAGACGGCAAGCACCTCGCTACGGCTTTCTCTGGCCAGGACCTTTCTACACAGCGCAGTGGAGGATGCACGTACATCCCGGAGGCAGACGGAAATTCTAAGTCCTGGATGGCCCATATAAAGGACCGGGCTGGACACAGCCCCTCTACCCTGTCGCGCATGACTGGCAATACAGGATGGCGGAGAGCTCTGACCCGCGGAGCGTCTGTCACGATTCCCCATGAGATCGACTGCCATACGGCAATAATAAAAGTAGTTAGCACACCATTGGTCTGTCTGAACGGAAGAGGCAGCCATGTTGGCGGAACGCATGCGCAGTATAGTAGTTGTTTGAAGCGCCCAGGCCCCCACATCCCCACTATCTGCCATGCCCTTTCCTCTCATTTCCATCAGAAGTGACTTTTGCTCCCCTACTTTCTTCTTTTACCGTCTTTCCCCTGCTTTTTATGTTTTCCTTTTCTCCTGCTTTATTCTCTCCCCTTCTTGTCTCACTTTTCCCCCTTGGGTTCCGGCTTTGGTTTTCTCTTCTTTTTCAACGTTACCCTTTCCCATTTATTTTCCTGCTTTACTCTCCCCTTTCTCTTCTTACCTTGCTCTTCTTTTTCGACGTTACTCTTTCCCATTTATTTTCCTGCTTTACTCTCCCTTTCTCTTCTTACCTTGCTCTTCTTTTTCGACGTTACTCTTTCCCATTTATTTTCCTGCTTTACTCTCCCTTCTCTTCTGACCTTGCTCTTCTTTTTCGACGTTACTCTTTCCCATTTATTTTCCTGCTTTACTCTCCCCTTCTCTTCTGACCTTGCTCTTCTTTTTCAACGTTACTCTTTCCCATTTATTTTCCTGCTTTACTCTCTCTTTCTCTTCTTACCTTGCTCTTCTTTCTACTAGCCGCACCCCTCTTCCCACCACACCCACCATAGCTACTACCCTCCCCTTCCATGTTCCTTTTCCCTCCCTTATTTTCCACTCTCCCTTCTTTCTACTTTTATGTCTCTGTTCTTCCTTGCTTTATCTTTCTTTTTTTTTTTCTCTACTTTTGCCTTGTCTTTTCTTCTTTTTCTGATTTCCCTCTCTTTTTCCTTCTCACCTCGTCCGTTTGCACTTTTCCCATCTTTTGTCTTTTCTTCTTTTTCCTAATTTCTCTTCTTCCTTCTTCTTCCGTTTTTACTTTTTCTATCTTTCCATTCGTTTCTCACTTATCCCAGTCCTTTTTTTTCCCTTTTCCGTCTCTGCCGTTTTCCTTACTTTCCCAGTCTTCCTTTCTTTCTTACGATTCCCTTACCTCCCCTCCCTTCTTTTTACCTGCCTCTTTTTTTTTTCTTGTTTCGCAAGATTTCACTCTTCCCTTTTTTTCTCCCTTCTTGCTTCTCTTCTTACGTGTCCTCACTTTCCTTAGTTTTCGGACTTTTTACACTCCTTCTTTTCTATTTACTTCTTTTTTCTTCCTTCTCTTCATACTACTTCTTCATGTTCCTTTTCTCCTTATTCATCTTTCTATTTTTTTTCTATTTTCCTTCCCTTCTCCCTTCCGTACATCCTGTCCTATTCTATTCATTCTTTTTCCCCACTCTTTCTACTCTATTCAATTGACTCTTCTCTTTACACTTAACTTTTCCCTCCCGCCCCCCCCTCCTAATACCTCTATTTAATGCTTTTCACAGATTTGCCCTAAAAAACAGGCAACGGTGACGTAAAGTAGGAAACCAAGGTGCTTGGGGAAGAAGGTAAGGGTAGGTGATAGCAAAAAAAAAAAAAAAAAAAAAAGGGGGGGGGGGGGGGTAAGTTTTGTAATAAGAAAGGAAGAAGAATTTTAAAAAAGAAAGAAAGAAAGAAAATGTTGAAAAAAACAAAACAAAGAAACAAAAAATGGAAGAAAAGTATAGTAGTCAATCGAATGAAGAAAAAAAAAAAGGCATGAATAGTGAAAATGGGGGAAAGTGAAAAAAGTAAAAACTGGGGTGTATGCAAAGAAGGGGAAAGCAGGGAAAAGTAAGATAGAATGGAAGAACAAGGAAAGTAGGAAAGGAAAAAGAAAAAAAAAAGAAACAGAAAGAAAGAGTAAGGGAAAAGCAGGAGACGAAGAGAAGAGTTAGGTAAAGTTAGAAAAGAAATAGGAGCACGGAAAGCAGAAACAGGTAACAACAGTAAGAAAAATGTGGAAGAAAAAAAAAAAAAAACGAGGAAAAGAAGAGCCAGAAAAAGGGAAAGTAGAAGTGTACCCTGGTCTGAAGGGGACTGGCTGCCACTTTCTGAGGGTCGGGGCTGTAGCTGTGATCTACCCCAAAGTTCTCCGCCTTGTGTCGGCGTGGAGAGGCCGGCCTGAGTGCCGACAACTACCCTACCTGCCACTGCGCCCGGGACCGACTACCCGCTGAGCCAGTTGGGCCGGAGACGCCGCTGCTGCCAAGCCAGAGCGCCGCTCCCGAGATTTGATCCAGCGACCTGTTGGCTAGGCCGTCGCTGCGTTCTGTTTTGTTGTGTGAGCCACAGCTCCTGTGTGAGACTGTCGCCTTGTCGTCGGCAGAGACGCCGTCAGTGTGGTAGTGATTTTGAGCCACAGCTCTGTGAAGCTCCATTAGTCCTGTGTCAGACTTGACTCTGTAGACGTCGTCTTCGTCGTCTTCGTCGTCTTCATCGTCTTCGTCGTCTTTGTCCTCTTTAGCATCCTTCTTGTCATCGTTGGAATCCTGCGCCGTTCAGAGAACTGTGTTGGACCGGACGCGGCCGGCACCAGCAGTGCTAGTAGGCAGCCAATTATACTCAGAGGCATAAAAAACGCGAAAAAATAGAGACAGTGCACGATTGTTCACATTGTGAACAGGACGTAAGCAATGTCGCTGTCACGTGCAACATTAGCAGTACGTGGTGTCTTGGCCGGTTGTAACCTCGTAACAGTGGGTGAATGTTGCCGGGTCAGCGTTTTTGGCACGAGGAGTGCATTTGCCATGTGGACTACCTACGCCACGTGCATCAATGTGAATTGCAACTCAATGTGGCCCCGATTGTGGGGCTATAAATTTCCAAACCCCAAAAAGTTCAAATTATCCCTTCCAGCGGCGCCAACATAATGCCGAGACTTTCTCGTCAAGATCGTTGCATAGCAATGGGGCAACTGCAGGCCGGGGTTCCAATGAGGCAGGTCGCTATCGCATTCGGAGTCCACATTTCCACCGTCTATCGCCTTCTGGACCGCTTTCAAGCAAGAAACACCACTGATGACAGACCGAGGAGCGGCAGACCGAGGGTCACCACAGCAGCCCAAGACCGCCATCTTCTGCGTCAGCATCGACGGGAGCCTTACCAAACCGCTGCCAACACAGCCAGGAACACCGTCAGCAACCATGGCAGGCCAATCAGCAGCAGGACCGTGCGTCGCCGACTGAACACAGCTGGTCTCCAATGCAGGCGTCCAGCCCGGCGACTTATCCTGACACTCCAGCATCGCCAGAACCGTATGCAGTGGGCACAGATCCACGTGCATTGGCGCCATCGGGACTGGGGCCGAGTCCTCTTCAGTGATGAAAGCCGGTTCTGCGTTGACCCAGGCGATGGCTGCATCCGGATCTGGAGAAGAGCGGGGGAACACTTCACGGATGTCAAAAGGGACCCATGGGGTGGTGAAAACATCATGATCTGGGGGGCTATCGGCATGAATCGCCGTATTGGGCCAGTCATCTTCCAGAATGTGGGTCCAGGACGTGGTAACGGGGTCACTGCTGTTCATTACATTGACCAAGTCCTGAGGCCCCACATCCTGCCGCATTTCCAGCGGCATCCACAGAACCTGTTTCAGCAGGACAACGCAAGGCCGCACACTGCCCGTGCTACGCAGAACTTCCTGAGGCAGAACAACATCAATCTGCTGCCTCACCCAGCCCGTTCTCCCGACCTTATCCCAATAGAGCATTTCTGGGATGCCCTTCAGAGGCAGTTGAACCAGCTCAACTCCAGACCCCAGACAGCAGCTCAGCTTGCTGTCGCTGTGGGCCAGGTGTGGTGGCAAGTCTCCCAGAGGCAGACCAACACTCTAGTGCGCTCGATGTACCGCAGGTGCACAGCTGTGATCAATGCTCGAGGTGGTCACACCAGATACTGACATTCTGCTGTTAACACAGGGTCAAGGTCAAGTTCATGTGACCTTATTTTCTACCAGAATGAACTTTGAAAGGACACTTTTGCGGTGTTTGATTGCTTTTTCTCACTTTCTATTACCAGTTCAAAGGAATCGTTGGCCAAATTACATCAAAATTTCTATACAGTTTGTTTTCGCGTTTTTTATGCCTCTGAGTATATATATAGTTCTGTGTGTACGCCTTATGGTTGGCGTGCCGACCTGTTGATGAACTTATATTTATTATATATATGTTTGTCTGATGGCTCGGGCAGCATAAAACAAAAAAAGTGTCGTTCTGTTGCCTGGCTGTCAATGTTCGGGTGAGTGGGTGTGAATTGGAAAAGTCGTGCATGCATCCATAATTTCTGTGTGAGAGTCAGACAGTCAGACACCCGCAGACACGACCCATTCCATCCGTAACAGTTATTACATATCTTAGTTGATGTGAAATATTGATCTGCATGCTATGTAGTGGCGTGTATTGATTCTGTGATGAATTGTAATGATATGATATGTGAAATGGTATATTGATATGTGTTTATGTTTGATGGTTCAGGCAGCATATTAAAGACAGAAACTTAACTTGTGAGTTGCCTGGCTATCCATGTTCATATGGTGTGGGTGTGTGTAGAGAATAATCGTTCCACGCATCCAGACTTTTGAAAGTTAGAGTCAGACCGTAATACACACAGCACCACACCATCCGTAACAAGTGGTGAGGCGGGGGGTGGGGGTGGGGGGGGGGAGTCGGAAAGAGTAGCAAAAAAAAAAAAAAGTAGGAAAGAAGAAAGTGCAGTCGAGCAAGTTGAACGCAGCTCTAACCAGTGACCCAATGATGATCCTTTTCCTCCCAGGCCGGCTGATCGATACAGGACGACCCCACTGCCCCCTCCCCTCCCCCCCCCCCTCCCCCCCCCCCCCCTCCTCCGTTGCCCCCCCCACCCCCCCCCCCACCTCCCGGCCCCCCCCG
>CM065730.1:54531715-54534215 GCA_033310375.1 Conus canariensis
TGCAGGTGTCGGTATCTCTCGGGCCTGGTTGACGCCGGGATATATTATGAAAGGAAGCGTAGAGTACAGCCCTGTCATGTAGTCTCAGACCGAAATGGAAATCCGTAGCATCATCTTAATCATCCTCATTCTCCTCGATCAGCATTAAAAGAAAAAAGTCTCAAATTCTGTGGCCCTTCATGCCCTGCTCTCATGGTGACCTCAATGTCGATGTCCTCCATGCCCTGCTCTCATGGTGACCTCAATGTCGATGTCCTCTCCACGTCTGTGGCCTTGGTTTGGTTCCGTCGGGGTCACCGGTATCGGCGAGCCCATGGGGGCTGTCGTTGGACGGACGTGGTGGCGCCCTCCGGAGGGAGAGCTCACTCACGCTGGCCCCGCGACTAAGCAATTATTGTCGTCAGTAGGGGGCTTAGTAGGTGGTGTCCTGCGTATGTTAGATCGGAACAGGCGCCACTGAACACCACCGAAGTGACTCGGCGGCAGTGCAGTGTCTCCTCCGGTGGGTTGCCTCTTGACGACTTGACATTAACTGCTCCCTGTGGATTGCCGGTGCCGGGGCTGCGGCGGGCCGACAGGGCTGTGGCTGTGGACGGGTGTCGAATGAGCGGCGTGGGTGCATAGCCACTGAGTGGCGCAGAGGTTGGAGAGCAAAAAAAAACCAAAAAACAACAAAAACAAAAAACAAACAAACAAAAAACACGTGAAAACCGGAAAAAAAAAAATCAAAACAAACAAAAATGCGCGCGCGCGCGCGCGTTTGTGTGTGTGGTGGCCGCGGCCCTACACAGAAAGGGTCTTATAATGGACTTGGCAGAAAAAGGTAGCTAAGCCTTGGAAGCCAGTCAGCCTCAATGAGTCATGTCAGAGCAAAGGGAGCTAAACTCCTATCAGCCTCAGTGAGTTATGCCAGAGCAAAGGGAGCTAAACTCCTATCTTAAAATGGATCAGTGCATTAGCACCTGTTCATGACATCGACCAGG
Organism: Conus canariensis; assembly: GCA_033310375.1. Lineage (NCBI taxonomy): Eukaryota > Metazoa > Mollusca > Gastropoda > Neogastropoda > Conidae > Conus > Conus canariensis. The sequence continues at coordinate 54,532,699 of CM065730.1, forward strand.
ACAAAACAACTTGCGCGCCCTTTTCCTGAATCTGTTTCAAAAGGTAACCAGAGTGACGTCCCTTTCCCTAATGGTCTCAAGGGCTGTGACCTTGACGACGTTCGCCATGTCTAGAGCACGGAATCATGGAGTCGGACCGATCATCTACTTCCGGTGCTCTGGTGAACGGAAGGAGGTACCCATTTACTTCCGCCGGGTGCACAGAAAAGGTTTTCAAGCCGTGAAAATCCAACCCCCTGTGTGGTTTGAACTCACGACCCGGTCAGCCCCGTAGACGAAGGCTCTGGCCATTTGAATGCGGGCTTCTCAACAAAAAAAAAAAAAAAGCAAAACAAAACAAAACAAAACAAAAAAATGAAAGAAAGAAACGAAAAGAAAAGAGAGCTTGAAGTGTGGTGGGGATAGGGTGAGTGAACAGTCACTCAGTGGAAAGAAAGTCTGAGATGATTGTCTGTTTTTATGTTTTAAAAGGCTGTTCACTGGGCAATTGGCAGGTCTTCTGCATTATATCTTGAAGAAGGTTTTCAATAAACCGAAAATTTGCTATAACACAGTGTTAGTTGTTTTTACTATCCAAAAGAAAAGAAAAGAACGAAAGAAAGAAAAGAAAGAAAGAAAGACAGAAAAAGAGAGGAAAAAAAGTTTAGCATGTTCAAAGTAGCCTTGTTGAGTTATTTACCACGCCTCAGAAACGACCTCTCTGACATGTAGCGGGAAATGGAATATCATTTATTCCTTTCACAGCTTTTACAGCGACCTGCCGTTGTTGGAATACCACACCCACGCCATTGTCAGGAACGATCAGCGATATGAACACGTGACAAAACACAATACACACAAGACAACACAAAGCAAAGGATTAAAAAAAATGTAAATTCACGATTGGGTTTACAAGAAAAATGGTACGTTCAATTTCATGTCATCAAAACGATTTCAACTTCATTTAATCAAAACATTGACAAATACATGACACAATTGTGTAAATTTTTATGCGATAAAACAGTAACAGGTGTAATAGCACCGATTGCCAAGTATTACTTTAAAAGACGGTCGTAATTATCTGGAAGTGCTTCTCTGGTTAAACGATGGATGGAAGTTTAACATTTTTGGTCGTTTGCTGAAATGTTTTTTTTTTCCCCCAAGATATTTTATTCTTTGTACATGCAAAACAGACACTTACATAAGCGTGAATGTAGCGCTCACACAATAACGCATCAGGCGATTCAACATGGACAAAACGGACAGCATCAATGTTCGATGGCTTCCGAATTTGAATCCATGGTAAGTGACAATCGAGACACTGCGAGAGAACGGTAACCTTAAAGGGCTGGGGAAAAAAAAAAGAAGAAAAATCTGTCCTCATAATGGCCGCAAAGTGGGAGGGAAAGGTTGTTTAGAGAAGGGTGGTGATGATTGTGGGACAGGAGTGGGTGGGGGTGGGGAGGAGTCCGAGGCATAGTCCTGTAACGAACGAAAAGCATCGGGATAAAAAAAAAGGATTTTTTTGTTCACTTTTT
>CM065730.1:54556715-54559215 GCA_033310375.1 Conus canariensis
ATAACAATGATATCTTTGTTGAGGTTATCGTTCTTATTGTTTTGTTGTCATTGTCATCTTGACGTCCTGCTATATAATGACACATGCATTTTAGGTGGGGCAGGATTTACAGCGGTATGAGGAGAGAGAGAGAGAGAGGAGAGAGAGAGAGAGAGAGAGAGAGAGAGACAGAGGACAGAGACAGAGACAGAGACAGAGACAGAGACTGTGACGTCACCGGCAATCTAGACCAATCATCATCAGCAGTGACCTGATCTGATTCGTGTAATTTACGTCTGTCCTATTTCATCCAATCAGTGGCCTCTGGGCTGTCGCTGCGGACCTGTCATGTGTTTTGTTCTGCTCCGTTCAGATTTTGTATTGATCTCTTTCGCCTGGCGATTTCACATTCCCTTGGACGCCCCTACTCCCTCCCTCCCTACATCCTTCCCCTCCCTTTCTACTCTCTCACGTCCATTCTCAAAACACACGTCTCTCTCTCTCTCTCTCTCTCTCTCTCTCTCTCTCTCTCTCTCTCTCTCTCTCTCGTCTCTTCACGCGCAAGCCTCTGTCTGTCTGTCTGTCCCTCCCTCCCTCTTCTCTCTCTCTCTCTCTCTCTCTCTCTCTCTCTCTCTCTCTCTGTGCGCGCGGAGTGATTGTGTGCGTGATTGTGTGTGTGTGTGTGGTGTGTGTGTGTGTGTGTGTGTGTGTGTGTGTGTGTATGTGTGTGTGTGTGTGTGTGTGTGTGTGTGTGTGTTGTGTGTGTGTGTGTGGTGTGTGTGGTGATTCCTCTTTGTCGCTACACCCTACAGTGTCTGCTACACGTTTCAGTCGGCAGACAACCTGAAAAGGTCCACTGCTCGTCTCCAGAGCCATTATAAGAGTGACTATGTGCAGAAGACTGCCTTGATTTGGATTCAAAGACACAACATTACCACGTGCACATTTCATGCCAGCCTCTCTGCGCACGGTGATATTCCTCGTCTGTTCATGTAGTAGTAGTAATATCTAACTATCCAACTTTCCACGACTGCTGCCATCTCTAATAGGATCCTGTTTTGTGTTGTGTGTGTGTCCCTTTTTTTTTTTTTTAAAGAATTCGTCTTCGTGTCCTTTTGTACAATACGTCCCTGTCTTTTATCCCTGTTTGTAAAACGAAGGTATTATTGTGTCTCTCTAATTACTTATCTCCGTGTCCCTGTCCGCAATACTGACAACCCGTCTTTGTGTCCCCATCTACAGTGATGCCCTGTCTTGGTGTGTCTGTCTGCAGTAATGCCCTGTCTTTGTGTGTCTGTCTGCAGTAATGCCTGTCTGCAGTAATGCCCTGTCTTTGTGTGTCTGTCTGCAGTAATGCCTGTCTGCAGTAATGCCCTGTCTTTGTGTGTCTGTCTGCAGTAATGCCTGTCTGCAGTAATGCCCTGTCTTTGTGTGTCTGTCTGCAGTAATGCCTGTCTGCTAGTAATGTCCTGTCTGCAGTATGCTGTCTTTGCTGTGTCTGTCTGCAGTAATGCCCTGTCTTTGTGTGTCTGTCTGCAGTAATGCCCTGTCTTTGTGTTCTGTCTGCAGTAATGCCCTGTCTTTGTGTGTCTGTCTGCAGTAATGCCCTGTCTTGTGTGTTGTTGCTATGCTGTCTGCAGTAATGCCCTGTCTTTGTGTGTCTGTCTGCAGTAATGACCTGTCTTTGTGTGTCTGTCTAAGTAATCCTGTCTTTGTGTTCCTTTCTGCATAATGCCCTGTCTTTGTGTGTCTGTCTGCATGTAATGCCCTGTCTTTGTGTTCTGTCTGAAGTAATCCTGTCTTGTGTGTCCTTTCTACATAATGCCCTGTCTTTTGTTGTCCCTGTCTATGTAATACCCTGTCTTTGTGTTCCTGTCTAAAGTAATATCCTGTCTTTGTGTCCCTTTCTACAATAATGCCGTCTTTAATAGTACCTGTGTCCCTGTCTACACTAATACCCTGTCTTTGTGTCCCTGTCTACAGTAATACCCTGTCTTTGTGTCCCTGTCTACAATAATGCCCTGTCTTTGTGTCCCTGTCTACAGTTATATTACCAATGTCTCTGTCTACAATAATACCCTGGGGTTTTTTTTGGTCACTGTCCTGTCTTTGTGTCTCTGTCTACAAGTAATACCCTGTCTTTATATCCCTGTCTACAGTAATTTCCTGTCTTCGAGTCCACGACTATGATACAATCCTGTCTCTCTGTCCTTATCTATACAATACGACGTTGTCTTTGTGTCTCTTTCTAAAATGCCAGATGGCCCCTCTCTCCATATATATATATATATATATATATATATATATAACACGCCACACACGTGAGCGCGCGAGACAAAGAGGGAGAGAACAAACAGAAAAAATAGACGAAGAACGCGTACCCGCACAGATATACATACATAATACCGAACAATTAAGTAGTGGGGATTAAACAAGTGCAGGTTAACAATTCTTCCGTCATTATAGTAATGACTTGGCAAAGATCTGAATTTTCAACAACAACAACAAAAATAATATATAT
>CM065730.1:54591715-54601715 GCA_033310375.1 Conus canariensis
AACTGAAGTATGAAGTAATACAAATTAAGTATCATATAGGAAAACTTAAGTCTAGGTTTGAATTACAGGAGATGACTTTCACAGGAAAACTACAGTATAAGATGATGCAAATATCCATTATAGAAGAACCCGAAGTACGAAGCGATAGACAATACATCCATGGGAAATTTAAGTATGAAATTACAGAAGATAGATATAATAGGAAACCTAAAGTATGAGGTGATATAAAAAATGATAGGAAACTGAAAGATGACATGAAAAAATATACATATAGGAAACAGCAGGAATGAAGTGATAGAAAATAACTATCATAGGAAACCTAAGGTGTGAAGTGATTCAAAATAATCAAAATATGAAATTTCAGGTATGAAGTAATACACAATAACCATATAGGTATGAACCGATACAACATAACCATCACATGAAAGTTCAGGTATGAAGACATGCAATATAACCATCATGGGGAAACTCCTGGTATGAAATAATACAAAATTACTATCCATGGGAAACGTCAGGTAAGAAATGATACAAAATAACCATCATGGGATACTCCATGTAAAAAACAATACAAAATAACTATCAGGGGAAGCCTCAGGTATGATGAAATGCAAAACAACCATTATGGAAAATCCCAGGTATGAAATAATACAAAATAACTGTCATGGGAAGCCTCGGGTATGAAATACAAAATAACTATCATGGGAAGCCTCAGGTATGAAATACAAAATAACTATCATGGGAAGCCTCAGGTATGAAATACAAAATAACTATCAACGAAGTAATGCAAATTAATCATCATGGGAAACCTCGGATATTAAGTAATACAAAATAATTGTGACAGACCATATTTCCATCACAGGAACACTAAAGTATGACCTTACAGAAAACCTGAAGAATAAAGTAATTTTAAAAAATAGCCATAATAGGAAATCTGAAGTTGAAAATGATTTTAAAAAAAAAACCCATTAAACTGAAATATGATATGATGTAAAATTACTATACTAGAAAACCTCAACAATGAAAGGATCGAAAACAGCAATAATTGGAAAACTAAAACAGGAAGTGATAAAAATTAACCATCACGGGAACCGTGAAGTGTGCAGAGATAAAACATTAATCATAGGAAATTTGAAGAATGAAATTACAGAAAATATCTATTGTGTTAATGCTGTAGCATGATGTACAGAAGATAACCATCATAGGAGCACTCAAGTGAGAAGAGACAGAAGATAACCATACAGGAAAACTGATGTAAGAATTGAGACATGATAACCGTCATAAGAAAACGGAGTCATGAAATAAGATGAAATAACCATCTCGGTAAAAATGTTGCAGGGAACGATACAAAACAACCAATAAAGGAAAATGGATGTATGAAAATGTACCAAAGTAAAACTATTCCGTCATCGTGGGGAATGAAATATTACAAAATAACTGTTTTAGGATAACTGAAGTATGAAGTAATAAAACGTAAACATCATACGAAACCGAATTATGAAAGTACACAAAAAAATCACGATGAAAAACTTTTTAAGAGGTGTTGCGTTAAAGAGGTAAGAGTGCATGCCAGCTGCACGACATCTGTTTTGTTCTGCGGAGAGCTCATCAGACTTTGCTACTGGCCAAAGGGGAACTAAGCCAGGTAAGATCTCTGAAAGCTCATATAAAGCACTTTCATGAAAGAACATCAGAAGCTGTGGAATGATAGAAAGCAATGTCATGGCAAACCCGCAGCAGGAAGTGATGAACAATAGCCAATCAATACTGTATGAAGAGGCAGACGCGGATACAGTGACAAGAATGCTGACGGCATGGGCATACGTTTATTGTTCTGAGACAATCCGTCCCCCCCCCCACCCCATCCCCCACCCCCGCTCCCCCGCATCCCCTCTCCACCTGTCCTTTATCTTGACACCAGTCCCTCTCCAGTAGTCTAGCACGCACATAGTTCATGGTACTCTTTCCACAAGGTCTCTGACCTCTCCGGCAGAAAGTCATCTTCCAGTGCTTTGCTGTCCTTTGCTTAGTTGAAAGGCACTCCAGAGAACGCAGACCTCTGCCAACATCGAACGGATCCTGGATCTGGCCTCTTCTCCGGATCTGCACCATGGAGCAACACCAAAATTTCATATTTGTTCCTAAGCCGCACTCATTCCCTTCTTCAATTTTTGTTAAAGCGTTTTTTCCCGAGTTTGTGTAATCTTGTTGGCAGATAAACAAACACAGGCGGGACACAGAATTCCTATTTTAGCTCGACTTTCAGAAAGCATTTGATTCAGGTAATATGGTTGCTTAAATGAAAAGTAGTTTGTCTCTTGGGATTCTACCTGCCATTGGATTGAAACATTTAAAAGTGTACCACTATCAGTACCAGTAGTTGGAGAAGTGTCAACTGGTATGAAATTAAATGGAGCTGCAGGCAAGGTAATCCGATTCTACCTTGTCTGTTCATTCGATGTGCATTTATAATGGGAACAAAGAAAAGAGAAAATAATAACACTAGAAGAACTTCTACAAACCAAATCAACCATGAAATTGTACAGTCTGCCGGTGACATGCAATCATCACACCACAGCGGCCTCTAAACGTGTGGGGAAGCAACCAATCACGTTGACTATGATCTGTTTTTCAAAGTTTACCAATTACTTGTGTGAGGCTGTTCATTTTTCATTGTACAAAGCTATTTTTGTTGCACATTTTTGTTTCTTTATTTTTGTCATGTGACGAACCAAGCTTTGATGTACTGACTCAGCAACATACGTTATATAAGAATTATTGTTATTTCATATTGCTTTGTTGCATATGGCCATCTGTTTTTCAATAACTAAGGCTGGTTATTCTTTGTTGCATGCGATTAGCTGTTCTTTGGTGCACATGTATGGTTTTTCTATGATGTATTTGACAGATTCTGCTTTACGTTGCTTTTTGTTCTTTGTTGCGAATGATTATAGTCATTGTCATGACTGATTATTCTGTATTAATAATAATAATAATAATAATAATGTATAATACTTATATAGCGCATTCTTGTTACACAACTCAATGCGCTTACATCCACCATTTGCACTTATTCATCAACACTCGTTTACACAACGGGCTGCCTACCTGGTAGTGCCGACTGAAGAGCTGCCAGCTGGCGCTTCATTCAGTCGTTTCCCGTGTCATCCAGTCAATATCGTTCACTCAGTTTCTTTACTTCCTTCATTCTTTTTTTCCATTTTTTCCATTTTCTTACGCAGGGTGCATGCTGTGTGTAACGTGTCATCCATACCCTATTAAGTATGATTGATTTACTTGCTGTTGTGTACAGCTGTATCCTATCGTATTTCGAACATGACCAAAAATATCTTAATTTTGTCTTCTTTCTTTCATGTGATGTCGATTGGTAATATTCATTTTTCATATTGTAAGGAAGTAACGTAAGCAAATGCGAATGCTGAATGATGGTCATGTGAGCGAGTTTTGGGTGGTTGATGCAAGTCAGTCATCTCCAAAAGCAACTTCGTAAATATCCTATCAATAAAAAAAAAACGAGATAAGCATGTTAATAAGATAGGTCCCTAAAATATTGGGAACGGTAAAACTCCAGAGAGTTCCTGTCTCAACTCGATCTAAGTTTTTCTTTTGTTTCAACAATTTTCAATATTCTCCGGCCACATCTAAATAACCTATATTGCTCATTGTTGCATATGGCAGATAATTCCTTTTTTTTTGGGTTACGTATGGATAGTTGTTATTTGTTTGAAATGCTTGATTTTGCCTTACTGAATATGACTGGCTGATCTTCGTTGCACGTGGCTAATTATTCTTTGCTGCAAATGAGTGGTTTTTGTTTATTGAATGTTGCTGATTTTCTTGTTGCATATCACTGCCTGTTCCTTTAACCTTTCGTTCTTTGCTGCATAGCGTTATAGTCTTGTGTCTATGACTGCTCTTTGTGTGTCTGATTGGTAGTGTTTACAAGGTTCATCGATCCTCTTTGGTACATACGGATCACAACTTCTTTTCATTTAAGGAACGTGTTGTTGTTGCTGTTGTGGTACGTTGTTGTTTTTTGTTGTTTGTTGTTGTTGTTGTTGTTCTTCTTCTTCTTCTTCTTCTTCTTCTTCTTCTTCTTCTTCTTCTTCTTCTTCTTCTTCTTCCTTCCTTCCTTCCTTCCTTCCTTCCTCCCTTCCTTTCTGTCTTTCTTTCTTTCTTTTCTTCTTCTTCTTCTTCTTCTTCTTCTTCTTCTTCTTCTTCTTCTTCTTCTTCTTCTTCTTCGTGTTCACAGGCTAGGCAATCAGTCCTGTCAGGGTGATGAATAATGCTGTTTTCGCCAATTGTCGGTGACAGCCCGTAGAGTGAGGTCATTAGCAGGATAGGCTACATGTCCAGTGACCACATATCTAATTTTGCTGGTTCATGGTAGAGACATCTCTGAAGCATGCACATTCCATGAACAATATCTACCAGTCTTGTTGCGGTGTACTTGAAAAATTCAACAAAGAAGAGAGGGAGACAGACAGACAGACAGACAGAGACAGACAGACAGAAAGACAGAAAGACAGACACAGACAGACAGAAGGACAGAGAGAGAGAGAGACAGACAGACAGACAGACAGAGACAGACAGACAGACAGACAGACAGACACAGACAGACAGACAGACAGACAGATAGACAGACAAACAGACAGACAGTCAGACAGACAGGCAGACAATCAGACAGACAGACAGAAAGACAGACATATATATAGTCAGACAGAGACAGAGACAAAGACAGAGAAACAGCGACTGAAAGAGAGAGAGACAAGACAAGACAAGACAAAATTCTTTATTTACGAGGATAATAGATAAGCACTGACGTGCTTTTTTACATCCAGTCCTCGCCCTGAGTAGGGACTACAACATGCAGTGAAATCAATTAATGTAAGAGAAGAGAGAGAGAGAGAGAGAGAGAGAGAGAGAGAGAGAGAGAGAGAGACTGAAGGGGTAGAGAGAGAGAGAGACTGAAGGGGGTAGGGAGAGAGAGAGAGAGAGAGAGAGAGAGAGAGAGAGAGAGGAGAGAGAGAGAGAGAGAGACTGAAGTGGGAGAGAGAGAGAGAGAGAGAGGGAGAGAGAGAGGGAGAGAGAGAGAGAGGGACTGGAGAGAGAGAGAGAGAGAGAGAGAGAGAGAGAGAGAGAGAGAGACTGAAGTGGGAGAGAGAGAGGGAGAGAGAGAGAGAGAGGGACTGGAGAGAGAGAGAGAGAGAGAGAGAGAGAGAGAGAGAGAGAGAGAGAGGACTGGAGGGGAGAGTGGGGGTTGCAGGCAAGACCTCAGCAGAATAGACCTCCCACGGAGGCAGACAGGGGCGAATCGATAGGACAAGCGGTTCCGGTGTGTGACGGGTGGGTGCACACAGCCGACCCGCGGGTGTTTATTCTCGTCATGCCTCGTTGCTTGTCGCTCACTTTGTCCGGTAGGTTTTGCTGTCCTCAGCAGGGCGTGGAGGTCTACCCCGAGCTGAGGTCTATGAGTGTCTGTCTGGCGGTCTGTTTCGGTCTGCTTCTGTACCCCGAGGGGAGGTCTATGAGTCTATCTGGCGGTCTGTTTCGGTCTGTTTCTGTACCCCGAGCGGAGGTCTATGAGTCTGTCCATCTGGTGGTCTGTTTCGGTCTGTTTCTGTACCCCGAGCGGAGGTCTATGAGTCTGTCTATCTGGCGGTCTGTTTCGGTCTGTTTCGGTCTGTTTCTGTACCCCGAGCGGAGGTCTATGAGTCTGTCCATCTGGTGGTCTGTTTCGGTCTGTTTCTGTACCCCGAGCGGAGGTCTATGAGTCTGTCTATCTGGCGGTCTGTTTCGGTCTGTTTCTGTACCCCGAGCGGAGGTCTACGAGTCTGTCCATCTGGTGGCCTGTTTCGGTCTGTTTCAGTCTATTTCTGTACCCCGAGCGGAGGTCTATGAGTCTGTCTATCTGGCGGTCTGTTTCGGTCTGTTTCGGTCTGTTTCTGTACCCCGAGCGGAGGTCTGTGAGTCTGTCTTTCTGGCGGTCTGTTTCGGTCTGTTTCTGTACCCCGAGCGGAGCTCTGTGAGTCTATCTGGTGGTCTGTTTCGGTCTGTTTCTGTACCCCGAGCGGAGGTCTATGAGTCTGTCCATCTGGTGGCCTGTTTCGGTCTGTTTCAGTCTGTTTCTGTACCCCGAGCGGAGGTCTATGAGTCTGTCTATCTGGCGGTCTGTTTCGGTCTGTTTCGGTCTGTTTCTGTACCCCGAGCGGAGGTCTGTGAGTCTGTCTTTCTGGCGGTCTGTTTCGGTCTGTTTCTGTACCCCGAGCGGAGCTCTGTGAGTCTATCTGGTGGTCTGTTTCGGTCTGTTTCTGTACCCCGAGCGGAGGTCTATGAGTCTGTCCATCTGGTGGCCTGTTTCGGTCTGTTTCAGTCTGTTTCTGTACCCCGAGCGGAGGTCTATGAGTCTGTCTATCTGGCGGTCTGTTTCGGTCTGTTTCGGTCTGTTTCTGTACCTTGAGCGGAGGTCTGTGAGTCTGTCTGTCTGGCGGTCTGTTTCGGTCTGTTTCTGTACCCCGAGCGGAGGTCTATGAGTCTGTCTATCTGGTGGTCTGTTTCGGTCTGTTTCTGTACCCCGAGCGGAGGTCTATGAGTCTGTCTATCTGGTGGTCTGTTTCAGTCTGTTTCTGTCTCAGCTTTTTCGTGTCTGTTCATCAGTCACGCTACGGCTAAAATCATGTCTGTCTGCCTGTCTGTCTCTTTATTGTTATTATCATTAAGAGTACCTACAAATCACTAGAGACCACATTCTAAGCGCTTTACAGTCCAGACCACGCTCTCGTTTACACAATGGGCTGCCTACCTGGGTAGTGGCGACTGAAGAGCTGCCTGCTGGTGCTACATTCAGTCTTCTCGTGTTTTTTTTTCGATATTTTACGCAGGGTGCATGCTGTGTGTAATGTGTCATCTACACCCACGGGTAAACTGGCCTTCTCTTCTGACAGTTAGTGATGGGGTTTCATTACGTGCGTGCAGGAGAAAATCGTCGTGTACCGAAACAGCTAGGCGGAGATTCGAATCTGCAACGCCAGTATTACTAGAATTACGAGTCTGGCGCACTACCAGCTGAGCTGTCCCCCCCCCCTCCTCCCGTTCCCCGTCGTTCTCTCCCTCTCTCTCTCTCTCTCTCTCTCTCTCTCTTGCGCGCGCGTGTGTGTGTGTGTGTGTGTGTCTGTGTGAAGTGCGTGTGTTTGACTCTTTCTCTCTCTCTCTCTCTCTTTCCTCACAAGCACATGCACAGGCACTAAAATTGACAACATGAATGAAAATACGAATAGTTCATTCATCAGGCCCTGCTCCTTAACGAGACGTGAGTGAACAAATGCCATCACATCGTTTCACAATTCTTAAACATCAATGGGCATATCCGTGGAATGAGACGTCGGAAGACAATGACATGGGTACAGACATATCACAAGATCCAGAAGACAATGACATGGGATACAGACAAGATCCAGAAGACAATGACATGGGATACAGACATATCACAAGATCCAGCAGACAATGACATGGGATACAGACATATCACAAGATCCAGCAGACAATGACATGGGATACAGACATATCACAAGACCCAGAAGACAGCGACATGGGATACAGACATATCACAAGATCCAGAAGACAATGACATGGGATACAGACATATCACAAGGTCCAGAAGACAATGACATGGGATACAGACATGTCACAAGGTCCTGAAGACAATGACACGGGATACAGACATATCACAAGACCCAGAAGACAGCGACATGGGATACAGACATATCACAAGATCCAGAAGACAATGACATGGGATACAGACATATCACAAGATCCCGAAGACAATGACATGGGATACAGACATATCACAAGGTCCACAAGACAATGACATGGGATACAGACATGTCACAAGGTCCAGAAGACAATGATATGGGATACAGACATATCACAAGATCCAGAAGACAATGACATGGGATACAGACAAGGTCCTGAAGACAATGACATGGATACAGACAAGGTCCAGAAGACAATGACATGGGATACAGACATATCACAAGGTCCAGAAGACAATGACATGGGATACAGACATATCACAAGATCCAGAAGACAATGACATGGGATACAGACATATCACAAGATCCAGAAGACAATGACATGGGATACAAACATATCACAAGGTCCACAAGACAATGACATGGGATACAGACATGTCACAAGGTCCAGTAAGTGCAAGCAACCAGCAACGTTTAAAAGCACAAGGGTGTGCAAAGAAATATTTGCTTTGAATAAACTTCATTGTAATTTTACTGAGAGCTGGGCAGCATAACACAGAATAGCTGTAGTCCGTATTCTCCAGATCCTTCTAACAAAGGACAGATCAGACCTTTGTCTTAATGTAGCGCAGATATATATATATATATATATATATATATATAATATATATAAATAAGAGAGAGAGAGAGAGAGACAGACAGACAGACATACAGACAGACAGACAGACAGACAGAGATTTCTAGACCCCCCCCCCTCCTTCACTATCCTAACAGCCTTCCAGACCAAGATAGGACTTCTCCAGAAGCTCAACCTGTGATTGATGGAGGGAGAGGAGGGTAAGGGTGGTGAGGTGGAATGGGATGGGGGGTGGAGTAGGCTACAATGTTGCGACTTGCAGATTTGAGCACAGTAGTAGCAGGGTTTGCCTGGGGACAGACACTAGAGACCGCAACGCCTGTCAGCAGCTCCATATACGTACAGTGGCACTCCATTCATAATTAGAGGTGGTGGACTCAAGCGTCCATGATTACTACAAATATCTCGCACAAAAAGAACCGTCGCTAGATCGGCATTGGCCATCTTAACGAGACTGTTAGGTGCGGTTCATGTTCCTACACAATTCACGTACCGTGCATACTTGTGCATTGTACGTGAACTTAGCAACAAGTCTAAACAACCTCCCTTCTGATTTCACTTTTTCCTGATTAAAATCCCATACCATTAACATTAATTCTTTTCGTATTCAAAACGAAGCGTGTTCTAAACAGAGAGAAACTGAATGAGACACTATAGGCTGCTAAAAAAAAAGAAGTTATATTTGCCACGTTCACATAGTTCGCAAAATTTTGCGCTCTGCGAAGGAACATGAATTACGCAGCAGAACAATTCCCCATACCAAGAAGAAGAAGGTCCGGACCAGTCCGCCCCGGCAACGCTCAAAGGGAGACCATTCATTAGGCCACGCAGAACGTGCTATCTGGGCTTGCCTGGCCAAGTACTCGCACGTCTAATGAGTATAGATTGTATTGTCAGGACAGAAATCTTTCAATGAAATTTAGCCTGCGTTTTCCATGGACAGCGTGACAATAAACTCTGTGGGTAAGAGTATGTGTGTGTGTGTGTGTGTGTGTGTGTGTGTGTGTGTGGTGTGTGGTGTGTGTGTGTGTGTGCGTGTGTGTGTGGTGGTGTGTGTGTGTGTGTGTTGTGTGTGGTGTGGTGGTGTTGTGTGTGTGTGTGCGTTGTGTGTTGTGTGTGGTGGTGTGTGTGTGGTGTGTGTGTGTGTGGTGTTGTGTGTGTGTGTGTGTGTGTGGTGTGTGTGGTGGTGGTGTGTGGTGTTGTGTGTGTGTGTGTGTGTGTGTGTGTGTGTGTGTGTGTATGTGCATGTACATATATATGCATATATACATATATATATATATATATATATATATAGAGAGAGAGAGAGAGAGAGAGAGAGAGAGAGAGAGAGAGAGAGAGCGGACAGTGAGAGAAGAAAAACAGACTGACGAGGAAATGTGTAAAAACACGAACAGAGAAGAGCATTATACATATAACGGTTCACACAAAAAGGACGAAGGAGGCAGAAGATCTGCCTGTTTTTTCAACAAACCAACTTCTGCATGCTGTAAGAATCGTCACGACAGCACTGGCTGTTATGCAGGGGGAGAGCACAGCATAGAAGTGAAAGGAAGGACAGAGAGAGAGAGAGAGAGAGAGAGAGAGAGAGAGA
>CM065730.1:54609215-54626715 GCA_033310375.1 Conus canariensis
GTTTTAATTTCCCTTTTGGAAAATTGCCCAGACGATCATGTCATCTTTGGGTTTTTTGTTGATGTTTTTTTTTTTTTGCTTGTCCAACGGGTTGAAAAGGGTGACGCCGGGCCGTGTGCATAAACCAGCGCGGGTTACGCTACAACCGTTACGTCGTAGAAATAAACGTGTTGGTCGTTTTGTGGTTTGGCCAGCCGATCCTACAAAATATTCAGGGCTGGCGCGTAAGTATGAAATACAGAATTAAATAATCAATCAATCAAAAAAAAAAAAAAAAAAAAGATTCTGCGGAAATCTGAATATTTAACCTTATGATCGCTTGGTTAGGATTGACATAACAATACTAACGAACAATTATAAACAATGAATCAAAAAACTTGACACGTAGAGAGAGGTGAGGAAAAAAAAACAAAAACAACTAAATTAATCAGGAAACGGAAGACAACCCAGACAACACAAAACACAGGTGGCGCTGCAGGGCTGGAGGAGTGGAGGTGGGGGGTAAGGGGGTTCCGGGATACACTCCCTCCCCCTCCCCTCCCCCTCCACACTGCCCTGTAATCACCCCCCCCCCCCTTCCCCTGCCCCCGCTAAGGTTCCAAGCTAGCTAAAATTACTCTTTCGTCATCTGAAGAACTCCCCGGGGCCGTTTGGATAACCCCCCCCCCCCACTCCCCCCAGATTCTAGAAATTCCCCCCCCCCCCCCCGCACCCTGTCCTTCCATCCGCCCGACAAAAATGAAAATGGTGCCAAAAGAACACAACCGTGACCCTCCTACCCCCCCCCCCCCCCTCCCCTTCATCCCCCAACCTCAACTGTCACCACGTTTTGGGAGAGTCCCCATCCACCCCCACCCCCACCCCCTCCCACCGCTTTTACAAAATCTTGAGCGGGACAGCAGTCACCTTCTCTCCCCCCCCCTCCCCTCGTCCCCCATCTTCTCCCTGCTTATACAACATTTTGGAAAAGAAGAGAGCGCATCCCCCCCCCCCCCCCCCACACACACACACACAAGATTTCCCCCATCCCTTTCTTCAATTTTGAGAGAGGAGAAGCCCCGTCCATCCTCTAACGCTCCCCTCCTCCCCCTCAGCCCCCATCCCCGACCCGCTTTTACAACATTTCGGGAGCGGAGACCCCTCAAAATCCCTCATCGGAACTCCCCCCCCCCCCCCCCCCCTTCTTCTCATGTTACTGATCCGGCCCTGGTGCTGCACTCTTTTAACGACGTGCATTTTCGCCATTCCGCCCGGTCTTCATCTAGAGACCAGATTCTGACGAGATGAAAGGGGGAAAGGGGAGAAAATGTTTTTTAAAAAAAAAGGTGGATAAAACTGAACAGGCAAAAAAACAAAAAAACAAAGGAGAAAGAGAAGACGATGGAAGAAGACAAAGGAACCGGAAGGGAAATAAAGACGTAAAAAGGGGACTATGGGGACAAAGGTTAGGAAGAAGAAGAAGAAGAAGAAGAAGAAGAGAAGAAGAAGAAGAAGAAGAAGATTTGAGACTAAGGAGAAAAAGAAGAAGGTGAAACAGCACAGAGAAGATCGTCGAAGAAAAGGGAGAGGAAGACAAAGACGACAGAAAAAAAAGGTAAAAGAAAAGTAGAAGAAGAAGAAGGAAGAGTAGTAGTAGTAGTAGTAGTAGTAGTAGTAGTAAGTAGTAGTAGTAGTAGTAGAAGAAGAAGAAGAAGTTGTCGACAAAAAGAAGAAGCAAGAGGAAAAGGGGGACAAATAAGAAGGAGGGGGGGGGGGGGCAGGGAGAAGAGGGGGAGAAGGAAGAGGAGGAGAAGAGGAGAGAGAGGAGTGGGGGGGGGGGGGGGGGGGGGGGGGGAAGAGAGAAAGAAAGGACGAATGAAAACAAAGGAAATGAAGGGGGGAAAAACAGAGGAGGCGGGGTAGCACGACATGAGAAGGACAAGGAGTAAAGAAGAAGACGCTGATGGCGAAGCGATCAGTCCAGATTTTATGCACACATTACATCCTGACAGGAAGATCCAGAAAAATAGAGTTTTATTATCATAGCTCCGCCTTTAATTAACACAGGGCCTCTTCAGGGCTGTCCGGCTCCTACAGCAAAAAGATGACATCCTGAAAAAGATCACATCATGATTAAAAAAAAAAAAAAAGTCTGTAGTCTGATTTACCTCTGTTCAGGAGCAGTTATGTCCCTTGATATCTTAATGGAGTGTCCTGCGCGTGCCTGTACCCATCCTCAACACAGCGCAGGCCTCCAAGGGTGGTACAGGGACTGCTCTAAAGGTAGGTGAAGACAGTGCTTCTCTGGGTCCTCCCCAGCACCTTCGGGTGTTTCTTTTTCTTCTAATGGTATGTTGGCTGAAGTGTTGCAAATGGTAACGCATTCCGCGTAATTTTTTGTTCCCAGGTTGAACAATGCGTATAAACATCAATGAAAACCATTCAGATCTTTTTTTTCAAAAACCCTCAAAAGTTGCCATAGGGACAGCAGACCCTGCAGATTGGTCAGCTGGTGGTCATGCTGGACAGTATGAGCAATTTTCCCTTCTTTATAGCAAGAGTATAAGGGTAAAAAAAAAAAAAAAAAAAGGCTGGCGTGTCATACATTGTATCCAGAAAAAAAAAACAGTGAAGAAGAGTTTCAAGAATAAAGACGAGGGGAATTGTCCTCAGAGGCTTAGACAGACAAAGAGACTGACAGAGAAGAGGAAATAACCACACCATGGAATCTGCAGCAGAAGATGGGCAGCTATTTGCAACGAAAGAACCCACGGCAACCCCTCCCCCCCCTTCCCCCTCCCCTCCCCCCGGGGGAAAGGATAAAAAGTAAAATCACTCAACAAGAAGACGAAGAAACAGCGGCAGAATAAGAGAGAAACCGAAAGAAGGGGGAGGGGGAGGTGGAGGAGGAGGAGGAGGAGGAGGAGAGGAACGGATTTCTGGGGAGAGCAGTATATCTTTCATACAGAAACTACAGTCAGACAACAAGACACAGAGGCTGGATGGACCAGAAGACGCAGACACAGCAGCAAGAAAAGAAGAAAAGGAAGAGAACGAGGAGGACGACGAGGAGGAGGAGATGGGGAAGACGAAGAGGAGGAAGAGGAGGAAGAGGAGGAGGAAGAGGAGAAGAAGGAGAATTCACACGCTTCCGAAGAAATCAGATACAATTTTATGTGAAAAAATTATTTCATAACAAAAAAGATACAGATGAGATTGGTCCTCGAAGAGCGGATAGAAACAACACAAAGAGCAGATAGAAAAACAACGTAAAGAGAGGAAAGAAACAACTCAAAGAACGGATAGAAACAACGCAAAGAGCGGATAGAAAAACAACGTAAAGAGAGGATAGAAAAACACGTAAAGAGAGGATAGAAAAACAAGGTAAAGAGAAGGATAGAAAAACAACGTAAAGAAGAGAAAAAACAACGTAAAGAGAGGATAGAAAAACAACGTCAAAGAGAGGAAGAAACAACGAAAGAGAAAAAAAAGCAAAGAGAGATAGAAAACAACGCAAAGAGAGGAAAGAAAAACAACGTAAAGAGAGGAAGAAACAACTCAAAGAAGGATAGAAAAACAACGCAAAGAGAGGATAGAAAACAACGCAAAGAAGGATAGAAAAAACGCAAAGAGAGGATAGAAAAACAACGCAAAGAGAGAAAAACAACGCAAAGAGAGGATAGAAAAACAACGTAAAGAGAGGAAAGAAAACAACGTAAGAGAGGAAAAAACAACAAAGGAGGATAGAAAAACAACGTAAAGAGAGGAAGAAAAACAACGCAAAGAGAGGATAGAAACAACGCAAAGAGGGATAGAAAAACTAAGAGAGGAAAAAACAACGAACGATAAAAACGAAAGAGGGATAGAAAAACAACGCAAAGAGAGGATAGAAACAACGAAAGAGGGATAGAAACAAACGTAAAGAGAGGAAGAAAAACAACGCAAAGAGAGGATAGAAAAACAACGTAAAGAGAGGATAGAAAAACAACGAAGGCGATAGAAACAACGAAAGAGAGGATAGAAAAACAACGCAAAGAGAGGATAGAAAAACAACGCAAAGAGAGGATAAAACAAGAAGAGAGGATAGAAAAACAACGTAAAGAGAGGAAAGAAAAACAACGCAAAGAGAGGAAGAACAATAAGAAGATAAAAACAACGTAAAGAGAGGATAGAAAAACAACGCAAAGAGAGGATAGAAACAACGCAAAGAGAGGATAGAAACAACGAAAGAGAGGAAAAAACAACGCAAAGAGAGGATAGAAACAACGCAAAGAGAGGAAAGAAACAACGCAAAGAGAGGATAGAAACAACGCAAGAGCGATAAAAAACGTAAAGAGAGGAAAGAAACAACGCAAAGAGAGGATAGAAAAACAACGCAAAGAGAGGAAGAAAACAACGCAAAGAGAGGATAGAAAAACAACGTAAAGAGAGGATAGAAAAACAACGCAAAGAGAGGAAGAAAAACAACGCAAAGAGAGGATAGAAACAACGTAAAGAGAGGATAGAAACAACGCAAAGAGAGGATAGAAAAACAACGCAAAGAGAGGATAGAAAAACAACGCAAAGAGAGGATAGAAAAACAACGCAAAGAACGGATAGAAACAACGCAAAGAGAGGATAGAAAAACAACGCAAAGAGAGGATAGAAACAACGCAAAGAGAGGATAGAAAAACAACACAAAGAGAGGATAGAAACAACGCAAAGAGAGGATAGAAAAACAACGCAAAGAGAGGATAGAAATAACGCAAAGAGAGGATAGAAACAACGCAAAGAGAGGATAGAAAAACAACGTTAAAGAGAGGATAGAAATAACGCAATGAAGAAAATGCAAAATGAAAGATTCAAGTGAGAAAAATGCATCACTAAGTATTACACATAAAGGAAAAGGATGTAAAAGGAAAGCTGATGATAAAACACACAAACAAACAAACAAATGAAAAACACCAACATAGTCGACAGCTTGGCGACTTCCATCGTCCACAGTATCTGAAAGTCGAACCAGTCAGCGAGGGAAGTAAGGGGAATGGGCGGGAGGGAGGGAAGTGGTAAAGGGGGAGAGCGGGAGGGTGGGATGGGGGGGGGGGGGGAAGAGGAAGGGAGTTGCGCCACATTAGGCACAATAATAGACACGGCGACTGAAGCGACGGGGAGTGTTACGTCTCCATCAGAACCGCTGCCTTAACGAACTGACAGTGTTTGGACAGACGCTCAGAGAGTGAGATGACGTCAGAGAACCACTGACAGCAGCAGAGGCTTCCAGTTTTCTCCACACTGTCACTCTCACCATCCTCCTTCCTTCCCGTTAGGGATTGGCTGCTCCGGCCAAGACTGTGTGACACGAGGGTGATCTCCCTTTCCCTGGAGTCCATAAGGTACAACACCTTGCCGCCATCTTGATGACGAAAGCAGCGGCCCGGCTTGACACAAAGTGACCAGCCAGAATGTTAACCTGATTAGCAGAGCGAGTTCGCAGTCTGGTGAATCCTGTCTCTGGTGGGGGGAAGCAAGGCAGGACGGGAACATAGGCGGTGGACAGCTCTTTGGGGGTGGTGCGGCTGAGGTGAGGAAGAGGCGATGGGCGTTGGGGCTGAGGTGGAGGTGGAGGTGGGGCTGGGCGTTGGGGTGGGGGGAGGGAGAGTTGGGGGGGGGGGATAAAAGGGTCGCAGCCATCGGTACGAGTTGTAATGGCATCTATCAGTGTCCACGGAATTTGGGTGTAATTCGCCCTGAAGCAGAGAGAGAGAGAGGGGGGGGGGGGGGGTATGTGTGTGTGTGTGTGTGTGTGTGTGTGTGTGTGTGTGTGTGTGTGTGTGTGTGTGTGTGAGAGAGAGGGAGGGAGGGAGAGAGAGAAAAGTGTATGTGAGAGAGAGAGAGAGAGAGAGAGAGAGAGAGATGTGTGTGTGTGTGTGTGTGTGTGTGTGTGTGTGTGTGTGTGTGTGTGTGCGACTCACCTATGCAATAAATTAGTTTAGCAACCAGTCTAACTCCCGGAAAGTTAGGTCGTTTCCCGTCAGTCAATGAAAGCAGCTTTCTTTTCGCTTAGATCCTGGAATATTTTTAGAACCAGAAAATATTGAACAAACAACTCACCTTGAAAATGCTGATTTATTAAATGAAAATCTATGTTTGATAACTGGACTTCCGTAAAGATTTTTGTGTGTGTTTTTTCAAATGGCGACAAAATGCATACTGTCGTCGACGAGCGTTCTGATCTCGTTGCAATGAAAGATTTCACTGTCAAAATGGCTGATTTTCGTCGCTTTGTGTCTTGTTTGTCGTGAATGTGTGTGGTGCTGGCTGCGTGTGGGTGCGTGGTGGTGTCGTGGTGTGTGTGTGGTGTGCGTGGTGCGTGCGTGCGTGCGTGCGTGCGTGGTGTGTGTATGTGTGTGTGTGTGCGTGCGTGGTGATGGGGTAGAGGGGGGATGGAGTGATGAGATGAGAGAGAGAGAGAGAGAGAGGAGAGACGTGTGGTGTTGAATAAAGGGCTATTCAACAGAAAATATCAGATTGTGTGTGTGTGTGTGTGTGTGTAGTGTGTGATGTGTGTGACGTGTGTGGTGTGTTGTGTGTGGTCTAGCAGGGGCACGCGTGCGTGCATGCAGTGTGTGTGTGTGTGTGTGTTGTGTGTGTGTGTGTGTGTGTGTGTGTGTGTGTGTGTGTGTCTGAGCGCACGCGTGCGTGCATGCATTTGTGTGTGTGTGTGTTGTGTGTGTGTGTGTGTGTGTGTGTGTTGGTGCGTGTTGCGTGTGTGTGTCTGTTGCGTGTGTGGGGCGCGCGTGCGTGCATGCGTGTGTGTGTGTGTGTGTGTGTGTGTGTGTGTGTGTGTGTATGTATGTGTGTGTGTGTGTGTGTGTGTGTGTGTGTGTGTGTGTGTTGTGTGTGTGTGTGTGTGTGACTGTGTGTGTGTGGAGAGGGGGGCGGGGCGGCGGGCAGGGGCGGGGAGCGGAGAGAGGGGATCTAACAAAACACTACAGCGTGCTGGCTATTCATTCCCCCCCCCCCCCCCCCCCCTGCCTTCATCCCTCCTATTCTCTAATTTTTGAACTGAGAATCCCCTCTTCACCATCTCCACATTCCTATCTTTCTCCTACCCCCCCCCCCCCTCCCCTTCCTTCTTCACGCTCATTTTTTTTTTTTCAGTTACGTTTGGCACCGGTCTAAGCTATCTATAAAGTTCTCATTCTATGTCCTGGGCTCCTTACTTGACGATGTCATTACATCTTCTCCATTCCCCCCCCCTCTTCCTCCCCCCTCTCTCTCTCTCTCTCTCTCTTCTCTCTCTCTCTCAATATCATTAAAGAAACACACACACACAAACACAAATACAAAACACACACAAAAGTTCCGTAGCAATTAGAAAACTAGAATGTATAAGATCTATGTCGTACAAAAAAAAAAAAAAAGCAGAAATGGAAATTTCGCCAGAGAGTTCGCGTCATTTCTGTGAATCTAGAAAACAAAAATCATATTCATAACAAAGTCATTTTGGCAAATTAGGAAGCAAAACGAATATTTCAGCTAAAAAAATCAAACAAAAAGTCACGTTCATGTTGTTGTATACGGTGGGAAAACACGCCAAACAGCGTTGTGTCATCGGGTTATATTCTCATCTGATGTTCTGGAGATGTCCGGGACGCCTTCAGCAGAATCCAGTTCTTGACCCTTCAGCATTTCTGTATTGTCTGTCTGTTTGTCTGTGTGGCACATGTTCATGTCCACCACAAAATTCATCCAGGAAGAATGTCCACAGGTGATTTTGTTTTTATTTCTCTTTCTTTTTTTTTTTTTTTTTGGGGGGGGGGGGGGGAGATGGGGTGGGAGAAATGAGGGGGTTTGGGAGGGAGGAGGGGGAGGATGCATTGTTGGAAAGCACAGACAGAAAGAGAACGGAAACAGATTGTGAAGGATGGCCTATTAAGCTTAGCTGCTAAAGTACCGGAGTCGCGATTCTAATGATTCTGGGAGCGCGGGTTCGAATCTCCGCCGAGCCATTTCGGTACAGGAGGCGTTTCCCTTCGGAGTTAAAATTGTTTCTGACACCATTTCCCGAAACGTCCTTTGAATGAGACCATTAACCGGACACTCGTAAGATCGTTAAGATCTTGCGGACACGTAAAACCCCATTACCAACCTTCGGAAGAGAAGCAGTTGGTATGGACGACTTCTTACATATAGCCAGCATCCTCCGTAAAAAGTCGGAGGAACGCCTGAAACACTGAGTGACAGACATTCGGATGAATGTCCCCGACAAACATTCCTTGGAGAAACAACTAAACGGCGCCAGCAGGTAGCTCTGCAGTCGGATTGACACAGGTGCGCAGCCCGTGGTGATGGATTGTAAAGCGCTTGGAGCTTGGTCTCAGTCAAAGGTAGGTAATACATGAGTGCTCTCAAGGTGGCCTAGAGGTAACATATTCGGCAAGAAAGTTAGAGCCCATGAGTCAAATCTTGCCTAGGGCAATACAAGATTCGTTCTCTTTTTCCTACATCCTACATAGAAAAAAAAACAAACTGAAACATCCTTGAAGATTTTTTTAAAAGAACAGTCAACATATTCAGTGGACGGGGTGAGATGGAACTAAGAGGCTCGCGCGCGCGCGCGCATGTGTGCGTGGGTGTGTGGATGTGTGTTGTGTGTGTGTGTGTGTGTGTGCGCGTGTGTGTGTGTGATGGTGTGTGTGTGCGTACCACGGTGGTAACGTGCTCTCAACTGCAAGCCAACTTTCACACTGAGAAATCTGCCGGGACAATGAAGCCGTGCACTACAGTACATTGCATTACAACACATCTGATGAAGGCGTGGCGGGGATGAAAAGATGTAAGCTGTGGTATCATTACATTCACAGGGCTTTGAGGTGTACATAGTGGTGGTGTGGGAAAAGAAGGCCTGTTCTCAGTATTTAAAAATTCTGATCTCGGACGCTTTGAAAAAAAAAAGGGGGTTGACTAACTTTCGGGTGTGAATTCATTCGATTTGATGCTTTAATGGTTTTGTTATTCCCCGCTTGGTTATAGGAATGAAAGATAAAGAAAGAAATGTTTGTTCTCTCTCTCTCTCTCTCTCTCTCTCTCTGTCTCTCTCTTCTCTGTGTCTCTGTCTCTGTGTCTCTGTCTCTGTGTCTCTGTCTCTGTCTCTCTCTCTCTCTCTCTCTCCATTCTCTTTGTCTCTGTCTCAGTCTCTGTCTCTGGAGGTCTATCCGTCTGTCTGCCTGTCTGTCTCTCTCTCTGTCTCCCTGTCTCTCTCTATCTCTTTCTGTCTGTCTGTCTGTCTGTTCCTCTCTCTCTCTGTCTCTCTCTCTCTGTCTCTCTCTCTCTGTCTCTCTCTCTCTGTCTCTCTCTCTCTCCCTCTCTCTCTCTCTGTCTCTCTCTCTCTCTTCTCTCTCTCTCTCCTCTCTCTCTCTCCTCTTCTCTCCCCGCCTCCTCTTGCTCTCTGTTCACACTCTTTCTTCACCTCACCTCCTCTGTCTTTCTCTCTATTCTCTCTTCCCTCCTTCCATCTCTTCTCCACCCCACCCACCATTCACTCTGATGGCACCCCTCTCCCCACCCACACCACCACCACCACCACCACCCAGCGTCCCCCCCCCCATCTCTCTCTCTCTCTCTCTCTCTCTCTCTCTCTCTCTCTCTCTCTCTCTCTCTTCTCCATTCCTCCTGCTTTCTGCAGTTAGTGTTCTCATCCCCATGTTCAGGCTTGGGGCCGAGGATCAATTCGATCGAATTTCATCTCATACTCTTGCGGCTGGGAGAGGAATGAAATTAAGGGGGAAAAAGAAAGAAAGAAGGGGGAAAAAAAGAATGAAAAGAAAGAACGAAAGAAAAAAGAAAAAAAAAGAAGAGAACCAATGGCCATCGCAGAGTGGAAGGCGGAGGGGGTAAAATATTTATTAAGCCAGTTTGCGTCGTTTGGAAATACATTTTCGTCTTTCTTTACAACCTGTCTGTTGGTTTGTGTAAGAATGTGTGTGTGTGTGTGTGTGTGTGTGTGTGTGTGTGTGTGTGTGTGTGGTGCGTGCGTGCGTGCGTGCGTGCGTGCGTGCGTGCGTGCGTGAAAGAGAGAGAAGAAGAGAGAGAGAGAGAGTACGCGTGTGTGTGTGTGTATTCTTCTGAAACCTCTAGTGACCATCCAATTCGAAAGAACAAATACATCTTCGAAATTCAAAGAATCACGTACAGACGTGTCAGTTGACAGCTATGCTGACAAATTTGGTGTCTTCCCTGGTTTGTTGGTTTACTTGTTTTACTTTTTCTCCTCGGCTGTGCTTGCTTTGGCTCGCTGTGGATTGGGTTGGCTTGGCTGGCATATAATGGCTCGCTGTGGATTGGGTTGGCTTGGCTGGCATATAATGGGACGGATATGGGAGAAGAAAAGATGGGGGTCAGGTTGGGGGGGGGGGGGGGGGGGGGGAGGGCCTGCCTACCTTGCGCTGAAGAGATCGTCTAAGCTAAGTGACAAATTCGTTCATTTTCATTGTCCTTTTGGTTTGTGTCTTGCCTGAAGAAGACCTAGGAGGTCGAAACGCGTCGTGTTTTGTCTTGTGACTCGTTTGTCCACGTTTCTTTTGGCGGTTCGCTAACATTTATTGAAGATTTGTTTAGATTTCCTGCCTGCAGTCGTCTCACTTTACTTAGAGCATGTTTACATTTTTTCTTTTCTTTCTTTTTTTTTCCCTTTCTTTTCTTTTTCTTTTTCGTTTTCTTTGTTTGTTTGTTTGTTTTTTAATGGGTATACCGCTAATACCAGTGCTGTGACCCGGCGAAAGTGGTACGGAAAACGGTATTACTCCATTATACTAGGAACTTTTTCTTAAAGCGCGTAAGTATACCCCCACAAAAAAAAGGTTAAAGAATTGGGTTGTTCTCTGTTTACAATCATGGCTAAAAATGAAGTGTATTTTGCTCGTGAACAACTACGTGATTTGCTGTACCATTAAAAAAAAAAATCTTCTTGCTTTAAAAAAAAAAAAAAAAATCTTCATGCCCAATTTTCCACCCTTTTCGTACAACACATTTGAGGGCAGAATCCGCTAGCTGTTGATATGGCAAAGATGGTTTGTATCAGTGGAGCGGGGTTTTTTTTTTTTTTACCTACCCCCTCCTTCCACCTCCCTCCACCCCCACGCGCCTACCTTCTCCTCTGTCACTGCTCCCCCTCCCCCCTCCCCCCCTCCCCCCCCCCCCCCCCTCTTCTCACACCAGCCGTCCATTCCCTCCTCCGCCCTCCCTTCACATCTTTTCTTGTCCATACCCGTGCCGTTATATGCCAGCTCGTTCCTCCATTGTTTCCTGTATTGCTCGATTCCCTGCACCAGTATGCAATTTTGACGTCCACATACTAAAAGTGTTTTCTGTGTTTACGTAATTCCTCGATATTTTCCCTGTCTATGAGGACCGCACGAAAAGAGTGCTGTTTGCTGCTTATTCCGTTAGCCCCTTCCCTCTATGTTAAAAACAAAACTCGTTCGTTCCTTCATTTTTAGTCACCACGTGTTAATTGTCATAAGCGCTCATGTCAGAGGTGGGGGAGATGTGTGTGTGTGTGTGTGTGTGTGTGTGTGTGTGTGTGTGTGTGTGTGTGTGTGTGTGTGTGTGTGGTGTGTGTGTGTGTGTGCTTGTGCGTGTGCGTGTGCGTGTGTGTGTTGTGTGTGTGTGTGTGCGTGTGTGTGTTGTGTGTGTGCCACGTGGTGGTGTTTGGACTAACAAGGGGCCGTTAAAAGCAGACGATGCGCTCTGTCAGCGACCAGTGCGGGCCACGGGACGTGTCCCCCGCCCATCAGTGCTCATGTCCAGTCACACGGCGCTGTCCCCTACCGAGGCCTCTACTTCATCAGCAAGATCGGGACACCAAGGATTCCACTGAGGCGTAAAAGCATCGGATGGATAAACATCGCGCGCACTCCCTCCTCCCCCATCACACACACACACCACGCACGCACGCACGCACGCATGCATCCACGCACGCATGCACGAACGCTCGCACCCACGTATGCATGCACACACGCACGTACGCAATAATGGCGCGCGCACGCACACACACACACACACACACACACACACACACACACACACACACACACACACGCACACACACACACACACACACACACATACACACGCGCGCGCGCCCGCCTGCGCGCATGATTTTGCGCGCTCGCGTACACCCTTCTTATCATCCTCTCTCTCTAAAACCCCAGAGAGAGAGAGAGAGAGAGAGAGAGAGAGAGAGAGAGAGAGAGAGAGAGAGAGAGAGAGAGAGAGAGAGAGAGAGAGAAGAGAGTTTCAACACATGTTTATAGCTCAGCCGACCTCGAGGGCTGTCATTTTGTTAAACTAATTCTGAATAGATAGATCGATAGGTAGATCGATCGATCGATCGATAGACAGAAAGACTGACATGCACATAGATACATACAGAGAGACAGACAGACTCCCATATTTTCTCTCTCTCTCTCTCTCTCTCTCTCTCTCTCTTCTCTCTCTCTCTCTTTTCTCTCTCTCTCTCTCTCTCTCTCGCTCTCTCTCTCTCTCTCTCTCTATATAGTGTGTGTGTAGTGTGTGTGGTGTGTGTGTATGTGTGTGTGTGTGTGTGTGTGTGTGTGTGTGTGTGTGTGTGTGTGTGTGTGTATGTGTGTGTAGTGTGTATGTGTGTATGTGTGTGTGAGTGTATGTGTGTGTGTGTGTGTGTGTGTGTGTGTTGTGTGTGTGTGTGTGTGTGTGTGTGTGTGTGTGTGTGTGTGTGTGTGTGTGTGTGTGTGTGTGTGTGTGGTGCGTGCGTGTGCGTGCGTGTACTATTATTAATTATCTGTTACGCACACTTTCTCGAAATCTCCTCAAGGTGCTTCACAAGGTACATAGATCATGACTTAACAGCATTGTTAACCTTGCCACATTGCATTCCCAATCAACGCTAGCGCTTAGTCACGCGATTTGAACATACTAGGTACTATGGAAGAGAGGCTTTTTTTTAAAAGCTTGTCACGAATGCCGCAAGAACATCTGAGTGTCAAAGAGACAGAGACACTTTGTTCCAGACAGTGAACTGTGGGTCTTTTGTTTGCCATGCTGGTGGTCCTGGAGATAAGTGTTAGAGGAAGACTGGAACTGACGATGAGGTGTGTACATACTTTACCACTCCTAACACTGTTCTTGGCGTTCAGGGCATAAAGGTGTTCCTTTTCTTGAGAGGCACAGTATATGTACATCCTCCCCCCCCCCCCCCACCCCCACTCCCCACCCCCGACCTCCTACCGCCGTTGTCACGGTAGGTCTAATGTAACAGTTGTCATCACCCAACTCACCTTGGAACCGCCGATGTATCTCTCTCAACTCACATCTCCCCACTCCACACCCCCCCACCCCCACCCCCACCCCACCCCCCACCCCCACTCTCACCCTCCCAAAGACCGAAGTTAGGGCTGAAGATGAAGGAATGCTGCTTTGCAAGGGTTGATATTTCCTGTAGGGATCACCTTCCTCACGGCCTGTGATGGTCTCTCATACTCTCAGCTCGCAGCTAATAGCTTCTGAGCAACATATTACTAAAGCTAACGATCCTTTTGGATCCAGTCACCATGGCAACCAACGAAAGCATCTCGTAAAAAAAATGAAAGAAATTGTGTCGCTTCTGTACAGCAATCATTTCTTTTTTCTTTTTTTGTATTGGTTTTATGCATAAAAAAAGTAATGAAAACAGCTGTGAATTCTCGTGAGGAGTCGGTGAATATGTCCAGGTTGATGGACATAGAAATTGGATTTTGGAAGGGGGTGGGTAAGAGTCTTTTTTTATCAAATCATGATTTTTTAAATATTGAATTTTTTTTTTTAATGAAGCGTTTGATGGCAATGTGGAGAGCACACGGCCTGTGAAGGAACACTGACTTGAAGGAGACGTAAAGGGAGAGTGGACACCAGCGGTCACAATGTCCAGGGATGGATCACCTACCATAGATAAAGGTCCAGTAGACCTTAATGACATCCGACGATCGGAATACCGACAGATCAATGGACTGAATGTGGAAAGCACCTCAGACCGGGACAACAAAAGAGAGAAGAAAAAAAAATAGACAGGTGATTGCTTCTTTTCCCCTCCCCCCCCCCCTCCCCCACCCTCCCCAAACGTCCCTTGTCTTATCAATTACTGGAACTGTTCCATCATCAGTAGGTCTGATCTCTGCCAGTGCTGTCGGTCTGACAACCCTTAGAAAACGTGTTTGTGGTCGGCTAGATTATGATGGACACTGATGGCCGAAACAGAAAGAAGAATCCAGGCGTTTGAGACCAGGTGCCTGAGGGAACTACTCCGCAATTCCTACAAAGAACACAAGACCAATGATTATGTGCGGAACCTGGTCACCAACCTAGTCGGACCCCACGAACCACTTCTGGCAACCGTCAAACGACGGAAGATGGCATGGTTTGGCCCCGTCATTCGTCACAACACCCTCTCCAAAACCATCCTTCAAGGTACCGTTGAAGGAGGGCGCAGACGCGGACGGCAGAGAAAGAGTTGGTCCGATAATATAAAGGACTGGACCAAAATGACCATGCCAGATCTCCTCACGACAGCCACCAACAGAAGAGCCTGGAGAGAAACGGCGGCTGCTTTATCACGTCCCCCCAACGACCCAGCGGTCAGGGGAATGACTGCTGATGATGACAGCAGTTGATGATAGCAAAGCATAACGATCGGGAATGATGACTGACTGACTGACTGATGACTGACAGATGATGATAGCAACAGCCATAAACGATCGCTGGAATGATGACTGACTGACTGACTGACTGACTGAAGACAGATGATGATAGCAACAGCCATAAACGATCGCTGGAATTCATAACGACGATCTATTTCAGATGTTTACCTTATCCCAGTCACATCCCCCTCCACACCCCCTCCTCATCCCGCTACCTATCTTCTCCACCTCGTGTCTCCGCCTTCTCCTCCCCTGCCTTTCCCCTTTCCTCTCCGATCTCATGTCCGGTGTAGTCGCAGCTATACGTCATAGCCAGCGGGTATAAACTGACAGACCTTAGAGACTGGGTAGATGTGCACAAAGCGCGAGCGGGGTTCAACTTGACATCAATGCTGGACGTGGCACAAAGCAGGACCCGAAAGGTGAACCGAGAACAGCAACTAGTCTGTAAACGAGACACAACGCCACGCTAGAAAAGGGTTCTTGTCTATCTATCTAACTCATGGCAACACAGTTAGTAAGAAAATGAAAGCCGAGTTACTAGACTGCCAAAGAAATGGAGCAAATAGATTTTAGCACTAAAGCCCCGAGTTTCGACTTGTTGATCTTCTTCAGATAAAGCAAAAAAAAAAAAAAAAAAAAAAACAGACAGGGAAACACAACGACTACGAAACAAACAAACAAACAAAACCAAAGACCACAGAAATGATTCAGCTGAGAGGAAGGATCTAATTTTAATCAGTAGGAAGTGTGGTGAGAGTGATGTGTGTGTGTGTGCGGGGTGCGTGTGTGTGTGTTCGTGGTGTGGTGTGTGTGTGTGTGTGTGTGGGGTGTTGTTGTTGTGCGTGTGTTGTGTGTGTGTGTGTGTGTGTGTGTGGTGTGTGTGTGTGTGTGTGTGTGTGGTGTGTGTGGCGATGCAAGTTAGGAAATTGGAAGATCTGAGTTTCTCATCCATGATATTTTGAAAATGAACAAATGTCGAGAAATGAATAACAAAATATATGAATTAGAATAGAGAAGACAGACAGTGAATCATTGATCAGTAATATGTAAAGAAAAAAAAAGTAAACGTTAGGAAATGAAATTGATAATGGCATTGTAATAAAAAGTAATATTACGATAAAAGTAGCAACAGCAACAAAACAAAAATATAATATAATAATGATATAATGATAATAAAATAGTAATGATAATAGTTAGTAGTAGTAGTAGTAGTAGCAGCAGCAGCAGCAGCAGTAGTAGTAGTAGTGGTACAAATAAAATAAATAAGTACAATCATAATCATAACACACAAAAACCCATATAATTTGATAGCAATTATTAATTCTAAAGAATTGCCTGGCGTTTAAAAGAAATAACACGAAACAACAGAAAACCTAAATGAGAACTGTTCTCGTAGCGTTTCCGTGTGTGAGAAACGAGGCCCCCCGCTGCCAATAGCACTTTAAATGAACACGCCATCTTCTCTCACAATCAGCAGCTGCAGTCAGACCCCAACAATTGACTGTAGTGCAAAACTTGTGGGACAGGCATCACTAAACAATATGAACGATAATCACATGCACAAAGAAGAGGACAGGCACATGCTACGAGGAAACTTTTCATCTTTAACAGGAATGCACACGTGGAAAAGTCCACCGAATATGATAGGCACTCGAGTCGAGAAAACCATTCGCCTTTCATAACAAGGCACATGTATAGCAAAGTCCACCAAACATGACGGGCACTCACTTTAATTACAGAAACCCAGTGACTTTCATCAGTAAAGTTTCAAAACGGAGTGACTGAGGGGCAGACAATGAAGCCAAATTTAGAAAGAGAGGGGGTTAGTTACCGCCAAGGACATAGATAAACAAGCAAAGTACAGGACAAGACACTTGTCCTGTAGTTTGTCTATGTCCTTGGCGGTAACTAACCCCCTCTCTTTCTAAATTTCATCAGTAAAGTGCATGCGTAGAAAAGTCCACCAAACATGACGGGCACTCATTTTAATTACGGAAATCCTGTGACTTTCATCAGTAAAGTGCATGCATAGAAAAGTCCCCCAAACATGACGGGCACTCACTTTGGGGAAAGTGTTCACCTTTCATCAACAGAGCACACAAATACAAACCATGGTGGGCGCTCACTAGGCAGAAACCCGTCGCCTTTCATACACACAACACACAAAGACAGTGAAACGACCTAAACGCTCTTCCTACCAATCAGACGACCTTACTATTTTTGGTGTCTGGTGGAGGGGATCTTGGGAGGGGGGGGGGGGGGGGATAATGATTAAATATGACCAAAAAGATTTTGTTCTTCTCAACTCCAGTCCATAAAGACAACATTCCCTTTGTTTGAACTGACGACGAAATGGGTTTTAAACGGAATCAAGTGGTTGTTTCAAGTTTGTCTTAGTTTCTATCATCTTTGTCTTGGCTGTTTCAAGTTTGTCTTATTTTCTATCATCTTTGTCTTGGTTGTTTCAAGTTTGTCTTAGTTTCTATCATCTTTGTCTTGGCTGTTTCAAGTTTGTCTTATTTTCTATCATCTTTGTCTTGGTTGTTTCAAGTTTGTCTTATTTTCTATCATCTCTGTCTTATTATTAATCATGTCCAGTTATGTCAGGCCAAACGATTTGCCGAACTGTGTACACTTTTTTATGATTGATAGAAAGAGCCAGCCACGCGATTCGCTGAACTGTGTAAACTGCTTTGTGGTGGAAGAAAGAGCCATCGGTATTTACACGCTGCACAGAGACAAGTCTGCTGAACATGAAGGGCGCTCAATTTGAGAGAATTTGGCTACCTTTCAATACCGCCCACACTTGGACAAGTCCACAAAAC
>CM065730.1:54639215-54646715 GCA_033310375.1 Conus canariensis
TATGACTCGTGGATGCGTACTACCCACTAAACATCAGGAGCAAGACACAGTAACGTGAGACAATGGCTTCCATCCAGGACAAAGCAAAGCTGAGGACCTGACGTACTCATCACGTGTTTTTTTTTTTTTTCTGTCTTTCTTTTCTTTCTTTTTTTCTTTTTTTTTCTTAAAGAGCATGACTGTTTTCAGTGGGTAAAGCATCGCTCTCTTCATCTGAGGGCCCTGGTTTTAATATCAGGTTGGCTGCATCGTAGGGGTTTTCTCTTTGGTGGGCACATCTGTACTGAGTCTAATCACCTTCTAGTCCTCTGTGGAGGTGGTGGTGGTTGTCGTTGTTGTTGTTGTTGATGATGATGATGATGATGATGATGATGATGATGATGATGATGATGATGATAATGATGATGATAATGATGATGATGAAGTTGTTGTTGTAGGCGAGACGCCGTAAGTGGACACAAGGAATTAATACATGAATGAATTCACATACCTATTAAATCGTTCCATTCTATGTAGAAGGGTGTACCATCGTATGTTAAAGGAAAGATAAAAACGAACCATACAGCAAAAAACAAACAAACAAACAAACAGGCACAGTAGTGCCATGTCTAGATATCATCCCGAAGACGGAATGTGGCTACTTTAACAGAAAAAGGAATGGAAAACAGTCACATAACGTTAGAACATTTAGCTCTTTGACCCCGGCCTGCCTTACCCAATACCTCTCACACCCGTATCCACCCACCCATCCTTTTCTTTAAAAAAAAAGAAAAAAAAAAAGCATAACACAGAAGAGAATCAAGGACAAATACTGAAAACAACTAGCAGTTGAACCCGTCATCGCCACCTCCATAATCTCCACCTCCCCTCTCCCTCACTGCATTCCACTCTTCCCCCTTCCCCTTTTCTGTCTTTGTCTGTCTGTCTGTCTGTCTGTCTGTCTGTCTCTCTCTCTCTCTCTCTCTCTCTCTTCCCTCCCCTTCCTCCCACTCTCTCTCTCTCTCTCTCTCTCCCTCTGTCTCTCTCTCTCTCTCTCTCTCTCTCTCTCTCTCTCTCTCTCTCTCTCTCTCTTTCGCTCATTCAATCCATCCAAAGCAATGCAGCAACAGCAGAACGGCGTTCCTAACTTCCATCAAAGCCTACATCAGTCACTGGAAGGAAAATTCCTTCAGCCATTCATTTCCAGGGCTCCTACCACCACTCTCTTTAGACATCTTCATACAGTTGCCAGTCACATTGTTCAACGTCATGAAACGTGTGTTTTGTGTTTAATCACAGACAAAGGAAAGAAACAGCTCGTTGAAAGAAAAGGAGGGAGAAGAAAGAGAAGAGAGAGAGGCGAGAGAAGAAGGAGGCGAGAAGAGAGAGAGAGAGGAGAGAGAGGAGAGAAGAAGGAGAGAGAGAGAGAGAGAGAAAATAACAAACAACACAACAGGAATCAAATTGCTTAATTTTGTTACTTTGATCATGTGTAGCGCGTGCTGTTGATGCCATTTATCACAGTTGATCGTCGATTAAGTACACTATCAAATAATGCTTGTTGGTGCTCTCTGTATGGCGTGTTTGTCGCTTGCCAACATATTACTACTTACACAGCAACAAATTACCCACACAGTGATCATTCCTTAATACTGAATTATGTTTTCAAAAGAAAGACAAAGGTGATGAGAGGATCTTAACTGGGAATGAATCTAGCATAAATTAACAAATGAATATTTCAGAAAAAAAGTTCATTAAAGGATGTAATATTGACATTGAAAAGACCTTTACTAGAGAGTTTCACTTTATGGAATTAACTGGAATTATACTTTGCGGCTGAACAATCTCGCTTGGTTCTAGCTCGGCGTTCTCTTTATAAACATGTGTTCTGTAAACCAAAATCGGGACAGGAGTCAGAAAATAAAATCCGTTTCCATTGTCGCATCAGTAGAAGCTAATTGTTTTTTTTTTGTTTGTTTGTTTTTTCTCACCAGTTTGCCTAATCCTGTTTCGTCCAATCTGGTTTCCTCCCAAAGAGAGGATGCTGAGTCGGTGAATGTGAAAGGTCTGTGTGGTAAAATGCGGTAATTGAGTTTCGCAACCTTTCGTAATTTTTCACTATTGGTTTCCGTCAGCGGATGTAAAAAAGATTCTGTTCCTATGTGCATGCTCAAAACTTGTTAGATTTGAACTTCTGAAGGCATTGTGACCCACATAGTTGAGTGTAAAAAAAAAAAAAAAAAAAAAAAAAAATGTAGAATAAATGGTCAAATTACACGAGCAAGATGGTGAACCTTCTCTCTCTCTCTCTCTCTCTCTCTCTCTCTCTTTGCTGCTCTCTCTCTCTCTCTCTCTCTCTCTCTCTCTCTCTCTCTCTTTCCTTCATCATGTAGTCTCTTGACTTTTTAAAACCAAATCTTTCAAACTGTATTTTGGCACTTTTAACTCAACAGGGACAACGATCAACCTAATTTCATCTGACAGTGAGTAGATAAACAAATAGGAGCTGCAAAGGGCCATAACTGCTGTCGACGAGTGCTGTCTAATTTTCAGAGAACTTCCCGCAGGTACTTCATCCCGTATTCATTTTAAGACCGAGTCCAAGAATGCTGAGAAATCACGTCGTTCACCGTGGAGGTATCTGAGTGTGAGATTCAAGTGAGTGTGCGGTATGACCTTAACATAAAACGTAACGCCAGCAAGAAGGAACAGATCGACAATCTGATTTCAAACGGGACCTTGGTATGCAAATTAAGCAATATATGCTAGCGCGTAATTGAAGCTGCCAAGAAAGAGAACACGTCGTCAGCTTGTTGGTACTTTCAGTTCGAGACCCTCCCAGGATTCATTGCGGTTTCAGCTTTCTTGAAAACAAATCGAGCTCGCGCTACGTCAGATTGGCTGTTTTGCGTGCAAAGGGCCGCAACTTTCCGACACCGCATGTCGCTGGGAAGGATTTAGTGATTCGTTTGCCGGTCTCTGCCTATTTGCTTGTGATGTGGGCTGAATGTTGTCGTCTGACAAATCTTATCTGAACTGATCGCGATGGTTCTAATCTCAGGTTGGTTAAAATCACCCTGTCGCAGCTCCATCAATTCAGAAGGTAAGTGCCTGCAACCAACCTCTCGTGTGTACTTTGCATGCTGTTTATGCAATGTTAATGTTTATGGGTTTACATACCAGTGGACGAGACACGGCCATTTTGTCCAGACAAGTGACACCTTGACACTGGTTCGCCTCTCCAACTTGTCTGACGCTCACAAACTTTGAAGAAACGAGAATAGCATTTTTTTTTAATCTGAAAAAAGCTTTCAGGGCACATGAAAATAAAGATACATTTTCAGCCTAATCGGCAGAGAGGGAGGGAGAGAGGGGAAGACAGAGGTAATACAGAGAGACAAAAAGGGGAGAGAGGAAAGGAAGGAAGGGGGAGAGAGGTGATGGGGGAACTTGGGTGTGAAGCAGAAAAGGAAAGAGAAACGCCCAGTCGCATAATTTTTATCAATAAACTGATCGAAGTAAATCGATGAAATCCTTAATGTACAGAACAGCAGGTTGAGAAAGCGAATTAGTTAAGTTATTACTATTTTCTTATTGTTGTTGTTTGGTTTGTTTGTTTGTTTGTTTGTTTTTTTACTTATGAATAGTATATGAAAAATAAAAAATATTTCTGGATTTCTCCGAAAGAATTTGGTCATAAATTTACTCTATCCCTGCTGGAAAAAAAGCTAAAAATAAAAATAAAAAAAATAAAAAAATAAAAAACCCCAACCGGGAACATGATTAAGTTTCGCTTCTCCAGTCATTATCAAAAAAAATAAGTGCGGCGTATCCAATTGTACTTTTTGTATTTCTTTTATACTTATAATGATTTTCTTATTTTCGGTTCTACTTAACACAAGTCATATTCCTTCTCCATTTATACCTGTAAAATTATTCTTATTTCTCATGTAACATCACCGTTATCAGTTTTGTTTCCACGTGTATGCTCATCATGTCTTGAAATCCTCTCAAATCTAAATATACCGACTGCATGTAACAGAAACGGATGTGATACTGAATCAAAGCTTTTACAACAGTCGAGAGCTGGAAGATATGATTCATTTGTACTGTGAAGGTAGTCGTCCATTGATCTGTACTGTGAAGGTAATCGTCCATTGATCTGTACTGTGAAGGTAATCGTCCATTGATCTGTACTGTGAAGGTAATCGTCCATTGATCTCATTAAAGATGGCACATTTCTTCCTCTTAGATGACAAACTTGATCTAAATTGTTTAATTTGTTCATCACTTTTGTTTCTCTCTTAGTCAGCCTTTTTGTTAGGATCGTGCAGTCTACATTGGTCAGTGTAATAAGTTTCCAGTTACAGTGAGATTCAAGAAACTTTTTTTTTAAACAAGAGAAAGACAGAGGGAAAAGAAAGAACGGAGGCCCGACATTTTTTTTAAATGTGGGGAAAAAAATGGAGTCTGGAGGACCCACGTTAATTAAAAGAAGTCTTCGGTGGCTGAAAACTTTACGCCGTGGCTCTTTTTCTTCCTGCAGTAATACGAGTATTTCCCTTTTCTGACTTTGATCTTTCTTCGTTAATGAATGATTCGTAACAAGAAACTGCCATTTATCTGAAGAGATTTCATGAATTTTGGGGCTGAGTCTCTCACTTCCAGGACGTGAACAATTTTTCATTCGTCTGCGCTATGGGTTGCTTTTTCTTCAGTTCAACAATCAGATAACAGTGCTTTATTTTAATTTTGTTCACGCAAATGGAGTGCAAGACAGTTCAAACTGTTGTTTTATGTCAATAATTTGTGTACACATTCCCGCATCGTTGTTCCTCTTCACGTTTTTTTTTTGTTTTTTGTTTGTTTGTTTGTTTTTTTCTTGATTTTGAAGCTGCATCTGTAGTTTTCGCTGTCTGTTTCTTTTCTTTAAAGTGATATTTTTCCCCTGTGCCAACAAAAGAGGGAGAAAAGAAGAAAAAAATTCATCTTACATCATTCCCATAGTTCAGCCATTCTGCCTTGGAATTCTACAAAATGGTTTCGTCCAAGAAATGCTCCAGTATACTATTTATAGACTGTAAAGTGTGGACTCCTTCAAAAGTGAGTTATGACAACACCAGCAGCCTGGTCTCGTTACAAAACTGCTGAATCAGTTTTGTTTCTTCAATAAAACACACCACAGTAAGGTTTATTTCTGTCGTAGTGCTCATTACGCTCAGTGTTCTTCCTTGGGTTACGCTCATTACGATCAGTTTTGTTTCTCTAGTGATAGTCATCACGATTTGCTTTTTTTCTCTAGTCATACTTATCAAAATTAGTTTTGCTTCTCCATGTGTAGGCCTACTGTGGTTACAGTCGTCACAGTCAAGTTCTGTTCCTCTAGTTATATTCATCTCAATCAGTTTTGCCATGTTTTGTATGCTAATTACGTTCAGCTTCGTTTTTCTCGCCACTTTATTACAGTTAATTTTGGTTCTCCGGTTATACTCTTTACAATCCTGTTGTTTCTCCATTAACCGCTAATTACAAACAGTTTTGCTTTGTTTCTCCAGTTACACTCATTACAAACAGCTTTGCTTTGTTTCTCCAGTTACACTCATTACAAACAGTATTGCTTTGTTTCTCCAGTTACACTCATTACAAACAGTATTGCTTTGTTTCTCCAGTTACACTCATTACAAACAGTATTGCTTTGTTTCTCCAGTTACACTCATTACAAACAGTATTGCTTTGTTTCTCCAGTTACACTCATTACAAACAGTATTACTTTCTTTCTCCAGTTACACTCATTACAAACAGTATTGCTTTGTTTCTCGAGTTACACTCATTATAAACAGTTTTGCTTTGTTTCTCCAGTTACACTCGTTACAAACAGTATTACTTTGTTTTTCAAGTTACACTCATTACAGTGTTGCTTTGTTTCTCCAGCCATACTCATTACAATCAGTTTTGCTGTGTTTCTACAGTCACACTCCTTACAACCAGTTTTGCTTTGTTTCTCCGGTTACACTCATTACAAACAGTTTTACTTTTCAGGTTGTCTTTAGTACTTTCGGTTTTGCTTCTTAGTTATACTTCGAATGAGACTATAAACCAAGGTTCCGTGTGTGAACGCACGCATAATATCTTGCACACACGTAAAATCCCATCACCAACTTTCGGAAGAGTAGGCCAGTTTGGCCGTTGGTATGGATGACACGTTACACACAGCATGCACCCTGCGTAAGAAATGGAAAGAATGAAGGAAGTAAAGAAACTGAGTGAACGATATTGAATGATATTGACTGGATGACACGGGAAACGACTGAATGAAGCGCCAGCTGGCAGCTCTTCAGTCGGCACTACCCAGGTAGGCAGCCCGTTGTGTTAGCGAGTGTTGATTGTAAAGCGCTTAGAGCTTGGTCTCTAGCCGAGAATAGGCGCTATATAAGTATTTATTATTATTATTATACTTGCCAGAGATTTGCTCCTCAAGTCAAACTTATCACAATCAGTTTCCGTTCTCAAGTTATACACATTACAAGCAGTTTCGTATCCTCAATTATGTTTTAACAGTCTGGGTTCTCCAGTTATACTCCTCACATTCAGTTCTTCATCTCTGGATTTGCATTCATCATTATCAGTTTTGTTTCTCCACTTGTACTCATGACCATGTTTTTATTCTCCGGTTGCACTCATCGCAAGCAATTCAGATTCTTCAAATACACTTGTCACATTCACTTCTAGCTCTCCAGTCATACTGATCACAATCAGCTTTGTTTGTCCAGTTATGCTCGTCAGAGTCAAATTCCATGTTTACACTTTTCTCCACATAGTTTCTTTTTCTGCCGTTTAATTAACACGAGTATTATTTTCTCCACTTTGAAACAATTAGAACAAGTGATTTTGTTTTTCAGTCTTACTAAACATAACCAATTCAGTTTTTTTTTTTTCCAGTCTTACTCACTACAGTCAATTTTGTTTTTCAATTTTACCCAGCGTAATGAATTTTGGGTCTGAAATTTTACTCAACACGATCAGTTATGTTGCTGAATCTTACTAAATACAATTAGTCACGCTTTTCAATCTGACTCGACACGATCAGTTATGTTGCTGAATCTTACTAAATACAATTAATTACGCTTTTCAATCTGACTCGACACGATCCGTTATGTTGCTGAATCTTACTAAATACAATTAGTCACGCTTTTCAATCTGACTCAACACGATCCGTTATGTTGCTGAATCTTACTAAATACAATTAGTCACGCTTTTCAATCTGACTCAACACGATCAGTTATGTTGCTGAATCTTACTAAATACAATTAATCACGCTTTTCAATCTGACTCAACACGATCCGTTATGTTGCTGAATCTTACTAAATACAATTAGTCACGCTTTTCAATCTGACTCAACACGATCCGTTATGTTGCTGAATCTTACTAAATACAATTAGTCACGCTTTTCAATCTGACTCAACACGATCAGTTATGTTGCTGAATCTTACTAAATACAATTAGTCACGCTTTTCAATCTGA
>CM065730.1:54661715-54664215 GCA_033310375.1 Conus canariensis
GGGATTGGGTGGGAGAGGTAGGACTGTTAGCACCTCAGGGTCCGTCTGGATTGTCTGTTGGGGGTACAAGAACGTTAATTTGAGTTGTGACAGAGGTATCCCAGCGACAACATCTATCTTTCACCTTCCATCCCCTCTTCCCTTTGTCTGTCCTTTACATCCTTCTTCTCCTCTTTCCCTTCCCCTCCCCTCACTCCCTCATTTGCTCTCCAACATACACACAGAGTCAGCAGTTACTCTAATTCATGAATAGCTCAAATGAAGGGTTGGATGGTGTTCCCTATCCCCTCACTTTCCGGAATATATTTAAGAGTGAAAGACACTGCTGAAGAGACAAACAAAAAAAACTTGCATCACTAGACCGTCAAAAAAATGGACCAACAACTAACAGTACAGAAGCAACGGGTTTCGACCTTCGAGATTTCTACAGGCAAGACAAAACAACAGCGACGAATAAACACAATGAATAAGAAAATGAGAAGAAAGAACAATGACCAAGATGCCCGGATAGCGTCTTTTCGCAGGGGAGTGGAAAGAGACCGACAGGAGTTATTTTCTCTTGTGAAGGGAAATCACTCATGCCACACGTCCCACTCGACTGGTCGGCATTAGAGGGGATCCCAGTTTCCATTCCGTCTCCATGCCCATGCTCGTGGTGGGTTCATGTGACTGTCAAAGTCGTCGGTTTAGGTGAGTTCATGGAGATCGTCGTTGGATGGACGTGGTGGTGCCTTTCCCGCGTGCAGGGGGTGGGTTGGGACTCTTCACTCATACTGGCTCAGCGACTAGACAAGTATTGTCGTCTGTAGGAGGCTTGGTGGTGGTGTCCAGCATACGCTGGACCAGACCAACAAACACCAGCGAAGTGATTCGACAGCATTACAGTGTCCCCTCTATCGGGTTGCCTCATGACGGCTTGATATTGGTTGCTTCCTGAGGGAATAACGCTTCTGTGGGGAAACGGGTAGATGAAACGGCATCATTAGATAATCATTTTGTTATAACAGAAAAGAGAGGGTCAGTCCATTTCTGATCGCCCGTTGGGGGTCACCATCTTCCGTGCCGTCTAACATCATTTCCACATGCCGCTTACTCCACCTCCGCCTATACACACCCACACCCAGCCTGACTCTGTCGCACTTCCAGCTCCGGTAATCCGAAGTGAGCTGTCTACGTCATGTCGCGGAGGCCGCCGACCGAAAGCAGACAGGGGGCCGGAAGAGCTCAGTGGTAGAGCGCCGGACTCGTAATCTTAATGAACCTGGGGTTGCGCGTTCGAATCTCCGCCGGGCCGTTTCGGTACTGGGGGATATTTCCCCCAGAGTTAACATTGGTTCTGACTCCATTTCCCATACAGTCCTTCCAATGAGACTATAAACCGAGGTTCCGTGTGTGAATGCACGCATAACATCTTGCACACACGTAAAATCCCATCACCAACTTTGGGAAAAGAAGGCAGTTTGGCCGTTTGTATGGATGACACGTTACACATAGTATGCACCTTCCCCGAAATTGGAGTATGGCTGCCTTAATGGCGGGATTTTTAAAAAAAAACGGTCATGCACACAAAACTCCACTCCCTTTGTTGGGTAGATGGGATTAATCCTTAACTGTCTATACAAGGAGTGTCCGCAGGAGTATCAGCCTGCGTACGCGGAAAAAAAGAAAGAAAAAGCAGACACAGCAACAATGCTGCCGAACCATTGTGAATGGCGTTTACTGGTGTTCAGTGCGGCCCCTTCCGATCCAACACATGCAGGTGGTGTCCTGCATACGGCGGATCAGATCAGCAAACACCAGCGAAGTGACCCGGCAGCACTGCAGTGTCTCCTCTGCCGGGGTGCCTTATGACGGCTTGATATTGGTTGCTTCCTGTGGACTGCGGTGCTGGGGGCTGCCACATGACAAACCACAGCAAGCCTAGGTGGCCCAATCGATGTGGTCATTTACAAAGGGAGATCATCCCCGCTCCACGGATCGATTCTCGTACAGATTGATAGGGTTTTTTTTTTTGTTTTTCCTCTTTTTTTTCCACTAGACCTTAGGTGGTAGTTTGAGTGCTAGTCTTTCGGATAAACTGAGGTCCCGAGTGCAATATGCACGTAGCGTATCCTTAAACAATCTACTGCGAAATGCTGTCACAAAATCCACTGTCATAGGTCAACGCAAGAATGTCCGCCGCGCAAATCAGAAAAATGGGGGTAGTCTCACGAATCATATATGTGGGAGGGCATGCGGAATTAAATACAGATAAATCTGCTGTGATGAAGTTTATAACATGATACAACACAGTACAATACAACACAACACAATACAATACAATACAGTACACTGCGATGCAAAGCAATGCACTACAACACGTTACAATAATGACGACAACAATCGCATACTCACAGAACCAGACCCTTTTATTTATCTGCCGACTGACCTTTCGTGCCCCTCCCCCTGCCCCCCCCCCCCCCCCCCACCTCCTCACTCAACCCTCTCAATACCGCTTCCC
>CM065730.1:54669215-54694215 GCA_033310375.1 Conus canariensis
AGAGCCTCCGGCATCTCTCACTGGAGGCGGGAATTGAGGTGGTCATAGATGGGAAGGAACGGTTGCGGGGTGAGAGGGTTGGAGTGGGATATACAGAGATAACAAAAGGAAGATAAATCATTTTATAATGGAATCATACCAGAACATCTGAAGTAGGTCAGGTTTTCTCTCCCTTTACGTCTCGACCCCAACCTCCTCTGTGTGTGTGTGTGTGTGTGTGTGTGTGTGTGTGTGTGTGTGTGTGTGTGTGTGTGTGTGTGTTTGTGTGCTTGCGCGCGCTCGCGTGTGTGTATGTGTATGTATGTATATGTGTGTGTGAGCTCGCGCGCGTCCATGGGTGCTTCTCTCTGTCTCTCTCTCTCTGTCTCTCTCTCTCTCTCTCTCTCTCTCTCTCTCTCTCTCTCTCTCTCTCTCTCTCTCTCAAACAAATACCCTTTGCCACCTAACCGACTTCCATTATCCCCATGCATGTATACACAAACTGATGAAAGTCTACAAGTTGACACATTCCTAGCTGTTCATTTGTGATCGACTCTGTGTGTGTGTGTGTGTGTGTGTGTGTGTGTGTGTGTGTGTGTGTGTGTGTGCGTGTGTGTGCGTGTGTGGTGTGTGTGTGTGTGTGTGGTGTGTGTGTGCGCGCGTGCGTGTGTGTATGTGCGTGTGTGTGGTGTGTGTGTGTGTGTGTGTGGTTGTGCGCGCGCGCGCGCGCGTTTTTTTATGCATGTGTAAATGCATCTGTGTATATGAGTGTATGTGTATGTGTGTGTGTGTGTGTGTGTGTGTGTGTGTGTGTGTGTGTGTGTGTGTTGTTGTGTGTTGACACAGACAGACAGACAGACAGACAGACAGACAGACAGACAGACAGATAGACAAACAGAGAGAGAAGGAGAGAGAGAGAGAGGAGAGAGAGTAGACGCACTTCTGTGTTTGCGAACACTTGATGGACACCAAAAAAAGTCTAAGGGGTATGACAGCCCCACTAAATAAATTAAAATTGTCTACCAGGGTACCACACAAAGGAAAAGACAAGAAAATTGCAGAAAAGGAAAGTGAAAAAAAAAAGAGAAAGAAAGAAAAAAAGAAAAAGAAAAGAAAAGAAAGTGCTCGTCAGATGGAAAATATTCGATGATACACGTTGGTCTGATCGACAGAGGAAAGGTCACAAAGGAGAGGGAGCCAACGATTCCAGGACTTCTACGTCACGTCAAATCGTATCCCCATCCCTCCCTCCACCCCCTTCACTCCCCTACTCCCTCCCCGGCCATCCATCTCAGTCTCTTCCTCCTTTAGCTCTACTGCAGCAGCAGCAGCAGCAGCAGCAGCACTGCAAAAGAGTGACGTCATGGGTACTGATCTGCTAGATGCCCGGGTATGTCAGCGACATCCTCAAATCCGACAGACAGATGTCTGTATAATTAGCAAATAAAAAAGAGGGAAAACAAAGAAACAAAGAACGAAGAAAGAAAGAAAGAAAGATAAACAGATAAACAGAAAGAAAAAGAAAGAAAGAAAGGAAGGAAGGAAGGAAGGAAGAAAGACAAAGAAAGAAAGAAAGAAAGAACCCAACGAGGATTGATTCGGTTCGATCAGTGGAATCTGGCTCTGTGCCTGTCAAGAGATTCAGACACACTGTGTCTGACAGATGGATGGAACGATGGCATATTGCATAGCATCTGTCCGCTGTCCCGGTCTTGTTTTTTCTTGATTCTTTTCTTTTCTTTTTTTCTCACCAAATTTGGTTGAAAGTCTGGTGGTGCAAAGAGCTAAGATCTTTGTTTTCGGTAGGAGGGAGATAGGTGGAAGGGGAAGCGTGGGGGAGAGGGGGGGGGAGGAGGGAGGGAGGAAGGACTGGCAGGAGGAAGGGGGAGGGGGAGGGCAGCGCGGGGGAGAAATGTGTGTCTTTTCTTTCTTTGTTTACCAAAACAAAATTGGGAGTAACACGAAGCGGAAGCACACGACAATACATGTTCCAAACGTCCGTTTCCTGTTTCCTTTTTCACGTGGTTTACACAACGAAAGGGGCGTAATTATCTGTTTCACAGACCTAGAAAGGAAGAATGCGTTTTGACCTGCGCAGGGTGAGACAGTGGCAGGATCATTGAACCAAAGGGATCGCGCAGTGCTGGCCTGCGCTTCAAACATGCTGTCTCAGCTTAAAGATGGGTGACCTACATGAGACAATGACAAACGTAACCTCGAGCTGCCGAAACCTAATTTCTTATCTCCATGATCTACAGCTTCTGGAACTTTGTGTACTTTTTTTTTTTTTAATGAATGACGATCATTTACAGCCGGTGGTATTATAGTCCGAAAGACCTGGCATTTGCTTTAAATTAATCGAACAGCTGTGGATGATTAAGAACAAATCCGTGGTACAACACTTTTCTTCGTTGGGTTCAACACCAGTTCTTTCCAATCCTTCAATCTTCCAGAGAGATGGCAACTGAAAACCAGCGAAGTAATTCAGCGGCAGTGCAGGGTCACCTCTGACCAGCTGCCCTCTGGCGACCTCATCTTGACTGCCCCCCTGTGGAGTGCCCGAGCTCGGACTACGACTGGTCAGTTTGGGGCGTGACTGTACATTGGGAGTGGGGGGGGGGGGGGGGGGAGGGGGCTGGAATGCGCAATAGGAGAGAAATGCAAAAAAGAAAAAAAAAGCATGTAAGCGAGATATTACTGATTCTGTGTAAGTACAATTGAAGTACACATGGTTGTACACTAGGATCACACCACTCCAGAGATGATGAGATGTTGCTGTCAGCGCGGTAAGTTTAGCTGTTGGTGCTGAGTGCAATCATCACTGAAGTGTGTTACGAATGGTCATCGTTGAAGCACGTACTAAGTGTTGATAAGATCGATGTCTATAGCATGCGTTGTAATAGTGGTGTTACATCTTATGGTGAACCATAGGATTTGGGCCATTAATACAAACAAGAAGGAGAAGACAAAACAAAT
Organism: Conus canariensis; assembly: GCA_033310375.1. Lineage (NCBI taxonomy): Eukaryota > Metazoa > Mollusca > Gastropoda > Neogastropoda > Conidae > Conus > Conus canariensis. The sequence goes on from CM065730.1 coordinate 54,672,171, forward strand.
CGAAAAGAGGAAAGATAAGTGGCGTACGCGCAGGTGCGATCACGCGCTCGCGCGCCCCCTCCCCCCCCCCCCCCTCTCACATACACACGCACGCACGCACGCACGCACGCACTCACACACACACACACACACACCACACACACACACACACACACACACACACACACTCACTCACTCACACACATACACACACTCACACACACATACACACACATACACACACGCACATACACACACACGCGCGCGCACACACACACACAGACATACACACACACACACACACACACACACACACACACACACACACACACACACACACACACACACACTGGAACATGACGCGTGAAACAGCAAAAACAAACTGCGATACTTATAAGAGTTAGCCAGCCCAAACTCTAAAAAAGAAAACTGTCCAGGAATGAGAGAACACACGCAGTTGTACAATTATCCACAAAAGCGGAACCATATGCAACCATTGAGACGGAACAGTTCTCCAACACAACAGTTGTGGAAAATGGACGAAATCCTGGGAGTCAGGGTTGATCTTCGCCCCTGCGACATCTTACCAGCAGTCCTGTCGACCAGGAGAGACAGCGTGGGACGAAGGTGAGCTCTGGAAAGAGTAAGATGATGGTAAACAACGCCAACAACATTCACGCCAACATCCACTATTAAATGTCATCACCCTGAAGAGGCACACGCCTTCAAGTACCTCACTAAAGATGTGCAACAGAGGTAAAAAAAAAAAAATCAGTTCAGCTCAGCAATGAAAAGTATGACCCGACCGTAGAACATCTACATCAGCTTCTCCACCAAGCTCTCACTCTGCAAAGCTGTCACCTGTTTTCTTCTGTTCGGATGTGTGAACGGCATCCTGCCAGCTGATTTGGATAAAAAGAAAAAAAGAAATTAAAGCATTCGAGATTTACGGCTTCCAAAGGCTGTTCGAAAATTCATGGACAGACGACAAGTTTAATGCCGTTGTTCGCACCAAATATATATATATATATATATATATATATATATAAGAGAGAGAGAGAGAGAGAGAGAGAGAGAGAGACAGACAGACAGACAGACAGACAGACAGACAGACAGAGACAGAGAGAGAGAGACAGAGAGACGGAGAGAGAGAGATTACTGGTTCCTAATATCACCTTCTAGCTAAAATGAAGGAACGATGATGTCCACAGCCAACATCACAACCATAGCCATGGTGCTGTGGGACGAGTCGTGGACTTGCATATTTTGCGGACCGGGAGAGTTTGGGTTCAAAACCACCAGCGACCTTTATTGAAGGGATCTTTTTTTTTTTTTAAGCTGATCTGCTCCTACTCCATGTAGAGTCTAGACTCAAACGGAGAGTCTGGAGCCACACGGTCCGAGTTTCACCACTTCATAAATGCGTCTCTTACAAACCTGCTCAAATTTCCAGACCAACACCGCATGTGTACGTATCACTCGGACCTGGTTGACGCCAGGACGTGAAGAAAGAAAGCGTAGAATTCAATCCTGTCATGTCATCTCTGGCAAGAATGGAATTCTACTGCTTCATCTCTCATCTCCATGGATTGGTACTGAAAGACTCAAACTCTGTTGCTTTGCACGCCCTGCTGCCTTGTTGGACGCAGAAAAGGAAAGTATCCGCAACCCCATTTGCCCAAAACACACTATAAGATATCCTGGAGAGTAGGAGAAAGGCAGACAGACAGAGGAAGACCTGTACCTTGATAACATCAAGAAGCGCACAGCCCCGAGCATCCCATGTGTCTCCGACCTACAGAAGACACACCAAGCTACAGGCCACTGTCAGCCTCGGTGACTCGCATACCTCCTTGCCCTTTCTTTCCCTGTCCCCACCTCCACGTCTTTCCTCCCTCAGCCCTCTTTCACGCTCTTTATAGAACTGGGGACTATGCAAACAATATTGACCAATCCCCATCTGGAAAGCTGGCATCTCCTTCCACCATAAGATGATCTTTGTCATCGTGTGTTGCCCGTACCTGCATTCTCCAGGCCTCTCACTCAAAGGGGCTGCTCAGTGAGATCCTCTGGGTTGAGAGTACACACACATCGTGTGGTTTCTCCCTTACCGTCACCATCGCCCAGCACACCCTACGATGACTGTCAATTTAATGGGAGCGTGATGTGAAGAGAGATATAAAAAGAACATCACATTTCTCTCCCCTATCCATCCTCCCCCACCAAATCCCCCCCCCCCCCCCCCCTTTCCCTTTTCCCCGCGCGCATTCTTGTCTGCCTCTTCTGTACATTCTGTCAATATCTGGTAAGATTTCAGGGCGTGTTTTATTGATGAATCTAGCCACGCATTCAGTGCGCAGGATTGCACACTGGTTCTAGCCTGCCTTTCAGGCTTCAAAATACTCTTGCCATGCAAACAAACCTATCGCTTCTCTTGCTAAGACAGGAACGTATGCCTTATGAACTTAAACGCCTATCGTCTTTTTTACACCTCCAAATGCCCACGTTTCCCGCGGGATTCTCTATTATAGCTCCGATGATTGAAAACTTTCAGGACCAATTCAGACATGGTAACGGCCATTTGGCTGAGCTATACACAATATGAACACTGGCTGCAATGCTGGACGTTGCTGCGAAAGGTGCATAATGATGACGGACTGGCCTTTGAACCGAGTGTTCTGCACAATCTTTTCCTTGACCACATAAACAGATTCGGTCTGACCTCACGTTGTCCAGGGAGAGGCAAATCGTTGGCCACCCTCCCAGTGTCACGGTACTGACGATAAATGGAACGCCCCGCCGATAGATGGATGTCTGGCACCGACTGGGCCTGCTCGGTGATGGATAGAAATTAGTCTCTGGAGACCGCCAGAATGGGTTGGGTGCCAGCTTAAATCACCGTACATCTCTTGTTGCCGGCGCTGTCCGCAAGTTGTGCGGGAACTCTGGGTGGCATTAATAAAAGTTTTAGGATTTTTCATGTTGGGGAGCGTGTCATGTCTTAGTGACAAGAAATTAAAGATTTTTCTGTGTTCATAGCACGCATATTTTCTAAGAAAACAGTCTTCTTTGCAAAAGAAATTAAGATGTTTTCCAAGAGCATAGTGCATGATAAATGTCTCAACTTCATTTCGTAAGCATTGAACTGTAAACATGTCTACAGTCACAGAGTCATTATTTCTATAACAACTTCCCCCCCTCCCTCACCGAACCCCCACTTCAATCCCAATCCACCCCTCTAAATCCCATTGCCTTTATAAAGGAAACGTAAGTATCACTCGCAGATTGGTTTTAACTATGTATGAATAGTGAATTACTGATTTTAACGTCCTTGAGTTAGGGACCAACAAATGCTCTCAGTGTTTCTTGCATATAAAATATTACTTTAATAAGATCTGGATAATTACATTGAGTTTCTAGCTGACCAGAAAATGCTACAAAAAAAAGCAAAATTCACCTTGAGTGATCAAAACAAGCTTCGATATTTTACTCCCAAGGAACCAGATCATTCTACTGTATGACCAGATTTTCTTTATTATTCACGTGCAGCCCAATTTCAATGTCTGGGGTTTATGTAGCTACTGGTACAGAAAAAGTTTACATCTCTTTCTCTTTTATGAAAGTAAACCTTTTAAAATGTATTTACTTCTTTGCTTATTCATTTTTTTTTTTGGCAGTCTCATCTTCTGTGCCACCGTAATGGCACCGCACCTACGCCACTCATCCCCCCCCCCCCCCCCCCAATCCCTGTCCACAGACACAGACCAGGAAACGACAATCCACAGGAAGCAGTCAATGTCCTCATGAGGCAAGCCACCGGAGGAGACACTGCATTCTTGCCGAGTCACTTCGACGGTGTTCAGTGATGCCTGCTCTGGTCCAACATAACGCAGGTCACCACCTTCTAAGCCCCGCAATTGACGGCAATAACTGCTTAATCACGGGGCCAGAGTGAGTGCGCTCTCCACCCAAGAGCGCCACCACGTCTGTCCAATGACAGTCCTCTGGGATTTGTCAATACCAGTGACACTGACAGAACCAGTTCAAAGGCATAGACACAAAGAGGCAGCCGAAACTGAGGTCATTACGAAAGCAAGGCATGAACGGTCGCAGAATTTGAGACTTTTTATATGCTGATCGAGGGGGAGGAGGAGGATTTTGGTCTGAGACGGCATGACAGGCTGTACTCAAACCTTACTTTCATAATATATCCTGGCGTAGACCAGGCCTGAGAGATACAGACATCTGCAGTGTTGGTCAGGAAATTGGATCATAGTTCAGTTCATTTCAGTGATTTTATTTAACGTCTTTTCATCAGGAAATTTGAGCGACAATCTTAAGAGACACATGCATTAGGTGGATACAACTCCACTGTGTGGTCTCATCTTCCCAGTTGAACACACAACAAAATCATCTCTGGTATCAGCCGGTCGGGGCAGAAAAAATAAACATTTTTGCTTCTTTTATCCATCCTTCTCACCGTATCACCTTCAGTACCTTCTCGCCGTATCACCTTCAGTACCTTCTCGCCGTATCACCTTCAGTACCTTCTCGCCGTATCACCTTCAGTACCTTCTCGCCGTATCACCTTCAGTACCTTCTCGCCGTATCACTTTCAGTACCTTCTCGCCGTATCACCTTCAGTACCTTCTCGCCGTATCACCTTCAGTACCTTCTCGCCGTATCACCTTCAGTACCTTCTCGTCGTCATAACTCCCAGGCTGCTCAATCTGCCACCCCCTCCTCGCATGGCACCTTCCAGTCTGTCCTGTCAGAAGTGTGGCACTAGCATACACCTCACAGTCTTTCACTCGCATAGATCCTTGTGAGTTACTTTGCAGTAATCAGTCTGCAATATTCATCTGGAAGAACAGCAAGCGCAAGGTGCGCGGTATGGACAGGGACATGTGTCCGCGTCCACGCTTTGCAGTTTTGTCATCAACAGTGTATGTGCGTAAGTTTGGGTCTGGAAAGAATCGCACCTTGATATCTAATTTGTCTGTGCTATGTTTTACACATTTTTTTTGTTGTTGTTAATGAAAACAAGTGTGCGCTTTTCGTTTACTGCTTTCTTAGGCAAAGTTCTCAGTGTTTTGATATAACTAGGAATTTACGTCTTCAGATTGAAATTAAATCCTGTATTATAAACAATGGTTATTTTGTTGAAGGACAGCCAAAAGCATTTTTGAGCTACGTAATTAATCAGATCCATATCTCTATAATTTTGGAAGCGCGTTACTGTTAGTTTTTTTTTTTTTTTCTCAGTTTCATCTTCATTCAAGTACAGATATCCTGTGTCATACATTTTTGACATGTGGGAAATATCAGATTTCAACTGATTAAAAACAAAACAAAACAAAAAAAACCTGTGAGCACATAGTGAAGAATTCCTAATGTTCATCCAGTTGAGGAAAAACTTTCAGTGTCTGTTTGAATCAAGAGAGAGAGAGAAAGAGAGAGAGAGGGAGAGAGAGAGGGAGAGAGAGACAGACAGACAGACAGAGGGAGAGAGAGGAATGCCTGCGCGCACGTGTGTGTGTTGTGTGTGTGTGTGTGTGTGTGTGTGTGTGTGTGTGTGTGTGTGTGTGTGTGTGTGTGTGTGTGTGTGTGTTTGAGAAAGACAGAGAGAGAGAGAGAGAGAGAGAGAGAGAGAGAGAGAGAGGAGAAGGAGGATAGAGACAGGCAGAGAATCTGCATCAAAGGCACAAAAAGCCATTAAGTCATACAGATAAGATGGGAGCCGGCAGTTCCAGCAATAGCATTGACCACTTGAGACGCCGGTCATCTTCTGCCCCCGCCTCAAGCTGGCTTGGTGTGCCAGCATCCCGGTCCTGTCCTCCCTGTCTTGGGGCACAACAGGCTTTGGCCATTGACAGTGACGGAGTCGCCAAATCCGTCCGACAGAGCAAGCCTAGGACGTGGACTTAGGCAATGGGCTCTTTCTGGGGGCCTCAGCTGTCTGTGTCTGTGTCTGTCTGTCTGTCTGTCTCCCTCTCTCTCTCTCTCTCTCTCTCTCTCTCTCTCTCTCTCTCTCTCTCTCTCTCTCCCCATACACACACACGAAAGTAGACATGCACCACAGTGACACAGGACGCTACACCGCAACATACCACAATACCGCACAGGTCATGACACCTAACAAACCACACAACGCAACACCACACCACATTACACCACACGACACCATGCACTACAATACAACCACCACACAACACACCATAATACACCACATCACTCCACGCAGCACAGCACAGCACAGGTGCCCGCATCTCTCCAACCTGGTTGACGCCAGGATATGACATAAAGAAGCGTAGAGTGGTGCCCTTTCACACAGTGTATCTCCATGACGTCATTATTCCCCATCGTCTTCATCCTCTTTGATCATTATTAAAAAGTTTTAACATTACGTCATTTTTCATGATTTGCTGTTGAGGTAGGCGCAGAAGAAAAAAAAAGTCAAAAAGCTCTGGCCAAAACCATTATACACTGTACCGTGACGAGCAGAAGAAAGGCAGAGGACAAGCTACGCTGACCACACCATGCAGTGGACATCCCTGGTCGTTCCATACTTCTCTGATACACAGAGTACAGGCAAGGTTAAAGGTCGCTGTCGATGTCGGTGACCTGCATTCCTCCCATTACATCTCCCCCCCCCCCCCTCTCCTTTCCCTCACTGCAACCCGCATCGTCCCCCCGTCAACCTTCTTCCCCCGCATCCTTTAGAACTGGGGACTATGTCAGCAGTTCACTGATCTCAAGCTGAAAAGAGGGTGTCTTGTTCTGTCCAAAGACAAGCCATGTCATTCTACATTGCCCATGCCTGCATTTTCCCAGCCTCTCACTCCAGAGAGTTCATCAGTAAGATCTCGTTGACAGAGTGCGCACAGACACCGTGTGATTTCTCCCTTACCTTCACTTTCGCCCAGCATACCCCTATAATGACTTTGAACTCAGCAGCAGTGTGATGTGAAATGAGATATAAAAAGAACATCGACTCCCCTACCTACCCCCCCCCCCCCGACCCCCCACCCTACCCCCGGATAAAAAAAAACCCTGCTCCCTCCCCTTTCCCGTTCCTTGTCTTCATTCCCGTCTGCCTCTTCTCTATGTTCTGTCAATGTCTGGGTAAGAGTTCAGGGCGTGTTTCATTGACGGATCCAGCCGTGGTCAAAGCTGCACACTGGTTTTAACCTCTGTCTCAGGCTCGAACATTTTCTTGCTATGCAAACAACCCTATCACTTCTCATCAACAGAAGCCTATCTCCTACCAAAGGTAGTGACGCAAACCTTATGAATATAAAAACCTTTCGTCTTTTTAACGCGTCCAGATGTTCATGTCTCACGCAGGCATCCCTATTTCAGTTCTGATGCTTGAAAACGCTCGGGATCCATTTGAACTTGTTAACAGCTGTGACAAGGCCCTCTGCAGTCCACTGGGCTGTGAACGACGTGATTTTAACGCTGGCTGCGACGTTGGATGTTCAGTCCAGCTGCACATAGATTATGGTCTTGTTTCTGAACCACGTGTTCTGCATCATCTTTTTCTTGCCTTTGTATACAGGATCGGTCTGCCCTCACGTTGTCCAGGGACAGGCAAATCGTTGGCCACCCTACCAGTGACACGGTACTGACAAATGGAATGTCCCGCCGATAGATGGATGTCTGGCGCCGACTGGGCCCGCTCTGGTGATGGATAGAATTACCCTCTGGAGACCGGCAGAATGGGCTGGGTGCCAGCTTAAATCACCGTACATCTCTTGTCGCTGGCGTTTTCAGCAAATCGTGCTGGAAGCTGGGGTGACATTAGTGGAAAGTATTCGGATCTTCTGTGTGTTGAAGGGCGCGTGATGTCTTAGCTACAGGAAATTAAAGTTATCTCTGTCTCTGGGCATGAATATTTAATCATTGTTCTCAGTGTTCGTGGTATGAGGAACTTAGATATAGACCCCTAACATCTAAAGTACGATGAACAATAAATATCCCAAGTTATTTCCGAAAATGTTAAACTGTAGGCATCTGTACGGTCATAGAATTATGAACACGTCTCCCCTCTTCCCTTCCCCAATGTAATCATCAATGGAGATTGGTTTTCCTCGCTGTGTATGAGATGGGAATTACTGACATCAGCAACCTGTTGGATTAAGAACTCATAGATGCCATCTCAACCCAGCCAGCCCTTCCCCCGCCCATGTCTCTGACATGCAATTTTGAGCGTGCATTAAGATCTCCACATAGTATGACAGAGTCTTCAAATTCATGTTCTATTTCCTCCAGAAAGGTCCAATCCGTTTTTGATGTGTGGGTACCTGGATGTATATATGCATTGATGACTACAAGGCTTTTCTGATTACCATCCGGTCTTTCTAGCCTCACACCCATTAGCTCATATGTGCTGCTACACCATTTTTCCAAGTCTATCCTGGACAGTTTGTTTTTCAAGTTGGTTTTTTTTTTATTATCATAGCTAGTCCTCGTCCATCATGCTTTTGAATATTAAGAATTCATCCAGTTGTAATGGTCTGTGGGCGGCACTTCTGGTTTCTTGTAGACACAGAACATATCAAAGTCATGTGCTAGTTTTTCCAAGTTCCAGCAGTTCCAAGTACAAATCCTGAAAAAAAAATTTTTCAAGTACATGCGAAGTAAATCTTTCAGTTCTTAATTGTTATTGGTTGCTATGGCAGTAAACAATTTTGGTTTCAATCACATTTTGATCATTCAGAGCAACTTTACGTGCAATGCTTGCTTTGTTTCAAGGACAATAAACAGCATGTGGGGTGTACATGACAGCTACCTGTGGACATTCCAACTCTGTGTGTGTGTGTGTGTGTGTGTGTGTGTGTGTGTGTGTGTGTGTGATTGTGTGCGCGCACGCGCGCGCGCCTGTGTGTGTGTGTGTGTGTGTGTGTGTGTGTGTGTGTGTGTGTGTGTGTGTGTGTGTGTCATGTATGTGCGCGCGAGCATGTATGTTAGTGTGTGTGTGTGTGTGTGTGTGTGTGTGTGTGTGTGTGTGTGTGTGTGTGCGCGCGCGCGCGTGCGTGCGTGCGTGCGTGCGTGTGTGTGTGTGTGTGTGTGTGTGTGTGTGTGTGTGTGTGTGTGTAAGTGAGTTAGTCTGTAAGAGAGAGAGAGAGAGAGAGAGAGAGAGAGAGAGAGAGGGGGTCTACTTCAAAAGCAACAACAAGAATGAAAATCCATCTAGTCATGCAGATAAGATGGGAGCCGGCAGTTCCAGCAATAGCATTGACCACTTGAGATGCCGGTCATCTTCTTCTGTCCCCGCCTCAAGCTGGCTTGGTGTGCCAGCATCCCGGTCCTGTCCTCCCTGTCTTGGGGCACAACAGGCTTTAGCCATTGACAGTGACGGAGTCGCCAGGTCCGTCCGACAGAGGAAAACTAAGACACTGACTTTCATCGTTAATAACTGTCAGTTGAAATGTCTGGAATTGTGTGGCCTTTCATGCCGCGCTGTCAAGAAAGACAAAAGGATCTCAACTCCTAGAAAATTATTGTGAACAGGTACTTTGGTTTAAAACAAAACTATGAGGGCAGAAGGACAGAAGACACACACACACACACACACAAAAAGATCCCAAACCCTACGAAATTATTTTTAGATATACTTTGGTTTAAAAAAAAAAAGCTATGGGGATAGAAGACAGACAGAAAGACAGAAGAACCTTACTGTGACAGCATCGAGAAGTGAACGCACCTGCACCTCCCGGACCTTCTCTAACGTAAAACAGACAGAACAGGCTGAAGGCAGATGCCTGCAATAGTGACCCACTCAACCCCTTCCCCACCCCTCCTCACCCCATCCCTTCCCCCCCCCCCCCCCCCCAAAGCCCTCCTCTCCACGTTCTAGAAAGTGTTTGTCTCTTTCTCCGGTCAGCTGGGATGTAAAACGACATGAACTGACCGCTGGCTGACCGCTGGCTACAACACAGGGTGTCAACAGGAATGCTACAGAGATGATCATGGTCTTATCCTTGAACCACGCGCGATGCACAGTCTCTCCCCCGACTATATGAACAGAACCTGTCTGACCTCACGTTGTCCAGGGAGAGACAAATCGTTGGCCACCCTCCCAGTGTCACGGTGCTGACGATAAATGGAACGCCCCGCCGATAGATGGATGTCTGGCGCCGACTGGGCCTGCTCTGGTGATGGATAGAAATTACCCTCCGGAGACCGCCAGAATGGGTTGGGTGCCAACTTAAATCACCGTACATCTCTTGCTGCCAGCTATTTTAACGAATTGTGCTGAAAGTTCGGGTGGCATTAATAAGAATTATTAGGAATTCTAAGAGTTGAGGACGTATGGTGTCCTAGAAACAGAAACCTAAACACTTCTCTGGGTCTATAGTCCGAACATTTCAGAAGTATCACCAGGGCTTGCGGCATGAGGAATTTAGATGTATTTGTAATGTCTGAAGTACAGTGAATTAGAAATATCTCAAGTTAATTTCCGAAACACTAATTTTTGTGAACAATTTACGATTACGGGGTCACAGAATTGTTAATGCTACCTTCCCACCCACCCATCCTCCTCCCGTTCCCCATCCCCTCCCTTCATGAACGTTCTTTACATCTTTAACATGGAAACGTAATTATCACAGGAGGTATGGTGTCACACATTGTGTTTAAGATTAGAATTATTGTTATTATAGCGTTTGCTATCAGGAAACATGATTGTTAATCGAGGTTTGGTTTTCCTCACTGTGTATGAGATGAGAACTACAGCTATCATGTCAGGAACGTGGGAAACATCAATACTACTGGAGGTTTAGGTTTCCTCAAAGTGTTTGAGACAGGAATTACTGATGTCATGTTTGGAACATGGAAACATGATTTTTTTCTCGTTTTCCTCACCGTGTGCAGGATGGCATTTACTGACACCATTGCACCTGGAACAGGGAAACATAGTGGTTATCACCAGAGCTTGTTTTTTTCTCACTGTGCATGAGACGGGATTACTGTCATCGACGCTGATAGATTAAAGACTGAAAGACGCCCCCAGACTTTCTGGCATTTAGAATCTCACTTTGAAATAATCCCCACAGTTAGTTTGAACATCTAATCGAAAGAAAAAATGATACAACATGAATGCATCTAACAAATTACTCTGAGTGATCAATACCTGTTCTGATGATTTCCAACAAAAGAAGAGAGTCAATAATCTGTGCTTCGAGACATTCTTCATTTTCCCATTTCGGCTGATTGTGAACATCTGAAGTGTAACCAGCTTTTGTTGTTGAAACGTTTTCTCTTTCTCCTCTTCGAAAACAAACATAAGATCCTATTTTCTCTTTTTTCTGTGTTCACTGCGTCGTAGGCTTCATAAAGACTATGTTCAAGGATCTTTCTTTTTAGCTTACAGGAGTGGTAAACATTTACCGTTTAAGACTTAGGCCCCATGTTAAGCCGTTTAAGAAACGTTTTTTTAAAAACATTTTTCTTAAACGAACTTTTGTTACGCTTGTACTCGGAACCAAATTTTCATGTGGTAACAACCGTTGGTATCACCCCTACCACTGGCCCGACTGTAAACATGAAACTGAAAACCGAAACTAAATTTTGAATATCCTCTGAATAGCATTAGCCACATCCCGTTCAACCTGTTCCAGCCTGAAGACCAGCATTCTCCCCGTGTCCCTTCAAACGGTTGATGTTGGAGGATACTCAACTCTGGGGGGGTGGGGGGGGGGGGCATTAGAAATGGTTTGTCACAAACTGAATGAACGGTAAGCATTCCGCTCCATTTACTCCGTAGTCAAAAGAATCATACAACGCTCGCTCTGTTTTGTCAAAAGTGTGTGTGTGTGTGTGTGTGTGTGTGTGTGTGTGTGTGTGTGTGTGTGTGTGTGTGTGTGTGTGTGTGGTGTGTGTGTGTGCGTGCGTGTGTGTATATATGTGTGAGTGTGTGTGTGTGTGTATTTGTGTATGAGAGAGAGAGAGAGAGAGAGAGAGAGGGAGGGAGAGAGGCGCATACCTGCGTGTGTGTGTGTGTGGGCGGGGGGCATAATACGTCAAGTTGTTTCGTATGAAAAAAACCCACACATATTATCAAATGATACACCATACGCGCACTTTGGAGAGTGTAGACCTCGGGCAACGTCCAGCAGATTCTGGATCTGCCAGTTGATCCGGATCCACACCAGACTAAAAGCAACACTCCCACCCACCCACCACACTGGTTCTTCCCTGCTATAGAAAAAAAGCTAACGTGTTTACTTTGACATGGGAGAAAAATAGAACAGGATCGCTAGGTAGATGGAAAAAAAAGAAGTAATCTTTCGCTCATAGCATTTTTCCTACAATGGGAGATAATTAGTAAGTACAGCCTGAACGAGTTACTTGCCATGTGCTTTTTTAAAAGTGGATTAGGCAAAATTTAAGAAATCTCAAAGGTTTATATCACTAGAAAGACTTAATATTCTAAGGAAATCTACTACTTCAGAGATCGTTAACAGTTCGTAACAATGATTTCAATCGATCTCCATCTGGCGATGAATTTGCACCAGAATTTCAAGAATTCTATCTTGGTCTGCATCACACCATTCAAATAAGTCTCATTGATACCGGTTTTGATGTTGTTGACGACGAATAAGTAAAAGAGCACGTTAACGGACGAGGATGACAACATATCTTATTTGACAAATTTGAAATACCAGTGCGTTTGAGTTGCTTCAATGAATATATCGATATGGACAGAATTCAGGCATTTTCTCGAATTGAATGAATATTAAACATCCTTCATCATTTACTCTATTGTTTAAAAAAAAAAAGAAAAGGTTATACAATGTTTTAACACTCTCTTTTGACAAAAATATGTGTGCGCGTGCACGAGATGTGTGTGAAGGGTTTGAGAGAGAGGTGCGTGCGTGCGCACGCGTGTATGTTTATTTCAGAAAGTGAGAAAGACAGTAGGAAACAGACAACCACTGAATCTTCTTATAAAGCACAAAAAAGCCATCGAGTCATACAGATAAGATGGGAGCCGGCAGTTCCGGCAATAGCATTGACCACTAGGGACGAAGGTCATCTTCTTCTGTCCCCGCCTCAAGCTGGCTTGGTGTGCCAGCATCCCGGTCCTGTCCTCCCTGTCTTGGGGCACAACAGGCTTTAGCCATTGACAGTGACGGAGTCGCCAGATCCATACGACAAGGCAAATCTAGGACGTGGGCTTAGGCAATGGGCTCTTTCTGGGTGCTTCGGCGTTCTGTGTGTGTGTGTGTGTCTGTCCGTCTGTCTGTTTCTCTCTTTCACACACACACACACACACACACACACACATTCTCTCTCTCTCTCTCTCTCTCTCTCTCTCTCTCTCACACACACACACACACATTCTCTCTCTCTCTCTCTCTCTCTCTTACACATACACACACACTCTCTCTCACACACATTCTCTCTTTCTCTCTCTCTCTCTCTCTCTCACAGACACACATGCGCGCGCGCGTACACACACACACACACACACACACACGTTCTCTCTCTCTCTCGACGTCCTCTCGCTTTAAAAATGGCCGCGGGCGATCGATCAGGCCCAGACGAAGGGAGATAAGTGGGAATTAAGCTTAGAGTGCCCTCCCTTCGGCGCTGTCTTTTCTTGTGACAAGAAGGCCAAGGGAGACAACCCTCTGCCACAGTTGTATGGCAGCGCTTTACACCACCCACACCCATTCCACCTATCACCCCCCCCCCCCCCCATCTCACCTACTCTCCGGCGCCCCCTCCCCTCCTCTGTTCATGTCCTGTTTATCGCCAGATGAACCACCGAGATCAGTTAGTCATTGGTCTCCCACGTGGACCGAGTCTACATAGCGTGTTGATGCATTGGAGACAGAAGATAACATAACACAACCGGAAGACTCCCAAACCCTATAGGGTATGACCCCACTCCTAACCTCCTGAATCTACTCTCCAGCCCTATAGGGTATGATCCCACTCCTAACCTCCTGAACCTACTCTCCAGCCCTGTAGGGTATGACCCCACTCCTAACCTCCTGAATCTACTCTCCAGCCCTATAGGGTATGACCCCACTCCTAACCTCCTGAATCTACTCTCCAGCCCTATAGGGTATGATCCCACTCCTAACCTCCTGAATCTACTCTCCAGCCCTGTAGGGTATGATCCCACTCCTAACCTCCTGAATCTACTCTCCAGCCCTATAGGGTTTGACCCCACTCCTAACCTCCTGAATCTACTCTCCAGCCCTATAGGGTATGATCCCACTCCTAACCTCCTGAATCTACTCTCGAGCCCTATAAGGTATGACCCCAGCCCTAACCTCCTGAATCTACTCTCCACCCCTATAGGGTATGACCCTAGCCCTAACCTCCTGAACCTACTCTCCACCCCTATAGGGTATGACCCCAGCCCTAACCTCCTGAATCTACTCTCCAGCCCTATAGGGTATGACCCCAGTCCTAACCTGGCTCTGAATCTACTCTCCAGCCCTATAGGGTATGACCCTAGCCCTAACCTGGCCCTGAACCTACTCTCCAGCCCTATAGGGTATGACCTCAGCCCTAACCTGGCCATGAACCTACTCTCCAGCCCTATAGGGTATGACCCCAGCCCTAACCTCCTGAATCTACTCTCCAGCCCTAGAGGGTATGACCCCAGCCCTAACCTGGCTCTGAACCTACTCTCCAGCCCTGTTGGGTATGACCCCAGCCCTAACCTGGCCCTGAACCTACTCTCCAGCCCTGTAGGGTATGACCCCAGTCCTAACCTGGCTCTGAACCTACTCTCCAACCCTATAGGGTATGACCCTAACCAGGCTCTGAACCTATCTCCCACAAACCACACTGGTTCTAACTTAACCTAATCGAACTCGAAACCCAAAAATAACCTTAAATTTATCAACCTAGTAAAGAGGGGAATTGCAATAATCTTACCCAAATACATCACCCTAATCCTAACCTAGTCCTAATTTTTGTAATCCTGGTAAAGAGGGGTGGGGTGGTGGGGGGTGGGGGTGGGGGGAGTTGCTAACCGAACAGACAATACACAACCCTAATCCTAAAGTAGCCCTGAGTTGAAAAAAAAATGGCACACACACACACACACACACACACACACACACACACACACACACACGCTTTCATTCATAAAATGGGGCCGCAGCATAGGGAACAGTGCAGTTGTCTTCTCCTGTTCTCTATCGTTAAAGAAAAGAACATTGTCCTCGACGTTCGGATGTTCCATGAACTTTACTTATTATCTTGTCTTATCTTGTGTTTTGTCGCGTTTTGTGATCATTAGTATTATCATTGTTGTTGTTGTTGTTGCCATTATTATTGTTATTATTATCATCATCGTCATGAGTGCTGTCGTTGTTGTTATTGTTGTTGTTACTATATTATTATCATTATTATCATTATTACTGTTGTTGTTATCATCATCATCATCATCAAGAGTACTTATACAGCGCCTACCGTCAGTTTGAGACCAAGCTCTAAGCGCTTTACAGTCAACACTTTTCTTTACAAAACGGGCTGCTTACCCAGGTTTAAAAAAAAAAATTAATTAAAAAAGCGGACTGAAGAGCTGCCTGCTGGCGCTAGATTCGGTCGTTTCCCGCATCATTCAGCCTGTCTGTTCTGTCAATCAGTTTTCATTCATATTTTCATGCTTTCGGTGCATGCTGTCTGTGTACGTATCATCCATACCAACGTCCAAACTGGCTTTCTCTTCAAAAAGTTGGTGATGGGATTTCACGTGTGTGCAATATGTTACACATGCATTCACACACAGAAGCTCGGTGAAATGTCTCATTCGGAGGACTTTGGGGGAAATGGAGTCAGAACCAATGTTAACTCCGAGGGGAAAAAAAATCACCCTGTACCAGAACGCCCCAGCGGAGATTCGAACTCGCAACTCCAGGATCGCGATATCGTGCACATAGCATGGTGTGGTGTAGTGCAGTTTGGTGCGAGGTGACAGAGTATGATATGCTGTGATGTAGCGTGGTATACGCTGTGTTGTGGTGCAGTGTGCTGTATAGTATGCTGTGTTGTAGAGTAGTGTGCTGTGTAGTACGCTGTGTTGTGTGGTGTAGTGTGCTGTATAGGTCGCTGTGTTGTGGTGTAGTGTGCTGTATAGTACGCAGTGTTGTGTGGTGTAGTGTGCTGTATAGTACGCTGTATTGTGTGGTGTAGTGTGCTGTATAGTACGCTGTGTTGTGGTGTAGTGTGCTGTATAGTACGTTGTGTTGTGTGGTGTAGTGTGCTGTATAGTACGCTGTGTTGTGGTGTAGTGTGCTGTATAGTACGCTGTGTTGTGTGGTGTAGTGTGCTGTATAGTACGCAGTGTTGTGTGGTGTAGTGTGCTGTATAGTACGCTGTGTTGTGGTGTAGTGTGCTGTATAGTACGCAGTGTGTGTGTGGTGTAGTGTGCTGTATAGTATGCTGTGTTGTGGTGTAGTGTGCTGTATAGTACGCTGTGTTGTGGTGTAGTATGCTGTATAGTTTGCTGTGTTTGTGTGTGTAGTGTGCTGTATAGTATACTGTGTTCTGTGGTGTAGTGTGCTGTATAGTATACTGTGTTGTGGTGTAGTGTGCTGTATAGTACGCTGCGTTGTGGTGTAGTGTGCTGTATAGTACGCTGTGTTGTGGTGTAGTGTGCTGTATAGTACGCTGTGTTGTGGTGTAGTGTGCTGTATAGTATGCTGTGTTGTGTGGTCTAGTGTGCTGTATAGTATACTGTGTTGTGTGGTGTAGTGTGCTGTATAGTACGCTGTGTTGTGTGGTGTAGTGTTCTGTATAGTACGCGTGTGTTGTGGTGTAGTGTGCTGTACAGTACACTGTGTTGTGTGGTGTAGTGTGCTGTATAGTACGCTGTGTTGTCGTGTAGTGTGCTGTATAGTTCGCTGTGTTGTGGTGTAGTGTGCTATATAGTTCGCTGTGTTGTGGTGTAGTGTGCTGTATAGTACGCTGTGTTGTGGTGTAGTGTGCTGTATAGTACGCTGTGTTATGGTGTAGTGTGCTGTATTGTTCGCTGTGTTGTGGTTTAGTGTGCTGTATAGTTCGCTGTGTTGTGTGGTGTAGTGTGCTGTATAGTACGCTGTGTTGTGGTTTAGTGTGCTGTATAGTACGTTGTGTTCTGGTGTAGTGTGCTGTATAGTACGCTATGTTGTGGTGTAGTGTGCTGTATAGTTCGCTGTGTTGTGGTGTAGTGTGCTGTATAGTACGCTGTGTTGTGGTGTAGTGTGCTGCATAGTTCGCTTTGTTGTGGTGTAGTGTGCTGTATAGTACGCTGTGTTGTGGTGTAGTGTGCTGTATAGTCCGTTGTGTTTTGTGGTGTAGTGTGCTGTATAGTACGCTGTGTTGTGGTGTAGTGTGCTGTATAGTATGCTGTATTGTGGTGTAGTGTACTGTATAGTCCGTTGTGTTTTGTGGTGTAGTGTGCTGTATAGTACGCTGTGTTGTGGTGTAGTGTGCTGTATAGTATGCTGTATTGTGGTGTAGTGTGCTGTATAGTCCGTTGTGTTTTGTGGTGTAGTATGCTGTATAGTACGCTGTGTTGTGGTGTAGTGTGCTGTATAGTATGCTGTATTGTGGTGTAGTGTGCTGTATAGTCCGTTGTGTTTTGTGGTGTAGTGTGCTGTATAGTACGCTGTGTTGTGGTTAGTGTGCTGTATGGTACGCTGTGTTGTGGTGTAGTGTGCTGTATAGTACGCTGTGTTGTGGTGTAGTGTACTGTATAGTTCGTCGTGTTGTAAGGTAGTGTGCTGTATAGTACGCTGTGTTGTAGCGTAGTGTGCTGCATAGTTCGCTGTGTTGTGTGGTGTTGTGTGCTGAATAGTATGCTATGTTATAGCGTAGTGTTCTGTATAATACGCCGTGTTGTGTGGTGTAGTGTGCTGTATAGTACGCTGTGTTGTGTGGTGTATTATGCTGTATAACACGCCGTGTTGTGTGGTGTATTATGCTGTATAATACGCCGTGTTGTGTGGTGTGTGCTGTATAGTACGCTGTGTTGTGTGGTGTAGTGTGCTGTGTAGTACGCTGTGTTGTGTGGTGTAGTGTGCTGTATAGTACGCTGTGTTGTGGTGTAATGTGCTGTATAGTACGCTGTGTTGTGTGGTGTAGTGTGCTGTATAGTACGCTGTGTTGTGGTGTAGTGTGATGTATAGTACGCTGTGTTGTGGTGTAGTGTGCTGTATAGTACGCTGTGTTGTGGTGTAGTGGGCTGTATTGTCCGCTGTGTAGTGTGCTGTATAGTTCGCTGTATTGTGTGGTGTAGTGTGCTGTATAGTTCGATGTGTTGTGTGGTGTAGTGTGCTGTATAGTTCGATGTGTTGTGTGGTGTGTCAGCTGTACGGTACGTTGTGTTGTGTGGTGTAGTGTGCTGTATAATTCGATGTGTTGTGTGGTGTAGTGTGCTGTATAGTTCGCTGTATTGTGTGGTGTAGTGTGCTGTATAGTACGCTGTGTTGCGGTGTAGTGTGCTGTATAGTACGCTGTGTTGTGTGGTGTAGTGTGCTGTATATTTCGCTGTGTTGTGGTGTAGTGTGTTGTATAGTACGCTGTATTGTGGGGTAGTGTGTTGTATTGTACGCTGCGTTGTGCTGTAGTGTGCTGTATAGTACGCTGTGTGGTGGTGTAGTGTGTTGTATAGTAAGCTGTATGGTGGTGTAGTGTGCTGTACAGTACGCTGTGTTGTGGTGTAGTGTGCTGTATAGTACGCTGTGTTGTGGTGAAGTGAGCTGTATAGTATGCTGTGTTGTGTGGAGTAGTGTGCTGTATAGTCCGTTCTGTTTTGTGGTGTAGCGTGCTGTATAGTATGCTGTGTTGTGGTGTAGTGTGCTGTATAGTACGCTGTGTTGTGGTCTAGTGTGCTGCATAGTTGGCTGTGTTGTGGTGTAGTGTGCTGTATAGTACGCCGTGTTGTGGTGTAGTGTGCTGTATAGTACGCTGTGTTGTGGTGTAGTGTGATGTATAGTTCGCTATGTTGTAGCGTAGTGCGCGCGCGCGCGCGCGCGCGTGTGTGTGTGTATGTGTGAGCGCGCGCGCGCGCATGTGTGTGTGTGTGTGTGTGTGTGTGTGTGTGTGTGTGTGTGTGTGTGTGTGTGGTGTGTATGCGAACACAAGTGCGAGCGCGTGCGTTCGTGTGTGTGTGAGAGAGAGAGGGGGAGAGAGAGAGAGAGAGAGAGAGAGAGAGAGAGAGAGAGAGACAGAGAGAGAGAGAGAGAGAGAGAGAGAGAGAGAGAGAGAGAGAGACAGAGAGAGAGAGAGAGAGCGTAATCTTCAATTTAATGTCTATTCACGGTATATGGTCTTAGACACACAAAAAAGAAGAGCGCAGCAGCACTTAAGAAATAAACCCAGGAACATCCAAGAAAGATACAACATCTGCATCTCGTTACAGGTAAGTAGAAATCGGACTCCGAGTCAATCTAATGTCACATATTTTCTGAGGAATTATTTAAAATGTCATCCAGGCAAGATTCAGATAGAGCAAGTAAAGTGGGTTTTTTTTTATTTTTTTATTTTTTTTTAAACGGCTCACATCTTAATAGTATCTGCATATTTGAAATTTTTTCGCCAGAAACGCATTTCATGTCATTTGTAAATTTTGTTTTAAAAACACTGGGTTTAAGTCTGTGAATCAAAGAGGTCACTGACCTTACATGAAGTGTGTGTGTGTGTGTGTGTGTGTGTGTGTGTGCGTGTGTGTGGTGTGTGTGTGTGTGTGTGTGTGTGTGTGTGTGTGTGTGTGTTTTAATGTTTTTTATTCTGTGTGTGTGTGTGTGTGTGTGTGTGTGTGTGTGTGTGTGTGTGTGTTTTAATGTTTTTTACTCTGTGTGTGTGTGTGTGTGTGTTTGTGTGTGTGTGTGTGTGTGTGTGTGTGTGTGTGTGTGTGTGTGTGTGTGTGTGTGTTTTAATGTTTTTACTGTGTGTGTGTGTGTGTGTGTGTGTGTGTGTGTGTGTGTGTGTGTGTGTAAGTGTAGGTGTGTGTGTGCGTGCGCGCGCGTATGTGTGCGTGTATGCGTATGTTTGTGAGAGTGAATGCATGTGTGTACGAGTGTTCAAGTATGAGTGTGTGTGTGTGTGTGTGTGTGTGTGTGTGTGTGTGTGTGTGTGTGTGTGTGTGTGTGTGTG
The DNA here is from genome assembly GCA_033310375.1 of Conus canariensis. Lineage (NCBI taxonomy): Eukaryota > Metazoa > Mollusca > Gastropoda > Neogastropoda > Conidae > Conus > Conus canariensis. Next base: position 54,692,262 of record CM065730.1, read on the forward strand.
TGCGTGGAATATGTAACTGAGCTCCATTTTGTATTCTAACCTTCAGTGAACTTTGTTTTGCAAGTCATTCTGTACAAGACGAAAACGCCGTTTGTTTGTTTGTTTGTTTGTTTTTAGTAATGAACACATTGTAATGGAATTTACCCAGTAAGTGCCAAATCTTCATTATCCATATACATTCCAGTGATAGAAAAACAAAAGAAAGGTCGGATAGTTTGTCACACAAACCTACTGTCATAGTTAAATGCTGAAGTCTCTCTCAACACAATATTATTCTGAACGAAATTCAGTCTCTTTCACACTTCAACAGGACGTTTCGGAAGCTTTCAGGTTTCGAAACCCACCATTCCTGTCAGCTTCAATGAATACGACATTCGTGTCCTGTACTCACGCATCCCAAACGCTTTATGCCATGTTAAATGAGCGCGCGCGCGCGCGCGCGTGCGTGTGTGTGTTGTGTGTGTGTGTGTGTGTGTGTGTGTGTGTGTGTGTGTGTGTGTGTGTTGTGTGTGTGTGTGTGTGTGTGTGTGTGTGTGTGTGTGTGTGTGTGTGTGTGGTGTGTGTGTGTGTGTGTGTGTGCGCGCCACGCGCGGGTGAGCATGTGTGTGTGTGTGTGTGTGTGTGTGGTGTGTGTGTGTGTGTGTGTGTGTGTGGCGCGTGCGTGCATGCTTGGGTGCGTGAGTGTGTGTGTGTTGTGTGTGTGTGTGTGTGTGTGTGTGTGTGTGGTGTGTGTTGTGTGTGTGCTGTGTGTGTGTGTGAGTGTGTGTATGTGTGTGTGCGTGCGTGTGTGTGTGTGTGTGTGGTGTGTGTGTGTGTGTGTGTGTGTGTGTGTGTGTGTGTGTGTGTGTGTGTGTGTGTGTGTGTGTGTATCGCGCGCGCTCGTGCGTGCTTAGTGGGCCTGCATCAATGCGATGCCTGTGTCTACGTCTGTACATGTCTCTAGTTCCTTCATATAGAGTGGTGGATTGTTGTTGTTGTTGTTGTTGTTGTTAATATAATCACTCATTCATTTCAGTCAAAGGTAAGTATTTATTTTAATTTCTGTTCTGCTTCTGAGTTCGTCTGATACATTTCTTCTTTGTCTTTTGTCTCTGACGTTATTGATGGTGCTGTCGCTGTTCTTCTTGTTGTTGTCGTTGTTGTTGCTATTGCTGTTGTTGTTGTTGCTGTTGTTGTTGTTGTTGATCTTTTCCTATCCAAATCACGGACGCCAAGACATTGGCTACAACAGCACTGACAACTAATTGAATGACTTGGCTCAAGCAGCGATGATTCCCTTTTCTGTTCCAAACGTGGCATTTCAGCGGAACGGCGGCGATTGTTCGTCATAAATCTGCGATCATTACCCACCAGGCCTTGCGCATGACGTCATCAAAAGGCGAGCTGACGCAGGTGTCAGCTATTTTTAGCTGCCGCGGGCGCCGGAACTTCTGACAAAGACGGGTCCCATCTCCGCGACGTTTTGGTGACGTTTGACATCCAATTGATTCCACAAACAACTGCAGGATGCGAGAGAAAGAGGTAGCGCGCGCAAACATGAAGAAGTCAGAAAGAGAACAGGTAGTAAGGGTTGAGACGGTGAGCAGAGAGAGAGAGAGAGAGAGAGAGAGGTGGGGGGAGGGAGAAATTGACTCTACAAACAACAGAAGAATGCGTGAGAGAGTAGTACTCACATTAGCGCGCAAAGACCAGAGAGAGAGAGAGAGTATTCATCGTGAGCCACGCTCCCCTTATGAAGCGGGTAGATAAAACCTGGACAGGTAATAAGCGTAAAGATGTATGCACAATATAGACAACTGTCAATACATATGTGATTATGTAGACGTTGCAATCAAGAATTTAGAGAGAAAGAGAAAGAAGAGGGTTGGGGGGGGGGGGGGGGGGGAAGTACGTGCAATCTTCGGGGAGGAGGGAGAGGAGATGGAAGGGGCCATTTTTGGAGTCATGAGAATGT
>CM065730.1:54699215-54719215 GCA_033310375.1 Conus canariensis
GGAGATCTCCCAGAGTACAAACACTACATTTTTGTGGTTCCAAGAAATCCATCAACAGCAATTGTGACCAGCTTTGGAAAGATTTATTTGTAGCTGATAATACATTAAACGCCCACATAGAGCTGGACAATAGCACAGTATTAACAGCTGAAGCTATTCTTTCCAACAGCAAGTAGCTTATTATCAAAATGTTAATTTAGTTTAAAGCTAGGTAATCTAAAAATGGTTTCATGGGAAAGATTTCCTGGATGAAAATGGTCGAGTTTTAAAATATGAGGACTGTTCAAGGAAAGTGGCGAAGTCAGTGAATAATTCAACTATCTTAGTTACAATCAAGCAAATAAAGAATACGAGACGAAAGGAAGATAAATTTGAAAACAACAACAGCAACACTAACAACAAAGCTCTATAAATTATACGTAGTGTAAGCGAAGGTACGAAAGTCTGTCATAATTTGCTTTCGGAAAAGATTGAAATATTGAATTTAAAAGCTTTCATGACATGGGAAACAACTCTCGCCACTCCAGCTGACCGGGAGACCGTTTTGAAAAAGGTTAAGAAAGTTAAAGAAATTCAGTCAAAATGGTTTCAGTGAAGATCATTGTCATGGTTATAGTTTAGATGACTGTCGTGGGTTTCAATGATCAAATGTGTTTTCTTTAAAGAATGGGTGTGACTGACAATGACAAATGCTATTTTGATCATGGTGAAAAGATTCTGTGCAACATTATGTATGGCTTTGTCAGGTTCAACTGCTTTTGGTATTATTTAGCCAAAATATCTATTTTAAAAAAAAGCAAACATTGTGGAAGACTGTCGCTAAATGACAAATTTCTTTTGTTTGGCACGGACAAGAAAACTAATGATTATTTTTTCAAATTTAATTCTTCTAAGGGCAAAGGCTTTCTTTTTTTACTCAAGGCAGGATTAACTAAATAAAACCAGCGCTACAAGCAAACCTGACTGAATCAAAACACAGATAGAATGTGGGAAAAACGTACTTAAAAGACACAAACGAATTACCATGTTAACTTAGTTAATTTTAAATGGTTACCCTATTCCGGATTAGCGAATCAATATTCAACATGTTAAAGGAGATTTTCAAAATGCAAGAATTCAATATCCTGGAAGTTAATAGAAATGTGTATTGTGAGAAATTTGATTTTATGTCAAAAGATGCCGTCGCTGGTTGGCGGCACTAGTAATGACCATAATTCATAGAAAGAAATATAACATGCTGCCACCTCATTTGTCATAGCTCACACATATCTACATTTTTTCAGTTACAATAATTTTTTTCAAGTATCTGGATGCTCGTGATATATTGACTTGGTTATTTTCTAGTAATAAGATGATGAAACATTATTAACATGAGAGAAACGACTTCTCATTTCTGATGTCACATTTTTACTTCTGTATTTGTTTCTTCTTCTATTTCTATACATGAGTATGTCTTTTTTTAATGGCCTTGTATCGACTTACTAATAATTTTAATAAATAAATTTCTCTTTTGGTATACTACATACTTTATGAAACTGTTCAAACTGATTTTGATATGATTATAGTATTTTACGTTCACATTTATTGAATTCATTGTGATCGTTTTTAATGGAATTGCCGGGGCAAACCTTCAAAGCAAAGAGGTGGGGAAAGGGGGGGGGAGAGAAAGTTTAAACGTCGGTTCTTGGCCGGCAATCTTATTTCGCCCGCAAACCCCACTTTTCACATAATCAAATTTCCTCAGCCAAAAAAATAGCTAAAAACCTACAAAATTAAACAAATCTAATCGCGGGCAAAATAATTTTCCTGCTCTAGAACCGCACATTTAAACTTTCTCTCTGATTAACTAACAGGCACTGTGTTTGGCGGGACAACTTGCAACTCTTCGCGAACAAACGATCTTTTAGGGGCAGGCTTTTTAGACGTAGTAGCATCGCTAGAAGAAAGAGTCTCTCTTAAATAATATACGGGAGGGGTTGTTTTCATAATTCTTTCAACTTCATATACGTCTACGCTCCATATAGGGTCTGTGGCTCTAATTCTAACATCACCCTCTGCCTCTCCAGGAGCATACAAGTATCTTACTTTTAGTCCAAACGGCAAGAGTTTTTGAGTGCCCCGCGCATCTTCAGTAATACTTATTTTTTTCAATTTGATCGCGCTTACTGGCTTAAGACCCGCTGCTTTAAATTCTTCATTGTTCATGGCACGTAAGACTGCCGGCAATCTCCTGACCCATTCTGTGTTACGTGTTTTGTCCATAAGGTCTCTATGATATTGATAGGTAAACAGACGTTCGGCTAGATTCTTATTAAAGTTTTCTACTAGAGCCTGGGAGCGATGGTTGCCTGGAATCCCCCTCTTAACTGTAACCCGATGTCTTAAAAACAGTTGGTTTACAGCTTCTTTAAACTCTTTCCCATCATCAACCTGGATCAGCCTAGGATACTTTAATGGACCTCGCATGTATATTTGTTGTAAAGCCACAGCCACAGCAGTTGAGCTTTTATCCGTTAAAGGCTCAGCATCTTTATACCTTGAAGCCATGTCAACAACTGTAAGAGCATACTTAAACTTTTTTCTTCTAACTTTGTCATGTGGAAGATACAACAAGTCCATCTGGTGGGTGTCATTAGGAACTGAGTTAACAAATCGAGGCCTTATTATTCTTTTTGGGGCAGGTAGATATATTTGCCAGATCGCTTGTTTTGAAAGCCAGTCTTTCGCTTCTGATTCAGACACCCTAGCAGCTTTACTTAGTTTATCAATAGCGGCCTTTCCTTTCCAATACCCTCTAGGAGAATAATATATTTTGTACTTTGTATCGTCCATAAGAGACTGTTTTTATTACATTTTTAACTATTGTTTTTAGATTGAATATGCAAGAAGAAAGATTGCTCCCATAGCGCCTATAATAAAGCCTATTTCTACCATTTTCTGATCCTCAGACGGTTCATAAAAGTCAGACAGTTCTGGCGGTGACGATGTTAGAAACTTCTTTCCTGTCACTAAGTAATATTCATTCATTGCTTCATCAACGTCTGTAAATGTGTGCTCTGCATGTCCCTGTTCTCTTAACTTTTTATTAATAAAGTCTAAGTGAGCAATCCTCCTTTTCTCGTAAGCGTCTCTTGCCTTAGCTAAATCTTCCATTGCCTTGTTATGGCGTTCTCTCTCTTCATCAGACCGCAATTTACTAAACATATAATTGCTGCCAGAGAAAGCCAATGCATTAACAATAGCTCCCTCCCACCATCAGAACTAATCCAGACATCTTTTTATAAATGAATGAATCTTTTTATAAATCAATATTTTTTAGAATGAATCTTTTTATAAATCAATCTTTCTATGCATTGATGTTTTCTGGGATAATTCCCTGTGTAACAAGAAAGTCTTTTGAGGCAATCCCTGCCGTTATTACAGCTATAACCTTAACAACATCCTCAATGTCTAACCTTCCTAGATCGGCCGTCCTCATTTTAAACATGTTTTTGCTAGCGTGCTATTCCTATACTAAGGCCGCTGATTACAGCAGAGTGGTAAATCGTATTAATAATCTTTTTTTCGCTCATGTTTTTTATTAACTAAAAAAATAATTAAAATAATCATAATATGAAAGGCTGTCTATGTGCTTTTTAATCAATAATCTTTTGTTGCCAGAGCTAAAAATAAGGTTACAACTAGTTTCGGCGAATCTTCTATCTTTCCCATGTTGGGCGGTTTTATTCTTAACAAACATTTTGCTAGGGTTGAGTAAACTATAACACCAACAATGGGCACTGCATAATTAACCAGCGTTAAACTCATGGTTTTATTTTTTTATTGCTTTTAAAAAGGGCTTTAAAAAATGGATTGCGACGAGCTATTAAAGTGTGAGGAGCCAGCAGACCTCTGTCATAAAGAAAGATTATACTCGCTGGCTGCATGTGGAAAAACCAGGCAGTATTTAGGCGTTGAACTAAGTATTGAACAGATTCAGCAATTGTCTACATCAGACGTTGAGAAGTATTACGCTAGGTATGAAGCACAGCTAGGATCAAAAATGGTTAGATCGGTGGGACAGACAATAATTAGTTTATATGCTAAGTTAGTAGGCAAGATAGCGCCGATTGATTCAGAAGAAGATTTAAAATATGACTTAACACAAGATCCGGTTTTAACCAAGTCCCTAGAATCTCTTGCATGTGACATGTATTATAGATTTGGGACGTTGCTATGCCCATTCATCATGGGATTATTACTTTCAATCATATTAATTTTAATCATATTAATTTTAATCAGACTAAAAAAAATGAGCGAGCAGGAGAAGACTCCACAGGAGCAGAATGTCCCACAAGTGAATTCCCCACAAGTGAATTTACAGGCGAGTGCCCCACAAGTGAATCCGCAACTGAGTGTCCCGCAGGTGAATGTCCCACAGGTGAGTAGTGTTACTAAGTCTAAAAATTCTGGCCGTGTTGAGGCCGGTCGTAAACTAGCTGAATGGAACAGACTGCAAAAAGCAAACCAAGCAGCAAAACAAAAATTATTAGATAGTAATACAACATCAGCACCAGCACCTCCGCCGCCACCAACAACAACACAATCAAACTATAAGATGTATTATTATGTGCTGGGGAGTATTGTTGTTGGTGGAGGGCTTTTAGCATACAAGCGCCTAAAGCCATACTTAGCAACAAAGTTACAAACCCCCACAAAAACAGTAAAAGAACCAGCTTCTGCAAAAAAAGTACAACCTCCTGCTGTAGACCATTTTTAATAAATTAGTTTTTTTAATGTGTTGTTAAGTACTGGTTAAGTACAAGCTAAGTACTGGTTAAGTCAGTTATAACAATAAGTGCAATTAAGTGCAAGTAAAGTGCAAGTAAAGTGCAAGCCATGTTAAGTACTAGTTAAGTACTAGTTAAGATCTTAAGTAAAGTACTAGTTAAGTACTAGTTAAGTTCTTAAGTAAAGTACTAGTTAAGTACAAGTAAAGTACAAGTAAAGTTCTCCAATGGCCTATAGCGTATGAAAGCTCGGGATTAACGTAAGTTCGCTTGTTATTGTTAGAGACTAGTGACTTCTTATTAACAGCGGTTGTGTTTACTTGATGAAGAGTAGAGCGCAGATTAACATTTGTGTGATGAAATACTTTGTTTTCAAAGAGGCCTGCTTGTAGTTGCCGTGACTTTTTTTTTTTGACAACTTCTTTACTTACACCCTTAGCCTTCTTTGTTACAGAAGTCTGGCTAGCAACGCTATACATCTTCGACCGCAGGCCAACATATTCTTGTATAACCGTCCCATTAAGTTCATCCTTCATCTTTCCAATCACTTTCTTGTTCACGGTTGAATGCAAAGGCGAATCTTTAGGATAGTCACATGTGTCGTACCACCCATCGGCTCCTTTAGCCACCTCCGCCTCTAAATCCTTATAGAAGTCTTCGGTTGGGATGTCCAGAATAAAACTATCAGTGTCTGTGTAAACGACATTTGATTCTGGGTATAGCGGCTTAAAGTAGTCGTATAGAAATTCTAGCATCAATAACTTTGACAGCTCTAGCACGGCAAACCCGATAAACACCGGCTTGTCCAACTTCACATTCTGTTTCTTCATCATAATGCCAACCAGGCTGTCGCTAAATCTTCTAAAGTCTTGGTAGTTAGGTTTAGAGACCAGTTTAATTGCTTGTTTTTCTTTTGTAACTAATCTTACATCTTTACGATTGTGTACGTTCTCCATCGTCTTGCCAAAACAGCTGTTGTTCATTAGTTTAAAAAAGTCTTTTTCTGATGCATCTGTGGCCTTAGTTCTAAGGTCGGTGTTCTTCATGATGTATGGTTTCATGAAAGGCTCTTGATCAAATTCTATTATTCTGTGAACAGCTCTTAGTTTCAGTCTGTGCCTTAAGTAAAACTGTAACAGTCGGTAATGACATACGTACTTGTCTTGTGTCGAAGATTAGGCACGAGTTTGGGCGGTTCGGTGGGACTCATCTTTAATCTTTTGCGGCTAGAGGATAATCATTATGAAGGTCATGCAACTCTGCGGGGTAATCTAAGTCCACTTCTAAGATTAGTCCTATTGGATAATCGTGTGTAAGACGCGGTAGATAACTCAACACTTTATTAACGTCATGAGGCCCATTTATCATTTTAAAGTTTCTTAATGGCAGTGCCTGACTCATGGCCCACCCATACAGATTGTTGGCGTCTAAGTACATCAGATAGTTGGATGGTTTAGTTGGATCATAATCGTCTAAATACTTGTTGTTGGCTCTGCGGTAAGGATGACAGGCCATACTAATGCCTCCTCTCAGCCCATCCTCAATCATCTGAAGTGTATCCAGATCCGATATTAAGTCAATCTCGACGTTTGTAGACTTCAGCAATGCGTCCCAAGAAAGGCCCGGGGCAGAGATGTACTGTGATGAATCTAGACCGTAGTGTTTCATGCAAGTGGATCTGTAATTCTGAAAGACGTCTGCCAATAAACACACGTCGGCCAATAAATACTGATCGTGATAGTCGCCCATCGTTTTGCAGTGTAATTCTGTCCAGGCTTTCTGCGCGTATTCATAGTCGGCGTCAGATATGCCTCCGCCTCTAAGCCGGCTGTAAAAATCGTCTTTATGTGGACAGCGCCGGCTCGTCAACCTGTCCCACGAGTCCATGTATTCATAAGGATAGACGCCTTTACGGACTAAAGATGGGTCGAAATATTGTTTGGTGATTGGACAGTCTTGTAGAGATCCCGCCAATTTATCTAAGCTGCCCATCAGATGCTGGGCAGAGTCATAGAAGGATAAACAGTCTACAGTAAAGGTCATGTACTTTTCTGATGACTGTGCAATACAGCTAACCCTCTTACATTCAGAAGTTATTGCTTGCATGATAAAGTGCGAATCGTAGCCTCGTAAGTTATGAAAGAAGATAGGCAGTTTCCATTTTTCGGGGTTAACCTTGAGTTGAAGATTACAGCTGTTGTGTGCCGCCCCTCTGAATTTTCCAGTAATGTGATCATGGTCTCTTACAGTGTCCCTAATAACTTGCATTTGCATATCCAGCAGTGGGTGGCTGATTTATAACGTTCTTCATCTTCGGGGGTCATCTTAATGTCTGAAAGGTTCAGCTGATTAGAGAATTGATTGCGAAGGTGTTTCATCTGCTCCAAAAATCGACCAGCTGCGTCGGGGCCTCTGTAAATCTCCGGCTGGTGTGTCCGCCATCTGACCTAACAGCAACAAATGCATAAGAACAGATCTGATGACGGGATAATAGGGTTGTTTTTGTTGTGTCCGTTCTTGAGGGCCGTAGTACTGTGGCAAAATCGCTTCAAAGTCGGCATAGACTACGTATGGCCTCATCTGCATTTTGTGTACATTCTTAAAACCAACCTTAGACCCCGGTTTGGGCGTAAGAAGTTCGATTTTACAGTCTACAAAACTTCTACAATGCTTCTTATGTTCAGCAGCTGCCTCTATAGATGGGATTCTGACCAAACACCTTCTACAAAGCTCCTGTTTAGATTCGTGCTTTGTAGTATAAGCTATAAGTCTGCTAATTGATCTGATTAATACATAGTGACTCTTGGAACCGTCTGCAAACAGAATCAAGTCTACATGATTCTCAAGTGATTCGCCTAAAGTGGGAGCATTGGGAGAGATCCTTAGAGGGACTAGATTGTCTACTGAATTCCATGTGTATACGCTTACGGTTATTGGTTTGTTTTGTTCTTCAAACTGGTCGATACTTTCTACACTCACTGGAAAGTCTATGTTATTTAAGTTCAGCTCAATATACTGCCTATAATTAGATACTCTGTTTGCATGATTTTTAACTGGGTGTAAATGTGCCAAAACACACCACATGAAACATAAGTTATCTGAATTATGTATATTTAAGACTGCTCGTTTTAACTCTAACTCTCTCGGGAGAGGAAGGTAAGAATGCCAACTATAGGAGAGTATTTGGCTTGTCTTAGTCTGATTTCGAGGACTGTTCCTTCAGACCAACCGGAGCCGCGCAGTTTCGCTTCTTCACTCGCATGATTAAACTGTGTAAAGCATGTAATCAGCCCAGCCAGGTGTAAAGTCGTAATAGCTGATTACTTCTTTCTGTCTAGTTGAAACCCAGACTAGTATACTACTATCATCGGGGGTTATATATTCAATCAGAATGGCCAACAACACTTTTACTGGCGGGTTATTTTGAAGAGACTCTGGGATTTTAGAGATAGCATGTGTTACGCTTTCCTGAACATTTGTGGGGTTAATGATGTCCATATCTAGTTCACTGAACATATTGCCCACCGGTTTAGCATCCAACGTCTTTGTGGCCGTCATTTTTTAAGGCCAATATATAGGTAATACAAAAAAAATAAATGCTAAAATTTAGCTAATATTTACTAATTTGAGGTAATACAAAAAAATAAATACTAAAATTTAGTTAAATTGAATAGCTACTCCTTCAGGGTTAGTAAAAACAGACAATTCAGCGTCATCAGGAGCCATAATATTAACTAAAATTGCAATAACACTTTATAACTGGGTTGGGCCAAGAATCTGGCATTTTACTGATTACGTTGGTTACACTTTCACGAATATCTGTGTGCTCAAAAAGATCCGCAATTAATTCGTCAAACTTGTTTCTTAACTCTTCTTCATTAGCCCCCGCTCCATCATTAACTCTAGGGCGCAGCATATATTTTTAAGCTCTGTAACTACTTTGGTCGTCATTTTTAAGATCAAATATATAAGTAATACAATAATTAAATCAGGCTCGTTTTTGGGTTTAGTTGATCGTTTGTAAGGTTCTGCTTTGCAATGTTCTTTCTGATTGCTTCGGCGTCTACCTGTTGTGAAGTAAAAGTCTTTCTCCATTTCTTTTGAAGATCGATCTTTTGCCGTCTGTAATCATCACCGTCGGCCATGGCTCGTTTAAATTCTTCGTCTGTTACTTTTCCATCCAGTAATGTATTGCTTATAATCAGCCTTAATGAATGAAGTTTTGCTGTTGCTAGGGCTACAATGGCAGTGTGCTTTTGTAATTTAGGCGTTAGCTTTTTTAAAACAGCACTTACAATCGTGGACATGGCACCTAGCCCTAAACCAACACTCCCAAAAGCTATAGACATCGGTGTCCCAACTCCAGTAGCTAAAAGAGCGACACTAGACCCAGTGCTTAAGCTGGATACAACCGATGAGCCGGTGATTATATAAGAAAGGACATTTAAAGCTTTAGCATATTTCTTTCTAGTAACCCTATACTTGTTCAAATCACTTTCTATTTCCTCTTCAAGCTCAGTCATGTGCTTTAATCTAAACTGCTGTCCGTCTTCCATTTAAAACAAGATTAATTTTTTAATCTTGTACATATCTTCTTATTAACCCTTCTGGCAGCACTTCATCAACAGAGTAAAACGCAATAAAATCAACATACTTAATGAAAATAAAATCAAGCACTGTTAATTTGGTTTTGTCAACATTCACAGTAACTTTGTCAGAAGATACAAAAGTGTTTATTTCATCCCCGTTTTTAGTAATACAATAACAAGCCTAAGAGGTCCGCCCAAGTTTTCAGACTTTATTTGTACGCCTCTGATTAACGTATGCTCTGGCAAACTAGGATCAGACTCCCTTGGAGTAATAAATAAGCGAAAAAGCATCGTCATTTTTCTAGGCAGTGATTCTAGTTTTGGGTTAAATTCTAAGCCGACGGTGTCGCCCCCCACTTCAGCTAAGGACTTCTTTCTCCGCAGCATATATTCAGAGCCCTGCTTAGTTATTTCAATCTGCTTTTTCTGTTGTGTTCCTGGGACTAGGCTAGCAAGAAGGCGTCCTTCATTCAAAGCTTTTCTAAAATTGTATTTCTTATCAAAGTATACATAGGGGCTTCGTAGTTCAAACTTTAAATCCCAGTTAATGTCAGGAAGTAACGCCCAGGCATTCTCTCGTTTATGAAGTTTGTATTCGTGTTTGCCAAAATCGTTTGCCCTTAGATTTCTTATCTCTTCCAGGGTAGGATATTGCTGTCATTTTTTATCTTCAATTTCTATTCGTTTGTAAACCCCCTCGTCGGTGTACTCAAATCCATAAACATTTCCTGTCACTCCTATTAGATCAAAGTCAGTTGTATCTGCTAGATCTTTTATCTCTACTGCAACGCATTTAGGAGCTAACTCTGCTTTTGATTCAGGTCCTCGAGACATTCTTTTTAATATAAACAATTTATTATAAACAATCTATAGTAAACAATTTATAATAAGCAATCTATAATAAGCAATCTATAATAAGCAATCTATAATAAGCAAACGTATTGAACTGGCGGGTCAGTCCGTAAGCATAGTTTAGCGTGCTTAGATTTTTCTAGCTGCTCTTTTATTTTTTTTAGTTCATCCTTGTCCCTGATTATATAGTTTTCACTTAAACATTCTTCAAAACTGTCCTTGTCCTTAGTATAGAATAAGATGACTGATTTTAACTGCGATCTAAAGTCTTTTAAGACAGCATTGTATTTTTGAGTTAAGAGCCAAACAGAAACTAATGCGTGTCTTCCGCTAAAGGCCAGCTTAGACAGAGTCCTTCTTTTTTTAACAATGTCTTGTTCAGCTGAACAGTCATCAATAATAAACAGCGTTTCGGTTCCCTCAAATAGCCTATAGTAATGTTCTAAACAGTCGCTTAGCTTGTCAGTAGGATCAACTAAAAATATATTCTCGTCTGTCCAAACAAACTGCCTTTCTTTGTAAGACTTGTTGTGCTTAATGATTGTGCAGAATATAACAATGTACTCGTAATGAAACCTGTAGATTGTTTGTAACAAATCAAGCACGAAGACAGTTTTCCCACACCCAGTAATCCCACAAATAAGCGAACAGTGCGGGTCTTTAGGCAAAAAGTTCAAACTATCCATCTGTTTTAATAGGCTATTTCTTTCAGTCTATTTTCTTCAATGTTCAGCTGGGCGTCATAAACCACAAAAACGTGCATTTGTATCTGACCATTCTCCTCCTCTTCCTTATTAATCTGTATGAGTATGCCATCTGACCCGTACCCTTCTTCCACTCCCGTGCAGTCTGTTGTCATATGTGGATCTAAAATCCAGCCATAGTCCATATTTGTCTGTTAGATAATCTTCGAGTCTTACATCGTGAAGGTGAAGTTTTTTACACACATGATCGGCTGTGGGGCTTGTCTGTCTGCCTCCAGCAAACAATTTTCTTATTTCATCAAAGTGTTGGTCGGGCAAAAGTCCAGCTGAATACAGCTGAAAAGGCTTGCCATCTACTGTGCAAGACAGCTGCTCAATTTTTGGGTTGTAAAACACCTCAGATTCTCTCTGAAAAGGAGCTGAGGGTTCAGTAAATAGCAAGAGAACCCCCTTTAGGGACCTTAAAGAATTGCTTATAGCTATTTCCCAGACAGCGTCTTGTTTGTTTTTAATCGCCAGACTGTGGTGTAAAACTCTTTCAAAGTAAACAACCGTCCTACTTTTATACTGGTTTAAGATTATTCTAGCTAGTTCAGGGTTAGTAACAACATCAAAATTAAGAGAGATGTTACTGACAGTGTATCTGGCTTGAGGATCATCTGATAAAATAACAGACCCGCTGTCATTGAATGTCAGTTCGTAAGTAAGTTTGTCTCTTAGTGCGCCTTGGTAATATGGCTGATGGGTTTTTAACAGTTCAAAATCTAGAGGGATGCAAAACCTGTTTTTAAATGCTCGCGCTATTGCCTGGTCTCCCTCGTCTTCCTTTGCATCTGCAGCATTAAGCCTGTGCTTAAGACCGTTTGGGCTCTGGATCCCCTGAAAATTTTGTCTTTTCTTTCTGTTCTAGGCAGCCACAGATCAGAATAGAGATTAAAAATGTCTGCGCTACTCAGTGAGAAGACTTCTCTACCTTCCAGTTTAATTACCATATTTTTAATGATGGCCCTGCCCAGGTTAGCAACGACAGTAGCATTAGGATCCGCCGACTCAATATCTATTTTGAATGACAGCCTGGCAGTGCCTGGCATTATAACATCGTCAGGCCCGAGGTCACTAAATCTTACTGTTAACATTTCATTGGGCTCAATTGTTGATGGATTATTTACAACGCGCACAGTCTGTCTTATGCCTTTTATACCGTGGGGCTCCTTCGCTTTTCTGAATGGATCGAGGTCGCAGCCGTATGGGTTCATTTTTTATAAAACAAAAAATAATAAATATATAAATATGGCTGATGAAGATTTTGACGCGATTAGTCCTATTGAAGAAGATGAAGAAAGAGAACCGAGTCCTTCATTGCAAGATGAACTTGAAGGAGCAGGTTCTTTACTCCCTAGACAGCGACAAGAACTATTGCGACAACGAATTCAATCATTCTATAGAGGTATAGAACGAGAGCTACCAGATGTACTTGATCCTAACGATTTTGAAGAAGAAAATAATCATTTGTATATAAGGACTCGCGTAGGGGGTCGTGTAAGAGTTACTACAAAGGCAGACCCAACCAAGTTTTTAAGTAAGAGTACAATTATTAGAGACCTCCCTATTGCCGACCAAGAGCGGTTAAATATTTTAAATCTAAGGTCTGATACTGTTAGACTTTTACAGAACTTGGAGCAAGAGTTACCGACAGAATCTGAAATGCTAAGCCTCTCTCTTGAAGAAGCAATACAACAAGCAGATGAACATATAGCTAATGTAACTAGAGCAATAGCAGAAATTGAGACGAGTTTTAATGAGGAGACACAGTTAAAAACAATTGCCGGTTCTCCATTGCCTAGTCAAAGAGAACGTGAGCTGAGTCCTGAAGAAGAAGCAGCTATAGAAACAATTGATGATCCTTCATTGTCTGAGAGTGAACACGGGGTTCTTAAAGCTAGAATCAAGGATCTTAAAGCTAGAAACAAGGATCTTGAAGCTGAACTGCGTGACCTCAGGTCTGTTAAGTCTGCTTTAACAACTATAGAAGAAGAACTAAAAAACAATTTGGCAAAATTTAATGCGCTAGAGAGAGAGATAGAAGAAGAAAAAAATAAACTGGCCGATGCAGATGATAACAATTTAGGGTTAGAAGAAAAGGCTAGAATACAGGTGAAAATACAGGATTTAATGGAAGATAAAAAAAAAACAGGTTAGCGGCGTTGTATATTAACAGAGAAAAAATAGCATACCAAACAAGCAGAATCAGAGAAACTATAAACAGAATACTTCAAAAAAATACTACGTTAGCAGAAAGAATAAGGATTTTGTTCAGAGAGCAGGGGATTACAATAGTTAGTATACTGACAGCCATTGGGTTTGCTATCTCTACACTGGTTTATGCATTAACCGGCAGTGCGCCAACAGGGCCAGTAGCACCTCCAACGCCTCAGCCTGGTAAAAGTTGGATTAGAAAACAATTACGCCATCTAGCAAACTTATTAAAGAAGTTAGCTATCAAAGCGCTTGATGCTCTGCCGGGCATAATAGGCAGTGTTGTTAGTTGGGTTTTGTCTACCATAGGCAAAGTGGCTGGTTATATGGCCGACCATCTGTGGACTTTGGGGGTGCTGGCTGCCGGTTTAATTTTTAGTGAAATAAAGTATGGCTAATCCAGTAAAAGTTAAAAACACAACAAGGGCTGTCTTTTCGCTAGTGTGTCTGTCGGGGTGAGGTACATCAACGGACGGGGGGTCGCTTTCTGGCTGCGGGCTGCTTATAACTGGCGGTGGTGGGTCGCTTTCAGGGCTAGATACTTTTTTCAAAATGGCTGGCGCGGGCCTTGTGTGTGCCTTGATTATGTCCTAAGTTTTGGTCGTCTCCGGCTATGAGGATTTCATTATTATAATTCTGTATCATGCCAATCTGCAGTCTAAGGTCAGAAGGCAGCATGTATAATCCATGACCCACAACAAAGTCAACCTTTGACCTAGCATGTGAAAGAACGTTTTGGTACCTTTGTATGCTGGAAGGCAAATCAACAGCAGAGTTAATAGCATCTTCTAAATTGGCTAGAAATTGTTTTCTGGCGTCAAAGCCTGTAGATTGATCCACTATGCTAGACTTGTCTGTGCTTGCGCTCCTAATAGACACCAAACGTACGTGCGTATGGAGTCATTAAGTCTTTGCACTCCTGGCATTGTTAGGCCTTCACTTTCATCTAAGATAAATGTTGCCCAAGCATTGGGGTGTTTTTGTTCTATTGATCCCAATCTAACTTGAGAGTTTGGCTTAAAAGAGGTGTGGCCGGGCCAGTAGTCAAAATTATATTCTCTATGCGTGCCCCACAAATACAATGTGCCCAACCCGTGATTGCGGTCTAACTTTTGTCTAAAGTTATTTGAAGGGTTAATGTTAAATTCGTTGCAGATTCTTTCATATGCATTCTTGTCCATTGGGCTTTGAATGGATTAAACGCGTTGTCGTTGGGAGGGGTACTTGTAGTTCAGTTAGTATGCGTCTATACTGATAATAAACATGAAAGTTATATACTGACCTTACTAAGAGACTGGGGTGGTATAAATGGTTTGCATATGAAACACCGCAGCCAGTAGTTGAGCAGTAAATGGCAAAATTTAACTGATTCTGGTAAAAAGCCATGGGATGAGTTGACCATGCTGATGGCACTCTATCACTCTTTATTGGGGGATTTAAATATCTAGTTAGTGGGTTTACAAGTCTGACTAGAAAGCCATATGATTCATCCACTGCGATGGTTAGGTTACTAAAGCCAAAGATTTGGGCTCATAAACCCCTCCTACGTCGTAAGTGGCACTTTCATTATATTTAAAAGGTTCCATTTTTAAATAGATTTTTTTTAAAAAGGATTTAAAAAGGATGTTCCTTTATATAACCAAGCAAAGCACACGTGTGTTCTTAAAGTATCCAATTGACAATAGAGCGGTAATAATAGGGTTGCTCTTAGAGAAATTGGTTTTAAAGTTAGGTGGATTAATATATCTGAAAAAGCTAAGAATAACTGGGTGAATGTTAAGGACGGGCAAGGTAATTTATTAAAGCAGTTAAAAATACCTGATGGTTACTACAACTTTTGTTCTTTAAAAGAAGTATTTAGCAATTTTGGCATTAAGTTAAAAATTAATGAGGCAAATCTTATAATTACTATACACCTTCCAGAAGAAAGAAGAGAATACACTTTCCCTAAAGGGCTTGCGCGAATCTTGGGCTTTTATGATAGCGATGAAACGTATAGCGTTAACACCCATAAGTACTTAGAAAGCGGCCTTTATGAGTATGCAGGTAGTAGACCATCCGATTTTCTAATTAACCCAAGGTTGTATGTCCATTTAAGTGAATTAAAAACAGATGTTAATTTGTATAATGGCCAGCCATCTACGATTCTAAGAGTGTTGCCATCACTTGAAGTGGGGTTTTGCGATTATCAGTCATATACATTTGACAAAAACAGTCAATTTAAAAAATTAGTTGGTGAAGATATAAATTCGGTGTGTGTAAAAATAACTAACCAAGACGGGAAACCAGTTGTTTGTTCTGATTTGTTAGTAGTGCTCGAGATAGAAGATTAATCAGAGAGAAAGTTTACATGTGCGGTTCTAGAGCAGGAAAATTATTTTGCCCGCGATTAGATTTGTTTAATTTTGTAGGTTTTTAGCTATTTTTTTGGCTGAGGAAATTTGATTATGTGAAAAGTGGGGTTTGCGGGCGAAATAAGATTGCCGGCCAAGAACCGACGTTTAAACTTTCTCTGGGGGGGAGGAGGGGCGGGGAAGAAAAGAAAAAGAAGAAGTTAAACACGCGATGCTTGAAGGAAAGGGTGCAATGGAAAGTGACCCTAAGATCACAGGACTGAGGAGACAACAGTTCCAGCAGTTCAGTTAGACACACGCCGCTTGAAGGGAGGAATACAACCGACATTGACTCCCAAACCACAGGACTGAGGAGACAACAGTTCCAGCAGTTCAGTTAGACACACGCCGCTTGAAGGGAGGAATACAACCGACATTGACTCCCAAACCACAGGACTGAGGAGACAACAGTTCCAGCAGTTCAGTTAGACACACGCCGCTTGAAGGGAGGAATACAACCGACATTGACTCCCAAACCACAGGCTGAGGAGACAACAGTTCCAGCAGTTCAGTTAGACACACGCCGCTTGAAGGGAGGAATACAACCGACATTGACTCCCAAACCACAGGACTGAGGAGACAACAGTTCCAGCAGTTCAGTTAGACACACGCCGCTTGAAGGGAGGAATACAACCGACATTGACTCCCAAACCACAGGACTGAGGAGACAACAGTTCCAGCAGTTCAGTTAGACACACGCCGCTTGAAGGGAGGAATACAACCGACATTGACTCCCAAACCACAGGTCTGAGGAGACAACAGTTCCAGCAGTTCAGTTAGACACACGCCGCTTGAAGGGAGGAATACAACCGACATTGACTCCCAAACCACAGGTCTGAGGAGACAACAGTTCCAGCAGTTCAGTTAGACACACGCCGCTTGAAGGGAGGAATACAACCGACATTGACTCCCAAACCACAGGACTGAGGAGACAACAGTTCCAGCAGTTCAGTTAGACACACGCCGCTTGAAGGGAGGAATACAACCAACATTGACTCCCAAACCACAGGTCTGAGGAGACAACAGTTCCAGCAGTTCAGTTAGACACACGCCGCTTGAAGGGAGGAATACAACCGACATTGACTCCCAAACCACAGGACTGAGGAGACAACAGTTCCAGCAGTTCAGTTAGACACACGCCGCTTGAAGGGAGGAATACAACCGACATTGACTCCCAAACCACAGGTCTGAGGAGACAACAGTTCCAGCAGTTCAGTTAGACACACGCCGCTTGAAGGGAGGAATACAATCGACATTGACTCCCAAACCACAGGTCTGAGGAGACAACAGTTCCAGCAGTTCAGTTAGACACACGCCGCTTGAAGGGAGGAATACAATCGACATTGACTCCCAAACCACAGGACTGAGAAGACAGAATAATATCAGCAGTACCAACAGTGCTGAAGGAGGAAGACATGGATGGTTTTGAGGTTTAGGCAGGGCAAGGAGCGTCCCAATTCCTCGTTGTTGAACTACGTCTTGTTGAAGGTTATCCAGTGCTTCCAGTGCGCAATGCATTCTGAGTTCAGGTAAAGAACCTGATTTATGTCATGGTGCGGTCAGCAGCAAAGCTTTCGTGTAGCAATGAGTACTGATTAACGTCAACATATACAGGCTTGAAGCACAGAACAAACAGAAATTATGCCTTCCCGTCTTTAATTTCTTTGTTTGGTATATTCATACGTAAATTATTCTGTTGAGTCTGTTGAAACTGGGCTATTCAGCCATCTGAGTCACAAGCAGTCAACCAAATCTGACACCAAAAGTGACATCAAAGAACACTGGCAAGAGCAGATAAGGAACACGCAGGGTAACTTTTGCTCCCATGATGAACAACATCATGATGACCATATTCGTTTGGAGTTATGGGCGTGTAATTATTTCATCATGGGAGAAAGAGTTACCCTACTTGTTTGCTATTTATTTTGTTTTCATGATTCCCTGTCTCATTTGAGACTTCTGTAGCAAGAGGACTGGAACACACAGACGGATAACAAACCTTTTTTTCTGATCCTTCCAAGCTTTAAGAACTTCTACTGTACAGCAGTATGACCACAAAGAAGACAGTGTTTTCTTCTTTCCAGACACCAGTTCTTCACTGAACGTACATTGTCGTATCTTTTGAACGGTAGAGAGGGTCCGTGGACAATGCCATTGTGATCAGCCACTCACTATGAAACATGCCATTCATTATACAGTGTTTGGATTTGCATGATATTGAACACATGCAGTCTACAGCAGACTCCATAAAGATGTTCAGAGATGTTTCAACAGGTCTGACTTTTGAGTTTCTTAAAGAGGAACATACCTTATTTTTCATAAACCAGGTTTCAAAGTGTTTGTAGCACGAAGTCTATTTTGTTAACAAGTATATACAGAATCGATCTGACCCGGTAACGGTCCTGGCATGACCCCTGTAGTTGGCTGTGCTATAACAACATAAAAAATCAATTTGAAAGTCCTAATTGAAAAAGATTTCGGAACAAAGACAACTGTCCCTCTTCTGCAGTGGCTTGTTTTGTCTGTCTTCTGACCCGTTCTTTATGTCTTGATGAAATAATCTCGAATGTACCATTTTTCATGTGCCCCCAGCGGGATTTTCGAAGTCAATTTTTTGTGTTTTGTCCGCTTAGGATGTGCAGGGCAGGAACACAGTGTTTCTGGTCCTACTTGCATGTCCACTTCCAAAATAGCGTAAAAAGCAGTGGGCAGGTTAACACTGAGATTGAACTGCGGGACGGCAATGAGGCATACAGGAAAATAGCAAAAAGTGGCATGGCACATAAGGGGTGAAGAAAGGAAGGACTGTGATTGGGGAGGCGCGGGTGATAATGGGAACAGGGGCTGTGACAGGTGGATGGGGGAGAGTTGAGGGTGGTGGTCAGAGGGAGAGGAAGGAGCGACAGCTTGTACTATGAAATTGGTCCCGTAATTGTTCTGGTCCCTGCAGTTCATGTACTGAAACCATGACACATCTTTATTCTTTGTTATGTATTTACTCATTCTTTTGGTGTGGTGTGGTGTTGTGTTGTTGCGTTGCGTTGTGTTTATTGTTCTGTACTGTATCAAATTGTGCAGCAATCACCTCTAGACGTGTCAGATCAGGGTAATTCTCTCAAGGCTAAAAGAAAAAAAGGAAAGGAAGAAAAACAGACAGTCTTGCAAAAGAAGGAGCAAATAGAAACGCTGAAAATTTAACAAAAAAAACCCTTAGATTTGTCCTCTTGTGAATTAATCCAAATAATGGAAATGTACATACATAAGCAGAATTTTAGTTTAAAAAAATGACTACTTCACCATCGTGCCCTGGGCACATTGTTAGATTAATTCATACATTAAGGCTGAATACCTGGAACACTAAATATTCTCATGGTATTACTTGTGTCTGCTGAGAAAACATTTCAGTACGTCATCTTTTGTTTGAATGCTCAGTGTTGACCTCGCTCTGTCAGGAGGAAGGTATTGAGATGAATAACTTTGATAATGTCAGTACTGTCTTATATGGTTTATGTGTTGCTGAAATTGCCATGGTTATTTCGCAGTCACAGGTTGCAAAATTTTTTATAAAGATGGCAACTTTGTGTACCACTAGGGTATTTCACTTATGTAAATATGCATATATCAGATGTGGGTTTGAAAGAACTAGATAAGTTGAGTGAGTGTAAAAGTTTTGTTGTTGTTGTTGTTGTTTTTGTTTAACAAGTGTCTAATATCATCTGGCGATGAAAAGACATTAAATAAACCTCTGAACTGAAACTAAACTGAAACAAAGAAAATACATGACTAAACACAAAAAGAAGCGTAACCTAACGACAACCCACCACGTTCTCCTTCACCTCCCCACCCCCTCCCTCCCGCAACTCCCACCCCCACCCCCATCATCTTTCCCCAGTCCCTCCCCGTCTACGTCAAATTTTCTTTACATCTCAAAGTAGAATTTGCCCTCAGGCGGATATATCACCAAGATAAGCTTCCTAGTTCGACGAAGTAAGTACATGGCGTTAGTTTCCAGACATGCCAGAAGTGAACGAATAGTGTAGCCAACAGTGTACTCCATCGAAATCCTTTCTTACACAGAAGCCTTCCACCCACACGCACACCACCCCCCTTCCTTACTCTCCCCCTCCCCCCCCCCCAACGCTCTCCTCCGTCCCCCCCCTTCCCCCCCCCCTCCCCCTCCCCCGTCCCTGCTCCTTAAGGCTTTGAGGTCAACAGGACTACCGCAGACATACAATGCCGATGAAAGTCGGGAGAGGAGGGAGGGAGAGGAGGGGCCCCGGGTTAAAGGGGTGTGGGGGGGGGGAGGTACAGGGTTGAGGAGGGGAGGGAGTACACATATACTAAGGAGTGAAGAAGGAAGGTGGAAGAAGGGGAGGGGGGAGGGGGTGCTACCGTGAAGGTTGTTCAATTGGTAATGTCCGTGTACCCTGATCACCA
>CM065730.1:54721715-54736715 GCA_033310375.1 Conus canariensis
GAGAGAGAGAGAGAGAGAGAGAGAGGAGAAGGAAACATCCATGCAGCTTTCTCCAAGCGTCTCTGTCTCTGTATGTCCCTTCTCTCGTTCTCTCTTCTCTCTCTCTCTCTCTCTCTCTCTCTCTCTCTCTTCTCTCTCTCTCTCTCTCCCCTCTCTCTCTCTCTTCTCCTCTCTCCTGTACGAGGCGCTGCCTTCACAATTCTGACCACGGTCTGCCGGGCCGCCACCCTAGGCTCTGGACTTTCTTCCTCATCAGTGGGCGTGACTGGAACCTATCAACTGTCTGAACCCATCCTCGAGTCACCTCACGGGGCACGTGACAGTGTCCCACCAGGACACACACGTACATATCCTACCTTTATGGTCACTGAGCCCTGATGTGGCCCGTGCGGTCGGCTGGGCTATAAACAACATGGCCTGATGTCGTAGGGGAGCCACATGGTAATGTCACTCCAGGACACCTGGACATTTCCACGAGGATCATGGGGTGTCATACAAGGACGCATGGATTTGTCATTACGAGGACGCATGAAGACGTCATTCAAGGTTATCTGGTGACGTCATACAAGGGCACAGCATGACGTCATGCAAGGAGCTTGGAGATGTCATACATGGACATATTTTGATGTCATATAAGGATGTTAAGAGGCATCGTACATGGATTAGTTGTGATGTCATAATTATAAGGACATACGGTTATGCCATACAAGAAATAGCTATAGAAATGTCATACGACAACACACGAAGGTATCATACGAGTACACATTGAGACACCATACAAAAAAACATGGAGAAGTCATACAAGGACTACCTGGAACTGCCATACATATACACACAAGGATGTCATACCACAACAATTATGGTAATGACATACATGCACACATAGAAATGCCATACAAG
Organism: Conus canariensis; assembly: GCA_033310375.1. Taxonomy (NCBI): domain Eukaryota; kingdom Metazoa; phylum Mollusca; class Gastropoda; order Neogastropoda; family Conidae; genus Conus; species Conus canariensis. The sequence continues at coordinate 54,722,616 of CM065730.1, forward strand.
TATATGTGGTTACGTCACACATGGTCGCATAAGGACATTTGGCGATGTCGTACATGAAAACATTGTGATGGCATAAACGAACACCAGAAGCCGTTGTAGGTCACTATATCGTGGTGTGTCATACGAGGACATATGGACATATAAAAGGACACATAGTGAGGTCACACCAGGATCCATGGAAATGTCACACAATGACACATGGGACTGTTGTGCGATGACACATGGAGTCGGCATACAAGAACACAAGGAAATGTCACATAAAGACACACGGAGATGTACGACGAAGACATACAGAGATGTTAATCAGGAACAGATGGATGTGTCATATAGGGACACACAAGATGCCATATAAATCAATAGAGATGTCGGACGAAGACATACAGAGATGTTGATCAGGGACACATGGATGTGTTATATAGGGACACACAGAGATGCCTTATAAATCATATGGGCATGTCGGACGAAGACATACAGAAGTGTTGATCAGGGACACATGGATGTGTCATATAGGGACACACAGAGATGCCATATAAATCATATGGGCATGTCGGACGAAGACATACAGAAGTGTTGATCAGGGACACATGGATGTGTCATATAGGGACACACAGAGATGCCATATAAATCATATGGGCATGTCGGACGAAGACATACAGAAGTGTTGATCAGGGACACATGGATGTGTCATATAGGGACACACAGAGATGCCATATAAATCATATGGGCATGTCGGACGAAGACATACAGAAGTGTTGATCAGGGACACATGGATGTGTCATATAGGGACACACAGAGATGCCATATAAATCATATGGGCATGTCGGACGAAGACATACAGAAGTGTTGATCAGGGACACATGGATGTGTCATATAGGGACACACAGAGATGCCATATAAATCATATGGGCATGTCGGACGAAGACATACAGAAGTGTTGATCAGGGACACATGGATGTGTCATATAGGGACACACAACAGATGTCGGGGAAGACGGGGCCACGAAGGAGAGGGAAACGAGGGGAGGGAATTATCAGCCGAACTTGTTCTCTTGCATAATCCGTGCATCATCTACCGTGACTTGTGAGTTCACTTCAACACAGTGACAGTCCTGACGTGGCCCTTTGCGGTCGGCTGGGCTATAAGCACCATTACCATTACCGTTACATCATCTACCACTATTTTGCTGGTGACGTGATTCTGTGGAGATCCCCCACCCCACCCACCCCCACCCCCACCCCCACCATTTTTTTTAAAGAATATGATCGTTAAGGTACTTCCAGGGGTTTTTTTAGTGGAAGGGCAGCACGTAAAGTACGTCCTTATCGGCCACCAATCACAGGGAAGCTGACAGACTTTGGGCATAGATAACAATATATGTAAAAACAAAACAAGACAAGTGAAAGAAACGGAAAAAAAACAGAAAGGAAGTTTAAACAACTTATTCATTGGTTCAGCTTTCCTTTGAAATCCACAACAGAAATCTGATCGATGTTGTTTTCGACGCCCAGCGATTGAAAAGGAAGTTACTTCTCGTCATGTTCAGCTGTTGTTTTCCCAGTGCATAAGACGTAGCCAGCTCTTCTGATTGGTTGATGAAGCGGTCGGAATTCTCATTCCCCGGGGAGAGGAAAGGATTCCAGACCCCCTGACATCGTTCCTTCCTCCGTCTCCATTCCATTCCTGCCTCTGGTCTGTGCCTTTACCGGACAAATTCTTCTTTGTTCGATTCTTTTTTTTTTTCCTGTCTTGCGCGGTGTCTTCAAGACTTTACTCGTGATATAAAGTCCCCAACATCAAAACAACACACACAAAAAAGAAATTCCAGATGAAAAAATTCTTCTCTTTGCAAACCTATGACGTTACCACTTTTTTTCCCCATTAATAGCATAAAGTATTATATCACTGTAACCACTACGGCCCCAAGTGATTTTTGTCTTTTGCTTCAGATAATTAAAGAGATGGGGGGGGGGGGGGGGGGGGGGGGGGGGCAGGATGCCCCACCAAAGCAGAAAGGGGCTGACTTGATAAACCTACATCCCAACCCTTGGAAATTGACCTGTCCAGTCTTCAAATTGTCCTTAGTGCGCCAAACACAACACAATGTGCTCGCGAAATACGAAAGGCGGGATGACCAAGACTAACGATTTTGATCATATAAAACTCTGCCGTACACTGACGCCAGACGACAAAATGCAGCTAAGAGAGAGAGAGAGAGAGAGAGAGAGAGAGAGAGAGAGAGAGACAGACAGACAGACAGACAGACAGACAGACAGACAGACAGACAGACAAGAGAGAGAGAGACAGAGACAGAGAGAGAGAGAGACAGAGAGAGAGAGCGGAGAGAGAGAGAGAGAGAGAGAGAGAGAGAGAGAGAGAGAGAGAGGGAGAAACAGGGAGACCGACAAAGTGAGAGAGAATAAAGAAACCACATAAGAAAGAGGAAAAAAGGGCCCTACATCCCTCCCCCCCCCCCCCCCCCCCCATCTTCGTCTCCCCCCCAAAAAAGATAAATCCATTTCCCCATCTTACCGCCCAGTTTCCCAATGCCAAGACGTGGCTTGTTCGACCAGTGTCTCATTCCTGCAAATGCAAATGGCAAAGGAAAAATCATATCGGCAAACGCTGCCTGGCTTTAGACAAAAATACTTCTTTATTGTTGACGACAAACAAAGAATCAATGTCTTCCCCTAATTTTTGATGTGCTCTTCTGCTTTTTTGTCGCTTTGATGAGTTTGTTGAGAGAGTTCTGCAATGTAGGCCAGCGCTGCCCCCCTCACCTAACCTTCTCTCTCTTCCTCTGTCTGTCTGTCTGTCTGTCTGCCTGTCTGTCTGTCTGTTTGTCTCTCTTCTCTTCTCTCTCTCTCTCTCTCTCTCTCTCTCTCTGTCTGTCTCTCTCTGCATCCCCTACCTCCAGCCATCCACCCAACTCCTCTCACCACGTAGAATGCCTTTCACTATTTGGCTGTTTGCTGGCAGCAACTTGGGCCTTTATCAGTTTCTCGACATGGACCTTTCTTAGTTTCTTGACTTTAAAGGGTCTCTTGTTGACTTTAAGGGTCCTTCTCTGTTTGCTGACTTGAAAGGTCTTTTTCACTTTGTTAACTCTAAGTTTTTTTTTGTTTTTTTTTTTGTTTTTTCTATTCGTTAACTTTATAGGTCTTTTTCATTTAGTTGATTTTAAAGGTCTTTTTTCTGTTTGCTGACTTGAAGCGTCTTTCTCAGTTTGTTCTCTTTGGGTTTTTTCTCAGTGTACTGACTGTAAGGGTCTTTTTACTTTGCTGACGTTAAAGCCCTTTTTTTCTGCTTGCTGCCGCTAAGCGTCTGTCTTTTTCAGTTCGCTGACTTCAGAGGTTTTATTCAGTTTGCTGACTTAAAAGGTTTTATTACGTCTACTGACTTCAGAGATTTTATTCAGTCTACTGCCTTTGAATTTTTTTTCAGTCTCCTGACTTTAAATGTTTTTCTGTCCTGACTGTAAAGGTTTTTCTCAGTCTGTTGACTTTAAAGGTCTCTCTCAGTCTGCTGACTTTAAAGGTCTTTCTCAGTCTGCTGACTGTAAAGTTCTTTCTCAGTCTGCTGACTTTAAAGGTCTTTCACAGTCTGTTGACTTTAAAGGTCTTTCTCAGTCTGCTGACTGTAAAGTTCTTTCTCAGTCTGCTGACTTTAAAGGTCTTTCACAGTCTGTTGACTTTAAAGGTCTTTCTCAGTCTGTTGACTTTAAAGGTCTTTCTCAGTCTACTGACTTTAAAGGTCTTTCTCAGTCTGTTGACTGTAAAGGTCTTTCTCATCTGTTGACTGTAAAGATCTTTCTCAGTCTGTTGACTGTAAAGGTCTTTCTCAGTCTGCTGACTGTAAGGTTCTTTCTCAGTCTGTGACTGTAAAGGTCTTTCTCAGTCTGTTGACTGTAAAGGTCTTTCTCAGTCTACTGACTTTAAAGGTCTTTCTCAGTCTGCTGACTTTAAAGGTCTTTCTCAGTCTGTTGACTTTAAAGGTCTTTCACAGTCTGTTGACTTTAAAGGTCTTTCTCAGTCTGCTGACTTTAAAGGTCTTTCTCAGTCTGCTGACTGTAAGGTTCTTTCTCAGTCTGCTGACTGTAAGGTTCTTTCTCAGTCTCCTGACTTTAAAGGTCTTTCACAGTCTGCTGACTTTAAAGGTCTTTCACAGTCTGTTGACTTTAAAGGTCTTTCTCAGTCTGCTGACTTTAAGGGTCTTTCTCAGTCTGTTGACTTTAAAGGTCTTTCTCAGTCTGCTGACTTTAAAAGTCTTTCTCAGTCTGTTGACTTTAAAGGTCTTTCTCAGTCTACTGACTTTAAAGATTTTCGTCTGCCTTTAAGTTTTCTCAGTCTACTGACTTTAAAGATCTTTTCTCAGTCTGCTGACTGTAAGGTTCTTTCTCAGTCTGCTGACTGTAAGGTTCTTTCTCAGTCTGCTGACTGTAAAGTTCTTTCTCAGTCTGCTGACTGTAAGGTTCTTTCTCAGTCTGCTGACTGTAAGGTTCTTTCTCAGTCTGCTGACTGTAAGGTTCTTTCTCAGTCTGCTGACTGTAAGGTTCTTTCTCAGTCTGCTGACTGTAAGGTTCTTTCACATTCTTCTGACTGTGAGGTTCTTTCTCAGTCTTCTGACTTTAAGGTCATTCTCAGTTGGCTGACTTTAAAAGTCTTTTTCAGTTTGCTGACTTTAAGAGTCTTTTTCAGTTTGCTGACTTTAAGAGTCTTTTTCTCAGCTTGCTGACTTCAAGGTCATTTTTCAGTTTGCTGACTTTAAGGAACTTTTTTTTCTGTTTGCTGATTTTAGCAGAGAGACTTTTTCACTTTGCTAACTTTAAGGCTCTTTAACTATTTCCTCACTTCATGGGTCCTTTTCGGTTTGCCGACTTACAGAGTACCTCTCTTTCAGGGTCTTGCACTGCATGCTCACTGGAACTATCTTGTTCTGTTTGTTGACCGTAAGGGTTTTGCTCTGTCCACGGACAGTAAGAGTCCTGTACTATCTGCTGCCAGTGAGGTTCCTCTCTATTTGCTGACGGTAAGGGTCTTCCTCAGTTTCCTGATGATTAACGTCTTCCTCTGTTCGCTGACGGTAAGGGTCTTCCTCTGTTCGCTGACGGTAAGGGTCTTCCTCAGTTTCCTGATGATTAAGGTCTTCCTCTGTTTGCTGACGGTAGGGGTCTTCCTCTGTTCGCAGACGGTAAGGGTCTTCCTCTGTTCGCTGACGGTAAGGGTCTTCCTCTGTTCGCTGACGGTAAGGGTCTTCCTCAGTTTCCTGATGATTAAGGTCTTCCTCTGTTTGCTGACAATAAGGGTCTTCCTCTGTTTTCTGACGGTAAGGGTCTTCCTCTGTTCGCTGACGGTAAGGGTCTTCCTCTGTTCGCTGACGGTAAGGGTCTCCCTCTGTTAGCTGGTGACATAGGTCTTCCTCTGTTTGCTGACGTTAAGAGTCTCCCTCTGTTAGCGGGTGACATAGGTCTTCCTCTGTGTGCTGGTGACATAGGTCTCCCTCTGTTTGCTGGTGACATAGGTCTTCCTCTGTTTGCTGGTGACATAGGTCTTCCTCTGTTTGCTGACGGTAAGGGTCTTCCTCTGTTTGCTTGACGGTAAGGGTCTTCCTCTGTTTGCTGGTGACATAGGTCTTCCTCTGTTTGCTGGTGACATAGGTCTTCCTCTGTTTGCTGACGGTAAGAGTTTTCCTCTGTTTTGCTGGTGACACAAGTCTTCCTCTGTTTGCTGGTGACATAGGTCTTCCTCTGTTTGCTGGTGACATAGGTCTTCCTCTGTTTGCTGGTGACATAGGTCTTCCTCTGTTTGCTGGATGACATAGGGCTTCCTCTGTTTGCTGACTGTAAGGGTCTTCCTCTGTTTGCTTGACGGTAAGGGCCTTCCTCTGTTCGCTGACGGTAAGCGTCTTCCTCTGTTTGCTGGTGACATAGGTCTTCCTCTGTTTGCTGGTGACACAGGTCTCCCTCTGTTTGCTGGATGACATAGGTCTTCCTCTGTTTGCTAGTGACACAGGTCTCCCTCTGTTTGCTGGTGACATAGGTCTTCCTCTGTTTGCTGGTGACACAGGTCTTTCTCTGTTTGCTGGTGACGCAGGTCTCCCTCTGCTGGTGACACAGGTCTCCCTCTGTTTGCTGGTGACATAGGTCTTCCTCTGTTTGCTGGTGACATAGGTCTTCCTCTGTTTGCTGGTGACACAGGTCTCCCTCTGCTGGTGACACAGGCATTCCTCTGTTTGCTGGTGACACAGGTCTCCCTCTGCTGGTGACACAGGTTTCCCTCTGTTTGCTGATGACACAGGTCTTCCTCTGTTTGCTGGTGACATAGGTCTTTCTCTGTTTGCTGGTAACATAGGTCTCCCTCTGTTTGCTGGTGACACAGGTCTCCTCTGCTGGTGACACAGGTCTTCCTCTGTTTGCTGGTGACACAGGTCTCCCTCTGTTTGCTGGTGACACAGGTATTCCTCTGTTAGCTGGTGACACAGGTCTTCCTCTGTTTGCTGGTGACACAGGTCTTCCTCTGTTAGCTGGTGATATAGGTCTTCCTCTGTTTGCTGGTGACATAGGCCTTCCTCTGTTTGCTGGTGACATAGGTCTTCCTCTGTTTGCTGGTGACACAGGTCTCCTCTGCTGGTGACACAGGTCTTCCTCTGTTAGCTGGTGATATAGGTCTTCCTCTGTCTGCTGACGAACAGAGTCTGCCTCCCTTTGCTGTTTGCTTTGCTGGTTTATTGGCAGTAAGGGTCTTGCTTTGTTTCCTGACAATGAAGGGCCTGCTCTGTTTGCTGACTGACGTCGTCAAAGACCGTACACACGCGCAGGTAATCAGACAGTCCACACCATCCTCAGCGGTCACTAGCTGTCCAATCGGTAGTTCCCATTTGCCCATATGGATTTTTTAAAGTGTAATTTGTGTTTTAAAGAAACGCTTCTTATTAATTTTTTTTTTTTTTTTGGTTCTGTTCTGTAATCAGGGAGCACAAATTAAGCAGAACGGCCGGTGGCGCCCCCTGGCCTAAACAGCCTACTTTTATCAGCGTGAAGGATGTAATTAGATTTATTGGATGTCAATTCTGTCTTTAGTGTTCGTTTCTTCCTCACGATGGGGCCTTTTTTCCCCCAGCAGGTGTGAAGAGGACCTACATTTGTAGTTGGTAGCTCACCTGTAGTAGTCGCAGACGAGACACCATACAGAATGGCACTCTTCTCATTCCCGCTTTTTTTTTTTCCCCCCTCTCCTCTCTCTCCTCCCCCCCCCCCCCCCCCCCTCCCTTCCTCTGTTGTCTTCCGAGTCCTTTCAATGGGTTTCTTCCCATGCCGCATGTTCCGGCTTCTTCCACTGCATAGCCAGATCCTGTGGCAAAGTCAGTCTCATCACTGCGCTTAAAGCAGCTGTATTCTGTGTCAGGCACGAACGGGTGACTCTCCGGAGCAGACCCGGCGCTGTTGCAGAGTCACTTGGGTGGCAGTTCCAGTGGCGCCTTGTTCTGACCCACCACCTTAGGCAGGACACACGCCACCTTGTAGGCCTCCTGACCACCACAGCTGCTCGTCGTGGAGTCTGCGCTACTGAGCGTTCCCCAGTTTGCTCATGTGCATATTAATTCATTGCATGAATAGAAGTATGCCTTATGATGTAACTGTAGAAGATACAAAGCACGATCACCGTTAAGAACATAAAAAATGTTATTATTGAAAACGTGTTTCTAAAACAAAAACAAATAACACATTCAAGCATCCTTTCAGAATACGTTGAGTCTATGGTAGACCAAAAACGTGAAATAAGATAATAAAATAAAAACTACACTGAAGAAAAGTCAGTATACAGTACATCGTTTTCTTCTCTCTCTTTTTTTTTTTTTTGAAACGTATCCATCCTCAAACGAAATATGCGATAACAGAAAGTAAACAGCGCTTCTCCCAAACAAAAAATAGTTAAAAACAAAAAACAGTTACAAACAAAAAATAGTTACTTTTCAAAGAAATGATCGGAAAGAAAGACAGATAGGCAGAAAGGAAGGAAGGAAGGAAGAACATATCAACGGGAAAGAAACATCATCAGAGACTAGAAACATCAATAGAAAGAAAGAAAGAGAATCAATAGAAGGAAGGAAGAAAACAAATGCCCACAGTCAAAACAAAGAAATATTAATAAGATAAAATAAAAAAAATAAAAAACAAAAACAAAAAAAAACGAAAGAGAAACGTCCACAAAAAGGGAAAAAACCTCAACATAAAGAAAACAAATCATCAAAAAGGAAGATCAAGAGAAAGAAAGAAACAACTACGGAAAGAAAGATATAGAGAATGATAGAAACATCTACTGCAGAGAGAGAGAGAGAGAGAGAGAGAGAGAGAGAGAGAGAGAGAGAGAAGACAGACAGACAGACAGACAGACAGACAGACAGACAGACAGAAGACAGACAGAGACGAAGACAGAGACAAAGACAGAGACAGAGAGAGGAGAGAGAGAGAGAGAGAGAGAGAGAGAGAGAGAGAGAACAGGTATTAACAACAAGAAAGAGCAAGAGAAAGACAGAACCATCAACACAAAGAAAGAAACATTCACAAAGAAAAAAAAAGATCAACAGAAAGGAAGAAACACCAACAGAAAGATCGATCGAGAGAATGAAAAAAAAAAAAAAACATCAACAGAAAAAGAAAAAAGAGAAAGAGAAAGAAGGAAGCATAACCAGAAAGGACGATCAAGATAAAAAAATTTAAAAAAATCTACAATGAAAAATAAACATCACACCAGAGAAATAGAGAAAAAAAAAAAGACAAAATGGAAAGCATCATGAAAGAAACAGAAAGGTCAAGAGAAAGGAAGAAAAATTCTGTATAAAGAAGGAAAGATAATAAAAGAGGAATGAAACACAAAGAGAATGAAAAAAGAACATCAAGAAAAAGAAAGAACTGAGAAACGTCAAGAGAAAAAAAAAAAACGACGGATAGACAGAGCGAAAGACAGTCCAAGGAAAAAAAAAAAAAAGGAATGTCAAGAGAAAAATGAGAGAGTTCAAAAGAAAAAAAGCATTCATAGAGAGAAAGAAACAGAAAGAAAGAAATGTTACAGGTATTAAAGAAAGAAGCAACAAATTGAAGTAAGAAAAATCAGAAAGTAAGAAATGTCAACCGAAAAAAACAAAAAATCTTCAGAGGAAAAAAAAAAGACATCGATCAAAAGAAGAAACACCAACACAGTAAAACAAAAAATAATAATAAATAAAATAAAATTTAAAAAAAACCACACACACACACACACACACACACCACACACACACACAAGAGGAAGACGGAAAGAAAGAAAACAAGAGTAAAAAAACAAACAAACAAAGAAACGTCAACAGAAAAAAAGGAACATTGAAACAATAAAAGGAAAATTAAAAAAACACAGACAGAAAGAAAGAAAATCAAAGAAAGAAAGAAAAAAAGAAAGAAGAAAAAAAGAAAAAGAAAAAAAAAGAAAAATCAAGACGAAAAGAAATGCAGAAACATAGAAACATCAAGAGAAAGCACGAAAGAAACACAGAGGGAGAGAAACAAAGGTCAAAAGAGGAGGAGAAGAAAAAGAAAAAAAAAAAAAAACGAAAGAAACATCATGAAAAACATGAAGGGAGAGAAAAAGAAGGGATAAAAAAAAAAACCGACAGAAAAATAATGAGGAACAAATTGTGAAAGATCACGGGAAAGACAAATTAATCATATGAAAAAAAAGTAGCATGACGCGAAAGAAGGAAACATCGACTAAAACAAAGAAACATATACAGGAAGACAGCAGGAAAACAGAAAAAAATATCAACCGAAAGAAAGAAGGAAGTCCAAATAAAAGGAACAAGAAGATGCCAAGAATGTGGACAATAACAGCGAAGCAGAATAACACAGAAACAAAAACAAAAACAAAAAAAGAAAAAAAAAACAACCTCTCCTCGAATCACTTTTTGAAACTGCCTGAAACGGCACATGATGATGATCTGTTGACGCAAACCTCTTCACTGCCACAAGAAACCAAGACATAAAAAAATAACTGTTGTAGTGACTTCAGTTTGCAGTAGACACACATAACTGCCTTTGTTGGTTGCTGTTCTGATGGGGGGGGGGGGGGGGGGTTCTCCCTGCATATGACACAGTTTTCTACAGCGTGTGTCAAGCATAGGCCCTACAGACTGCAGAGGTTTACTGTGGCCTTTAGTTCTTTTCTCCACTACGCTTTTTTCCTTTGTTCGTTTTCTGCGTTTCGTTTCTCTTTCGTCTCCTTATAAGACGTATTCCATTTCAGTTTTCTGCATGTCTGCACAATAGTTTTCTTCTTTGCATGGTTTAGCAACGGTGTGTTTTCATACCAGTTAATGGTAAAGGAATTTTTTGAAGAACAGCTTCAACAGTTCGGCACACTAACCTTTTTCCAGACAGACGTTACCGTTGCAACGTTAAACACAAAGTAGGAGGAAAATTAAAAACGTAATTTTGATATTTTCTCACAGAGAGAGAGAGAGAGAGAGAGAGAGAGAGAGAGAGAGAGAGAGAGAGAGCACAGCGCAGAAATGTCTATATGCAGGAAATTTCCCCAATCAACACAGCGCAGAAATGTCTGTATGCAGGAAACTTCCCCAATCAAGGGTAAACGGCGTGGATGCGAATTGTGCCTTGCCATTCTGTTCGTGCATAGCAGTGTATGTACCTGGGTACGTCGATCGCTATAGCACAAAAAAGAGACGGGGGGGGGGGGGGGGGGGGGGGGGGGGGGGGGGGGGGGAGGGAGGGGGTGGCGGTGCTGGGTCAGTATGCTGTGATTTGGAAAACAACGACAGGAAACGTAACGTGGTACGCATGAACAAATCGTTCCCAATGTTTCGTGTGTTCCCCACTTCAGCCTCCGCACTGAAAGCAAGATTGTTGACTGTTTTGTGCATGCAGCAGGCAAAAAAAAAAAAAAAAAAAAAGAACAGGAAATGGAAACCAATAGTCGCAACCTTTACAGACAAAATGTAATACGACTGTGTTTTATCAACATGACGTAGCTTACTTTTTTTTTTCAGCGCATATGCTCCAAGAAATCCCTTACTACCATTTCATTTCAATTTTTGTTTAGAATAACGGTTTGGCAAATCACCAAACGATCTCTCTACTGTGAGCGTGTTTATGTCTCAAATTCACCATGTTTTTAACCGTCAGTTTGGTGGTGGCGGTGGCGGTGGTGGTGGTGGTGGTGGGTGGTGGTGGGTGTGGTGTGTGTGTGTGTGTATGTATGTGTGTATGTGTGTGTGTGTGTGTGTGTGTGTGTGTGTGTGTGTGTGTGTGTGTGTGTCTGTTGTCTGTCTGTCTGTCTGTCTGTCTGTCTGTGTCTTGAAAAGAAAAGGTCCTCTTAACTCCAGCACCGTTTTATCGTGAACGGTGCCGGAAGCGGTCAGGTTTTCACCATGTTGTGTAAGTAGATAAATCTATATCTATATCTCACAATCATATCACTCGTTCTGACTGTGCGTCTGTCTGTGCGTCTGTCTGTGTGTCTGTCTGTGTGTCTGTCCATCTTCTTGCTCCTTGTAGCCCTAATATGGCTGGGCTATAAGCAGGATGAGCTGCTCCTTATCCAAATCTACAGCCTTCGCCTGATCTCCAAATTTGGCTTGTGTTGGTGACTCACTGGCATATTGGGTAGACCAAAAGTGGACAAGTTTTTTTTTTTTGTTTTTTTTAAAATGCCAGACTGTACTAGAAACCAAGTCTCTTTTTTGTTTGCGACAGAAAGAAAAAAAGGGAATCGATGTTGGCTTTCCCGAACGGGTCTAAGGCAAAGATGGAGGGTGGAAGGGAGAGTACGGGGGGGAAAAGTGGTAGGGGTGAAAGGTGGGGGGGGGGGGGAGGGGGGGAGAGGATGGGGAAAGGACGAGGGGGAAAGGGGGGAAAAGGAGTGAGGGGGGTGGGGGGGGGGGGGGGGAATTTGTGGGGGAGGGGACGATATCAACATCGGAGGGGGTTCTTAGGAAAAGGGAAAGGGGGGGGGGGGGTTTAGGATGCGGGGGGGGGGGAGGGTGAGCAACAACTATATGTACACGGGATTTTTCCCCCTCAGAATGGCATAAAACTAAGCAAGAAGAGATCTTTAAATGTTTCTAATCTAAAACCTAAAAAAAAAAATTAAAGTACAATTAACACAAATTGCATTTAACAAAAACTTTTGGAACCCCCTTTGAGCCCAAACTCGAAATCTTACAGATAAAAGCAAGACATGATAGGGAAACCTTTGTACACTCAAAAAAAAAAAAAAAGATAACCACTGTAAACATTAGAAAAATATGATCTGTCCTCGAAGTTTTTGTTTACTTAACATTAAGGAAGAAAGAAAGAGGAATTCGTTTTAAAGACCCCGTCATTTAGCCTACGTTTTTTTCTCTGACCCCTTTGATATATTACCCCCCCCCCCCCCCCCCCGTTCTCCCCGTCTTTTTTCCCCCCTTTTTGCCCCCGCCTTTTTTATTCCCCCCCCCCCCCCATCTCTTTCTCCGACCCCCCCCCCTTCCCCGCGCGACATTTCCCAAACCCAGCCTCCCCCCCGGTACTTCCTACCCGGGAAAAGACAAAGACCCTTTTAAAAAATATTTCGTTGGGAAACATAGGCAAAATTTTTTACTGGGACTGAAACTGTTTTTTAGTTTGGGTTTAAACGGTTTATATCTCTTCATCATTTTTACCGAAAGTTAGTTGGTGCTTTTCTTTTGGGCTTTGTGTGTGTGGGGGGGGGGTGTGTGGGGGGGGGTTGGGGGGGGGGGGGGGGGGGGGGGGGGGGGGGGGGGGGGGGGGGTGCGGGGGGGGGGGGGGGGTGGGGGGAGGTTTGTGGGGGGGTGGGGGGGGAAGGGGGGGGGGGGCGGGAGGGGGTGGGGGGTTGGGGGTTTTGGGGGGGTTTTTGGTTTAAATTTCGTACGGTGTAAAAAGGGGAGAGAAGAGTGAGAGGATAGAGATAGGGGGGGGGGGGAGAGAGAAGAGGGAGGGAGGAGGAGTGAGTAGGGGAAAAAGGGGGGGAGAAATGGATGAGAGGGGAGGATAGAGAGATGAGAGAGAGGGGAAAAAGATAGGAGAGATAGAGAGGATAGAGAGGGGGGAAGGGAAAAGGGAAAAGGAGAGAAAGAAGAGGTGAGAGAGAGAGATAGAGAGAAGGAGATAAAAAGGAGGATTTTAGGGGAAAAGGGGAGATAAAGAGGGGAAAAAAGATGAAAAGAGGAAAAGGAGGGGGTAAAAGATGAGATAGAGAGGGGAGATAGGGAGGATTTTGGATGAAGGGTTAGAGGGTGAAGGTAGGAAAAGAGATAAGGGGGAGAGAGAGATAGAGGGGAAAGGGGGGAAAAGAAGGGTAAAAGGGAGGGGGAGATAGAGAAGGGGTAAAAAAAAGGGGGTGGAAAGGGAAAAGAAAAAAGGGGAAAAAAGGACGAGAAAGGGAAAAAAAGGAAAAATAAAAAAACCAAAAAGGGGGGAAAGGGGGGGGGGGGTTTGGGGGGGGGGGGGGGGGGGGGGAAAGGGGGGGAGGGGGAGGGTATGGGGGGGGGGAAAAGGGGGGGGGAAAAAGGGCAAAGGGGAAGGAAAGGAAACCCCCAAAAAAATCCGGGGTCTCTCCTCTCTCCTCTCCTCTCTCTTTTTTTCTCTCACTTTTTTTTCCTCTCTCTCTTCCCCTTTCTCCTCTCTTCTCACCTCCCTTTCCCCTCTCTTTTTTCACTCTCTCTCTCTCCTCTCTCCCTCTTTTTCCCCTTTTTTTTCTCTCACTTTTTCCCCTCCTCCACTCTTTCTCATTCCCCATCCCTCTCACTCTCCCTCTCCTCCTCCTCTCTCTTTCCCCCTCTCTTCCCTCTTTTCCCCTTCTCCTCCCCCCTTCTCTCACCCTCTACCTTCTCCTCCACTTCTCTCTCCCTCTTCCCCCTTTCCCCTCCCCCACTCCTCCCCTTCTTCCCTCACTTTCTCTCATCCCTCTTTTCTCCCTCCTCCTCACTCTCTCTCCCCCCTCTCTCTTCACCCCTCTCCTCCTCTCTCCTCTTTTTCCCCCCTTTTCTCTCCTCCTCTCTCCCCTTTTCCCTTTCTCTCTCTCCTTTTCCCCCCCTTTTTTCCCCCACCCTCTCTCT
>CM065730.1:54737964-54750464 GCA_033310375.1 Conus canariensis
TTTTGGTCAACACACTTTCGTACGGCAGGAATGCACATTTCCATTATAAAAAAAAAAATAATAAAAAAATTAGGACCTCTCCCCCCCCCCCCCCCTTTCTCCGTCCTCAATGATGCGATCCGCCCCTGCAGCTCGCTACTTGATGCTATTATTATGTAGTCACCTTTTCCCCCATACCTGATGATGCTTCATGTCTTTTGTGTTCGTTTTTCTGCCGACATATCTGGCCTTCGGATCGATTTTCCAGCTAAAAGACGAGACGCGCGAACAGCACAGCACGACACAGCTCTCTGTGCCTCCCTTTGTGGCTCTGTCACTGTCTCTGCTTTGTCTCTTCATGTTTGTCCGTCTGCTTGCTTGCCTGCCTGCCTGTTCATCTGTCTGTCTGTATCTGTCTGTTTGTCTCTCTGTCTGTCTGTCTGTCTGTCTGTCTCCCTCTCTCTCTATTTCTCTCTCTCTCTCTCCATGTAAGTATGTGCGTATGTATGTATGTATTGTATGTATGTAGGTATGCATGTGTGTATGTGTATGTGTATGACTCTCTCTCTCTCTTCTCTCTCTCCTCTCTCTCTCTCTCTCTCTCTCTCTCTCTCTCTCTCTCTCTGTGTATGCACGTATATATGTATGTTTGTATATGTGTATGTGTTGTGTGTCTGTGTGTGCATGTGTCTGTCTGTCTGTCTGTCTGTCTGTCTGTCTGTCTCTCTCTCTCTCTCTCTCTCTTCTCTCTCTCTCTCTCTCTCTCTCTTCTCTTCTCCTCTCTCCCTCCCCACAAGCCAGACGCAACATAATGGTTGTATCCACAAAGACAGACTGAATTGAATCGACCCCCATACGCTGTCGATTCACAACTTTACATTTTCAGTCTAAAGCAGCCTCCCCCCCCCCCCCCACCCCCCGTCTCTCTCTCCTCTCGCTCTCTGTCTGTCTCTGTCTCTCTGTCTCTCTCTGTCTCTCTCTCTCTCTCTCTCTCTCTTCCATCTACTTCCCCCCCCCTCACCCCATCTCTTATCCTCCCATCCACCCACCCTCACTTTCCTGCAGTCTCAGTTGTTGTTGTCCCCCCCCCCCCCCCCCCCCCCATTCTGCTCTCCCTTCCATGCTATTTCCTATTTTCCAATCTCAGCACTCTTCCACCTGGTGTCTGCACGGTCAGGGTAAAGGTACACAGAGGGTTAATCAGCTTGCAGCAAGGCAAACCGCGACAACCACCCAGCTGGGCCACTGCAGGGAGGGAAGGGGAGGGGAGGGGAGGGGGGAGGGAATGGGGGAGTGTGCGGGTGGGGTCCCTGCAAACAGCCATCCACCTCCACCCCACCCCCCCCACCCCCATCCCATCCCCCCCCCCCTACCCACCCACCCGTCCCTACCTACTCCTCTCAGGAATCCAGACTCACCGTTTCAGACTGCCGTCTCGGTTCAACTGAACCGTCAGTCACCATTGTGGGTCAGAAGCCTCTCCCCCCTACGTATTTTGTCCGTTTGTTCAGGACACCGATCAACAGACAGCCATTAGCAGAAAGTGTATGGAGGGAGATGGGTGGGGGAGGTGAGGTGGATGGATGGATGGGGGTGGGGTTTCGCGGGAGGGGGGGGGAGGCAGCAGGAGGGGGGAGTGAGGGTGTGGAGGTTGAGGGATGGGGTTGAGGTGTGTGTGTGTGTGTGTGTGTGTGTGTGTGTGTGTGTGTGTGTGTGTGTGTGTGTGTGTGTTGTTTAGGACTGTTACGAAATCCCTCAGGGTGCAGTCAGGCTTCGCTGTCTTTTCAAGCGACTCTCCCGTGTATAGCAACACCCATGATACTTAAAGTTGGAGCGAGCCGATCCTTCCAACATCGCGTGTCCAACCTCTATGCTGAGAGCTCCTTCAGGTTTATCGGGGCCTCTGATCTGGGTCTTTTTTTTCCTCAATGTGCTGGTCAGTTCCAGGTTCACCAGAATTTTTTTTTTCTTTTTTTTTTTTTTTCTTTTTTTTTGGATGATGTGTTCTTTCATGAATGACTATGCATGATAAAGGGATCGTATCTATTGATCATGTTTATTTTTTTTATGAATTGGGCGCCCATCATTCAAAGCATTCAAACAAAATGACTGCAACACCAACATTTGAAAGGGACGCCCCGTCAGCAGACGACAACCACTTGCAGAAAAGTGTGTGCTTAGGGGAAAGGGAGGGAAGGGGCGGGAGGAGGCTCGAGTGGAGGGAGAGACGGGGAGGAGAGATTGTGTAGAGTGGAATACACAGACATCCATCAAGGCAACCAGCAGGCTGTCCTGTCCGTCAGAGCCGCTCTCCTGTACAAAAACAACACCCACCATAACATTTTAAGCTTGGAACGAACCCATCTCTCCAGCCATCACGTGTCCGTCCGTGTCACTCACTCACTCACCCTCGCCCAGCTAAGTATGCCTCAGACCAACAAGTTTCGATAACGTAAGAATCCTGAAAGGCTGAGCTCTTGCTCGAATTCCTCTCTACACATATCAACCCCCTCTCCTCCCCCCCCCCCTTCTCCCTCCCACCCCACTCCCTCAGCTTGAAGACATCTGTGTCACACCACGACGTAGCTTGCTTACCCCCCACCCCCCACCCCCACCCCCCTCCTCCATCCCACTGTTAAGTCTTGTCTTAATCACGTTGTTTGGCAGACTAAACGGAACGGAGTTGATTTTGCCTTCCGGGAGGGAAGGTGTGTATGCCGTGGAGGCTGTGGGTAGGTGAGTAGCGGTGGGTCGTCAGCTGCCTTTCGCTACCCGCTTTAATGAAGCATGGTTCTCCGGCATGTTGGACAAGCATCCCTCTGGTTTCCCCTCAACAGCTCGGACAGGAGTGTGTTGGCCTCAACTACTGACAGGTATGCGGTAGGAAAGAAGTTTGAGACAGACAGACAGACAGACAGAGACAGAGACAGAGGGAGACATACAGAGACACAGACAGACAGAGAACAAACAGACAAGCAGACACACATGAGACAGACAGACAGATGGACAGGCAGACAGACATGCGGGCAGACAGGCAGGTAGACATACAGACAGAGACACAGACAGACAGACAGACAGACAGCACAGACAGTTAGACAGATAGACAGACAGCAGACAGACAGAGGAAGACGGGGTTGGAGAAGGAAGGCGAGTTTTTTCGGAGTATTTTAGTTCTTATCATTATCGCCTAGGCGATCACATAGGTCTTTCCAGATTTGTTACCACACAGGGAAGGAAAAGATCCTTTCCGAAACAAACAAACAAAAACTGAATAAATAAACACACATTTATTTGTAAAACGTACGTCAAATTACAGAAAAAATGATAACCAACCCATTCTGACATCTTGCGCACACGTGAAATCCTATCACCAGCTCCTGGAAGAAAAAGGGCGGTTTGGCCATTTGTATGGAAGACACGCATATCCACAGCACGCGTACTCTGAGAATAAATGGAGGGAACGGGTGAAGCACTGAGTAATATTCGAATGAATGACATGGGAATGATTGCCGCCAGCAGGCAGCTATTGCAGAGGCTCTACCCAGGTAGACAACCGGCGTAAACACAAGAAAAAATGAGAAGAAAGGTGGCAGAGTGGTTAAGACGTTCACCTGCCAATCCAACGTGTGAGAAGTGCGTGGGTTCGAGCCCTGCCTTTCTCGCCCTTTCTTTCCCAGTTTGAATGACAAATCGAACTGAACGTCAAGTCCATCGGATGGGGACTATAAGCGAGTCAGACCCGTGTGCCTTCCTGGCCCCCTGCACACGTTAAAGAAGCCACGGCAGTTGAAAATCGAAAAGAGCAGGGAGTGTCCTGCGTATTTTGGATCAGACAGGCACCACTGAACACCACCGAAGTGTCTCAGCAGCAGTGCAGTGTCTCCTCTGGTGGGTTGCCTCATGACGACTTTGATGACATCGACTGCTCCATGTGGACTGCCGGTGCCGCGACTGTAGCAGGACAAGGAGGACTGAGGCCGTGGACGGGAACCGGAATGAGCGGCATAGGGGCGATGTCACTAAGGGGACATGGAAGAGGGAACAGCAGAATTGAATACACAAATAAGCAAAAAAGTAACTACAACAATAACAAAACAAGAATGATGATGATAATAATGATAATAATAATAATAATGATAATAATGATGATGATATAATAATAATAATAATGTAACGATATCATTATTGTTATTATTATTATTTTGTTGTTGTTGTTGTTATCATTGTTGTTGTTATTAATATTATTATTATCATTATTAACATCAATGATAATAAGAATAATAGTACAGAGATTATGCATTCATAATTCAGCCTATAACTTTGGGATAAACGTCTTGCCTTCAAAACCACACACACACACACACACACACAAAGATATCTGTCTACACTAACCACATACTTCCTAACATGCCAGCTAAACATCGATCTGTATTAAGTTTTCAAAAGAACAAACGCCTTTTTAAAATCGGACAAATACTGCAAATCAGAATAATCAGCATGTTGATTGAGGACACTTACGGATGAAGAATGTTGTAATCTAAAAAAAAAAAAAAAAAATCTCCTCCATGAAAAAGTACAGTTTGAACACCTCCCCCCTCCCCCCCCCCCCCCCCCCCCCAAAAAAAAAAAAAAAAAAGATTGACGTTGGCTATGTAGGTTAGACCATCGGATTCACAGTGAGACTTCGCAGGTTCGAACACCCGCCGGCGCTCAACATAAGCCTAAATGGAATTGGACCTGAGGATAAACATTAGGTTTTCAGTTGTTGTCCAAAGGTATCCAAATGCCAACCCATAAATAAATCCATAATCCTAGGGTCATCAAAAAGCGCGGACAAATGTATCCTCTCACGACTAGCACAAGACATTAAAAAATAAAAATAAAAAAAAAATTTAAAGAAAAAAAAGGGCGGGGGGGGGGGGGGGGGGAGAGAGAGAGAGAGAGGAGAGAGAGAGAGAGAGAGAGAGAGAGAGAGAGAAATTGTAAAATAAACCATGTTCGGAAGCCCGCAAGGGAGGTGATCTGTGTTAGAGCTCGCGTTCTGCCAAAAGTGATCCTGCCGTTTTCATGGGACAAATATACTGGTGGGCACGATCGAAGTAATTTTGCCCAGCCAGTCAGTTTTACAGTTCAGAGAGAGAGAGAGAGAAGAGAGAGAGAGAGAGAGAGAGAGAGAGAGAGAGAATGCCAAACATGAGTGTGAAACGATGCGTCTGTCATGATGACAGTAGATATTCCGAACGTTATCCTGGCACGCGCTTCAAACCATGCATTGGTCTCTCTAGATCTATTTGCTTGATCCATGAATTGAGAAAAGGTCATTTTATTTGCAATGGAAAAAAACAGGTTTTATCCTCTGAATTGACAATATTACAGTAGAACTGTTAACATTTTTTTTTTAATCTTCGAGGGAGATGTTAGATAATCGTAGATTTGTTCCAGACTCGATCTGACGAAGGGACGAAACTTGTTGTAAATTAATTATCTATTTACGCACGCGGATTGGGACACAACGGACATCGTCACGTCAGTGTTAAGTAAATGTAAATGGATGAACTCGCCTCTAGTCTCATGCCTTGTGTTAAGTAAATGTAAATGGATGAACTCGCCTCTAGTCTCATGCCTTGTTATGTTTACGCAACGCGCTTACGCTGGCCAGTCCTTAAACAAAAAGTTAGTTGACTCTTCAAAGTTCAGTCATCGAGGAATTTCAATGTAAAGTTTAACGACAACAAAACCAACAATAACAACAGCTAGTTTGGTTTCGTTATCGACTGTCATCTGACCCTGACCAGCTTGTTACGAACACCTGCAGGTGAGCTTCTATTCATCTCAGAGATATCCGTTCAAGTTCTCCATCTTCTTAGATCTCAGGCAGCCAACACCCAGATTTATTCATGTGATTTCGCGTATTACTTGCTGCCGTAGTGTTCTTGTCAAATGTCACCAGTATTGTGCAACAACAACAACAACAACAAAACCCCAGAAAGGCTGATTATATACAGCAATTGCATCCTCTGAGGAAAAACAGACAAGCAAACAAACAAACAAAACAAATAAACAAACAAACAAAAACCACCACAGTCAACTCACCTGAAATACAGAAGTACATAACAGATCAACAACCACACTTTACTTAAAAGCGATCGACCCAACGGCCTAGCGACAGCATCAGAGTCTATACACCTTCCAGTAACAACACACTTTGCCATAAATCCTTTGTATTCAGTGGCCCGTAGCTTTTGCGTGTAAAAGAAAACTGCTGCGCAATACATAATTCACATCCAATATTTTTTTTAAAAGGCTATAACAGCCTTTAATCTACCATTTTCAAGATGTGTACAAGCTAAATTGTTCATGTCTTTATTCCCTGCCAAATGACGGTAGAGTAACAAAGTTCACTATCACATGTTGAGATCCTGAATCCGGTCATCCATGGATGGTGAGATTAACGGCTTTGTATCCCGAGGCTCCTTGGGACGAGACGAGCTGTTTCCGACTCAGCGTTTATGGGGAATCGTGGAATTCTAAATCTCTCTGGCACCTGACTTGAAAATGGGCATTTTTTCCCTCGTCGTGTCTATCGTAGCGTGTCTGTTGTTCTGGTGGTGTCAGAATGGGATATGATAGAAAGCATCCCTTCCTCTCCCTCTCCGGGCTTCTCCACCCATTCCCGTACCCCCTCCTCCCCCCCCCCCCCCCCCCCCCCCCCCCCCCCCCCCCATCCACTCTTTGGATGATGATTCCTTTCTTTCGGATCGCCTGAGATGGGTGAAGACTTTGAACCTGAATGAAGTAGCAGATTCAAACAGCACATGTGGTGTGTGTGTGTGTGTGTGTGTGTGGTGTGGTGTGCGTGGTGTGTGTGTGTGTGTGTGTGTGTGTGTGTGTGTGTGTGTGTGTGTGTGTGTTGGTTCGTTCTTTAGTTTTACGTATGTTCACCCTTAAGTGATATTAGACGGGAAGGAGGGGGGGGGGGGGGGGGGGGGGGGGGGGGGGGGGGGGGGGGGGGGGGGGGGGGGGGGGATGGGGAGAATAAAGGTATGAAAGAAGAGATTGTTTATGCATGCGTTGATATTGTTTAGAGAGTGTGTGGTAGTAAAGATTATATGTTTTTCCTACATACCTACACCTACAATTCTATATAATGATCAAGCTTTATATGGGATATGAATTGTTGAAAATGACAGAATTAGTAGAAAGGAAGTGAGGTTTACCATCTATATCAAACGCGACTTAACAATTAACAGAAGATTCAGTATAACAACAATTGAATCGAACAATAAATTAACTATTCAAAGGAAAAGACCAATAGGACTAAGGTGTAAAACTTCTGAAAAACATTTAAGAAGATGGAAGTCATTTAACACTTCCTGAACAGTTAATGGTATTTGACGAGTCAGTAAATCCCCTGTAGTTTTCGTCATTAATTCTTTGATACTAGGACAGTGTAAAATCAGATGGCTAATGGAAATTTGATTTCCACATACACATTTAATATCTTTAGAAAATTTTGTTTTAAAAGCATTTAAACGAATTTTGAACATCAGAGAACTAATATGCCTTGAACTTGTATCAGATATGTGATTTAAAATTAATTTGGAATTTATTGTGCTGACGCTTTTTATACAGTTGTGTGAATATTGGCTATCTGATGTCTTCAGCATGTTATCAAACTTATCTCTCGCTAGTTTTTCAATGTGATTATAATACTCGTGCAGATCTAGATTTATGTTAATTAGAATTGCCCCTTCAGTATTACGTCCTGCATTTTTAGCTGCTCTGTCAACCAGTTCATTGGCATATATTCCGCAATGGGAAGGAACCCAGTAAAAAGTCACACTAATGTCTTTAAATGCCAATTGATGAATTACATGTCTGATTCTAGTATCATTTCAAGACGTTTTTTGGCATTTTGATCTTTGATTGCTTGTAATGCCGATTTAGAATCTACACAGAGTAAAATTTTACAACTATTCATAGGTAACTCCTCAATATGCTGTAAAGCCATTAAAATAGCTAACAACTCTGCAGTAAAAACTGAATAGTGATTACCTATATGATATTGTTTGACTGTTTTCATAGTAGGAATTACAAATGCTGAACCTGCATTGCCATTAAGTACAGATCCATCTGTGAATATTTTAATGTAATCACTATAGTAATTTTCCATGTGATCATTAACTAAATTTTTCAGAACGTTTGGAGGTTGACTTTTGCTCAATTCTGTATGATCAATATCAAAAGTAGGTTTAATTTGTTCCCAAGATGGTACAGGTAAAAAAGATGGCTTAATTGCTATTTTTTTACTTTTTAATTCTGTAGAATTAATCATGTCGGAGACAAACGACGAATTAATTGGTTGCAAACAGTGTATTGTCTTAGCCCTGTTAACAAAGTCATGCTTAGAATTCATCTTTGTTTCTTCATTACAGAATGAGTTATGTGCAAAGGATTTTAATACAAACTTAGCTGCAGAGATTTTCCTATGTTCATCAAGAGGAAGAACTCCTGCTTCTTTATATGACCCAAGATTGTAAGCATGAGTCGGCACTCCTAGTGCCAGTTTAAAGGCTTTACAATCTATACTTTGTAGCTTGTTTAACAAATGTTTTGGTGCACTAAAGAAAGATTCCTGGCCGTAGGTTAAACGCGAACGAACTAAGGAATTAGCAAGACATAAAAGTGGTTTTGTGTCCTGACCCCATCGCTGTTTACTAATAATTTTGAGAAAATTTAAAGCTTTTCTGGCTTTATTTAATATATAGTCTATATGTTGATTCCACGTAAGTTTGGATGATAAATATACACCTAGAAACCTTACGCTTTGCGAATAATTAATGACACTGCAACCAATAGTGAAATCAGGCAGTTTTTCTGGGTTATGCCCCGAATTAAAAAGTACCATATGTGTTTTTTTCTAATGATAAAGAAAGTCCATTTTCCTTCATAAATATATCAATTTTATTTAGTTCGCGTTGGTACACTTTTTTGGTATAGTTAAGTGCTCTAATTGGAGTTTTACGCTTCATTGTCACCTTCATCCACATGCATATATCATCTGCATACTGGACTAAAACTGTATCTTTTGATAGATTATTTGGAAGATCTGCTATAAGTATATTGAATAAAATAGGTGAAATAACCGAGCCTTGTGGAAGACCCATCTGAAGTTCTCTGGACTTAGAATATGTGCTTCCAACTCTTACCTGTATGAAACGTTGTGATAAAAGATTTTGTATATAGTTATACATATTACTATTTATATTGTAGTTTTGAAGTTTTTGGAAGTTTTTGGAGTAATCGGTAATGCCATACTTGATCGTAAACTTTTTTCACTTCAAAAAAGGTTGCTAGAATATTTTTCCGTCTGCCAAACTGCTGTTTAATTTGTGTCGTAAGTTTGACTAAATGTTCAGTAGTGGAGCGACCTTTGCGAAAAGCGGCTTGATTTTTTGGAATAATGTTTTGTTTTTCACAGAAATGAACTAGTCTACTTGAGACTATTTTTTCCATTAACTTGCATACATGAGATGTTAAGGAGATGGGTCGATAGCTATTTTTATCAGTCCGAGGTTTTCCCTGCTTGTGTATAGGGACAACAATTGAGTGTTTCCAGATAAGAGGCATTTCACCATTAGACCAGCATTTTTGTATCAAAGAATGTAAAAATTGAACTACATTTTGTGGTAAATGCTTTAACAATTTATAAGATATCCCATCTAGTCCAACAGACGTCTTATTTTTACCCATATGAGAAATACATTCAATTACTTCATCGAGTGTTATATTTGAATTTACATAGCTTTTTAATTGAGGTTTATTAAAACTATGATCTGATGTGATATGACTTTCCTCCTCATTTTTTTCTGTATTGTCTACTTTCAGTTGATAGTCCAGTAATTCTACTGTAATTTGTATACAATCAGCAAATGCTTCCGCTTTTTCTTGATTAGAGGGTATATCTGAACTCTCCAGTTTGATTGGGCATTGAGGTAAGTTTATCCCATTCTTCATCGTTTTCATTTTTTCCCATACCTTTTGCATATCTTTATAGTTATATACTTCATTAGTACAAAATGATGACCAATACTGTCTTTTTGCTTGTGCGTTAACTCTATTTGCTTTATTTTTTGCTTTTTTGGATTCTTGGTGATTAGGAATCGAATTATCCTTTAAGTAATTTTCAAAGTTTATCCATTTTTCAGCTTTGGCCTTTTCACAATCATCGTTCCACCAAACATTGCCAGAATGTTTATGTGATTTCTTTGTTTTAGACATAGGAATTGATTGGTTAGCAGCACTTAGGACTGCATTAGTAAATATAGAATACAATTCATTGATATCTTTATCACTGACGTCTTCAACATGAAATGTTGATAGAAGTTCTGAAAACTTGTCCCAGTTAGCATGTTTGTAATTATACTTCGGGATTTTATCTTCTGTTAGATCCTTGTTTTTTGTGCTAGAGAGTTCAAAGCTAGTAATAACAGGAATATGGTCACTATTAAGGCTATCATTTAAAGAATCCCATTTACAAATTGGTGCCAGATCTGGAGAAACAAGAGTTAGATCAATAGCCGTTGCTCTATGATAAGGATTATCAGGGATTCGCGTTATTCTACCGTCATTCAGAAGATACAATGATGAATCAACAATATTCTCAATGAAACGGTTGCTAGTAATGTTTTCACAGTTCTTCTCCCAAAATGGTGAATGCGCATTAAAATCTCCTGTTATTAGTACCCTTTTTCCCTTGTCCGCTTGAAACGTACGAATCCATTCTGTATTATTATCATCTGGACCCTTTGGTAAATACACAGATATGACGGTTAATAAAGTGTTATTAAACTTAACCGTCACTGCACAAGAATGTATACCAAGTAATTCCGATGGAACTGGATTTGGGCACAGAGTGTAATTTACCCCTTCATGCACATAAATGGCAGTATTAATTTTCTCGTTAGTGTCTATCTTTTGGATGATAGGAGGAAAATAGTAATTGTCTAGTTGGGGCAGCTTTTCTTTCTTAACATTCAATGACTGAAGACTTAAAACATGATATTGATGATGGGCTAGGTGTTGTACTAGATGTTCATAGTTTGTGTTAATTGATCTGCAGTTCCACTGAAAAACGTTAAAATCATTCCCTAGTGACATATGTTTAAAGACTAAAGACAAAATAGACAGAGGTAACCCAGCAGCAGTGTCACATTAAAAGACATGGCGGCAGTAGGTGTGAGTTGACTAATAAAAGTTCCAGTCCTCCAGATTGTAGAACCGGTTGTGCCAGCTGGGAGGATGTGGGCCAGGATGGTCGTGGTACCAATGGCGACGTGAAGGACGGGCAGGTCTCTTGGGGATCTCCCACAGCAAGGCCCTCGTGTGTCGTCCGATGTTCCCCGCCAGCAGACTGGAACCTCTCTTTGTCAGGTGCACCTCGTCTCGAAGATGCTCCATTCTGATGTTATTTTGAATAAACGAAATGTTTTTCACCTCATACAACTCAGAAGTGACTTTTGCATTAAACAGAACACGTTTTATTTCGAGTTTCTTGTCTCTAACTGGAGTCAGGTTGCTGACCGCGAACTTAACCTTAGCGTGCTTTTTAGCTGCGGTTTTCAGCGTCTGCACAAACGATGTGCTAATGTCTTCTGCAGCAGAAGTCTTTAGATCTTTAGATCGTTTAGTGTATTACCACTGCATCAGGTTTCTCCTCGGCATCGTCAAGTTCTTGCAGACGTTGCTCTAGTCCCTTTACCTTATAGCTTCTTTGACGTGTCGCATTCAAATCGTACGAACTTCCAAGTCTCCTATCGTCCACGCCGTTGGCAACCGAGTCATGGATCATCAGAACCTTCGGTAGGCTTAGTTTCTCTTCTTTTGCTTTCGTTTTCTTCTTGTTTTGACAAACATCGTCACGACGTGATTTGACGTCATGTTTTATCTTTGCATCATTTTGAATAGGAGGCCTGACGTCATGTTCTGTTTTGATGTTCCTTTCACCTATAACTGATTTTGCTTCTGCATTTTGGGCTTTTTCTTGAGCAGAAGGTTGTCTTTTATTGATCGATGTGTTCGCAGGTGGGGTTTTGACCACTTCAGCATACGATGTTGTGTTTGTAGGACATATTTCTGTTTGTGTAGCTGTTGTTGTCATGGAAACGTGGGGTTTGGCTATTTTCTCTAGGATCTTCGTTTGAGCTAAAACGGCATTTTCCAATGATTTGATGCGATCTTCTAGAGTTAATTTCATGCCAAGAGCGTAATTTTCTTCACCGACCTCATTTGTTGTTGTAGATGACTCCGTTGAATGACGATGGGTTGATGTTGCTTGGGCAGCTGTAGGCATAGCTAGCTCCAGTAACGGAGTGTCGTCTCGCTGCTCGACTGTTTCGGCACAGTTCTGCTGGCGACGAGCATTTCCCAGTAAAGTTGAATAACGCCACGGTCGCAGGCCTGTTGATTTGGGCGCCGCTAACTTTCTGAAGGCTCTTGACTTCATGTTCCCCAACAACTCA
>CM065730.1:54757964-54760464 GCA_033310375.1 Conus canariensis
TTGGCTAATCAGTAAGTAAACAAACTATCTATCCAGTAAACTACGTCTTGGGCCAATCGACTTGTCAGTCAACCTCTTATTTCAAGAGTAAAGAAATGGATCATAATGAATAAATAAGAGCCAAACTATAAAGTTACAGAAAGTAAAATATTAAAAAAGGCAATTTTTTTTTTAATGAGAAAGTCAGGGCTGAAATCGGTTCGATTCGAAGATAAACTGGTGTACTTTTCCAAATATTGATGAATTCACATCAAGTTGAAGAACACGGCTACCTTCTAAAAGAAAACGTAATTGGGTGTAATTCTGTGGAAGAGTCAAAATTGTATTTTCACGAACTATATTGAACAGGGGACAGAATAACAAATAGTGTTCTGCTGTTTCTCTCCCATTGCCACAGCTACAAGGATTATCATCCAGATGTCGGTTGACCATATCGTTCTTTAGATCACTCATACCTAAACGGAGCCGGCAGTGAATTACTTGTTCTCTTCTTTTACCAAAATAGTAGTATGGTGGAACTATAGCGTCATCAATAGACAGATATCGTTTCAGTTGGCTCAAGGAGTTGCTAGTTTTAATGTAGTCAGGTAGTGCATTCCATAATTGAGTTGCGGATGGGACGAACGATTTTTTTTTTTATTATATATATATAACTCTGTCTTACATTTCATTACTGTACGTTCTAGAGGCCTTCGCCTGTGGTGAGGGTTTCTGTCCGAGACTAGAGAAGGAATAAGATGTACTAAATAATAGGGGCTTAGGCCATTAATCATTTTATAGTACTGTATTAATTTATGCCGTTTTCTTCTTTCCTTTAATGGGCAGAATCCAGACTCTTTGTATAAATTTTGATGGTTTGTTCCACGAACAGTGCCTGTAATGATTCTTAGAGCTTCCAGGTGCAAATTTTCCAGATGCTGCGACTGCATTTCAGTACAATTATCCCAGACAATGTCGGCATAATCGAAGTGTGGCAATATAAAGGATTTGTATAAGATTTCGAGAGCTTTTCTACTTAACTTATATTTATAGCTTTTTAGACATGAAATTAATATTGTAACAGTGGTCATTATATGTTTTATATGCTCATCCCATTTGCAATCATCTTGAAGAATGATACCTAGTTAGTACTGCTTGTTAGTACTTTGTAGAATTGTAGAACCAAATGTAAGAGGCAATATCACATTCCTACTGCGAGTGAAATTCAACAGTTCTGTTTTCTCGACGTTTAATTTTACTTTCCAAGTTTTAGCCCATGAGTTTATCTTTTCCAAGTCAGCATTAAGTATTTCAGTGCGGAGATTGGGATTATCAAGTGATAAATACATGCTCGTGTCATCAGCAAACAGTTTTATGTTGGATTGGATTTCATTTACAATATCATTGATATATATAAGAAACAGGAGAGGGCCTAGTACTGAACCTTGTGGGACACCAGAAGGAATTCTCTTGTACACAGATTTTTCGCCTTTTATGGTAACTGCTTGAGTACGATTTAATAAATAATCAGTAAACCATTCATATAATTTACCTCGTATGTGAATGGCTTTCATTTTATGCAGGAGACCTTTGTGGCTGACACGATCAAAAGCTTTGGAAATGTCAAGGAAAATGGCTTGCGTTGTTGTACCATTATCAAAAGAGGAATACAGATCATTATATATGCAGAGCAACTGATTGACGGTAGAGTCTCTAGGGATAAATCCAGACTGAGAAGATGAAATAAGTTGATTAGATGATAAAAAATTAAATACATGTTTGTGAATACATCTCTCTAAGACTTTACCAACGCAACTAAGCAATGAAATCGGTCGATAATTATCACACTTCTCTTCTGCAGCCTTTTTATGCAAAGGATTTAAATGCGCAGTTTTCCATATCTTTAGAAATTTGCCTTCATTTAAAGTTCTATTGAAAAGACAGGTCAGAGGATTTAAGATAACTGGGAGGGATGCCAACAGTATTTTGTTGTGAATTAGGTCAGGTCCTATGGCTTTATTTTTGTCAAGGTTTCTAACGACGTTTTCAACTTCAGAGGGAGTGAGTGTAATTTCATTAAGCTCAAGGTCAAGGAATGGAATATCGGGCACTTCATCTTCTTCATTCTCTATTGTTGACTGGCTAGCCTCTTGTCAGGAGAGGAGTGACAACGAGTTTGTTGAAACTATTTGAAGAGGACATCCAGTTAGGTTCAGATTGCTTGTTGATTCTAGTAGAAACTGCGACATATTCTCTACGGTTAATCTGTTCTTTATGTTCAGTATGAAAAAATAAACAGGATTCGTAGATGAATGTTGAGCTTGCACTTGTAAATAGAAAAGGATCACAGAAGAAGAGTTTTTAAAAAAAAACCTGGTATGTTGGTGCATTTTCTTTCACAGCACATAAGACTTTTAAAAAATCAAATGTTGACCACTTTCTGGTCTTTGTTTTTGTTTTTGCTTGCTCTGTTTTGATGTCCCCTTTCTTTACATTGTTAGCAGGATTTTCTATTCATTGA
>CM065730.1:54767964-54777964 GCA_033310375.1 Conus canariensis
TCCGGTGTTTGAATGTAAAACCAACGTGTTCGCGGCTAAGCGTGAACACGGCCTCAGCCACGCGTGCCTGTCAGTATAAAAAATAACATTCGTGTGAGCGCATTCTGGCATAGCGGCACGGCGAAGATTCGAACCCGCAACACCACATTGACCGGAATCACGAGTCCGACATGCTGCCAACAGGGCTTTTCCGACGCAGACTTCAGGTTAACAGGACGTTAATCTCACTAGAATGAGTGAAAGTGCACGTGTAAATGAGCATAGTGGCCACCAAGAATAGAAAGCTTGTTTCCCGTTAAATATAACTTCGGTTCATGCTAATTCAATAAAATGACTAAAACAGACTGTTACGTTATTGAAAACAAACCAAAATACACATAACATAAAACACCAACATGAAGATTAAAAATAACGCGTTTCTAAATACAAAATACGAAATAAACAAGTACATTATCGAAAAGAACTCTTAAATGAAACCGGGAACAGCAACCCAGTAAATAACAAACAAGTAGGGTAACTCTTGCGCTCACGCTGAAATAATTACAGGCCCATAACTCCAAACGAAAGCTGTTTACGACACCAAATCACCCAGCAGAAATGAGAACACAGAGCGCACAGAACAAACTAGGAGACGTTTGTCAGTTAAGTACATTTTCGACAAATATGTCTTCAGACATCATAACAACAGACGTGAACAATACATGAAAGAACACTGCCCAGATCACAATGAGCATGACGATAACAATGTGTGAAGGAGGCGTGGAATAGCAAGGTCAGTTCAAAAGCAAAGTGTGTGTGTGTGGTGTGTGGGGGGGGGGGGGGGGGGGGGGGGAAGGGGAGAGAAAGGGTGGGAGGGGAGCGGATGATGGAAAGGAGTTAAGAAGTGAGCTGAACATAGAAAACCAAAAAGAGATCAAATGCGTGCGTGCGTATGTGTGTGTGTGTGTGTGTGTGTGTGTGTGTGTGTGTGTGTGTGCGCGCGCGCGCGCGCGCGTGTGTGTATGTGTGTGTGTGTGTGCGTGCGCGTGCGTTGCGTGCGTGCGTGCGTGCGTGTGTCTACACGATCAATAGGAAAATATTTAGAGCAATGAGGAATTAGGTTTGAATCTATGTAGGCCGGAATAACCAAGAAATCAACTTTAACTTGTTTGTTTGTTTCTGCAAATTTTAGGCTCTGAGCAAAAGAAATAACTGGGCGAGAGATGTTGAGATGGTGCACGAAAAAGGAATCACAAATCGGTTAAGAAGGAAGGGTTTGCTTTTTATTTATTAAGTTAGTAACATAGAAAACTTAGAAACTCAAGCTAAGATGGTGCAAGTTTTGAATCATTCATGGAATAATAGCAACAAATACAAACTCAAGATAATGCCAATTTGTAAGGAAAAGTATCAATTCTGTCAAAGAGAAAGGGAAAAAAAAATCTTCAACGATTTTGGCAATGTGATATCATTCAACAGGTCTGGAAAGATCTAGAAAATAACTAACAGAAAAAATGTAGCTATAAATAAGGCTAAAAATGGAAAAGGAATACACGCTTTTTTGGCTATTCAAATCATTTTGACCAAAAAAAAATTAATTAGTCATTGTACTGGCAAATTCATCCAGTATCGGTGAAAAATGAACAACGCCCTTCCGTATGTTACATAGTTTGTACAGCTGATCCACCAGGAAGCCAGCACATATGTGAACAGTCTTTAGCGTCAGTAAACACGGAATTTTGGAATATTGTACTTTCTTAGCCCGCTTGGCTTGGTTCAGCGAGTCATTGGTGTATCAGGTTGAGGGTGCGCTGAATTTGGAAGGTTTCAGAAAGGTTTTAGTGACAGTATTTGTTTTCGTGGCGAATTCGAAAGACCGTTCTTAATTGGTGATATGCACAGACGTGCCTGTGTGAGTTTTGCTATATCATTCTTTTCGTGTTTTCGTGCCTGTTTGGCTGTCTATGTTTTTTTGTTTGTTTGTTTGTTTTTGTTGTTTTTTTTTGCACATATCTGTGCTTATCGTCACTGACATTTGACATTCCGTTGACATTCTGCTTTCGTTTCTGTACGAAAACAAAGCAATTTAAGCATTTATTATTACACACAAAAAAGCCGCCGTGGTGTAGCAGGTTGTGTGACGGACGTGCGCTTTGGGGATCGTAGGTTCGGTTCGCGTAAGAGGCAATTGTTTGAGAGATATTTCTGCCCCGACCACTCATATCCATAGTTGAGTGTCCTATGGACTATGATGTGGAGACTAGAAAGACACAATCGAGTTTCACCCACGCAGTAGATGTATCCATATGAATGCTGCTCAAATTTCCTGATCAGCCTGCAGGTGTCTGTAGCTCTCGGGCCTGGTTGACGCCGGGAAGTATTATGAAAAGAAGCGTAAAGAAGTACCCACAGTCGTTTTATGTCGTTTCCAATTAGAATGGACATTTATAGCCTTATCTTCATCATCCTCATTCTCATTGATAATGTTTGATTTTTTTTCTCAAAAAGTCATATTGCGTTGCCCTTCATGCCTACTCTCGTGGCGACCTCAGTTTCTGTTTTCTCTCCATATCCATGGCCATGACGAGTTCATGTCCAAGTCGCTGGCACTGCGAGTTCATGGGGACTATCATTGGAAGGATGTGGTTGAACCCTTCGGAGGGAGATGTTCAAATTTCCTGACCAGTGCGGCACGTGTCTGTATCTCTCGGGCCTGGCTGAGGCCGGAATGTCTTGTGAAAGTAAGCGTAGAGTAAAGCCCTCTCCTACACTCTCAGACTGGAATGCAACTCCATGACATCATCTTGAACATCCCCATCCTCATCGATCAGCATTTTAAAAAAAAGTCTCAGATTCTGCGGACTTCCATACCTTGCTGTGATGATGACCTCAGTTTCGATGTCCTCTCCACTTTTACGCCATTGGTGACTTCGCCTCGAGATCACCAGGATCGGCAAGTTCATAGGAACTGTCGTTGGACGGACGTGTGACGTCCTCCGGAGGAGGAGTACGCTCACGCACGCCGGCTCCGCAACTAAGCAATCATTGCCGTCACTATGGGGCTTAGTAAAGGGCGTCCAGTATGCGTTGGATCAGAACAGGCACCCTGAACACCACTGAAGTGACTCGGCAGCGGTGCAGTGTCTCTTCTGGTGGGTTGCCTCGTAGCGACTTGACATGGACTGCTGCCTGTGGATGTAGACGGGGAGCCGGAATGAGCGGTGGTGTTGGGGTTATGCCACTGAGGTGGCACAGATGGTGTAGCAGAGAGAGAGAGAGAGAGAGAGAGAGAGAGAGAGAGAGAGAGAGAGAGAGATGATGATGATGATGATGATGATGATGATGATGATGATGATAATGATGATGATGATGATGATGATGATGATCTTCATTTCCAAGGGTAACAGATAAGCAAATACATGCTTTTTTTTTTCATCCGGCCCTTGCCCCGCTAAGGGACTAACTAAGCATGACTAGCGACTAAAACTTACAAAAGTTTTAACCAACACACATACCTTCACAAACAGAGAGGAGAGAGAGAGAGAGAGAGAGAGAGAGAGAGAGAGAGAGAGAGAGAGAGAGAGAGAGAGAGAACTGTGACATGAGTTAAGTAGAAAAAGATGGCTAACCCGGGCCGAGACCTCTACTGTTGTAAAATCAAGAATCATCGGCACCGTCAGGGTGCTATAATCACCTCTCAACCCCTTCCCACCCCCCACTCCACTCCCCTACCCAACCCCCCCACCCCCCACCCCCACCCCCACCCCCATTCTTTTCCTAGCTATCCTAATCCCAACGCTGTTCCCGAATGTCCTTCTCCACAACTTCCGCCCACCCCATCCCCATCTCTGACTGTCTGTCTGTCTCCGTCTGTCTGTCTGTCTGTCTCTTTCCCTCTGTCTGTCTGTCTGTCTGTCTGTCTGTCTCTCTCTCTCTCTCTCTCTCTCTCTCTCTCTCTCTCTCTCTCTCTGTTTGTTGGTGTGAGTGCAGCGGAGTAAAAGCGGATAGGGATGGGCGGTCTTTTACGTATATGTGAACTAAACTTTAAATCAACTTTTTTTTTTAAGACACCAAATTTATTCGATTTTCGTAGAGACGAACGCCACACTTTTCAAGCCAATGCTAAAGAAAGTTCTCGCTGATGAGTGAAACCAAACACAGAACCCCTGTGGTCACGTCACGTGTCCCCCTGTGTCGCCCCCTGCCGGCTGATTTCCCTTTACTTTTTTTTTTTTTCTCTCTCACGGAGAGGGAACTGAGTAAAGGAGGCTAGTTGACGTATACTGCCTTCCCAGAACGAATGGGAAGAAGATTGAGCTGCCCCAAACACCACCTCACGTTCCACACGACAACTGAAACTTAGAGCCGACATCTTCTCTCCCTTCTCCTTTAAGGAGAGGAGATTACGCTGGGGGGGGGGGGGGGAGGGCTGGGAGGGGTAGGTGGGGGGGGGGGGGGGAGTCCGACAAGTCACCTCAGTGTTTCATGACGTATGTAGCATCGTTTCTTACGGTGTAACAGTACACACTACAGACTGTTATTATTGTCTGCTACGGTGTGTCATTCCACGGTACAGTTTCATGACATACTTACTACAGTGTGCCATTACTTACTACAGTGTGCCATTACTTACTACAGTGTGCCATTACTTACTACAGTGTGCCATTACTTACTGTCAACGTGTACTACAGTGTCATTACATAGTGTGTCATTACATACTACAGTGTGCCATTACTTACTACAGTGTGCCATTACTTACTACAGTATGCCATTACTTACTGTCAATGTGTACTACAGTGTCATTACATAGTGTGTCATTACATACTACAGTGTGTCATGACATTCTACATGTGTGTCTCTACATCCTACAGTGTGTCGTTACATACTCCATTGTGTCGTTACATCCTACAGTGTGTCGTTACATACTTTCGTAACCTGCAACGGTGTAGCATCATATACTGTGTTTGCATGCATGTGAGCGTGTGCTGCGTGTATGTGTGTAGGTGTGTTCGTATGCGTGTGTGAGTATGAGTGAGCGTATGCGTGCCTCTGTGTGTGTGTATTGTGTGTGTGTGTGCGCGCGCGCGCGTGCGCGTGTGTGTATTCATGTGTGTGCATGCGTGCAAACGCGCATGCTTGCATGTGTGTGGTATGGTGTGGTGCAGTGTGGTGCGGTGTGGTGTGGTGTGGTGTGGTGTGGTGTGGTGTGGTGTGGTGTGGTGTGGTGTGGCGTGGTGTGTTGTAATTCTGTAGCAATGCAGGAACAATTCATCCAACTGAAACTGAATGATTTGAACCCACCGTTACAAACACATTCTTACATCACCATGAAAAAAAAATCAGTCTGACATGGCAGGCACACAAAAATCAGTCAGAAAACTGCGGGCAGCATGGTTCCCTTAATCACCATTGTTCATATTGTTACTGGTAATGCTGACAATGCTTTAGTTTTCATTGTCTAGTCGCTTAGTCGTGGACCCAGCGTGAGTGAGCGCCACCACGTCCGCCCAACGACAGTCCACTTGAACTTGCCACTACTAGCGACCCCGACATGAAATCGTGGAGGACACAGAGGAAATCGACACTGAGGTCACCACGAATGCATGGCATAAAGATCCAAAGAATCTGACTTTTTAATGCTGATCGATGAGAATGTTGATGATGAAGGTGATGCTATGAAGTTCAAATCTGATCTAAGACAGCGTGACAGGGCTGTTATTGTACGCTTACCTTCATAATGTACCCCTGTGTCGACCAAGCGCTTAAACCCGAGAGATACAGACACCTGCAGCGTTGGTCAGGAAAATTGACAGACACATCAATTTACTTAATGAGACTCGATTGTGTGGTTCCAGTCTTCACAACAGGAAGGCCCCCCTCGCAGACTCAGCTCTGGGTAAGAGCCAGTCAGGGCCGATAAATACCACAAACAAATGGCCCTAATGGGAATCGAACCCACGACCTCCCAGCCCGGAATCCGTCTCGCCTTCCATTGTTCCAGGACGGCTGATGAAATGCATTTCTTGCTAGCTGGGAATGCGGATTATCAAGGAGAGTCACCAATGAAATACATATCTTTATAGTTAGAAATGCTGATTGCTAAACAGATAAACCGACAGATACATTACTTTACAGTTAGGAATGCGAAATGCTTAACAGAGAGGCTGATAAAATGCATTTCTGCAGAAGCAGAAATGTCACTAAACATAGTCGCTGGTGAAAAACATGTCTTTATTGACGAGAATGTCGTTACTGTACAGTCTCTGATGATGTACATTTCTTTACAGACGAGAATGTCCTTACTATACAGTCTCTGGTGAAATGCATTTCTTTATTGCTGCCAGTGCTGGCCGTTTTAAACAGAGTCGCCCATGAAAAGCGTTTCTTTGTAGAAAGTGCTGAATGCTGAACAGCGTCGCCCATGAAAAGCGTTTCTTTGTAGAAAGTGCTGAATGCTGAACAATGTCGCCCATGAAAAGCGTTTCTTTGTAGAAAGTGCTGAATGCTGAACAACGTCGCTCATGAAAAGCGTTTCTTTATGGTTGGTATTGTCGACTGCTAAACACTGGCACCAATGAAAAGTGGGGGGTTTTTTTTGTTTTTTTGTTTTTTTTTGTGTGTGTGTGGTTTTTTTTTTTGTTATGGCTGGGAATACCCCAACTTAACAGATTCGTTGATGAAATGCATTTCTTTATTGTCAGCTGAGCTGATTGTCAAATAGCGTCGCCGGTGAAACGGGCTTAGTATTACACAATTGGGAATGCCTACTTCTAATAGAATCAAGTATTAGACACAACTTCATGTGACCAAATAAGCCCGCCCCTGTCTATAGATTCAGAGGATGACTAAGCACAGGATTCGAGGAGCTACCAGCATCAGAATGTAATACTGTCCAACAGCGGAAAAGAAAGTAACGTTTTCTGGTCTGCATTTCATTACAGCACAAACTTTGGTTGAGCGGTTTTTCAGAATATCTAAGTGTTAATTTACGTGAAGGAGAGTGAACGGTGCTTGAATGTTTCGTTTTGTTTCTCACACAGTTGACGCTTTCCCCTTTTTGTTCGTGCAAGCACAGTGAAGTAAAAGAAAGGGGTGGGAGGGGGGTGGGGAGTGGGGAAGAAACCGAAGGGCAACGGGAGAGGTTAAGGTTACAAAAACTGCTTATATTTGCAACAGCATCCTGATTCAGGGATTTTTTCGAAGCATACATAAGTTGCTTTTTATATTGCTATTTTTTTCTTTCAAAACATGAAAACCTAAAACAAATATTCAGATATTTTGGTAGAAGAAATAATCGAACATTGGACCACTAAAAACATCAAATTTCCCTGCTGGTATCTTTATAACTCTTGCTTACAAATAATCACTGATTCAGTCTAGAGTGACGTGTTTACACAGACAGATGTCTATGATTTAAAAAGTGTTCGAAAAGCCCCTCCATTTTATTTGGAACAGCTCAGTGTTGACTCTCGAAATTCAACCCAGAGTTATATCCCCCTTCACTGAAACCTCAGCTCAGACCTCCCAAATTCAAAATCAAATCGAAACCACAGAAAACAAATTAAAACACTGAAATGGGAGCCCAGAGTCCAGCCTCTCCAAATCAAACGCAAACCCAAACCTCTCCAGTCCGCATCGCTCAATTTCAAACCCGAACTCAGACGATCCTGAACAAAGTCAAACTCCCGAGTCCAATCCCACTTTTTAATCCCGTCCGTCTCATCACAACATGAAAGACGGCTTCAAGTTATGCCCGACTCTGCCTCTTTCCATCGTCTGCCCTGCTGAGAGTGAAAAAGCCGACAGCCCTGACTACCAATCAGGGGAGAGTACTATTTTCGGTCCGTAGCTGGAAAAAAAAATGGTGGCTAAACATAAAAAGAAAAGACTTCCTTTAATTGTACTCCCAGTTCTTATAGAACAGGGAGTACTTTAGAATGGGAACGAAGAAATGCTGTGTGTGTGTGTGTGTGTGTGTGTGTGTGTGTGTGTGTGTGTGTGTGTGTGTGTGTGGTCCGTCCGTCCGTCCGTCTGTCCGTGGTCAAAATGTGTTCCACTCGCTCCAGACAAAACTACTGGGTCGATCTTTCTGAAAATTTGTAGGTATGTTCATTATGGGTCAAGGATGATGCCCTTTTTTTTTTATCTTACTGTTATAGCCGTTACTAACGGCTGTAACGGCCTGTAACGGTTTTTCTTCTTTATGGAATATCCCAGAAAGTACTTGGCCGATCTTTCTGAAAATTAGCAGGTATGTTCATTATGGATTACGGATGATGCCCCATGTTTCAGTTTACCGTTATAGCCGTTACTAACGGCTATAACGGCCCATAACGGTTTTTCTTCTTTACGGAATATCTCAGAAAGCACTTTGTCGATCTTTCTGAAAATTTGTAGGTATATTCATTATGGGTAGAGGATGATACCCGATGTTTTAGGTTACCGCTATAGCCGTTACTAACGGCTATAACGACCCATAACGGGTTTTCTTCTTTATGGAATATCTCAGAAAGTAATTGGCCGTTCTTTCTGAAAATTTGTAGGTATGTTCATTATGGGCGACGGATTATGCCCGATGTTTAAGTTTACCGTTATATCCGTTACTAACGGCTATAACGGCCTATAACGGGTTTTTTTATGGAATGTCTCAGAAAGTACTTGGCCGGTCTTTCTGAAAATTTGTAGGTATGTTCATTATGCGTCACGGATGATGCCCGACGTTTTAGTTTACCGTTATAGCCGTTACTAACGGCTATAGCGCCCCATAACGGTTTTTTCTTCATGGAATATCTCAGAAAGTACGTGGCCGATCTTTCTGAAAATTTGGAGGTATGTTCATTATGGGTCACGGATGATGCCCGATGTTTTAGTTTACCGTTATAGCCGTTACTAACGGCCCATAATGGTTTTCTCCTTTATGGAAAATCTCAGAAAGGTCTTGGCCGATCTTTCTGAAAATTTGTAAGTATGTTCATTATAGGTCACAGATGATGGCCGATGTTTACCAGAATAGCCATTACTAACGGTTACACCAGCCCAAGATGGTTTTTCCTCTTTATGGAATATCTCACATGTATTCAGGATAAACTGGGAGTACGTTTATATGCTTTGCATCTTGTTAGAAACTATAATACACTGTTTAGTTTTAGGCTTTCATTCCTCTCTCTCTCTCTCTCTCTCTCTCTCTCTCTCTCTCTCTCTCTCTCTCTCTCTCTCTCTCTTTTCATTTTTCATCAATGAACTTGCAGTGGAGTTATCAAAACGTGGAAGACATGGCATTCAACTAATCTCTGGAGGAATTGAAACGTTTCTGATGTTATTTGCCGATGATGTGATATTGCTGTCAGACACTGTTATAGGGTTGCAAAATCAAATCAGTGTACTTAAATCTGAAGCTGATAGAATGCAATTGGTTGTAAATCTAGACAAAACTAATATTATAGTTTTCCGTAAGGGAGGGTATCTCTCTGCAAATGAAATATGGTGGTATGGAAATGAGGAGATAAATGTAACAAATAAATATAAATATTTAGGCATTGTTTTTACAACCAAATTAAGCTTGATGTCTGGCTGGACAGAAGTCGCTAGAAGGGGTAGAAAAGGGGTTATTGAAATTCTTGGCACCATGAGAAGATTGAATTCGATTGATTCTAATTTATTCTGGAAAATGTTTGATTCACAAATAGAACCCATGTTATCATACGGTGCTGAAGTTTGGGGACTTAATGAAAATAAACAAATGGAGAACATTCACACATTTGCATTAAAAAGATTTCTAAACATACCTTTACACTCATCAAATAAAATGTGTTACGGAGAGTCAGGCCGATATCCTTTATTTATTAGAAATTATATTAAATGTGTGAGATACTGGCTAAAACTAACTCGACTTCCACTAAATCGTATATGCAGACAGGCATATGAAATGCTTTTCAGACAAATGGAAATAGGAGTGTACAACTGGGTGTCGGATGTTAAAAAGGTTTTAACAGAAAATGGATTTGGCATTGTTTGGATTGCA
>CM065730.1:54782964-54802964 GCA_033310375.1 Conus canariensis
AGAGAAAGAGAGAGAGGGGGGGGGGTCACATTACAATGGAATGTAGCTGTCATTCCCTGATTTTCTTTTTTTTTTTGTACAAACATGTGCAACCGCGCACAATCGTGACTAAAGAACTCAAACATTATTTTATGCCAGTAAATGCAAAAGTAACATATTTTCAGGGTTGAAAACATTTTTGTAAATAAGCAGACATATTTGGTCAAAAGATGTGAAGAAAAAAAAAATTCGTGGATGACAATGTATGGAATATATATATAAACTGAGACACATATCAGTTGGTGTCAGTATCTGTGGTTCGATGGTAACACAGGAATAGCCACAATGACCCCTATGAGCGTTATTACTAATGTGAGCTCACTACAGCCATCGCTGTCAAATCACATCATCTTCCA
Organism: Conus canariensis; assembly: GCA_033310375.1. Lineage (NCBI taxonomy): Eukaryota > Metazoa > Mollusca > Gastropoda > Neogastropoda > Conidae > Conus > Conus canariensis. Next base: position 54,783,360 of record CM065730.1, read on the forward strand.
CATCTTCCACATCATCCTCAGTCCACAAAACTGCATACCATCAAATTAATCATATAACAAAACAACTGATTCGACGATAGGTGAAGAAGATGGAGGAGGAGGAGAGGAGAAGGAGGAGGAGGGAAGGAGAGAGAGAGAGAGAGAGAGAGAGAGAGAGAGAGAGAGAGAGAGAGAGAAATCGACAAAAGATTAATGGTTTGTTGGTACAGTCAATATCCTTTTAGAACATATTAATACAGAGCAATGCATCTCATCTTCTTCAAGTAAAAAAATGTACCTGAACTGAAAAGAATAATAAAGCAACCTTCTTAACTATATGCGACAGTTTCGGTAACGTCACAATATTCAAGATACGGATTCAAGGTACGGAACATGCGTGCGTGTGTGCGCGCGGATGCGCCCGCGCGTCTGTGTTCTCTCCAGTGCCCATCTCCCCCGGTAATATAAAGGTAACAGGAGCTCTCTTCTCAAAAAAAGAAAAAAAAAATTGTGGGCACAATCATAGAGGAGTACCGTGTTCAGTAGCTTCGTGAACAGAATCAAAGCACAAACAGAACCGTGAACAGAGTCAAGCATAAATAAATTATGTGGAGCAAACATAGCTTGAAGAGAGCAAACAATAGTACCGCTATTGCATTTTCCAGGGACAGGACAAACGGGTCAGGGAGGGGAGCTGGCGAAGAGTGGGGCGGAGGGGGACACACAGAGAGAGAGAGAGAGAGAGAGAGAGAGAGAGAGAGAGAGAGAGAGAGAGAGAGAGAGAGAGAGAGAGAAGAGGAAGGGCGATTAAATGAATGACATGGGCATACAAAGGACCGGGAACCTGAGGGCACGTGTCTAAATCAAGATGAAATACATTGGTTTACACATCATTTTTGCTTCATCAGCACATACACAAGAGGAAAAAAAATGTGGAGGTATCACCTTATACATCCACAATTCAGTCATCTCTATCGCTGACCTCTCTCTCCTCCACTCCCCTCTCTCTACAGTCTGTGTATAGGCGCAGGAGGAAGGAGGGACGCGGACAACGAGGGATAATGGGGGGTACAGGGTACTACCGTCACAGTGACAGTCATAACGTCAACATGAGTTTCTTCGTAATGTTGCGGTTGTTACCAACCTGCACACATGCGACACACCGTCATCCCAGCATCACCACACAGCTCCGACATCATCACACACATAGTCCCACACTTTTGAAAAGCAAAAAATTCAGATTCTGTTTCATATAGGTAAACACGTATATGCACGCGCGCTCGCGCTCGCGCGCGTGTGTAGGTGTGTTGATGGAGATTGAGTCAAGGGGGGTGTGTGTCTGAATGCAAGTGGGACCTTATGAGAATGAATGAGAGCGCGCGCGTGTATGTGTCAGCGCGCGCGCGCGCGCGCGCGGCGAGAGGGGAGAGAGAGAGAGAGAGAGAGAGAGAGAGAGAGAGAGAGAGAGCGCTAGAGAAGGAGGTCACAGTATGGGAAAAAAACTTCTTTGAAAAAGGTAAGTCAAATGACATCAAAACAAAAAGCCCAAAAGGACGCAAAAGGAGAAGAAGAAAAAAAGAAAGAAAAAAAAAAGTCAGGTCCCAATTAATGATTCATTGCTTTCAGGAATTGTTCATCAATGTTCGAGTCTAAGTCAACCTTCAACAGCTTTCCGTTTTTCATCTTGGCCAGAATCTTTCCATTTGAAGACCAGGCAGTTAAACAAGCGGAATGTTCGTTAAACAAGCGGAATGTTCGTTGGCCTTTTTCAACAGAAAGTCATTTTGTTTAGTAAGGTCCTCGTTAATCGACACACCCGAATTCTTCAGTTTTCTCCTAGACGTTAACACTGTGCCTTTTTTTTCTGTCTGAAGAAGAAACGGATGATGACGGGACGAGGTTTTCCGTTCGCACCAGGCCTGCCTGTACGGTGTGCGATTTCAATGTCAGCCGGGGAAACTGGAACACCAACTTGACGAGTGAAGATGTCCGTACATTCCTTGATGCAATCCTCTGCTGTCTCGGTCTTGCCTTGCCCTGCTTCTTTCATCCCGTATACACGGACATTCCATGAACGTCCATACTGCTCATGGTCATTCAGGGTCACCTTGATGTTTTTGTTATCTTTCTTTTCTTGATCCAGTTCACTTTTCAAAGTTTGATTGTCCTCTTTAAGCTTTACTATTTCACTGCTCAGCTTACCCCCTTCTGTTTCTAAGTCAAAGACTGAACTTTCAAGTTTTTCCATTTTTGCAAGTAAAGACTTGGTCAATGTGTCTATGTCATGTCTAATTTGTCTAATATCGTCTTTAGCTGAAGCCAACAATTCTAGTTTTTCGTTAATCTCTTGCAGAGTAGTGAGCGACATTTCTTCATCAGATTCTGGAACACTTTCCTGTCTCTGTTTTTTTCCGGTCTTCAGGACTAATAGGACTAACAGGGCTACCACTTGAAGCCGGGCTATCACCTTGTTTTCTCTGCCTCCTCCTCTACCACTGAAATATTTGGAGATTGTACTTGTCATCACTGCTTAGTACTTACGTGAATAATATTCTTTTCAAAAAAAAAAAAGACATTCTACTGTTTACACACAACACTTTCCTGATAACTCACGCTGCACAGTTGTTGTCGCACACACCCATTGCTCGCTTGTCGGTGAACCGGGATGTATTAGTTCATCTTCCATATCGTGCTTGAAGTCTAATGGAGGACAGAAAATTAGCTTTTCAAATTTTAAATTTTAACCATGGAGCCGCACACATGAAGCCATGTCTTTTTTGTAGGCCTAAACTCGTAAGGAGAGAAAAAGCCGCCAGTAAGCAGAACTTCAAAAAAAGAAAAAAACATAGCTTCGTTTGACACGTGCGCGGAGAGCAGCAGGAACACATCCTACCGGTTCGGTGGCAGCCAGCCGAGTCCTCGTAATTAAAAACTAATAAAAAGGACAGATATTTCTTTGAGTCAAACAAACAAAAAACAAAACCGAAGCAATCAGATCACCCAGATAGGAGACGGAATTCCTAAAGTCAAACAGACTAGACAGAAAATGCGTCGAGAGAAAGAAACCACCCAGGAAATCCCTCAAGGCAGACCAGCCACACAGGAAATCCCTCAAGGCAGATAAGCCAGTCAGAAAATTCCTCGAATCCAACAAATCAGGAATCAGGAAATGCATCATGTGAAACAAACCAGACAGGAAATTCCTCTTAGCAGGCAAACTAGACAAGAATCTTTTCAAGTCAGACAAACCAGCCAGGCAGTTCACCAAGGCAAACCATTCAGACGGGAAATTAATCAAGGCAAACAAATCAGACGGGAAATTAATCAAGGCAAACAAATCAGACGGGAAATTAATCAAGGCAAACAAATAAGACCGGAAATTTATCAAGGCAAACAAATCAGACGGGAAATTTATCAAGGCAAACAATTCAGATGGGAAATGTATCAAAACAAACAAATCAGACGGGAAATTTATCAAGGCAAACAAATCAGACGGGAAATTAATCAAGGCAAACAAATCAGACGAGAAATTATTCAAGGCAAACAACTCAGACGGGAAATTTATCAAGGCAAACAATTCAGACTATAAATTAATCAAAACAAACAAATCAGACGGGAAATTCATCAAAACAAACAAATCAGACGGGAAATTTTTCGACGCAAACAAATAAGACGGGAAATTTACCAAGGCCAACAAATCAGACAGGGAAATTCACCAAAGCATAAGAATCGAACTGGAAGTTCGTCGAAGTCCACAAAACGGACTGGACAGTTCTGAAGGCAAACAGGAGGTTTCTTAAGTCAAACAAGAAGATAAACTCTGCGGGTCAAATATCACAAACGCGCGTGCGGACGGACAGCAGAGAGAAAGAGAGAGAGAGAGGGGGGGGGGGGAGGAGGGGGGAGGGTTGAGGGAGAGCAACAGAAATTTCTTAAGGCAGGCAGATGGAGAATTTTCAAGTCAAATCAGAGGTTAAAATCGTCAGGTCAAATCTCTCTCTCTCTCTCTCTCTCTCTCACACACACACACCCACACACACACACACACACACACACACACACACACACACACACACACACACACACGCAACGCACACACACACACACACACACACACACACACACACACACACACACTCAACACACACACACAAAAAAAACACACACACACACACATCAACACACACGCATACACACACACACATACATACACACACACACACACACACACACACACACACACACACACACACACACGACACACACACACGACACACACGACACACACGACACACACACACACACTGACCGAGAGCAAAAGAGAAGTTGCGCAGGTCGCTGGCCCGATGCCTGGCCGTGTAGAACCACTCGGAGCTGTTGCCCAGGTAGTCATACTCCACACTGAGGTCCTTGACGTTGATCTGCCCCTGCCCCGTGCGGTAAGCGTAAGGACAGAACAGGTAGTAGTCCTTGAACTCGCCCTTGTCGTAGCAGTTGCCCGCCGCGAAGATCTCGGGGTCGCCCTCCACCATGGAGCGTACCTGGGTGAAGAAGAAGTACTCGGAGGTCAGGAGTTCCGGTATGCCCTGCTTCCAGATCCGGGAGAGGAAGTTGGCGCGGTTCACGGCCACAAGCGCCTGGGCCTTGAACCGGTTCAGGCCGTACTGCTTGATGACGCCCTGCACACAGAGAGAGAGAGAGGGAGTGAAGGAAAGGAGGAATAAGAGAAGGAAGCTGGGAGTGGACCTTCATCTGTACTGTTGGATGAAGTCCTGCACACAGAGAGTGAATGAACGAACGAACGAACGAACGAATGAATGAACGAACGAATGTATGAACGAACGAACGAACGAACGAACGAACGAACGAACGAACGAACGAACGAATGAATGAATGAATGAACGAACGAATGTATGAACGAACGAACGAACGAAAGAATGAACGAAGGAATGAATGAATGAATGAATGAATGAATGAATGGATCATAATCATTCCCTGCCAACCTGCACAGAACTGATGACAGGGTGAATAAAGGAATGAAGGAAATATGAATGAAGGAATAGGAAGGAACGAATGTACAGGGAATCAAAATAGCGGAGGAAATAAGGAAGTGATGACTGCATCTGGCGACGATTCAGGCCGTCCTGGTCGATTATTCTGTGCACACAGACACTGTGTGAGATGAATTCACGACAGAAAGAAGGAAGGAATACAAAGGGAAACGACAGTACCTCTCGCATTCAACTGAAATTCATAACCATAAAAACAATAACGACAACAACAACAACAACAACAGGATAACAACAACAATGAGAACAGCAACAACACACAGACACACAGACAACCACACACACACATACGCGCGCGCACGCACGCACGCACGCACGCACGCACGCACGCACACCACACACACACACACACACACACACACACACACACCACACACACCCCACACGAGAGACAGACAGACAGACAGACAGACAGACAGACAGAGACAGAGACAGACAGACAGCGAGAGGCAGAGACAGACAAACAGACAGACAGACCGAAACGAGGGATGGGGAGTGGAAGGTGGGATGGGGGAAGTGGACAACAAAAGGCAGACAGAACAGACGTCACGAAAAGAGAATCTGAATGCAGTTAGGATCTCTGGTAGAAGTAAAAAAAAAACAGAAAGAAACAAAGAAAGACAGAAAAAGACGGAGAAATACACTAGGTGGAAAGAGATCCAGCAAACACGACAGACAGACAGGCAGACATACAGGGGAGGGAGAAGGGGAGAGAGAGAGAGGGGGGGAGAGAGAGAGAGACTGACAGACAGACAGAGAGAGAGACTGACAGACAGACAGAGAGACGCAGACGTCTATTCATAAGGCAACGGCCATGTAAACGGGATTAGATTCATAATTAACCGTGCTATCCATTAATATTAATTCATTTACCAATCTTGATACCTTATTTACTGCCTTGACGCATCATTTAGCAGTCTGACTTTTCATACAAATACAAAGTGAACTGTTTCATAGTGTTCGCCTTTGGAAGAAACAAGGTTATTTAAATACCCTGATGGGAAAATTTAGAAAGAGAGGGTGTTAGTTACCGCCAATGACATTGACAAATAAAGCACATGACAAGACACGATGCATTTCAACCTCTTGGGTCTTCTTCAGGCAAAAAAAAAAAAATCACATTTAACATTTAGGACAGTACAAACAAAGAACGAAAAATGACTCATCTGTTGTTGTCCATGTGGTCGGGAGAATGCTGATACCCTGATGGGATTTATCACAGTTTTAAACTGGTAGTTCAGGACTACACAGAATAAAATGAACTCCTTTCTCAAATCATGTCAGAATGGGGAGATAAAATTGCAATCATTTAAAGGCATGTAAGAAAATTCGAAATACCAATTCTGATTTTTATGAAAATGCCTTTGATATATCTATGAATATGGCTTGTCAAGTAATTTGGAATACAGTGTGCAAGATTAAACACTCTGTAAATATCAAATTGGTGACTGTCTGCAACATGACAATTCAGTCTGTGCCAATTACGATTCGCCAAAACATACCGATAAAAGCACTCATATCATCTACACACCCTGATTCTCCCACACAAAACCAGAACCAAATTTATACAGTTTGAACTTTATCTTAGATACCTAATTACTCTTATCACTGATATCTAGCTGCACTGACATTTTATACGCTTCATATGGTAATCTATTTGATACCATTCGGGTTGTTTTTAGGCAGTTACGAATGCACCCAAGTACAGAAACTAAATGAATTGGGTATCTGTTATACTTCCTATAAACTAAATCATTTGGTGTTTGAATCCAAACATCAAGAAACTCCGAGCGGTAGTGGATTAGAGGCCCTGTGACTCAGCTCCCTATTGTACTGCGGGCAAGATTGGAGGATTAACTTTTGAGGACAATGAAAGCGATTCTCTGTTGAGTATTCTCAGTTCCCGCAGAATCCACAGTAAACAATACTTAATCCTGCTTACAAGATTTTGTATTCAAAACAAAACAAAATAGACATGTTGAAAATACATACATACACCAAAGTCTTTATAAACATTCATCTCCGGCATAGCTATGCCGGTGAACACCTACCTTTCTTGTGCAACATATCCACCATTCCTAAACATTGTGATGTAACTTTTTTGTCAGTTCTATCATCAGCTGGAACGGAGAAACTCTTTCTAAACTGTTTAATTGAGTCTGCAGGCCAACTCTCGTTTCTGATATTAACACGATGTCATTAGCAAAGAAAAGGCAAAAAATCTCCAAAGCATCATCTGTAAGCGGAGCACTGTGTCTACAATATTTATGACTTCTCTCATTAATTCGTTGGTAAATACTAGAAAATAGAATAGGACTACAGACATCCCCCCATCTAACTCCCAAGGTACAGTTTAGATGATTTGATAGAGATGACCCGCATCTCACTCTTGTCTTTACAGAGTCATACATTTTAAAGATATATTTGTATAACTCAGATTCCATGCTTAACCAAACTCCGCTAAATACACTTTGTTTACAAAATCAAAGGCTTCTTCAAAGTCAACGAGAGCTGCTAATTCTAATTTACGATTTAGCTTACTGTTTTTGAACAAAGGTTTTCTATGTAAACATAATTCTGATCTGTAGAATAAAATTTCAGTTTAAATCCATTTAATATTCCCCTTAGATATCATTCATTTTGACCCAGTCTTAATGATAACACTGTATAACACTGCTTTGCATGTTGAAATCCTGTGCAGTTGTATGGAGTTTATATGGCGGAAGAACAACCATCGGTTCAAATCTCATTAAATATACTCTTACCAAATAGGGCTTTTAAAGATTTTGCTAAAAAGTCCATCGTCAAATTGGATTTGCATGCAGTTTTTATCATTTTACCGGGACCTCAACTCAACCAACGGCCATACGATTTCTCAATTTCTCTATGACCTGCATGATTCTTTTTTCGAGGTTGGACGATTTGAACTATTACATTGGAAATGAAATGAGGCAGGGAACAGTAAACAATAAACAGTAAACAAGTGGGGTAACTTTTGCTCCCATAAGAAAACCTAACACAGAGTAACTTTTATTCAAGACTGGCACAGCCTTTTAAACTTGAATAAAGTCAGACAAATACATAGACGAACAATCTAATAGTGGGGAAAAAAAAACAAGCGCAGGCCAACAACTCAATTGTCTTCATAGTAATGACTTGGCAAAGATTTGGACTTAAGGAAGGGGGGGAGGGGGGAGTTTGAAGATGGAGAAACTGGGAACATGAAATTAAGAAAATATATTACAGATATGAAAACTCTTTACTAGCTGCATAAGGGAACCATCGTAATCCTTTTTGAAGGCAGATATATTTGTATTGCCTGCTCCGAGGCCTTTCGTCCGCTGGATCGGAACTCATCAGAGAGACACGGCTGGTTGTGTCTGCACTCCTGGCGTCAAATGGAGACACACCACAGTCCATAATACCGTGGTGTTGGTGAGGTTGGTGTGTGTGTGTGTGTGTGTGTGTGTGTGTGTGTGTGTGTGTGTGTGTGTGTGTGTGTGTGTGTGTGTGTGTTTGCGCGCGCGTTCTTTCTTTTCTTTCATTTTTTTAGGGGGGCGGCGGAGGCATAGACGAAGGCGACAAAATATTAATCTCACATAATTCTATTATCTTTTTCTTATATCCTTAAAATGTTTATAGTCGCATCTGGCATTATAATATTGAACGTGATCAGGCACATATTAACTGCGACGAGATTTGTGTGCATTCTTGTTACTTAAACGATATAGCTTATTGTGCCAATTATTGCCATCTTCTTTCGCGTTTTCCTTAACTGTTTAATCAGCAGCTGCGTCTTTTGCATTTACCTTGATCTTTTTTTTTCATACGTTCAGCAGCGTCTTTGAAACAACAGTCAAAGGCACGTAAAGCTTTATTATCATTAACCACGATGAAACTGATTGCATTTATATCCTTTGCTAAAATTCTGGCAAGCTAATTGTTTTAGTGAAACACTGAGAGAGAGAGAGAGAGAGAGAGAGAGAGAGAGAGAGAGGGGGGGGGAGGGAGGGACAGACAGACAGAAACAGGCATACATACATACATTTATACATAGATACATGCATATAGACATACATACACATATAGATACACACATACTGGCACACTTAGATCGATAGATATACATACATACAAACATACATAGAGAGAGAGAGATAGACTGATAGACGGATACATAGAGAAAGACAGACAAACAGACAGACAGATGGGTAATAGACAGACAAATATACTGTTCAAAAAAAGTTAAGGACCAACGTTTCACTGACGTATAAAAAAGAAAATTGGGAAGTGATCAATCTCCAAGTGTAACATGAATTTATTGAATATGTGAAAAGTGTGTAAAGACAATGACAAGTCCGAGGAATTAATAAACTGGAATCGAGCGCAGTACAAACACCCCCACCCCCAAATTTGAAAGTCACAGGAGGAGTGTTTGTTCAATGTCATGGTCAATAACGTGTGTGTCCCCCGTTATTGGCAAGGCATTCAAGGCAGCGTTGTCGCATGGAGTTCACCAGTGTGCGCAGAAAGGCCTGGGGGACAGCAGCCCACTCCTGCTGGAGTGACTCAAACAGCTGACCCAGGTTAGCAGGAGGAGGACGACGCTGCTGCAGTCTCCGGCCCAGCTCATCCCAAAGATGTTCGATGGGGTTCAGGTCTGGGCTGTTTGCGGGCCACTGCATTCTGTTGACACCAGCAGCTTGGAGAAACGTGTTTACTGCTCTGGTGCGATGGGGCCGTGCATTGTCGTCTTGAAAGACTGCCTGAGGTCCAAGCTGTTGAAGGGCTGGCAGCACCAGGGGTTGCAAAATCTCTGTTTGGTAGCGAACACCATTCAAGTTCCCTGCCACATTGTAGAGAACCGTTCTGTAGCGTGTGCTTATGCCGCCCCAAATCATAACGGATCCCCCACCATAGCGGTTCCTTTCCAGGACAGCTTCTTCTGCAAAACGCTCCCCACGGCGTCTCCAGACCCTGTTCCGTCTATCGGTGGGATCCAGGCAGAACAGCGACTCGTCTGTAAACAACACGTTAGCCCACTGTTCATGTGTCCATCTCACGTGCTGCGTGCACCATACTCGGCGTGCTGCTCTGTGGGCATCAGTCAAACGAGGTCTTATGGCTGGTTGTCGAGCACGGAGGTTAGCGGCGTGTAGGCGGTTTCGTATGGTCTGATCACTGACAACAGTGTTGGTGGCATCTCTAAGGCGACGTCTGATGTTGTTTGCACTTGATGTTCTTTCTTGTATGGCCTGCCTTTCAATGTATCGGTCCTCTCGTGGTGTTGTTATTCTGGGTCGACCAGAGCGTGGTCGTTCTTGCACTCTTCCTGAGTCTTGAAAGCGTTGTCTGAGTCTGATAACAACAGAGTGTGATACCTCAAGTCTCCGTGCCACTTCCCGGACTGCAACTCCTTCTTGGAGCCATCCTATTGCTCTTCCTCGATCCAGCTCGTTCAGTCTTCGACGTGGAGGCATGCTGTTGCATTGCATTTTTCGCCAGTACAGTGGCCTTTAAAGACATTTGGTTGAGCATACTTTATGACCTACAGCCTGATTTAGCTCGTGCTTCACGTGATTTTGATTCAGCACATGCTCCTCGGATCCCAAACACATCAGAAATTCACCCCAATTTGGTCCAAAAATGACAAGTCGCGACACATGTTTTTCAAGGCGCGTGAGAAATGTGTGCCACAAAATTGCAGTTGCCGCATTCACTATCAATTTGTGCGTGTGGTTCAATTTGTTTGGACCACAAAGGCGGTACAATTGAATTTATGTGAATTTTTAAAAGTTTTTGTGCATTCTCAATGTTGGTCCTTACCTTTTTTTGAACAGTATACATACACACACACACACACACACACACACACACACACACACACACACACACACACACACACACACATACATACATACACCCATACATACATACATACACACATACATAACTACATACATACATACATGCATACATACATACGTATACATGTACGTGCGTATGTAAACTTAGTAATGTGTGTGTGTGTGTGTGCGTGTGCGTGTGTGTGTGTGTGTGTGTGTGTGTGTGTGTGTGTGTGTGTGTCTGTCTGTCTGTCTGTCTGTCTGTCTGTCTGTCTGTCTGTATGTATGGGTGTGTAACGTGAGAGAGAGAGAGAGAGAGGAGAGGACTAGAGAGGACAGGACAGGAGTGAGAGAGAGAGAGAGAGAGTGAGAGTGAGAGAGAGAGAGAGGAGAGGACTAGAGAGAGAGGACAGGACAGGAGTGAGAGAGAGAGACAGGAGAGGAGAGGACAGGAGAGAGAGAGAGAGAGAGAGAGAGAGAGAGAGTGAGAGAGAGAGAGAGGAGAGGACTAGAGAGAGAGGACAGGACAGGAGTGAGAGAGAGAGACAGGAGAGGGAGGACAGGAGAGAGAGAGAGAGAGAGAGAGAGAGAGAGAGAGAGAGAGAGAGAGAGAGAGATCAACAGCAATCCAAAATGAAAAGAAACGGAGCAATGATAAGTTTCCATAATAACAAACAAACATGGCACAGAAAAAAATTGCTCTCAAGTGGAGTGCACAGGAGAACAGAAGCACACAAATGCATTAGGCATCTAAGTGAGGATAATAACACAGATATGAAAAAGAGAAAGGAAACGACTAGAATGGGAATTAAAAAACACTTAAACCATCCATCTCCTTCGACTCTCTCCCTCTCTCCTCTCTCTCTCTCTCCCTCTCTCTCTCTCTCTCTCTCTCTGTGCGTGTGTGTGTGTGTGTGTGTGTGTGTGTGTGTGTGTGTGTGTGTGTGTGTGTGTGTGTGTGTGTGTGTGTGCGCGCGCGCCTGTGCGTGTGTGTGTGTGTGTGTGTGTGTGTGTGTGTGTGTGTGTGTGTGTGTGTGTGTGTGTGTGTGTGACACACCCTTTTCCCATCCGGGAAAATGGACGATATAAGAAAAAGAAGAGAGAAAAAAAAAATGATTTGCACAACGGCACGAAAAAGGGGGAAAGGTGGACAAATAAATAAGAGCAAGAGCAAGAAAAATTGAGAATGTGAGAGAGAGAGACAAGTAGTGAGAGAGAGAGGGGGGGGGGCAGAAGGGAGGGGGAAGAGGGACCAAGAAGGAGGGAGAGAGGGACAAAGAACGAGAGAGGAAGGAGAGAGGGGAGGAAGGGGTAGGGAGAGGGAGAGAGATGGAGAAATACAGATGATACAGAGAAGTAAGGGGAGAGAGGGATTAAATTAACAAAGAAGCGACGGAACGGGGGAAGGAAGAACTAGAGAAAGAAAGAATGAAAGAAAGAAAGAAAAAAAGAGAGAAAAAAAGAGAAAAATAAATAAAAGAGTGAAAGAACGGAGGGATGGAAGAGAGAAGAAAGGAACGAAGGAAGAAAAGCGTAACAAGGAAGGAAGACAGCACAAAAAGGAAAAGCAAAAAAATGGAAGGAAAGAAAAGAGGAAGAAAGGAGAAGAGATAAAAGAAAGAAGGCAAGCAAAAATAGAAAGAAGGAGAAAAAAAAAAAAAGACCCGAGGCATGGAAAGAAAAGCAACAGCATGCAGGGAACCATTGGATGTGTCTCCTTGGAGAAAAGGCGACATGGAAAAAAAACTGTTTTGTACAGAGGTGTGTGAACACTTATACAGAGAGAGAGAGAGAGAGAGAGAGAGAGAGAGAGAGAGAGAGAGAGAGAGAGAGAGAGAGAGAGAGTCGGGGTAAGGGAGAGAGAAAAATAAGAAAAAAAAATGCTGAAGAAAGAAAGAAATGTACATTAAAAAGATTTTTTTTTCTAGAAAATTTCTGATTTACAAAAGAAACAGAGTAAAGATAGCAAATAAAAAAAAGGGAGAAAGGAAAAGGAGAAAAAAAAAAAGAAAGAACAGCGAGAAATAAAAGTAGGGAACAGATAAGTGAAGAAAACAATAAAGACCACAACAAGGAAAGGAAGGCCACAAAGAAATATTGATCAAAGAGAGAGAGAGAGAGAGAGAGAGAGAGAGAGAGAGAGAGAGAGAGAGAGAGAGAGTAAAATACAAAAAAAAAAAGTTTAAAAAAAAAAAAAAAGAAAATTTATGTGGAAGCACTTATCCATTCAAATCACACACTTCTCCTCATTTGCTTTCCCTTTCCCCTCGCATACCCCCTCCCCCCTCCCCCCCCTCCCCCCCCCCCCCCCCCCCCCCCCCCCCCCCCCCCCCCCCCCCCCCCCCCCCCCCCCCCCCCCCCCCCCCATTTCTTTTCCGGAGAAACATCCAAATGAGTTTTTACAAACTGTATAGCGAAAGGAGCGCGAGGAAAGAGAGAAGGCAGAAAGAATGAGAGAAAGAAAGACAGACAGAAAAAAAAGACAGACACAAAGGAGAAAGATACGGAAGTGACGGAACGAAGGAAAGAAACAGGGGAGAGAAAAATGAAAAGAAAGAGAAAAGAAAGAATGAAAACAAGAAAGAAATCACTTTTTTAAGTGAAAAAGAAAAGAAAGAAAGAAAGGGAAAAGGAGAAACAGAAACAGAAATAGACAACAAGAATTAAAAACAAGAGTACAGTAAGGTCCTTTACTATTCAAAGCATACCCTTGTCAAGAAAGGGCGAAATCTGTGTAGGAATGGGTACTGGTGGAATGAGAGAAGGTGGCGAGAAAAAAAGAACGACAGAAAGATAGACAGAAAGAAAGAAAGAAAGAAAGAAGAAAATGAACGAAAGAAAGAGAGCTGAAAACAGCAGTCACAGAAAAGGAGAGACAGACTACGGAACGAATAAAAAAAAACAACAAAAAAACAACAACGAATGAATGAACGAAGAAAGACTGACAGAAAAGAAGAAGGAGAAAAGGAAAGAAAGGTGAAAATGGAAAAACAAGAAAGAAAAAACAAACAAACAAACAATGAATTCTTTTACCATTCAAAGTATCCCCTCGGAGAAAAAGCAACACTTAAAAATCTGTAAAGTGGTGGTAAAAAAAAAAATGACAGCAGGGAAAGAGTAAAAAAGAAAAGAAAAGAAAGAAAGAAGGGCGAGAAGGAAGGAAAGGGACTGAAACAGAAACGAAAAAGAAAGGGAAAATGATGAGAATGTTTTGAATAAGATGAAATCAATAGCCCGTTCTTCAGACGTGTTGATTGTTGCGTTTCCATTAATGCAATGATTACCGGAGCAAACACACACAGAGAGAGAGAGAGAGAGAGAGAGAGAGAGAGAGAGAGAGAGAGAGAGATAGAGAGAGAGAGAGGAGAGGACTAGAGAGAGAGGACAGGACAGGAGTGAGAGAGAGAGACAGGAGAGGAGAGGACAGGAGAGAGAGAGAGAGAGAGAGAGAGAGAGAGAGAGAGAGAGAGAGAGAGAGAGAGAGAGAGAGAGCACGCGCACACAAATACAATTTTAAATGAGGAGAAGAAGACATTTTCAACGAGGAGGGAGACACCATTTTCAACGAGGAGGGAGACACCATTTTCAACGAGGAGGGAGACACCATTTTCAACGAGGAGGGAGACACCATTTTCAACGAGGAGGGAGACACCATTTTCAACAAGGAGGGAGACACCATTTTCAACGAGGAGGGAGACACCATTTTCAACGAGGAGGGAGACACCATTTTCAACGAGGAGGAAGGTACAATTTTCAGAGAGGAGGGATACATCATTCTCAGTGAAAGAGTGGATGAGTGGATAATCATGTCCCTGAGTAAAGACAGCCATTTTCAATGAGAAAGAGAACAGTGACAATAAGGAAGGAGACATCCCTAGCCATGAGGCGTCAGAAACCATGTTCAGTGGGGGAGAGAAGGGGGTTGGTAGTATTTTGACTGAGGAGCGGAACAGAATTTCAATGAGGAAGAGAACTGTTTCTACTAGGAGATACAGAAGAACATTGTAACGAAAAATTAGAGGACTTTCAACAAAGACTAGAGAGAGAGTTTCAATGAGAAATGGAAATGGAGAGAGAGAGAGAGAGAGAGAGAGAGAGAGAGAGAGAGAGACAGAGACAGAGACAGAGACAGAGACAGAGACAGACAGAGAGACTACTTTCAGCCGATGGTGATAGAATTATTATTTTCAAGGAAAAGACATTTTCAGTGAGAATGGGGACAGCTTTTTCAGAGACAATAGAGAGAACGTTTCCAAAGAGGATGTTGAAAGAATTGAAAGAGGGATTATTATTTTCAATTAAAACGGGAGAAGACGAAGAGCAAATTTTGTATGAGGAGGCGGAAATCATTTTAATCAAGAGAGGGACTGACCGAGAGAAACGATTTTCAGCGGGAAAGAGGGGAGATTTTCTATGAGTCAGAGAGAGCATTTTCAACGAAGAGGGAGAGATGATTTTCAATGAGTATGAAAACAGCATTTTCAGCGAATAAGAAGATGACATAGTCCGTGAGGAGGCCGAGAGACAAACTGTGTCCAGTGAAGAGGAGCATGGCGCTTTCAATGAGTAGGGTAAGAGTATTTTCAGAAAAGAGGAAGACAGGATTTTCAGTGAAGAAATAGAAAATGGGATTTTCAGTAGGAAGAAGGGAATGTTTTCAGTGAAGAGGAAGAGGTGATTTTCAATGGAGGGAGAGGGGATTTTCAGCAATTAGGGAGAGACCATTTTCAACGAAGAGAGATGATATTCAAATGAGAGGAATCATTTTGACAAAACTGTAAAGAGGATTTCTTTTTATAATGAAGAGGGGAAAACATTTCAGAGAGGGAGAGAGAGGGGGGAGGGAGAGAGAAAGACATGGCGGGATTCAATGAGAAGAAAGAGGGCAATTTAAATGAAGAGGGAGAATTCTCAACAATATGTAATAAAGCATAGTCCATGAAGATTACCATTTCATTGGCGCGTTCAATGGGGAACAATACAACATTCTCAACTAAAAAAAGAGAGATGCTTATCTGTGAGGGGAGTGAGGGATCATTTTCATTGAGGTCTGCGACAGCATTTTCACTGACACCAGAGGACCGCTTTCATTGAGGTCTGCGACAGCATTTTCACTGAGACCAGAGGACCGCTTTCATTGAGTTCTGCGACAGCATTTTCACTGACACCAGAAGACCGCTTTCATTGAGGTCTGCGACAGCATTTTCACTGACACCAGAGGACCGCTTTCATTGAGGTCTGCGACAGCATTTTCACTGACACCAGAGGACCGCTTTCATGGAGAAGGCAGGGACCAGTCACATCTATGAAGGAGACATCATTTTCAGTGAGAACGAAGGCGTAAAAAGCATTTTCAGTAACATGGAGAGATCGTTTCCAATGAAGAAGGGGAGAACACTTTCACTGAAGAGGGAGTATGCTTTCAAATAGAAAGGGGAAATCGGTTTCATTGAGGAGACAGAACGGAGAGAGAGGATTTCCAATTAGGAAGATGAGAGGGGGGAACTCATGTTCAGTAAGATGTCCTGCAGTACATTCAATGACCAAAATGTATTTTTCGTGATCAATGACGAACAATACACCACTTTCGACGAGGAAAAGGAAATTCTATTTCCAATGAGGAGTGTAATAGCATTCTCAGTGGTGATAGAGAAGGCACTTTCGTTGAAGACTGAGACAGCATTTTCATTCATGGTCTGGAAGGACAAGAGCGAAGGACAAACAGATCGTTTCCCATGGAAAAAGGAAGCTAGCTTTTTTCCCATTCAGGGAGATGAGTCATACTCGTCGAGGAGAGGATAAGCATGTTCCATGTGGAGGGGAATGTTATTTCCAAAGAGGAACTACCCGTGACCTCCAGGATGCAGTTCAAATATGGACGTTTTCTGTGATGATGCTACCATTTGCAAATAAATGATTAATCAAACCCGTAGAGGAGTAGCATGTCAGTTTCAGTGAGAACTGAGACATCTATAGATCTCAATGAGAATGAAGATGGTGTTTTCAATGATGGATCTATCATTTTCCAAGGGGATGTATAAATGTTTTCAATGAGCATGGCTTGGTCCTTTTCCGCGAAGAGGAATAAATCACTGTGAACGAGGAGGAACACGTTATTTTCAGTAAGGAGACAGAGCTTATCGAAGGAAGATGGAGAGGAGGATGGACGGAACATTTCAAATGACAAAGGAGAGATCATTTTGGAAGAGGACGTTGTTTCAAAGAGGATGTAGAAAGCAATTTCAGCGAGCATGGACAGATCGTTTTCGCGGAGTGTGAAAACACTCTTCTGGAGTATGAAGGAGTGCGCTTTCTTTGAGGAGGGAGATTTCGACGCTAATGAGAGAGAGAGAGAGAGATGAGAGAGAGAGAGAGAGAGAGAGAGAGAGAGAGAGAGAGAGAGAGAGAGAGAGGAGGCAGACAGACAGACAGACAGAGAAAGAGAGAGGGTTTTCAGTGGAAAGTCAGCAATTTTAATGAAAAGGGAGAAATCGTGTTCAGTGAGAAGTTATACAGCATACACAAAGAAACAAATTATCATATATGTATATATATATATATATATATATGCACACACACACACACACACACACACACACACACACACACACACACACACACACACACACATATATATATATATATATATATATATACAATATATATATATATATATATAATACAATATATATATATATATTGCATACATATATAATTATTTATTTTGTCTTGTTGCGCGCGCACACACACACACACACACACACACACACACACACACACACACACACACACACACACACACATATATATATATATATATATATATATATACAAAATAAATCTTTTTCAATGAGGAATAGCGTATCCTTCTCATTGGAGAGAGAGAGAGAGAGAGAGAGAGAGAGAGAGAGAGAGAGAGAGAGGAGAGAGAGATCATTCGAATGAACAAATAAATTAGATAGCATGCAAATTGAAGACAAAGTATTTTCACACAGGATGTAGACAGCATTTTAAAGGGAGGACATAGAAAGCATTTTCAAGGAAGAAGAGACAAAATTCATAAAGCATCTTAAATATCTTAGGGGAAGAAGAGACAACATTCATAAAGCATCTTAAACATCTTAGGGGAAGAAGAGACAACATTCATAAAGCATCTTAAACATCTTAGGGGAAGAAGAGACAACATTCATAAAGCATCTTAAACATCTTAGGGGAAGAAGAGACAACATTCATAAAGCATCTTAAACATCTTAGGGGAAGAAGAGACAACATTCATAAAGCATCTTAAACATCTTAGGGGAAGAAGAGACAATTCATCTTCTATGGAGAGGAAGTTATCCGTTTCGATTCGGAGAGATGACCGATTTTCAGTGAGGACCGAGTGAGCCTTTCAAGGCGGAGAAAAATTTCATTTTCAATGTGGAGCATGCCACAAGTTCTTGCATGTTGTTTAAGTAATGTTGTTTTCTCTGATGTTGCAATTACATGAAAACAAATATCCAAAATAATGAAGAACAACAACAACAACGACAACAACAAAACATTGTTAATGAGAAAAGCGATATTTCAGTGAGGACACAGAAATCATTTTTATCGACGAAGAGAGAACACACAAAAAGAAAAGAAAAAAAAAGAAAAGAAAAGAAAACAAGCAAAAGAATATCGAAAGCATTTTCAGTGAGCTCTGGGGTATCTTTTGCAACGAGGAGATGGCACAATGTTTCCAATAAGAAGGCAGGAGCGTATTTTCTATGAGGAAAGACAAACTGGTTTTGATGAGGAGACAGAAAGACAGAATAATTATATTCAACGAGGATAGGGGAGAGGGGAGGGGGGGGGGGGTCAACAGGGAAGGTAAGGTAAGTGAATGTTGCTTATAGCCTAGCCGACCGCAGGAGGCCCATATCAGGGCTGTCACCACGTTGAAGTCAACTCACAAGTCATTCATTCACATAATCCTTAAAAACACAACTTCTATAAACTTACCGGAAATTGTGTTAAAGATCAGATGAAAAACGTTAACCTCTTTCAGAAATTCAAAAATCGCATCAGATGGAACATCTCTGAACAAGGTTTTCATGGAGTCTGCTGTAAAATGTTTATGTCTCACATCATGCAAGTTCCAACACTCTAATAGAATATGGAAGAAGAAGAAAGCATTTTCATTGAAACACACACAGAGAGAGAGAGAGAGAGAGAGAGGAGAGAGAGAGAGAGAGAGAGAGAGAGAGAGAGGAGAGAGAGAGAGAGAGATTATTTTTCAACATTAACAGCATGCTTCATATGCAGCATAATCAATGAAGGAGATATCAGTTTGACATTCGATGAGAAGGAGTACAATATTTTCAATGTGGAAAGAGATATCCTCGGTGATGAAGATGTGCTTTTTGTGTGTGTGGTTTTTTTCATGACGACAGAGATAGCATTTACAACGAGGACGGAAACGACATTTTCATTGAGGAAAGAAAGAACATTTTCAGGGAGGATGTAGAAAGCGTGTTCACTGAGGTGGAGCAAGGCATGGTTGTTGAGATGCAGGCAATGTTCTTAGGAAGGATACAAAAAAAAAAGCAGAAAGGAGAGACAGGGCATTTTCTCCGAAGAGGGAGGTAGTATTTTTAATTTCAAAAGACTCCATTTTCAGTTTAGAGGGAACTAGCATTTTCTTAAGAAGGAAGACAGCATTTTCAAAGAGGAGAGGGAGACACCAT
>CM065730.1:54807964-54812964 GCA_033310375.1 Conus canariensis
TCTTTACTTCTCAGTTATAAACACGTGTGAGTATCACACAGTACTTTCAGTCTCTTTACTTCTCAGTTATGAACACGTGTGAGTCTAACACAGTACTTCTAGACCCTCACTTCTCAGTTATACACTCTTTGGGAAATATTACACATATTTCTACTCTCGCCATTTCTCAGTAATAACACGTGTGAGCATCACACAGTGCTTCTAGTCCGTCATTTCTCAGTTAATACACCTGTGAGCAATCACACATGCTTCTACTCTCGTCATTTCTCAGTAATACACACGTGTGAGCATCACACAGTGCTTCTACTCTCGTCATTTCTCAGTAATACACACGTGTGAGCATCACACAGTACTTCTACTCTCGTCATTTCTCAGTAATACACACGTGTGAGCATCACACAGTGCTTCTACTCTCGTCATTTCTCAGTAATACACACGTGTGAGCATCACACAGTGCTTCTAGTCTCGTCATTTCTCAGTAATACACACGTGTGAGCATCACACAGTGCTTCTAGTCTCGTCATTTCTCAGTAATACACACGTGTGAGCATCACACAGTGCTTCTAGTCTCGTCATTTCTCAGGTAATACACAACGTGGAGTATACACAGTACCTGTAGTCTACTTAATTTCAGTTATGAACACGTGTGAGCATCACACAGTACTTCTAGTCTCGTCATTTCTCAGGTTATGCAGCGTAGGAGTGTTATACACTACTTGTAGTCTCTTTACTTCTCAGTTATGAACACGTGTGAGCGTCACACAGTACTTCTAATCTCGTCATTTTTCAGTGATACACAGGTGGGAGTGTTACAGATGACTTCAGTCTCGTCATCTTTCAGTGATAACAGGTGAGTGTTACAGATGTCTTCCAATCTCGTCCTTTTTCAGTGATACACAGGTGGGAGTGTTACAGACGTCTTCCAGTCTCGTCATTTTTCAGTGATACACAGGTGGAAGTGTTACAGATGACTTCCAGTCTCGTCTTTTTCAGTGATACACAGGTGGAAGTGTTACAGATGTCTTCCAGTCTCGTCATTTTTCACGTGATACACAGGTGGAGTGTTACAGATGTCTTCCAGTCTCGTCACTTCTTGGTCATGCACGCGAAACTGTATCCACATGCACTTTGGCCTCGTCTTTTCTCAACCGTACACAGATGAAAGATCAACGGGATCCTCTGCATCATCCACTCGCGTCAGACCTATGTTAAGGTATCAGACAGCACTCCGTGGGTCTTGTCACTTCTAACCCACACGATTACAATATCAGACGGCACCTTCAGGTCTCCTCGCTTCTCAGTCATAACCTAGAGTATTAGAGAGCACTTCTGGTCTTGTCACTTCTCAGTCATATACACGTGACACTATCAGACGGCACTTCTGGCCCCGCACTTCTCAGTCATATACACGTGAGAGTATTAGAGAGCACTTCTGGTCTCGTCACGTCTCAGTCATATACACGTGAGAGTATTAGAGAGCACTTCTGACCTCATCACTTCTCAGTCATATACACGTGAGAGCATTAGACAGCACTTCTGGTCTTGTCACTTCTCAGTCATATACACGTGAGACTATCAGACGGCACTTCTGGCCCCGTCACTTCTCAGTCATATACACGTGAGAGTATTAGAAAGCACTTCTGGCCTCGTCACTTCTCAGTGATATGCACGTGAGAGTATTAGTGAGCACTTCTGGTCTTGTCACTTCTCAGTCATATGCACGTGAGAGTATTAGAGAGCACTTCTGGTCTTGTCACTTCTCAGTCATATGCACGTGAGAGTATTAGAGAGCACTTCTAGTCTTGTCACTTCTCAGTCATATGCACGTGAGAGTATTAGACAGCACTTCTGGTCTTGTCACTTCTCAGTCATATGCACGTGAGAGTATTAGACAGCACTTCTGACCTCGTCACTTTCTCAGTCATATACACGTGAGAGTATTAGAGAGCACTTCTGGTCTTGTCACTTCTCAGTCATACACACGTGAGAGTATTAGAGAGCACTTCTGGTCTCGTCACTTCTCAGTCACATACACGTAAGAGTGTTAGAGAGCACTTCTGGTCTTGTCACTTCTTGGTCATATACACGTGAGACTATCAGACGGCACTTCTGACCTCGTCACTTCTCAGTCATATACACGTGAGAGTATTAGAGAGTACTTCTGGTCTCGTCACTTCTCAGTCATATACACGTGAGAGCATTAGACAGCACTTCTGGTCTTGTCACTTCTCAGTCATATACACGTGAGACTGTCAGACGGCACTTCTGGCCTCGTCACTTCTCAGTCATATACTTAGTCATACACTCTGAGAGTCAGAGTGTCAGACAGCAATTTTGGTCCAGTCATTTCTCAGTCATATATACGTGGGAGGATCAAACGGCACTTCTGGTCTTGTCACTTCTCAGTCATACACACGTGTGAGGATCAGACGGCACTTCTGGCCTTGTCAACCCTCAGCCATACACACGTGACTGTAGCACAGAGCACTTCCGGTTTTGTCCCTTCTCAGCCATACAAACACGTGAGAGTTATCGGACAGCGCTTCCGGCCTCGTCACTTCTCATCCGTACATAGATAAAATGTTAGACGCACTTCTGATTCCGTCACTTCTCCTGAAGGCATACACACGTGACAGTATCAGACGGACACTTTTCGTCTCTCGTCACTTCTCAAAGCATACTCACTTCAGAAAGCCGTCCTAGTCTCGTCACTTATCAATCGTACACAAGACTAACTATCAGAAAACACTTTGGCCTCCTCACTTCTTGGCCTATACACCACCACACCTGCACTGCTGGTTGAGTATATAAAAAAAAAACAACACCTAAACAAAGTCCGTCACTTCTCCACATAAGCGTCCATTCTTCTGTCGGGAGAGGTCAGGCCACTGGATAGCGCTCCTCGTTGTCTTCAACCACAGTAGGACCCGTGTCATGGTGGGTTCCACACTGGCGATCTTGGACCGATCCCTTGTGAAGGTCCGTCACACGACTCTGCAGGAGGAAATCCCGGCTGTTCAGCCGTACATTCCGTTCCGCTGACTCTAAGCGTCGTAGGTTCTGCTGCCTGCCTGCCTGCCTGTCTGCCTGCCTGCCTGTCTGACTTGTCAGCTCACCTCCTGCTGCTGCTTCAGTCGCTGTCTGTCCCCTTCTCCTCCTCTCTCTCTCTCTCTCTCCTCTCTCTCTCTCCTCTCTCTCTCTCTGTCTCACACCTCTCTCTCTCTCTCTCTTGCTCCACATCTCTCTCTCTCTCTCCTCTCTCTCCTCTCTCTCTCTCTCTCTCTCTCTCTCTCTCCCTCTCTCTCTCTCTCTCTTCCCATCACCTCCCACCTTCCTTCCTTCCCCCCACTTCCCTTCCCATCCACCTTCCTCCTCCCCCTGTCTCTCTTCTCTCTCTACTCCTCTTCCCTCCCTCCTTCTCCTCCTCTTCTCCTCCTCTCTCTCCTCCTCTCCTCTCCTCCTCCTCTCTCCTCCTCCTCTTCCTCTCCTCCTCTTCCTCCTCTCTCCTCCTCCTCCTCTTCCTCCTCCTCCTTCCTCCTCCTCCTCCTCCTCCTCCTCCTCTTCCTCCTCCTCCTCTCCTCCTCTTCCTCCTCCTCCTCCTCTTCCTCCTCCTCTCTTCCTCCTCCTCTTCCTCCTCCTCTTCCTCCTCCTCTCCTCCTCCTCTCCTCCTCTCCTCCTCCTCCTCTTCCTCCTCCTCCTCCTCTTCCTCCTCCTCTCTTCCTCCTCTTCCTCCTCCTCCTCTCCTCTCACTCTCCTCCTCCTCTTCCCTCCTCCCTCCTCTCTGCTCTCCTCCTCCTCTTCCTCTCCCCTCACTCCTCCTCCTCCTCCCTTCCCTGGCTACTGAGCCCCCCCCCCCCTCTGTACCCGCCCTTCTCCCCTCCTCCTCCCCTTCCCTGTGCACGTGCCGTTCACTTGTACCGTCACACTTATGTGAAGTTCGTGAGGTGGGATACTGACTGACGAGCTCAACAGAAAAGGATAAAAATATAAAAAAAAGAAAAAAAGGATGGTGGAGGGGAGCGGAGAGGTGGGGGTAGGGGAAGAGGGTATGTATCTGGGCGGGGGGGGGGGGGGGGGAGGTGGTGATATGTCGTGAGACACTGTCTGTGTAAGTTCGAATGTCCGACATCGTCACCACGTTCGTTTCCCTGACCACATCGACAAAAAGAAAGATAGAAAGAAGGAAAGAAAGAAAGAAAAGAAAAGAAAAGATAAGAGCAAAGAAAGAAAGAACAGAACAGAGCAGAGCAGAAAAGAACAGAAAAGAAATGAGGACCTAACCTTTCCTCCGGAAACCTTAAGTACGGCGAGGAAATGTCTATAGTCAATAACAAACAGCACAAAAGGTACCTTCATCGTTTCGATCAAGTATTCCTCTGTCAAAAAGCAAAACCAAACCCAACAAATATTTCTTTTTAAAAGAGAGAAACATGTCTAGAGTCAATAACAAATAGCAGAAAAGGTACCTTCCTTGTTTCTGTCAAGTAATCGCCTGTCAAAAAACAACCCCCCCCCCCCCCCAAATTTTTTTTTTTAACAGAAAAAAGACCCAAAAAAAAATACTTTACCATTTCTCTCTTCTGTTTTCTTTTTTCCTTTATCTGAAAGCGTTTCCGGGGTAATCATTTTTTTTAAATTGTAAACACTTTTTTCCCCTTGGGGGAAAATTTCAACATCACACAACTCAAAACTACAGTCCTCCACAACATGAAAACCCACACACAGTTTCTGAAATTGATCCACACACAACAAAACTCCGCTTTCGAATTCTTTGAAACCGACAACAACTTTCAAAATGGACACAGAAAAACGGGAGGATTAATCCCGCTCTCGGCTGCGTTTCTTTTTCTCACACGCACACACACATCCGCACAGGTTTTTGTGACGATGTGTGCGAGTGCGTGCTTGTGGCATAATAGATCAATCTGCTGAGACCGGTGTACACGGCCGACGGTAGTCGTCGACTCGTTGCGCAAGCCGCTGTCAGAAGGCGCCGCCGC
>CM065730.1:54823536-54828536 GCA_033310375.1 Conus canariensis
TAATTTAGTATTGGATATCTTTTAATCTGTTATCTTGAATATTCAGTGCGCATCATATATTAAAAACAAATGTACATTAAGTGGTTTATCATCATCTTTTTCTTTATCAATTTGAATGTTTATTACGTCTTTAAACTGTTCTCCCACTCCCATGCAACTGATTATCCTCTGTTGACCTTAGGTCAATCCATAAACGTATTTCGTGTTAAATATTCATCAATGTCTAACACTGTGAAGGTGTAGATCTTTAGACACAAGGTCTACTGTTGGACTTCTAGACCTCCCCTCCAAAGAATTTTCTTATTTCATCAAAATGATGATAAGGTTTAAGCCCGCTACGTAGACTTGGTTAGGATACCCTCAATTGAACATTGTACTTTCGTTATTTTAGGATTGATAAACTTTTCACTTTGTCTTTTGAATGGTTCTTCATCTTCACACAGCAATAAAATACCTTTAAGGGATCTTGCTGCGGCACTAAAACTAAAGTTCCATATAGTGTCTGCCCTGCTTTTAGGATATTTAGTTGATGAATCACTCTTTCGTAATATATTGCTAATTTGACTGATATTGTTGCTCAACAGCCTTGCTAAGTTAGGGTTGCTAACGATGTCAAACTCTAACGAGATGTCAGAAATGCTGTACTTGGAATCAAAGTCTGTAGATTTAATGACAACGTTTGTATTCATTAAAAGTTAGTTCATATGACAATCTGTCTTTAATGCTCCTTGAATGTATGGCGGCATGCGCTTTTAACAACTCAAAATCTAAGGTATAAGAAAAGCGATTTCCATAAGCAAAACTTACAGCTTGATACTTGTTGCCCGGCTTTAGCGTCTTCGGCGTCTATTCTGTGTTTTAGTGCTTCGGTTATTTTCGATTCCTTGAAACGCAAGATCGGCCCTTTCATTATCGGTTTAGCCATAGATCAGAATAGATTAGAAATATGTCTGCATTGTGTAAAGAAAATATTTTCTTGCCCCTCAAGTTTTTTAGAAATTTTCTTAACGATTGCCCGTCCCAGATTCTGAACTACTGTCCTGTTTGCGTCTGTTGCTGATTCGAGTTCTATTTTGAAAGTAAGACGTGCAGATCCCGGCACAATCACTTCATCTGCTCTAGGTCTGGAAATTTAACAGTAAGAATTTGATCTGAATCAATAGTAGATGGATTATTTGGAACAATAATTTCTGTTTATTTCCCTTCACGCCAAAGGGCTCTTTCAGTCTTCTATGCGGGTCAAGAATTGAGCCATATGGCTTGTGACATTTTTTTATAAAACAAAAATAAATTATTTTTTAAAACATGGCGGCATTGAAGATTATGATGTTTTTGATCCTGGAGACGACATGAGTGAAATGACACCTTAACACATCCATTACAATCAATTGCGACAATGAATTAACAGAAAGTAAGGTCAGATCATTTTATCAAGTTTAGGTCAAGAACCTCCCGAATTTATAGACCCTAATGATTTTGAAACAAAAGATGACCATTTGTTTGTGAGAAACGACGAAGGACAACTTGTTCGCTTACAACTAAACCAGACCATCAAAGTTTTTAAAAAAGAGTACAATTAGACAAAGGCTCAGTGTGAGCGAACAAAATCGCCTTGGCATTACTAAACCAAAATTAGATAGGGAAGCATTGCTAAACTTCAAAACACACTAACAAGAACTCCCAACAGATAACCAAATACAAAACATGGAACTTAAAGATTTAAGCCAACAGCAAAACAAAATAATAGAAGCAGAAACCAGTTTTTCAGAAGAAACAGTATTAAAAAACTATGCACGATCCGCCGCTACCTAGGAGAATAACGGCCCTTGATCATGCTTTGAGAAGCATCAGAGGCGAATTAACAAACAGTTTAGCAAAACTGGGTGAAACTAGATGAGCATAAAAAAGAGAAAAGAAAAACTAGTTGAGGCTGATGACCACAACTTAGCATGATGTTAAAGAAAGAATAACCCGAAGACTAAAAGATCTTGAACAGAGAGATCAGCAAGACTAGAAGTGTTGTCTACTAACCGAGAACAAATTACGAACTCAAGTGAGGCAGAATAAGAGAACATCCAAAGAATTTTATTGAAGACACGACGCTAGCAGAACGAATAAGAACACTGTTTAGAGAGCAAGTGTCACATTAGCAAGTGTTTAACAGCCTTAGGATTTGCAATAAGTACACTGGTGTTGGCTATTACAGGCGGCGGTGGTGGGGGAGCATTGCCACCAGGACACCATCAGATAAATCATGGGTAAAAAAAACAACTTGATCATCTTGCAAAGTTTATTAAAAAAATTAGCCACTAAGGCCATAGACTCTTTACCTGGCATATTTAGGGGGGATCGTTAGCTGGCTTTTGTCTGCTGCAAGTAAAGTAGTTGGCTTTATGGCTGAGCACTTATGGACATTAGTTGCCTTAATAGTTGGGTTACTTTTCATAAAATAAAGACCAAGTAATCCTACAACAGTTATCCAAAAACAAGTGCTGTCTTTTCATATTCATGGTCATTATTTCTTGGGACCACAGGGATTGGATGGGTTTTGAGGGGGGTTTGGGGGGCTCGAGGATGGTGGGCTTTTTTTTTATTGCTATTGCTGGCTTAGAATTTATGTCGTTTTTTCCGACCTTCTCTTCATTGCCAGCCACAAGGATTTCATTATTATAGTTTATTATTGTTCCTATCTGAAGTCTGAGGTCAGA
This sequence comes from Conus canariensis, assembly GCA_033310375.1. Taxonomy (NCBI): domain Eukaryota; kingdom Metazoa; phylum Mollusca; class Gastropoda; order Neogastropoda; family Conidae; genus Conus; species Conus canariensis. Next base: position 54,826,245 of record CM065730.1, read on the forward strand.
AGGCAGCATGTATAAACCAGTGCCGACAGCAAGTCTACTTTCGATCTTGCGTATTGCAAAATTTTGGTACCTTTTATACTGAGGCAAATCAATTGCGATTTAATTAGAATCCTTAAATTGCTAAATATGTTTTTGGGCGTCAAAGCAGTAGAGGATCAATTATGTTTGATCTCGTTTGTGCCTTGCGAACTAGCAAACACCAAACATAAGTACGAATAGAGTCGTTTTATTCGTTCTATTCCCGCTTTTGTTAGGCCCTTAGAAGCGTCCAAAATAAATGTTGTCCATGCTGTTTTATGCTCTTGCTCTATTGACCCGAGGTGAACAGTTGTGCCGAAGAGAAAGATGTGTAAGGAGGTTCCAATCATAGTTATACTTTCTGTGCACGCCCCAAAAATAAAGGGTGCCTAAACCATGATTAAGATCCAACTTTTGTCTAAAGTCTGTCTTTGGGTCAATATCAAATTCGTTACAGATCCTTTCAAAAGCCTTGTAATCTATTCTGTTGCTGAATGGATTAAACGTTTTGTCATTTGGTAATGGCGCTTGCTGTTCAGATAAAATACGTCTGAAGGTGTAATAAAAATGAAATCTATTACACTGACCTCACCAAAGGATCAGGATGATTTAAATGATCAGTATACGACACTCCACACCCAGTTGAAGCACAAAACACAGCAAAGTTTAACTGGTTCTGATAAAACTGCATCGGATGACTGAACCACACTTTCGGGATGTAGTCGTTTTTAATAGGAGGGTTAAGATATCTGTTCAATGGAGTTACTAACCTTTACTTGAAAGGCGTCAGTCTGAGTCACAGAAATGTCGGGGTATTCAGTTGTTATATCTTTAGGACTGTAGTGCGGCCCACAGAATATTTTGCATTAGTATATTTGAATGCACATCATTTTTAAATTTGTTTTAAAATGTTTGTAACAAAAAACTCAAGACAGTCCTTCGTTTTTAGAATATGCTATTGATAATAACTGCGGAACCCAAAGGGTCGCACTCCATGAAATTTTTTACAAAGCGTATGGTTTATATAACTGAATCCAAGGAGAATAATAAGATTAAAAAATTTGACATAGAGGAAACTTAGTTAGCAGTTAACCATACCTGATGGTTATACGGGTTTTGCTCGCTAAAAGAAGCAATGAGTAACTTCAACATACTCTCAAACTTAACAATGCCAAATTTGAAAATAATGTTGACATTCAAACCTGAAGAAGAAGAAGTAGGTTTACTATTTGATGGAGAAGCTAGCTAAATTGTTAGGCTTTGCAACTGGCGATAAAGCCATTTATGTTTTAGAGTTGCACCAGACGAAACTACTTATAGGGAGAATATTCCGCTCGATCTTGCATTACATTCATTACTCTATGTTCATTTGGACGAGCTGAGCACTGATGAAAACTTATATGATGGAAGGCCCTCAACTGTTTTAAGAGCTCTTCCATCAGGGAAAGCTGCATATTGCGATTATGAATATTATACAATTCCCTAATTTACAGTTTAAAAGATTAGCTTGTGGAGGGTCAAATCATTTAATATAAAGATCACAGATAAAACAGGAAAGTCGTGAAGTGTGATAACCTGCACATTGTTTTGAAATAAAATAATAAGGTGTACTAAAAAATAATGTCTCGTGGGCCAGAAGAATCAGGAGTTACATTAGCGCCTGACAGGTGTGTAACTTTAGAATTAAAAGACCTTGCAGACGTTGAGGACTTTGAACCAAAACGGTGAGATAGGCACTTTGTATGTTTTGAGTACACTAAAGATGGTTATTATAAACGCAAAGAGGTTAGCGACAGCAAAAGGTTTCCTAAACTAGAACAACTACGCAATGTAGAAGCAAATAATGCGGGTCAGTATGAATATAAAATAGTTCGAAAACTGACAACAAATGGCACTTAGAACCATATTTAGAATGGCAAAAAAATTTGAATTCTTAAGCCCATTTACATTTTTTGACCGTCAAAAAAGTTTCAGAAAAGCATTGAACTCTGGCCCTTTACATGTAAGTCTTATGCCAGAGGACAACATCGGAGAGAGATCGAAATAAAGCCGTTTGGGGACAAACAGTACATCCTCCACAGAAGAGAATCGGTTTTAAAGAAAGCTTCTACAAAATTACAGTTTATTCCACGCACAAAATTAGGAGACACGTTCACAATGATATTTAAAATTTCTGTCTTAAAAGATGAGGCAAGAAATGGAGCTCTGGGCGTCAGTGACAATCTTATAAAAGGAATTCTTATTAGCTGGCAAAACTTAGACGTTGACAAACTT
>CM065730.1:54833536-54841036 GCA_033310375.1 Conus canariensis
AATCATCCTATTCTCGATCTTCCCGTATAAGTTTTGGTGCATCAGCGTATTATTTTGAAAGGAACATGGGGGTAGTAAACACAAGCATAGAAGAAAAACAAAAAAACAAAAACAAAAAAGAAAACGAAAAAAGTAAGAAAGAACAAAAAAAAAATAATAGCAGAGAGCATGCGCCTGTTAAGCATCAAAAGAATTCTTTCATGCATTGCGTGCCGTTGAACCCCCAACCTCCACCACTACAACCACAGCCCACCCCACCCCTTCTTTCTCCGCCACCTCTACCCCAACTCTATGCTTCCATCCCCCCACCATCCCCTGCACACCCTTTCTCCTACCCCACCCCTCTCTCCACACACACACACACACACACACACACACACACACACACACACACACACACACACACACATACACACACACATACATTACATACATACGCACATACTGAAACCCTATTTACCTGCTTGGTTGTTGAACAGTGAACCGTCGATGTCAGTCTTTGAAGACGTCATCTCTAACGAATCAAACATTTTTGAAGTTGTTCAAGGACTGATTAAGACCCAATTGGACATTTACTTTAACGTCTATGTTATTTTCCCCATCTTGGTGTTAGTTGCTTATTTAGTGTTTCTTTTAAAGTTTTGGATTCAGTTATGTGGTGGGTTTTTTTTTTTAATTTTATCTAGGCCTAATTGCATCATACATACCTACGTACGCCCAAAATCAACACCAACCATTCGCATGCATACACCCCAAAACACCACATGCACACACACATAACACTTACATACTGTCTAAAATCACTGTTGGGTGGATAGACGTTAAATTAAAGAACGAACGCACACACATCCCTGTGCCTCGCCGCGCCCCGGCCCTCCATCCCCACCCCACCCCCACCCCACACCTCCTACTATCTCCCCCCCCCTCTCCACACACACACACGCGCGCGCGCGCACGCACGCGCACACGCCCCCGCACACACACACACACACACACACACACACACTGCCGATGGGAAATTCAAGATGACCAAAGAAAGCGTACAAAATGTTATGCGATGTAGACGTAAGGAGCAAAACGAACTGGGCTCCGAGAGTGAGATGTAAATGTCCAGGAATTTGATTTAGCTACTCATGGTCAAATCACGAAGGGAGGGGAGGGGTGGGTGGTGGATTTCATGATTTGGGCGATTATGGTTGAAATAGGGGGAGCAGTGCGAGGGGGGGGGGGGTGTAGGTGCGGGGAGAGGGCAGAAGATATCAATGGGTTTATGCGTATTTTCGCACTAGTCGGGTTGAATGTCGATAGCAAGAATGGTAAGAGTCACGTTCAAGATAGAAGGTTTTATTTGTTCGGGCCAATTAGTTTTGATTCATCGTTTCTTTATCTACGATTGATAAATATCTTCAATACGGTTTTGACGAAGTTTAGATTTGGAATTTCCGCTTTGTTGTAGTACATCTTTATAGTTACAGACCATACAGACCTGTTTCTGTTTTATGCAAAATGCCTCAAAAACATGATTTCACTTCGTGTTTGATGTCATGTTTACACGATTTGAGATGCCTGTTAATACCCCTAGAGTATAGTTAGGCAACCATCCCTGTTCAGACTGTACATACTCATACCATCCACTTATGAAGAAATGACATCGTGGTCAGCAGTTGATTCGTATAAAGCTTTCAAAATCAGGAATAGTATATGCTGGTGGCTGATTGTTGTCTCTAACATTTCTTACACTTTGCTACTAGTGTTACATGTCATTGAACGTATGTCAGTACTGATTGTTTATAGTATTCCCTCAAAGAGGGGCTACATCCTGTCCGTCTGTCCGTCTGTCTGTCTGTCTATCTGTCTGTCTGTCTGTCTCTCTCTCTCTCTCTTTTGTTGTGTGTGTGTGTGTGTGTGTGTGTGTGTGTGTGTGTGTGTGTGTGTGTGTGTGTGCGTGCGTGCATAAGTACGGGCGTGCGAGCGTGTATGAATGTGTTAAACAGTACAACCTCGAGATTAAAGGACAAGACAAACAAATAAACAAAACGAAAATGTCGCCGGCGGTCAGGGGAAACGGGTGGAAGACTGAACTGTGGATGGGAGCAGGAAGTGGGGGGTGGGGGGTGGGGGGGCACATTTCATCATAAAATGACTTAACTTCTCCTCCCACCCACCTTCACCCCCGCACACACATCTCCTGAAAATGCCAACAGTCTTAATAAGTTCCAGGAGTGGAAGTGAGTTGGGGGGGATGGGGGGGAGGAGATAAGGGACAAGTGTGCAGTAGGTGTGGGACTGAATCAGGGGAAGAGGGGGGTGGGGGGTGGGGAAGAAAGCAGGGGCCAGCAACTCAGACAACTTGGACACGCTGATTCTCCTGTCTTCCTTTCTCCTTGTGGACTGTGGGGAGCAAGAGTGTGGCTCTGATGGAGGAATGTTGTGTGTGTGTGTGGGGGGGGGGGGGGGGGGGGGGTGGTGTGTGGCGTGGTGGTGTGTGAGTGTGTGTGCGTCGTGCGTGGTGTGTGTGTGTGTGTGTGTGTGTGTGTGTGTGTGTGTGTGTATGTGAGTGTGTTTGGGGGGGGGGGGGGAGTAAGGGAGGAGGAGGAGGTGTGTGTGTGTGTGCGTGTGTGTGTGTGTGTGTGTGTGCGTGCGTCCGTGAGTGCGCGCGTGCGTGCGTGCGTGCGTGCGTGTGTTTTGTGCGTGTGGTGTGTGTGTGTGTGTGTGTGTGTGTGTGTGTATGCGTGCGTGTTTGTGTGTGTGTGTGTGTGTGTGTGTGTGTGTGTGTGTGTGTGTGTGTGTGTGTGTGTGTGTGTGTGGACAGATAATCAGAAAATAGAGCAATCCGTTGTAAAGTCTTGTACTGCAGGCATAATCAGTCAAATCAACGCTGACACTAGCAGAGAAATGCGTAAAACAGCCTTACTCCGGAAGCCCTGATGGTGGACCGGATGATTAAATATGGCAAATGAGCAGCGGTTGGAAACAAGCGCACGTAAATAATTCTTCCATCATGTTGGACTTGATTTAGCAAAGATTGATTCCAAACTTGAGGAGGTGTGTGCTGATGTGAAAACATTCACTCTGTCTCCAACGTCCTGGGGCGGGTCCATGGAAGCACGTTCTTCGTGAATAGAACAGAGTGTTGAGCGGGGCTTCAGGCGACTGTTCACACCTGGGTTGTGTTGTCTCCATCCAGAGCGTTCTGGAAAAAGTCTGGCGCTTCGTCAGGGCAATAACATATCTGCTGGGAACCGCTTGTAAGAAGAAAGTCAAAGGACAGCTTGACAGCGAAAGGTCCCTCAGAGAAGAAATCCCGGCTCAGGCAAGTGTGTCGACCTGAACTTCCTTACGCACTAAGCCGGGCAGCCCCCAGGTCGTAACAACTTGATGCCATTCTGCCCTCAGAAATATTTGTGACCATGCCGGGATTTGAACCTGCACCTCCCTGGATGGCTGGGCGTCTCAGGGCGTTGACGTTTTTGACGAAAAGTCTTATTCACATCATTACCGGACACCTGTTCTAAGTTGGGAAATTTAAGCCTTATGTAATTGGCTTTTGTTCCTCCTCAAGCAGATCCAGCTAGAACTCTGTTCAGCTGTCTCTTCCATTACCTTCAGGGTTGTGTGTCTTTCTTCTTGCCAGAATTGAAGTGCTGTGCTATGAGATCATAGGCTCCTTCTTCTTCTTCTTCTTCTTCTTCTTCTTCTTCTTCTTCAACGTTCCAGTATCTGGTAGCGTGTTAACTCGTTTAACCCTGTTGGGATACTCACACTATACTCGAGAGTATAGTCAGTTCACTCCGATTTCGTTGTGTGCAGAAATGTGTGGGAAGAGGTTGTGGAAAAAGATAGATAAAAGATACGGTAGACAGAAAGGACAATAGACGACAGTACAGCAAAGGAGGAGACAAGAGTTACTGAGAGCGAAAGGAAAAGGGGACGTTACTAGCACAGAATGTCAGAAGGAGGTGGAAGCATTTGTACAAAAGACCCCCGGTATCCCCACGGGGGACCTAGGCTCCAACCTTTTTGGCAGGACATTTTGCCGAGAAACTAGATTCCTTCAAACTGCTGACTTGCTTGGCATACTTTTCACCACTGTCATTTGGAGCTTGCTTCAGTTTGCTTTCATAAGACACAGTGGGTTCAATTAGAATGGTCAGTTTTGATTAACTTGAGCGGAGCGCTGCAGCTGGTCTCATTTCACTCTTCCTGATGGTCTCTGGATGGTTCTCCCATTCTGGAAGATCTGTTGTGCATTCCCGGTCATCCACTCCATCCCGTAAACCCGCGTCCATGCTCTTGCTGTCACAGGTTTTTCAGACCATGATTTGTGACCCGCTGCCGTGTAGAAGGACGTTGCCAGAGCTCTGGTGGCTTAGTATTTCCTGTGCCAAAGGCAACCACCAACCACTCTCCTTAAGCACTTGTTTGTCACTCCTTCTTCTCCAGAGCGTTCTTCAGCAAGTTCCACGCTCTTTCCGGTGTAACGAAAAGTTTTAACTCCCCGAATGGTTTAACTCCTAGGGAGTTAAACTGTTCATTTGTGAATTTTAACTCCCTGGGAGTTTAACTAGAATGTAAAAAACTAACTCCCTCTGTGTTTCAGTTTGACTCCAGGGGAGTTATTCAGACATACCATCAGAATGACTCCCACCCACCACACACCACCCACCTCCCCGCACCTCGCTACCACCCATCTATCTTTTATATATATATATATGTGTGTTGTGTGTGTGTGTGTGTGTGTGTGTGTGTGTGTTTGTCCTACACTAACTTGCCAGATCAAGACTTGTCAGGTAGAATTGTTTCCTTCGATATTATTGGTTTCTGTGAATTAGTCATGTGTCCTGAATTTTATTGAAAAAGTGTGTTTTTCTGATTGGCTGGCCGACTTTCGTTTTTAGTTTGGCACACGCACACCCCCACACCTGTGACGAGTTACTTGACAACTTCATCAGTTCGGTCCCAAGCAGCCACCCTCTTGTACAATTTGTACAAGAGGGTGGCTGCTTGGCACCCCCCCCCCCCCCCCCCCCCCCCTTTTTTTTTTTTTTTTTTTTCTCTGTCCCCTGTGTCTCACACACAAAGTTTCTAATCCATGCCAACCCTTTTTCTCCTTCCTTCTCTCCCAGATGCAGCGAGTCAATACAAACAATTTTACGTCACGTCGCGACTACTCGTCATTCTCTCCCCACCTTCCTTACCCTCTCAACCCCCCCCCCCCCCCCCCCCCCCCGCCCTCACTCCCTAATCTGGCGGCATGACAATGAAAAATTAAAATTTTTCCATTTCTACACCATTTGAGTGTAATGGCCTACACTTATGGGTGACTGTTTGATAGTCGCATAGATTCCATGAGAGAGAGAGAGAGAGAGACAGACAGCCAGCCAGCAGCCAGCAGACAGACAGACAGACAGACAGACAGAAGAGAGAGAGAGAGAGAGAGAGAGACAGAGAGAGACAGAGAGAGACAGAGAACGCCAAAGACTGAAGGCACAGTATTTCTACCAAAGGCATCAAACCATTAATTCATGTATTTACAGACTTTACATACAGATTATATACAAAAAGGCATAGTAAAATGTCAAGGACATGCATAGATGAGCACATGAATATGTACACGGATATTTCCTTTCCCTATGATGATGATGATGAACATTAAATCCCTTTCTCCATTCTCTTACAGAAAGACATCTGGGAATGGGTGGGTGGGGAGTCATCTTAGTCATGATCAGATTAACTCCCCCTCTGTTACAAAGTAACTCCCTGGGAGTCAGAAAACACGTGTACACATTAACTCCCAGGGGAAGTTATTCTAAATTGTGAAAAACTGAACCCCCTTAGTGGGCAGGGAGTTAAACTTTTACACACCTGGATTAACTCCCGGGAGTTAATCTGGATATAGTACAGACTAACTCCCAGGGGGGTCATTCTGTTACAGGGTGGGAGTTAAGTCTGATATATGTACAAAATGACCCCCCCCCCCCCCCCCCCCCCCCCCTTAATGTTTTCAAGAATTTGTTGAGACTTGTACAAAAAAAAAGATTTTTAGAACATTTTGAAGTTTTACTGAGTGGAGTTATTTTGGCACAGGGTGGGAGTCATTCTAGTTTAACTCCCGGGGAGTTAAAATTTACATATGAACAGTTTAACTCCCTGGGAGTTAAACCATTCGGGGAATTAAAACTTTTCGTTACACGGGCAACTCACGTTTGCAGAGAGCACTTGAAGCGTCCTGTATTCGTAACGTAAAGTAAGATAATGTTGCTTATAGCCCAGCCGACCGCGAAGGGCCATATCAGGGCTGTCACTGCGTTGAAGTCAACTCACAAGTAAAAAAGAATTTAAAAAAAAAACAAAACCTTCATTCACAAATCTTTTAAAATACACACAACAAAAAAAAACGCACCGGACATTTTGTTAAAAATCTTTCTTCTGTAAAATCTTAGATCAAATTAAAAATATTGATCTTTCAGAAATTCAAAGATCACATCGGGTGGGACATCTCTGAACAAGGTTTTCTTGGAGTCTGCCGTAAAATGTTTATATAAGTCTTACATCATGCAACTCCCAACACACACTCTACAAGAATAATGCTTCACTGTGTGGGATACATAACATGAAATGCACCACGGAGTTCCTTCCAACTTTTAAAAGATAAGAATGGATGTAAAAGGAGTGGCCTGTATGCAAACGGCACAAGACTTCTGTAGAGGTTCATCAGTGTTATTCGTAGAGAAAAACAAAAGACGACGGCGACTGTTGTAGGATGCTGTTTTCCATGTTTGAGCATGCATTTCGGATTTTATATGCATATCTGTTCAGCCATGATAATACCTATTTACTACTTATTTTAGGGACCATTTGATCCTGCTATTGTCCTATGTCGTTCAAAACGGGAAAGAAGATCCTGGTTGACGCCACGTGAGTTATCTTTGGCAAGCGCTAGTCGCTGTAAGAAATTTCTCTCTCTCTCTCTCTCTCTCTCTCTCTCTCTCTCTCTCTCCTCTCTCTCTCTCCAGGAGATTTCTTAACTAACAGACGAACGTTTATATGCTTGGACACTTGAGTTTCTACGTCAATACACACACACACACACACACACACACACACACACACACACACACACACACACACACACACACACACACAACACACACACTACTTTTGCAATCACCACCGCACAAAGTGTGTGTGTGTGTGTGGTGTTTTTTGTACATACGTGCGTGCGTGCGGTGTGTGCGTGCGTGCATGTGTGTGTACGAGCGCGTGTCTGTGCGTGTGCGCCTCTGTGTGTGTGTTTGGGAGGGGGAAAGACTGTTTGTATTTGCATGTGTGTGTGTGTGTGTGTGTGTGTGTGGTGTTGTGTGTGTGTGTGTGTGTGTGTGTGTGTGTGTGTGAATGCGTACATGTATAGGTATGTCGAGAGAGAAGGAGAGAGAGAGAGAGAGAACAGAAGAGAGAGAGACTTTGTGTGTTTTGCGTGTGTGTATGTCTGCGTATCTG
>CM065730.1:54853536-54861036 GCA_033310375.1 Conus canariensis
TTCCTCTTGTGGTCTTGATCAAAGGGTCATGTATGAAGAGGATACTGATCAGTAACTTAGTCTTCCCTGCATCATGTGACGGTTAACAAGAGAGAAAGAAACAAATTAAAAATAAAAAAAATAAAATAAAAAGGTGTCGTGTTAAATTTCAGTTAACTGCATTTTTTAAAAAAATAGAGAAGGAACAAGAAGAATGGAACGGAGCAGAGAAAGAATCGAAGAGAAATTTCAAAAAAAAAATAATAATAAATTAATAAATAAAAAAAGGAGGACCAAGAACGCCTGGAATTGATTTCAAGTAATTACAATTTTGAAAAAGCGGAGGGGGAAGACACAAAGCAAAATAAAACTGAATTAATTAATTTTTTTTTTTAAGTGAACCTTGAAGGGCAGCCTAAAAGATGCGCGCACTTCCGCTCAGGTCGAACGAATCTTGTTTGAGGGGAAGTAATTGTTGGTACGGACTAAAGGAGTTATTTCCCTTATTATTATTTTTTTTAAATAAATCAAGTGTGTGTGTGTGTGTGTGTGTTGTGTGTGTGGTGAGAAAATTTTAACATTTCACGAAAATGCATTACTTCGAAGAAGGGTATAATTATCTCTTCGTGATAGTAAATGCTCAATGAAAAGCTGGTGATAATTTCTATGAATAATTTGAACAGATCCTAAATTAACGTTTCCCTAAAGAAGTAATAGCTGGTCCCCCTGTACGTATCAATTTTGCAGAGCGATTGTGTGTGCTGGATAAATTACTGGAAGACGGAACAAAACGTGACAGGAGAGAGAGAGAGAGAGAGAGAGAGAACGAAGCCTTATTGTACTTTCAATTGCTTGCAGGTAAGAAAAAGCAAATATAAATAAATAAAAAAAGGACGACTGACAGAACAGAGAGAGAGAGAGTCTTAATTTCCATAACTCATCGTATAGAAAAGGGCAGAGACAGGGAATAGAAGAAAGACAGAAAAAAAGAAAGAGGACATCAGTTCCCAATTCTGATTATTGGCATCCAAAGAAAAGAAAGAACGGAAGAAGTCTGAACAAAAAAAAAAAAAAAAAACGAAACGAAACGGAAAGAAATGCGAGAGAAAAATACCCCGGTGTCGATTTCAATTAAATGTTTTCGAAAAGGAAACTGGAGAGAAGAAAAAAAAAAAAAAAAAAGAAAGAATAAGACTGATATCCCGTGTGTCCAATTCTTCACCTCTGAAATATCAATAAACAGTTAGTTGTGTCACGTGGCTGTTGCATGCTGCATATTTCCATGCTGACCTTCGATCATTTGCAAGTCGTATATACACGGACGTGGTTCGAGCGGTGGTGCTGTGCTGTGTTGTGTAGAACAGATTGTTCCAATGTGTAACTCTGTGTGAAATGTCGACTGAAAGCGTTGTTGCCATAGCATTTTCTTTTTCAATGTTCTTTCCACAGTGGTTTTCACAGGTAAACTAATAGACAAATAGGAAGAAAAAAAAAGAACAGAAACAAAAACAACAATTAAAAACACATGAGCGCGCGTGCGCGCAAAACACACACACACACACACACACCACACACACACACACACGCGCGCGCGCGCGCACGCACGCACGCACGCACGCACGCACGCACACACGCAACCACAACACACACACACACACACACACACGCACACACACACTCGGGGATGGGGGTGGAAGAGACCGACAGACGGACAAAGACAAAGACAGACGGACAGACAGAGACAAAGATGGAGAGGCAGAAACAGAGACAAAGACAGTCAGACATACACAGAGAGAGAGAGAGAGAGAGAGAGAGAGAGAGAGAGAGAGAGAGAAAGGGATAGAGAGACATACAGAGAGAGAGAGAGAGAGAGAGAGAGAGAGAGAGAGAGAGAGAGATTCAGACATAGAGAGATAAAGAGAGAGAAATCCTGGTGAGAAAAAAAAAATCTTAAGTCATAAATAGGATTCCTCTTGTGAAATCCTATGGAAAATCCATTTTGATGAACAAAAGAAATTACGCTTAAGTGTTACTGTACAGTGGCCGCGCACTCAGTCCAGGATAAGCATCTTCAATGTCATACATCAGAACCTACTGTGGCGATGAACGCACGCAAAACATCTTGCACACACGTAAAATCCCATCACCAAGAGAGGGCCAGTTTGGCCGTTGGTATGGATGACACGCTACACATAGCACGCACCCTGCGTAAGAAATGGAAAGAATGAAGAAAGAAAGGACATTAAGTGAACGATACTGACTGGATAACACGGGAAACGACTGAATGAAGCGCAGGCTGGCAGCCCTTCAGTCGGCACTACCCAGGTAGGCAGCCCGTTGTGTAAACGAATGTGGATTGTAAAGCGCTTAGGGCTTGGTCTCTAGCCGAGAATAGTCGCTGTACAAGTATTTAAACAACAACAACAACAACAACAAATAATAATATTCTTGTGCACATTTCGGTCTCGATTTCTCCTTCATGTCCAGTGTCTGTGGTGACTTAACTGCGTGTGTACGTGCGTGCGTGCATACGTGCGTGTGTGCGCGCGTGTGTGTGTGTGCGTGTATGTGTGTGTGCGTGCGTGCGTGCGTGCATTCGTGCGTGCGTGCGTGCGTGCGTGCGTGTGTGTGCGTGCGTGCGTGCGTGCGCGCGTGCGTGCTAGCGTATGTCCGTGCGTGCGTGCGTGTGTGTATGTATGTGTGCATCTTCACAGGCACTATCGCTGGGGAAGGGGGGAGGGGGGGCTGGAAGGGGGAGGGGTTGTGTCTTGCGTATGTTAAATCAGTGCCAACGGTTCTGTCTCCTCAAGACACAAACATTTTTTTTTTTTTTTTTTTTTTGGTCTTATAGATATATAACGCACAAAAATTCGCCGGGAAAGCATACCTTTCGACTCTCCTATACAGCTGAACATGCATGTACAATTGGTTGAATTCCCTTTTAGTAACCGTAGATCGCTGATCAAATTTGGTAGGGGAGAGAGAGAAGATAACGGAAACAACATTTGTACAGAATGCATGATGGGAAGCACTGGTGCTGGATTTCATTTTCTTTTTGAATGTCCTAAAAGTGTTGTACTTCGAAACACTCCGATATCCAGAAGAAGAAAAAAAAAACCTACGCTCCATTGTCGATGCTTGATTAACGTAATTTATCAAAATCTGGGAGGCGGAGGGGTGCGAATTTAAATAAGCAAATTTACAGAAACTAGGAAGGGTCTATTAACTGTTCGTTTATTCAAAACTATTTGGAGTCCTCGTCTTTACTGTGTTTTGTCTTCTCGTTGCTTTAACTGTTGCTGTTAAACGTGTTATAGTGTAACAAGGCAAATGTTCATTTACGGTTTTATTAACCTGTACATAACTTACTTTCTGAACAAAATCAGTTCTATTTCAACTGAAGAAAAAAAAGTTCCACTTTAACTTGTTCGGTATGAATCAGCCCATCTTATTTCATATCGTATATTCCACACCCGAAAAGCGGCAGAGAAGTTGAACCTTGGTCTTGAAAACTGAGTCTGAATGCCAGGTAAAGGGTTCAGCAGCAGCACGGAGTCAGCCCTTGGTAGCTAACCTCATAACTCACCAACACCTGCAACAGGTAGACCGTAGAAAGGCTATGCAGGGAGCGGAGATACTTGCTCAGATCGTACAGAAAGATGAAGCACACAAGGGCATAGTGCACGCAGACTACTGGTACACGTGGACTCTATGTATACCACTGCTGCTTGGATCCAGGGACAACAACCTATGGAAACACCACTGCTTTACTTCCCTTTCATGCGGCTCTCCCTTCGTTCCCCATCGTTCATCGTTGCTGAGGTCAAGGTCGGTAGGACAACCCTCAGTCATGTTCTCATGCCTTTTTTGACATTTCATGCGCCTCCGTCTCCGTCCACACTAACTCAGCTAGTTTCTAATTCCACCATATTATGACCGTGTCGTGACAAACTTTCTCCAAATTTAAGTGAGAACACGTTTGTTTTTGGTGTTGCATCATCATCATTCTTCCAGCTGAATTTTTGTCTCATCCACAAAAATGTTTCATTTTCAAAGTGTCACTCAACCCTCACGGCTGTAGAGTTGACAGTCAACGATTCTCTCCCTTTTGTAATACCGTGAAGAACAGGTTGTTGAGAAAATGAACAAGATCACTGGTCCCGCCGGTCGAATGGAGCAAAGCGTGTACGCAACAAGACTCCAAAGAGGGACGGGACGTTAACCTCATCAGCTAATTCGTGTGCGAACAGGACACCCAGCCTCGTCTTTGATCGTTCATTCTGTTGATGTGTATAAAGTCTGTCAGTTTATTCTCGCCGAGTGGACATATATGCGGAATGAGCATTGCAGATTTTGCCGAGGATTATGCCTAGTCCGGTGGTGAATGCAGAACGGGGTACTGTTTGTCCACCCTGTCTACAACCAGTGAGAAACCCCTCGGTCGTGACTATGATGGAATGGACACAGGCGTCCGTTTTATTACAGCTTGAAGGCGGTAGAAGGAGTTTAGTTCAAAGCTGGCCCTCCATCATTTCATTATACAAAATTACGGTATGTGTGTGTGTGTGTGTGTGTGTGTGCGCGCGCGCGCGCGCGCGGTGTGTGTGTGTGTGTTGTGTGTGTGTGTGTGTGTGTGTGTGTGTGTGTGTGTGTTGCGTGTATGCGTGCATGTGTGCGTGCGTGTGTGTGTGTGTGTGTGTGTGTGTGTGTGTGTGCGTGTGTGTGTGCGTGCATGCATGCGTTCGTATGTCCGTGCGTGCGTGCGTGTGTGTGTGTGTATGTATGTGTGTGTGTGTGTGTGTGTGTGTGTGTGTGTTCGCGCGCGCGCGCGCGTGTATGTGTGTGTGTGTGTGTGTGGTGTGTGTGTGTGTGTGTGTCCGAAAAAGAGAGGTGATCTGTGTGCGCTTAATAATATAATATTGCAGCCATACGTGTGTGTGTGTGTGTGTGTGTGTGTGTGTGTGTGTGTGTGTGTGTGTGTGCGTGCGTGCGTGCATGCGTGCGTGCGTGTGTGTGCGTGTGTGTGAATATGAGAGAGAGAGAGAGAGAGAGAGAGAGAGAGAGAGATTTGAAAACGACTGAATTTTCCCCCATGTTAAAATTGCCCCTCTCCCCTCTCCACTTCCTCCCTCCCGTTCCTTTCGGCGAAACCCTACACGGAAAAAGTCCGTACGGCGAAAGTCCATGCCTCCAGTTACACAGCCAAAGACAGTTTGTCAGAATTAGGTCCGCGAGAGCAAGCCTTATCGGTAAGAAATGACCTGCTTAGAATTTTATATAGGTGATTGTTTTTTTTTCAGTCTCTTTGAAGTTAGAAAGTGGTTACTGACTTTTAGAAAGTCCCGGGCAGCTAGTCAGAACAAGATGGGTTCGTCAGGAAGAACTAATGAGAGAGAGAGAGAGAGAGAGAGAGAGAGAAGAGAGAGAGAGAGAGCGATTAAGACACAGTCTGTCCTAGAATCTTGGATCGTTGGCAGGAGTTATTACGGATGTTCAGCTGTATACATAAGTAGATATTAAGCTTTGATTAATCACCTGTTGATGTATTCTGAGCACATCAACAGACAGCGGATGGACCAAGTTGTTCATTTAATGTATTGCCGTTCACAGCTTCGTATACTGGTGAACCACTCTTCAAACCCCTCTCGCTCCCTGTCGGGGCCCGAGCCAATCAGGTCAGGTGACCATCCCTCTTCTGATTGGTCAATAACGTCGAGCGCAGTTCAGCTGATTGGTCAAATATTGGTCCCGGCTAACTACTGACCCTCACACGTGCGAGGGTCGCCAAGCCAGGCACACACGTGATCAGCTTGATCAATAGTTGGAGAGTGTGACGAGCTAGGAAGAACTCCCTGTTAATCTGGTCCCCAGGAGAAAAAAAAAATTAATAATTGACTTCAACAACGACAAGTTAATTGGAATACCGTTTCCGTAGAAAAAAAAAGAAAGAAAGAAAAAAGAAAAGAAAGAAAGAAAGAAAATTTAAATAAGAAGAAATTTTCAGGCCAGGAAAGTGGTTTAACTGTTGGAGTTGTGCAAGGTTTGAAACACGTCTTTACAGCACGCTCTTATTTGGGATGTGCTCACCACGTCGATTTGTACGAGAGCAAGATTGAGGTGAAATAATTGTTTGTGTCAACTGAAGACATTTAACATTTGGAACAGCATAGACATCCTGTGCCAGTGGTAGCTGTTGGATGTCAGTCCATCACAGAATGTGTATTTAGTGTCTGGGTCCTAGAGCTTCTGATCGTAATGAGACCTAAAAGAAAGAGAGAGAGAACAGACGGAGAAAGGGCTACCATCTTAAAATTCTGCAGACTCCAGCATTTCACCTGTAGGAAAGAATCAAATGTCTGGCATGCGTAGCAATAACAAACATGCACTATAAACCTTTTCTCTCCCCTCTTTTTTTTTTTCTTTAAATTTCGGTCACCAAAACGTTCATTGTTTGTCATGGAGACGATTGAGTAAATCTGTTAACGATGGTTGCTTTCTGTGAGCTAAACTGCAGAAAGATCAGTATCATGAGTGTGTGTTTGTGTGTGTGTGTGTGTGTGTGTGTGTGTGTGTGTGTGTGTGTGTGTGTGTGTTTATTTTCAAGATTTTACGCGAAGACCTAATCCGGCCAGGGAAAAACAAAACTCATCTTTGAAGACCATCTTCCCGGAGGACGTCCGCTGTCCTAGGGGCTATGGCGTCAGACTCCCTTTCTAAGGTCTGGGGGTCGACTCCCGCTCGAGACAGTCAGACAGGAAGAGATGTTCTCCTCGGACTGAACACATGCGTAGACTTAAGCCCTCTCTATGTCCGTCCGGTGAGGCTTTAAACCAATGTCCCGTGCGTGAGCGTAGGTTTAAAAAAGATATCTTTCACGTACGTTAATTCTTACATCATCTTGTGGACAGACCTGAGTCGCCTGTCGTCTACCGATGGGGTGAATGACATGGACATAAAACACATGCACGCTCATGCCGTCTTGCCACATTATCCCCGGAGAAGGAATGTGGCTGCTTTGATGCTGAGGGGGAGGAGGGGGTGGGTTAAAACGGTTTCACACGCGAACATCTCACCAACGGTCAATCTTGGAATTCTGGCTGGGAAACGAAACAAGAAAGATTGATGTATGTTTGGTTTGGTGGGTTTTTTTCACCATTTGATGCACCCATGTCCATCAGTCCTTCTGCCTCAGAAAGGCAGTCTTGCCCCCCCCCCCCCCCCTCCTCTGTTCCCTTTCTTCCTTCCTTCTTCCCACATATTCCACTTTCTCGCACCTCCCCCCCCCCCCCCCCCCCCCCCCCCCCCCCCATCCAAACAAACCCCTGCTATCATGTTAGTGAAACGCTGCTTGGGGTTTCATAGACAAGGCTGTGGAAAACGTATCATGGCACACGAGCTTTAGAAAGAAAAGACCTCTTTAATTCTACGTCTCTAAGTCGTGCACATTTTTTTTAAAGTCCTAGAAAGATTTCGTGACATAAAATTGTTTCTAAAACATAGATAGAATGCTCGAACGTACAT
>CM065730.1:54866036-54873536 GCA_033310375.1 Conus canariensis
AGGGCCCTGTCAGGAAAGAGATTCAACCCGAGTAAACCAGTCAAGGACAAGAACGGGAAAATCATCGCAAGCGACGAGGAGCAAAGAAGAAGATGGGTGGAGCATTTTGAGGAAGTCCTCAACCGACCACCACCGCAAGCAGTGTCCGACATAACACCAGCAACAGAGCCCCTCAGCATTAACACCAACCCACCAGCCAAGGCTGAGATCATCAAAGCCATCAAGTCCTTGAAGAACGGCAAGGCAGCGGGTCCGGACGGCATCCCCCCTGAAGCTCTAAAGACCGATGCTGCAACAACAGCAGAAATGTTGCTTCCTCTTCTAGCAAAGATATGGGAACAAGAGCAAGTGCCTGCCGACTGGAAGCTTGGTTATCTGGTGAAGCTTCCCAAGAAAGGCGACCTTTCCCAGTGCGGCAACTGGCGAGGAATCATGCTGCTGTCCATCCCCAGCAAGGTGTCCACAAGAATCATCCTGGAAAGAATAAAGGAGGCATTAGACAAGGAGCTGAGAGCAGAACAGGCAGGTTTCAGGCAGGACCGGTCATGCACGGACCACATCGCAACGCTGCGTATCATCATTGAGCAATGCGCAGAGTGGCAGTCTCCCTTGTACATGACCTTTATCGACTTCGAGAAAGCATTCGACAGCGTCGACAGGGAGACTATCTGGAAGCTGATGCAGCACTACGGAATCCCACAGAAGCTCATTAACATCATCAAGAAGCTGTACGAGGACTCAACCTGCCAGATCATCCATAACGGGAAGCTGACCAATCCCTTCGCAGTGAAGACAGGAGTGATGCAGGGCTGTATACTGTCGCCGACAATTTTCCTGATCGCCATAGACTGGATCATGAGGAGAACTACAGAGGGCAGCAACACCGGCATCCAGTGGACCTTCACCAAACATCTAGAGGACTTGGATTTTGCGGATGACATCAGCCTTTTGTCTCACAAACAACAACACGCCCAGGCCAAGCTAATCAGACTCGCAGAGGAGGCAGAAAAGACCGGCCTAAAGATCAACACCAAGAAAACAGAGGTGATGCGGATGAACAACCGACTCAACCAACCACTGCAGCTACACGGAAAGGACCTGACGGAAACAGACCGTTTCGTCTACTTAGGAAGCGTGGTCAATACTGATGGCGGCGCAGACGATGACGTTAAAAGCCGGATCAACAAAGCAAGGGTAGCGTTCAACACCCTGCGACCCATCTGGAACTCCAAAGCCCTATCCCAGCGCAGCAAAGTCCGCATCTTTAACACCAACGTCAAGGCAGTCCTTCTCTATGGAACCGAGACATGGCGGGTAACCAACACCATCACCAGGAAGATACAGACATTCGTCAACAAATGCCTGCGCCACATCCTCAACATCAGGTGGCCGGAGAAGATCTCGAACGCTGACCTATGGAAAAGAACCAGCCAGAATCCGATCGACCAGGACATCAAGAAAAGAAAATGGGGCTGGATAGGCCATACGCTCCGCAAACCCACAGACAACGTCACAAGACAAGCACTAGAGTGGAACCCACAAGGAAAAAGGAAAGTGGGACGGCCAAAACAGTCGTGGAGAAGATCCGTCGAGAGCGAAGTGAAGGAAGCCGGAATGACATGGACTCGGCTGAAGAGAACAGCCCAAAACAGAGTCCGTTGGCGTGGTGTTGTTGCGGCCCTATGCTCCACTGGGAGTCAACAGGACTAAGTCAAGTAAGTCAAGCTAACGCCTGTCTCTCCTTTGCAAAAAAAAAAAAAAAAAAAAAAAAAAAAAAAAATCACCTTTCCTCAGTTTATTGGTCAAGACAATAGATTCATAAAGTCAAATAGATTAAACCAACGGGATTCTGACTCTCTGCATCACAGGCGCACTCGTTTCACACCTATGTTTTGACATTTTTTCTTATGACTGATGTGGTAAAATTGCTTTGGGCGTGTGTGCCCACCCGCTGCATCTGTCCCATGAAAACGTGCGCAGTCGCTCTCGCTGAACGCGAGCTGTAAACAGCCTACTTCCTTTGCAGGTTGTTGAGATTATTGTCTTCTGCCACCCGAAATATTGACAAGGTTGTATACGCAGCAAAAGTTATCAACGCTTTTTTTTTTTTTTTTTTTTTTTTTTTTACTGTTTGGAAGATTTGCAGTCAAAATGTACTTAAGTGTGCCATTCAAAACCCTCAGATTCGCTCAAGAAACTCCATTCCGTCACGTCAAACACGTTCCATCGTGTTATTTATACACCTGTCAATGCCAAAAGGTCTCTGCTCCAATACGGAAGAAACTCGAACCATAAAGTTATTTATGATCTGCCATTCACAAAACGACTTCACTCAAGTCAAAAACATAAAATGCAGTCCATCATGGGTTTTTTTTTTGGTTTGTTTGTTTGTTTTTGTTTTGTTTTGTTTTTTTCACATGGCTTTCAGTCACGAAAGGACCCACCTACTGCGGCACGCAAAACGCAGTCGAACTATTTTACAAACCAGTCACACATCAAAGGGAAACCATTCTACTCTTTAAGACACGAACCAAGATGTCATTCATAACCTTACCACTCACAAGGAGATTCCATTCGAGTTCGTAAAACCACAGTTCTACAACTTATGTGTAATTTATCTGCTCCCTCAGAGAGCAATCAGTCCATTGTAGTACGCGAGGCATCATAACTCAAGATGTTACTTATAACGCTGTCAGCTACTCCCAAGACTCGGTTCCAATGCGTGAGACACAATCCATTTGTATACTATGCCACTCAAAAAGTGCACAAGCACTGCAATACTTGAAACTTTATGTTTATAACAGTTTCAACTTAATCTCAAGCTAAGACACAAGAGCAAGCTTTGCTTATAATTGAAGTCTATGTCAAGGTACCCATGTGGCACATGCGACCGCCCAGTCACTTGGGACCAGCAAGGCGTAGCCTGTGAGGGTTGCGGACAGTGGTTCCACACATCATGTCAAAGCATAAACTCCGCTTCCTATGATGATTTGTGTGACCCAGAAAACAGGAACGTTGTGTGGAAATGCGTTATCTGTGATTGTGCTAATTACAGCTCTACCACATATGACTTGTTCGGCATCGAACAATCAGCCCGTGCATCAGTCCTACAAGACAAGTCCGATATTGAGTCCTTTTCTCCCCTCCATACTTCCACTCCTACCAGAGCAAATAGACAAAACAGACAACAAAATCGCCCCTTGCGGTTTCTGAACATTAATTGTCAGTCTATTACTGGTAAGGTCCCTGCACTTCAAAATCTTCTTCTTAGCACAAAACCTGATGTTGTCATAGCTACTGAAACCTGGCTGAACGAGGAAGTGAAAAGCAGTGAACTTTTCCCGCAAAACTATGAAGTTTTTAGAGCGGATCGTAACAGAGATGGAGGAGGTGTACTGATAGCAGTCAGCAAAAGCCTAACCTGCCATGAAGTCCCCGAACTAGCTGTCCCGGAATGTGAAATCATCTGGGTTAAAATCAAACTCAAGGGCGCAAGACAGCTCCTCGTCGCATCCTACTACAAGCGTGATATCAGCGATGCAGACAGTCAAGATAGATTCGAGATATCTGCCCAACGAGCTGTGGCCACTGGAGCTCATATCGTTATCGGTGGGGATTTCAATTTCCCAGCCATGGACTGGGCCAATGTCAGACTGAAGTTCACCTCCAGGTACCCAGTCCTCCACCATAAGTTCATTGACACCATCCAAGACCTCGGCCTGGAACAGATGGTGACCTTTCCTACAAGAGGAGAAAACACCCTTGATCTGTTCCTCACAAATCACCCCTCACTAGTCCCAAGGGTCGAAAGCATGCCAGGACTCTCAGACCATGACATCCCATACATGGAATTCCAAACTCATCCAGTCCACCAAAAGCAGACCCAACGGCCTGTCCTTCAGTACAACAAGGCCGACTGGCCAAATCTACGTAAAGCCACGATACAGCTGTCAAACGACATTACGTCAAAGTATAATGACCAAAACAACTCAGAGGAAGTCTGGACAGAGCTGAAGGAAAAGCTCCACTCGGCAGTCGAGGCACACATCCCAGTCACTACTCGCCGACCAAAGAACAGCAAGCCATGGGTGGAGTACTACACCAAGAAGCTGATCAAGAGGAGAGACAGACTGTATAAACGATGGAAAAAGACTGGAGATGAAAAAATCCACTCCAAAGTCAGAGTCCTCAAACGCCAAGTTCAGCGCAGACTCCGTAGAGCCTACTGGTCCTATACTGAAAACCTGATCTCTGACAGCCAAGAAACAAAGCCTGGAACGAAGAAATCATTCTGGTCATACATCAAGTCCCAGCGCACGGAAGCAGCCAGTGTCTCTCCACTGAAAGTAGCTGGTAAGCTAGCTACTGAACCCAAGGAAAAGGCAGAAATACTGAATGCACAGTTTCAGTCAGCATTCAGCAGCAAGCTGTCCTGTTCACCAGAAGAACTTGAGTCCTGGACTGACATGAGCCCAGAGCCTGAAGGACCTACATGTGACCACATCCACATCTCAATAGCGGGAGTTAGAAAACTGTTAAAAGGCCTAGACCCGAGCAAAGCCCCTGGACCAGACGGAATCACCCCTCGCCTCCTGAAGGAAATTGGTGATGAAATTGCCCCAGCTCTTACGCTTCTCTTCTAGTCCTCCATAAATACGGGCATTGTACCAAAAGACTGGAAAAGGGCAAACGTCTCTCCGGTGTTCAAGAAGGGTGAACGATACAGGCCTGAAAACTATCGCCCCATCTCCCTCACGAGTGTGCCATGCAAAATCCTAGAGCACATTGTGGTAAGCACAATTATGGGATTTGCAGAGGCAAACAATATCCTGCGTGAGGAACAGCATGGCTTCCGGCGAGGTAGATCCTGTGAAAGCCAACTGCTGGGGCTTGTGGATGAGCTATCCTACAATATGGAAAAGGGAAAACAATCAGACGTCTTAGTGATGGATTTCTCAAAAGCCTTTGACAAAGTCTGCCACTCCCTTCTAATCCACAAGCTCCGACATTACGGGATCACTGGCCAGGTCCATGAATGGATAAAGAACTTCCTGGCAAACCGACAGCAGGCAGTGGTAGTTGATGGAGCTTCTTCAAAGGCCGTCCCAGTAGAGTCAGGAGTCCCCCAGGGATCAGTCCTGGGCCCAGCCCTTTTTCTCCTCTACATAAACGACCTCCCTGAACAACTCTCCTCAACAACACGGCTCTTTGCAGATGACACTCTCTGCCACAGAACTGTAGTTTCCCCCCAAGACCAAAGGAAGCTACAACAGGACCTGGACCACATGGCAGCCTGGGAAACAAAATGGAAAATGTCCTTCCACCCAGACAAGTGTCAAGCCCTCCACGTCTCCAGGAAGAAAAACACACTGACTGGCACATACCATCTCCATGGCCAAAATCTCAAAAGCGTCGAAGAGACAAAGTACCTGGGGGTCACCATTTCCCAAGATCTTAGCTGGGACACCCACATCTCCAATATAACAAACAGGGCAAACAAGACCTTAGGGTTCCTCAGGCGAAACCTGCGAGTAGGCTCTATTAACATCAAGGAAACTGCCTACAAAGCCCTAGTTCGCCCCACCCTAGAATATGCCTCACCTGTCTGGGACCCCTACACTGCCAAAAACATCAACAACATGGAAAAAGTTCAACGCCGTGCAGCTCGATGGGTTGTGAACCGCCACCGTCACACCTCAAGTGTCGATTCCATGCTGACACATCTACAGTGGTCCACCCTGGCAGACAGAAGAAGAGCAGCAAGGCTGACCACCTTCTTCAAATACCATCATGAAGAGGTCAGCATAAACACCCCATTCAGGCCTACACCAAACACCCCAGCACGGACTACAAGACAGTCTCATGGGGAGACTTATCTTCTCCCCGCCTGTAAAACCAACTACAGGAAGTTTTCTTTCTTCCCAAGGACTGTCAGGGACTGGAACAGCCTGCCTCCTGAGGTTATTTCCTCAACCTCAGTGGAGTGTTTCAAGTCCCAAATCTGACCAACCAGTGCCCTCCCCCCCACTCCCCCACTACCACCCCCACCCCACCCCCCATAAGTTCCACCCACCCCCCCCCACCCCCCACCCCCGGCTGTCAGTCCTACATGTCTATGTCAACACCCTGTGGAAACCCCCCAAAGTTTTTACACACATCAGAACCATCAAAATGATGATGGCGGATGTTCAAAGAAAGAAGAAGATTTCTTGCGGTCATTGCAACACCAAGCTGCTCTGTAAGTTGCTGGAATGGTGCTTGGTTAAAGTAACCAGATAGATAGATAGATAGATAGATAAATTCCAAGGATAAGTACCGAACACCATTCCAGCAACTTACAGAGCAGCTTGGTGTTGCAATGACTGCAAGAAATATTCAATTATAAACAAAGCTTGCTCTTATGTCTTAGACTGAAGAAATAGGGGGAGATAAGCATTCATATCTGCAGTGGTAGATAATTCTGCCTAACTAACAGTATGTGCTTGAGTGGGTGAATGGGGAATAATAAATTCTTCTCAAAATGAGCCTTCAGCAAGCTTATAGTCTCCAAGGGGAGACAATCTCCAATAGGGAGGAAACTCACTAACATATAACTCCTGGTCAGATACCGGTATTTCGAAACCTGATTGTTTCTCCTCAGTGACCGCGGAAAGTGGTAACCTGACTCCTCTGCCTTTTAAAGTCATTTTTCTAACTGCAAAATCCTGTCGGGGCATACAAGAGAGAGAGAGTGTGTGTGTTGGGGGGGGGGGGGGGGGAGATAAGAACAGAGACGAGCGATCATGCGTATAAATATACTCAAGAAGGGGCGGACAGGAAGGGGATATAAAAGTGTCAAACCCTCGGCACTTAAGAAAAAAAAAAAAGAAAGATACAAAGCATATAAACGTACTCCCAGTTTATCTTGAATACGCGTGAGATATTCCATAAAGAGGAAAAACCGTTTTGGGCCGTTATAGCCGTTAGTAACGGCTATTCTGGTAAACATGGGCCATCATCTGTGACCCATAATGAACATACCTTCAAATTTTCAGAAAGATCGGCCAAATACTTCCTGAGATTTTCCGTAAAGAAGAAAACTGTTATGGGCCGTTATAGCAATTAGTAACGGCTATAACAGTTAAAATAACACATCGGGCATCATCCGTGGCCCATAATGAACATACCTACAAATTTTCAGAAAGATTGGCCAAATACTTTCTGAGATATTCTATAAAGAAGAAAAACCGTTATGGGCCGTTATAGCCGTTAGTAACGGATATAACGGTAAATAAAACATCGGGCATGATCCGTGAACCATAATGAACATACCTTCAAATTTTCAGAAAGATCGGCCAAGTACTTTCTAAGACATTCCATAAAGAATAAAAACCGTTATGGGCGGTTATAGCCGTTAGTAACGGCTATAACAGTTAAAATAACACATCGGGCATCATCCGTGGCCCATAATGAACATACCTACAAATTTTCAGAAAGATTGGCCAAATACTTTCTGAGATA
>CM065730.1:54891036-54923536 GCA_033310375.1 Conus canariensis
ATTTTTCAGGCTTTCACGTTCTTAAATACAGCAATCGCATTAAGTACATGACTTTCAGTTGGCGCCTTCTTTATGCACTGAAAACTTCGAAAAGAGAAACTACCTCCCAAGCTGGGCAACTTCAGTATTGGTTCCTTTCTACGATGGTGATGTTTCATACAGTTGAGAGGTGGACTGTTTCATGGGGGTGAGAGTTCCATGGAGTCTCTGCTGGTTTCTCCTTTGAGGAGAGTATGAAGTGCTGTGTTGTTCCATTTGGCTGGGGATACTGCCGCTGTACGGGGTGTCCTCGTCTCGCTCTTGTAGTCTGGGGTGACGTGACTTGACCGGGTCTTTGCTTGCGTAAAAGTTAACAGTTAAAAAAAAAGGGGGGGGGGGGGGGGAAGCAGCTCCCAGCTCCGTTCATTTGTGATAACTGTTGCGTTTTTCTTGGCTTTAGCACGTGTCAAACTGCATAACAATGCAATTATCGTACTTCAAAAAAAAAAAAAAAAAAAAAAATGCTTCAAACTGTCAAGTCATGATCACATTTGAACACGTGAATACCAGTTCTTTAACTGATCACGCTTTCTGTCCTCTGAGAAGACCGACTTTGGAAACTCAGGATTTCAGATGATATGACCTTTCACTTCTCACCTCTAACAGTTGAAACCCTGAAAAGCCAGGGGTATGGATGGAATTACTTCTGTGACCTTTCACTTCTGACCTCTCTCCGTTAAAACCGTGGAAATTAGGGGTCTTCGAAGGAATTATTTCCGTGGCTTATCGTTTCTGATATGGCACGTTCAAACTGTCTAGAACGTCAACGTTTCAAACCAAGATTCTCGAAGTCAGCTCCTCTTCAGTGTTCTGTGCTTTTTTTTCAGTACCTCTTCAGCATCTCATTAATTGACCCCTGACTTCCATCAAATCAGTTACTAGTCCTTGATTTCTAGCAAATCATTGATCAACCCTGGCTTCCAGCAAATCAATAATCCGGCAAATCAATAACCAACCCTTGAGTTCCGGCAAATCAAAAACCAACCATTGAGTTCCGGCAAATCAATAACCAACCACTGAGTTCCGGCAAATCAATAATTAACTATTGAGATCCGACAAATCAATAACCAACCCTTGAGTTTCGGCAAATCAATAACCAACCCTTGAGTTCCGGCAAATCAATAATTAACCATTGAGTTTCGGCAAATCAATAATTAACCATTGACATCCGACAAATCAGTAACCAACCATTGAGTTTCGGCAAATCAATAATTAACCATTGAGTTTCGGCAAATCAATAACCAACCACTGAGTTCCAGCAAATCAATAACCAACCATTGAGTTCCAGCAAATCAATAACCAACCATTGAGTTCCGGCAAATCAATAACCAACCATTCAGTTCCGGCAAATCAATAACCAACCATTGAGTTCCGGCAAATCAATAACCAACCCTTGAGTTCCGACAAATCAATAACCAACCACTGAGTTCCGACAAAGCAATAACCAACCCTTGACTTCCAGCAAATCAATAATTAACCATTGAGATCCGACAAATCAATACCCAACCATTAAGATCCGACAAATCAATAACCAACCATTGAGTTTCGGCAAACCAATAACCAACCATTGAGTTCCGGCAAATCAATAATTAATCATTAAGATCCGACAAATCAATAACCAACCATTGAGTTCCGACAAATCAATAATCAACCATTGAGTTCCGGCAAATCAATAATCAACCATTGAGTTTCGGCAAATCAATAACCAACCATTGAGTTCCGGCAAATCAATAATCAACCATTGAGTTCCGGCAAATCAATAACCAACCTTTGAGTTCCGGCAAATCAATAATCAACCACTGAGATCCGACAAATCAATAACCAACCCTTGACTTCCAGCAAATCAATAATTAACCATTGAGATCCGGCAAATCAATACCCAACCATTAAGATCCGACAAATCAATAACCAACCATTGAGTTTCGGCAAACCAATAACCAACCATTGAGTTCCGGCAAATCAATAATTAATCATTAAGATCCGACAAATCAATAACCAACCATTGAGTTCCGACAAATCAATAATCAACCATTGAGTTCCGGCAAATCAATAATCAACCATTGAGTTTCGGCAAATCAATAACCAACCATTGAGTTCCGGCAAATCAATAATCAACCATTGAGTTCCGGCAAATCAATAACCAACCTTTGAGTTCCGGCAAATCAATAATCAACCACTGAGATCCGACAAATCAATAACCAACCACTCAGTTCCGGCAAATCAATAGCCAACCATTGAGATCCGGCAAATCAATAATCAACCATTGAGTTCCGGCAAATCAATCTTCTCACACTGAGCAGCACGAATCGTACTGGTCTAACAATCAGCCAGGGCACAATTCATACAGTGATCCGGTTACCCATGTAATCTCTTGATCTTGATCTTGATCTATAGTCGATAGGGCCACGCTGTGGCATAACATCGACGGAAGAACTTGGGGAGAGCACAACAAAAAAAAAAAAAAAAAAAAAAAAACCTACATGTTTGATGGTCTGACCAGCCAGCCCACGTTCAGCGTGCACTGACATGATGCCAAGCCTCTGCAGCAGTCATGGAAAAGGGAGGAAGGGAAGGGAGTGGGGGGGGGGGGAAGAGGAAGGGGGGGGGAGGTGGGGGAAGGGGGGGGGGGCTGGGAGGTGTTTGTTTACTTCTCTCTGGGGGGCTGTTGGAGGAGGTTCTTGAATTCCTCCACAGTCCCTGCAGAAACAACACTGTTGTCTAAGTTGTTCCATTCCCTGATGGTTCGTGGGAAAAAGCTGTTCTTGAAGACAAGTGTTGTAGTATGCTGGATGTTGAAGCAGCGCTGGTGGTTCCTTGCGTATTGCTCCACAATGTTTTTCCTTTCTTGATGTTTCGCTCTTGTGGGTCTTAAAAGTCTTTTGTTTTGGACAGGCGTCAGGTATTTATCCGCCTCTATGCCAGGAAGATGTCCTTCGATGATCTTAGATAAGAAGGTGAGCCGGTGTTGTCGTCTTCCTTCCTGCAGCGAAGGGAAGCCGATGTCCTGTAGCATAGCTGTGACACAGCCTGGGTTTCGGGACCGGTAATCTCGCTTTATGTATCTGGCTGCTCTGCGTTGGATGCCTTCTATCCTATCCATTTCTCCTTGCGTATATGGGTTCAGACAGTGGAGCTGTACTCTAGAAGGGAGCTGACAAGAGAGACATACGCTGTTTTGCGGCAGGCTTCAGAACAAAAGCATAGGTTCCTACGAAGCATGCCCAGGCTGGCGCTTGCTTTCTTGGCGATCTTGTCTATGTGAGCGGACCAAGACAGGTTTTCGCTTATTTCAACTCCAAGATAGGGGTAAGAGTCCACTTGCTGTAGGATGTGGTTGTCCAGCTGGTAGATTTAGTCTATTTTTTGTTACCAGCAGCTGATAATGATCGACTGGAGTGTTTAAAAAACAGGTATGAACGAATCACAGAACATGAAGACACCCTCCCAAAGAAAAACCTCATGCCAATCTTTTTTTTTTTTTTTTCATAAGACAGCAGGAAGGAGTTGATCACAGAAACATGCCTCTCTGTGTAGACAAATACGTGACTCTTCATCACAAAATGCGCCTGTGATCATCAGTTCTTCATTTTCAGTTGTATTTAGGACAACGCAGATCGCATCCAGACCAGGCAAGCAGTAGGCTATGAGGCACGTCTCTTAAAAGAAATTTCCTCCCTCTGCAAACTACTTTCAGGACAACGGTTGTGTCAAATTTTCACATGTTCTCAAAGAGAAAGTTCCAAGAAAAGCTTTTTCGAATATGGACTATTCGTGTCTTTAAATTGTATGCGCTCAACATTGAACAGCAACTTTTCAGATCAAAAACCGCCCCAAATATGCTACGTATCGTTCACAGTCGTTAGATGAACGGTCACGTCTAGCGTACTCAGTGATAGGAGAGGAAGAGAGGGTGTGGTTGTGTTTGGGATCGTCGGAAGGAGCAGCATGGGGTAGAGCTACTAAAGGGGCACGGAAAATAAGACAGGAAAAAGAGAGGGAGGGGTAGAAGGTGAAGGAGAAAGTGTTAAGGAGAAAGGTTGGAGACAGAATGGGAGGGAGTAGAGAGAGACGGGGGGGGGGGGGGGAGGGAGGGGGGGGCAGCGAATTGGGGGGGGGAGGAAGAGAGAGAGAGAGGATGGGAAGGAGACAGAAAGTCACGGACAGAGAGAGAGATTGAGATTCTTTACAGTCAAACTGATTCGGAATTCAGCTTGAATGTTTTGCTGCAGAGCAGAGACCAGAAGAGACTCTTGTGATTCACTTTGAAAGCTCTCTCTCTCTCTCTCTCTCTCTCTCTCTCTCTCTCTCTCTCTCTCTCCAACGTGGATTAAAAAGGCAAAAATCATACATTCAGGTGCATTTTATTGCCAGTCTTCTTTATGTGTAGAATCACAAATACGGATGAAGTACAGAACAGGAATGTGAAAAGTTGCATAAGCATATAATAAGTACACTTGCTGCGTTGTCACAAAAGTGGAACATCTAGATGACTCTAACACCAATAAGTCCTATGAGACGACTGTCATAACATCAATCTTTGATCATCATTCTTAAATCACACTAAAAAATCAGTGATCAGTCTTTCTTTCCATTGCACGTTCGCCACTTCAATAAAGAAAAGAGGTAATGACATAAAAAAATTATGCTCTTTTGACAAGTCAAGATATCACAGCCATTCAACACCATTTCAAAAGTTCACTACTTAACGTTTTTGAATTTGCCATGAACTCTCTTTTTGATCAGAATTGTCAACCATATTTCACGCTGCAGTCTATGAACATGATCAGTCATTCTGATCAATGATCTGAGATGATGCCAGAGTAACAAAGATCACTACCTGGATCTGAAAGAATCTGTGTTGTAAGCCTGTGTGCTTGTTCACAGCTGGCATCACAAAGACCAGCACATCAGCGGCCATTATGTCGACTACCTCGCATTTGTCTCGCCTGCAAGACCGATTCACA
The DNA here is from genome assembly GCA_033310375.1 of Conus canariensis. Taxonomy (NCBI): domain Eukaryota; kingdom Metazoa; phylum Mollusca; class Gastropoda; order Neogastropoda; family Conidae; genus Conus; species Conus canariensis. The sequence goes on from CM065730.1 coordinate 54,896,040, forward strand.
CCACTTCATTTCTTTCACTCGCACGTTTCATTAGACCAAGGATGGTAGATACACGTTTAGCAACAGTTCATGGGCATTGTGTTTGTCTTGATTGGTCCCTGTTTCACCGAGTAACACGGACTGATTTATTGACAAATGAATACAGATCAAAAGATCAGTTTGGTGGACACAGCAATATCAAATAAAATAAAAGTTAAAAAAAAGAAAGAAAGAAAGAAGAAAAAAAAACCAATAAATGGTGAAATGGGGGTGGCAAGGCAAAAGGAAGGGGGAGATGGGAACAATATGTGGGCCCTTGAATCGCATAGTGCAGAATGAATGCCAGATGATTAAATGGACCACCAAAAGCTGTGAGGAATACAACTTTATAAGAACAAAACATTTCACTGGCAAACACATGAACCATGAAACCACATTCTATACTGATCAGCTGCATAACAGACTAGAATATACATCAATAAACACTGACTATAGACAATAACAAAAACAATTCCACAATTGAGACTCTAAAGACTCCATCTTAATAACCATGTTTACTTAAAAAAAGATATCCAAGTAAAGAAAGAAAGCAAAAACAAACAAAAAGAATGACAACACTGGCTAAATCTGTAGTCACCACACTAGACCTGCTTAACCCTGAAACACTGGTGTGCATTTTCCCACAAAATTGAGTTGTGCATGCTCAGTGTATACTGTATTTTCAGTACAGTAAAGATATAATCTATTTTATCATTACAATTTCTGATTTTATTATTTTACTTATAAATGTTAAATGTTTCCCTGTAAAGTTGTTTCCTTTATGATTTTTACGTCATTCATACATCATTCAGATGTTACTTGTATTATGTTGTTTTCTCATTAACTCATTAAGGTTTTTAAACGTCAGTAAAACAATATGTTAATCTGACAGTAAATGGTTTCAGTCAGTCAGTCAGTTGTGCATACTCTCAGAGGAGAGCAGGCAATGTAGAATTTGCCAGAATCCAGAATCAGCAATACTGCTGTCGATCTGGCATGTAGCTGCAAAGAGAGTACATTCTCTTGAGAAAGAAAAAAAAAAGACTCTTCCTTGACCATCTCCATGGCATACTTTGGAACAAATTTCACTCTCCTGGCTCATCTTTACTCCATTATTTTTTTTTTCACAGACTTTCAACCCATCCATGCTCATGCACTTCAGCAAATGGTTGAGGTGGCAGGCAAATTAATTATTATGAGACTTCATACCCAACAGTTAGCATGATGATTGCTAACAAGTTCATGAATTCAACTTACATGCATTCAGTTTGGTACTCTTATGACAACAACCTGTCTCAATCTTTTTTCATCATTTGTTTTCCCGAATTCACCATAATCATCCTCTTTTTGCAAAACATGCACACGAAATATACTGAAAATCCTATGGGTAAACAAATCTGCCAATTACATTTGTGGAAAAAATACAGAACATCAAGAACTGCTGCCAAAACGACTGTGTGAACGATCACAACATCAAGTCCAATGTATAGATATGTTTACAGACCAGCCAACTGTTGAAACCACATTACGGCCGAAAACCGGCCAAAAAGACAACTATCCACAAACAAAACGAACAGCAAAAGCCCACAGACTCTCTGAAACCTACAGAGAACAGAAAATTGTTGAAGTAACAAGCCGTACCTAAAGATCTCTAAGGCAGATGGGGCATGGCCCAGGCAAGGAGTTTCAACATGTGAACACCCACCTTCTGTACCAGGTTACAGTTCACAGTTTTCATTGCTATGGCCCAGATGGTCACACAGGGCCCTTTCAGAACTATCACCACAAAGGGGAAAAAAAAGCTCATGATATAAACAAAAAGCATAGCTGCCAACCTTCTGGAATTAAAGTTCAGGAACCAGGGGATGAACGGGGGATGGGCAGAGTGAAGAGAAGGCAGGCAGTTTGGCTTTTGACTGAAAACATCTCCAGTGTTCCAGCTGACAAATCGCTGCATTGACTGAAAGCATTTCTACAACCTTGTGTTCCAGTTGACAAATTGCTGCATTGACTGAAAGCATCTCTAACAACCCTGTGTTCCAGTTGACAAATCGCTGCATTGACGGAAAGCATTTCTACAACCTTGTGTTCCAGTTGACAAATTGCTGCATTGACTGAAAGCATCTCTAACAACCCTGTGTTCCAGTTGACAAATTGCTGCATTGACGGAAAGCATCTCCAACAACCTTGTGTTCCAGTTGACAAATCGCTGCATAGACTGAAAGCATCTCCAACAACCTTGTGCTCCAGTTGACAAATCGCTGCATTGACCGAAAGCATCTCTAACAACCTTGTGTTCCAGTTGACAAATCGCTGCATTGACTGGCATTTCTACAACCTTGTGTTCCAGTTGACAAATCGCTGCCTGTAAATGCAACTGCTGTAAGTCTGAAAATCAAATTTTACAGGAGACGAAAAAAAAAACAACAGATTATTGTCCCCACAAGATATACTGCGAGCCGAGTTCCAGTACAGGTATTTTGATTACAGCATGTTTGTTTTTAGGACAATGTGATTGGGACTTGGCTGCATTATGCCCCTTGGCTTGCTCTTATAGCATGCCAAAAATCTCAAAAATGCAAAAAATTCGAGTTACGACAGTTGTATTTCCAGGCGGTGAAATGTGGGTTTAAAAAGAAATGCACATTCAATACTTGCCAAAAACAAAAAAAGACTCCCCTAGCCCCATCTTTTAAAAGAAAAAAAAAAAGTGAAATTCTGGATTTTTTTTCACCAGGCTTAGGATTTTATATTAGGGAAATTCCAGAAAAATCTGGGAGGGCACGCAGCTATGTAAAAAAGGGTGGGGTTGGGGGGGGGGGGGGGGAGGGGGAGTACGCATTATGGAAACAGCGACATCCAACAAAAACACTGGGTGCATACACTTAATGACATGGTAGGTAATTTATTGACATCCTTCAGATGGATAAAATCATGCTGTGCTTAAGACTACCAGCCTTTTCCTCCTTTCAACTTCTCACTTTCAGATTTTCAACAATTTTTTTTTTTTTTTTTTTTTGGGGGGGGGGGGGGGGGGGGAATTAATGAAAAACACATATTACAAAACGAAAGAAAATAAATAAAACCGGCTATCTGATCACACAGGCACAACAGAATGAACAGTTCGAGTCCACTCTGGCATGTGTGTGCGATTTCCACTACTTAGTCACCCAATACAAACAAAAAATAAACTACAAACAAACAAAAACACAACCACCAAGTCACTTGTCATAAATTATGACCAGGAAAAAACAAAAGTGTTTCTGAAAAAGAAGAGTAGAAGAATTTCAAGAACTTAGAAAAGAAAAAAGAGTAGACAACAGAAAAGCAAGCTTACAACAACGAGAGGCAAAATCCAACAGAGTGACAGAAAACAGGAACTTAACAAACACAGAACTTTCAGAAGACAGGGGAGTTCTCAGTACTTGATGGGGAAAAAAAAACAAAACCTGGCATTGTCAAGGGGAGGAACAGCGGAGAATGGGGGACACTGACAGTACACGAAGATGACAGTGTTCCACATCTGTGTAAACCAGATCGTTGCTGTGGAGGGCATGTCACATCAAAGACTAGGGAGTGATTCTGATCAACCTGCTGTGTTTTGGACACTTCTTTACTCTGAGCGCTTCCTTCGCTGAAACCTGAAGCCACTCCTGTTAGACAATGATTAGCATGTCAGCATGATTGGAATCCAATTCTTGTGGTTGGCAGTTAAAACAAACAAAAAAAAAACCTTTGTCTCGTTAATCCCATTCTCACTGACCTCAACCTGTAGTGGAGGCCAGTTTCTTGTGTAAAAAGTCACAACTGGAAAAAAAAAAAGGAAAAGTGAAATTGGTCACCACATTGACTGTGTACACAAAGATATATCACTTTGTGTAATTCTGGAGTAGAATGGAGTATTCAACGTATTTTGGTTTTGTAAAGTGGTGTACAACCAACAAGTGAATTGAGATTTTTCTACTTATCAATCGCAAAGAAGTTGACAGGCAAGTCATGTAGCCCAACACAACCCTGACATACATAAACAAGAAGCAAAAAAAAAGTCCCTCCCTTACTACTCCTCTCCTACCCCCACCCACCCCCTAAACCTCTACCCCCCACCCCCCCCCCCCCCCCTCTCCCCCCAGCAAAAAAAAAAAGACAAAGTTTAAACAACTCCAGTTCGACAGCCACCAGCCCCTAGAACACAAGCTGGGAGTGATCCGAACCCTACGTCACTGAGCAAATACCATCTGCTCCACCCAGTCTAACCGTGAAGAGGAACTCCGCCACCTCCGGGAAGTGCTGAGCATCTCAGGCTACCCCAAATGGGCCTGGGACTTACCAGGAAGCAAGAAGACCGCTCCCCACCCCTCCACCATGAAAACAAGCCCCAGCCTTGGACATGTCACCATCCCCTATGTCAAGGGTGTGACGGAAGCCCTCGCCCTAAGATCAGGAAGAATGGCGTGGTGGTCCACTCTAAGCCCTACAACACCATCAGAAGCAGACTAGTGGCCCCTAAGGACAAAGTGGACAAACTAGAACGATCATGGGCAATCTACGAGATCCAGTGTGGAGATTGTGACCAGACATACGTCGGAGAAACAGAAAGGAAATTGAAACTCCGCATCAAAGAACACAAGAGAGAATCATCACCAGTCGGTGAACACTTGGAACACCAGCGGACATGAGTTCTCCCAGGACAATGTCAGCGTCCTGGACCAGGAACCTAAATGGTTCCAAAGAGGAGTAAAGGAGGCCATCTACATCGCGGCCACGTCTCCTTCCCTCAACCGAGACCGGGGGCGACACAACCTACCAGCAGCCTACACTTCCCTTGTTCGGTTTTGTGACTCGAGTTCATCTCGAGATCGTGGGCACCGAACACAACTCACTCAGCGAGACATTCGGCGCTGACGAAGGCCTCTGGATGGAGGCCGAAAGCTTCGCTTCGGCAAAACTTCCTGTGTGAAAAGGTAAAAGACTGTGTTTAATCAATTAAACAAATACTCTTCAATTCAGCCTCTTATCATTTAAAACCATCTTCATCTTCAAGACAAGGAAGGTAAGTATTGCCTCTGAAGCCACACACCGAAAAAGAAAGAAAACCATCTTTAAAGGCTATACACCAAAAAAAGAAAGAACATCATCTTTAAAGGCTATACACCAAAAAAGAAATCTAATACCCCCCTCCCATCGCTTATCCCCTCCCAAAAAAAAAAAAAATCAAGTCAAAGTTTAAACAAGTGCTCTGTTTAAGCCCATTATCAGTGAAAATAATCTTCATCTATAAGCAAGACAAACAGTGTCTCTGAAGGCCACACAGCAGAAAATAAAAAACTGTTGTCTTTATTGGCCACACACGAAAAACAATATGTACCTATATACTGTCATTATTTTTTGGTAACCAAGTACCATAAAGAGTACCATCCTCTGGGTTGTAAAATCATTTCAATTCTCACGCACCAACATACATCAAAAGAAAACTGATGCACAAGTCTGCTCCTCCTTTATCAGGGTTTTCTCATTACCTGCAAATGGGGTTATATCATATGCCATTGAAATAAAAAAAAAATCAAGTACAGAGAAAATGTGATATGGTATGAATATGTTCAGTAAAACAACCAAAAGATACCCATTGAAGGAGGATGCATACAGAACAGACAATGTAAAATCTAAGACACACACTTTGAATACATCGCTTAAATCGGTTTAGCAATTTCAGGGACAACAGACACCATTTACTGTACAACCCTCAGACACAGCCCTTTGGGTCAGAAACAAGTCAACAAATTCCATGATCATCGTATACAAAACTGAAGACCAAAATGGGCCTTCAAAATTTTTCTACAAATAACAGGTTTCTTTCTAGCATTTCAATGTGACATACAAAAAAAAAAAAAAAAAAAAAAAAAACTGACATTTTGTTATGATGGCACAGTGTCGTTTAATTTTGCACTTAAACCTATGGCAGTGGCAGTACAAAGTAACCAAGTTTCATGCATCAATTCAGCCGCACACAATGTTTATATATCATGAAATCAGAGTGGATCAGGGCAGACAGCCTGACCTGACATGTATACAGAAGTAGCCATTATCAGATCCTGAACTTTTTTTATACACTGCCAGTTTGATCAATAAATCAACTGATTACACCTGTAACCAAATCCAACACAGATTTTCTTTTAATCACAGAGAAATCAACAAACTGAGACCAGCACATGCTTAAGGCAAAAAATATAAATAGGTAGATGGAGATTATGAAAAATATATATATATCATCGTCCCAACACCAAAAAGTATTGAATGCAGACGATCAGATATGAAAGGTTTTGATTGTAGATGATCAATACTAAGTCTTAAATTCAATGAGATTTACGACCTGATTTCAGATTTCAGCAAGTCACTATAAGAAGTAATTTTAAGTAAATCTTTGCTCTAATGTCAAACTGTGGATGAGAAAGTAACAGATAAAACTGTTTGAGCAAATCACTGTCACACAATTATTTCCCCATTACAAAACAACTTTCATCTTATCACATCAAACCATTCACACACATAAGCAACATCAGTGAAATCTGTTAAACACAGGGTTAAAGAGGACATGAGAATTTCATTTGTATTGACTACAATGCTTGTGTACACCATATACAGTCTTAGGATGTCAAAATTGCATGAAACGATGAGACAACATGATCGCAAGGTACACCCTCCCTGATCCATTACTAGCATGAAGTTTGGATGTTAATTTCACTTCTCTTTACAGCCAAATGTAAGAAAAAATCAAATGACATGACAAACTAAATTACCTCTGCTGATGACCAGTTTGTATGTCAAATGTTTCAACGAACACAACCACCCTGGATTTTTTTGACAGACATTACTTGTGAGCACCGTCACATCAGTCCTGATTAGTATAAACTCATCTTTGTGTGCATGATAGTTCGTATTACTTGTCATTTGTTTGATGACTTATTAGTGACCACTGCGCTTGTTGAAGCCCTGAGCGTGGTCTCCTATGCAAATCATAGAATGCAACACAGCAGGCATCCGAAAAGAGCTAATCAAACTGGAGATAACAACCCTGTCAACCCAACTATATCATAGCTAACTTCATCTTTGTGTTAAATACACTGATGGCAAACATTTCACTTGTTCATGACTAGAGAAATTACAATCTTTAACCAAAAGTTTGCCTTAACATAGAGTGAAAAGTTGTTCACCTGGAACGCAAAATTTGCTGGTGTTATCAGCTTACCTTAACAAGACTGTGTTCACTGGATTCCACTGTACATTACAATCTCCAATGTTACTTAATACAGTTCCTGACCTCACATGTCAGATGACTGCAAGTGAAACAGTTATTGATATGCTTTCACACCACCGCATGCAAATCATTGCAAACAACAGAGATTCCAACAACGACCATGTGTAAAGTTATTGCACACAACAGAGATTCCAACAATGACCATGTGTAAAGTTATTGCACACAACAGGAGTTCACACAACAACAAAAAGCAAACTCAAAAAAGTCGCATTGTTGAACTGTGTACAAATAACACCCCTCAAGTTATTGCACCCTACAGGAATTCACACAACAATAAACATGAATCCAATGAACATTTCAAGGAGCACCTTTCCTACATCCACACACTGTCGCTGATGCCAGCCACTGCACAGCAGCAGGTCTGAACCTTACCACATGGTATGAGCAGATAATGATACACTGTCTGCTCTTGTGAAATTGTCAGGCTCTGAGAGGGCTACTGGCTCCACAGAAATCCCAGTTTCTGCTACAAATAACACAATCACAGATCAAAGGACAAATGCACCAACAGACACAGTGACTACTACTCATGAATGTCGCAGGACACTTAGATCACCCTTATCAGAGTTCTAACTGAACCAAACATCAAAATAAAAAAGCCAGAAGGGAAGTGATGTACACATCTATTGCTGCAAATAGTGTTATTGCTGTCAGTGTCATGCTCATTAATATCACTCAAGGAGAATAAGGAAACAAAAACACCAACACAACATCAAAGAGTATAAATCTGCTGAAATATGGTGTTTGTGTTTTCTTTCCTGCTATAATCCAAACAACTTTCAGATAATAACTATCTTGACATGTATGGGTTTTTAGCTTTCACAACTGAGGTGCATGTATGTGCATGTGTTTTTTTCAATTGTTTCAAATGCATACTCAGAACCAAGAAAACCAACCAACCAAGAAACAACAACAAAAAGGAGAGATTATAAGCAGAAATGTCACAGCCTGCATAAGCTTTTGTCACTTCTGCCCAGCATGATGTTCAATACAATCACTGAAAGTACAGAAACTTGCTGTTCAAAGCCAACTGCCTGGAAATGCCAACTCCTCAGAAATTTACACAGAAACATGGGAGCAAAGGCTGTCCACAGAGACACACGACTCAAGTCGTCTGCGAGTTCCCTGGCCTGAGGAAATAATTAGGCTGCATCTGATCACCAATTTTCATAACCTTCACTCAAGGTAGATGAACAAACATGCTCCTTTTCATATTAACATGGTTCTTCCACTCTTGTGACCTCAAAGAAAACCACAGAAGAAAAGTCAAGGTCAAAATTAAAGTCATGTTCTTTGAGACCCTGACAGCATCATTGTTGTCAAGGCCAGTTAATCATTCTTTTATCAACAGGGGTTTCTTTTTTCCCTAAAATCTTGTCATGGTGAAATTACTCCAATATATTGAGCAATAATGCTAAAACACACACACACACACAGAGGTCAGTAATGAAATTACTCCAATAGTTTGAGAAGTTCTACACACACACACACAAACACACACGATCTGCCCTACTGTAACTTTAGTTCAGCACTCAGATGATACTGACACAATAACTCAATTAAATCATGAGCAATATCCAAATACTTCAGTACACGTCCATGTAAATCTTGATTTCAAAATGAAGAAGTTTCCTCTAATTCAGATCTGACTCTCTGTCAACTTCAAAATGCAGTTTACACACTTATAGGCTAAAGAGGGGGCTCTTAGTCAAATGATCAAAGCGTTTGTCTTTTTCCATGATTATGACAAAGTCAGAAAGACAAACCTAAAAAAAAATTACAAATAAGATGAATGAAATGTAAACCTCATAAAAATTATAAATAAGGTGAATAAAATGCCCTGCACACAAAATGTTGCCTATTGAAATATTAGTTCTCACATATTTATCTAATAACATTGTGCCAATTGCCCATTCACAACCATTTGAGCTAATCAAATGATTTTAGACAGTATGCAAGTGAGCACGGCTGTATGCCATTTGGGGAGTAGCAAAGGGAGAAAACCAATGCCAGGTGAAGGGATGACCAAAGACAGACTTCAAGCTCATCCATCGGGATTTCTTGTCCCAGCGAGCTGGCTCTTTCTTCAGCTGTTCTATTCCCTGAACACACACAATAGACAGTCCATGTTCAATTGTTCTGAGCGTTGAATGTAACTAAGAACAATCAGCAAACAGCGCTTTGAACTGTACAAAACCATGACCACACACAACAGAACTGAGAAGTCTTCAATTGTATAATGTCCTGAACATGTATAATTAATAGAACCACCAATAAAGTTTCTTCAGCAATCTTGTGTCCTGAACATGTGTAACAAAACACGTCAGACAAAGGTCTTCAAATGCAATCAGGAAGCATCTTCGACTGTTCTATGCCCTGAACATGTATAACAGAACAATCTGTGAATTGCCTTCCATTATTATATGCCCCGAACACTCATAAAAGAACAAACAGCTAACTATAAAGTTTCTATGTCCTGAACACATAAAACCGATCACACAATTACATCTTTGTGTATTCTATACTCTAAGGACATATGAGTTTATGGCAGATCAATCAGCAGAGACAATCTTCTGTGCTCTGAAAGCATACAACAGAACAATCAGTAAAACTGTCTTCAGCTATTCTGTGCCCTGAACACAGTACCACGGAACAATCAGTAAAACTGTCTTCAGCTATTCTGTGCCCTGAACACAGTACCACGGAACAATCAGTAAAACTGTCTTCAGCTATTCTGTGCCCTGAACACAGTACCACGGAACAATCAGTAAAACTGTCTTCAGCTATTCTGTGCCCTGAACACAGTATCACGGAACAATCAGTAAAACTGTCTTCAGCTGTTCTGTGCCCTGAACACAGTACCACGGAACAATCAGTAAAACTGTCTTCAGCTATTCTGTGCCCTGAACACAGTACCACGGAACAATCAGTAAAACTGTCTTCAGCTATTCTGTGCCCTGAACACAGTACCACGGAACAATCAGTAAAGACTTTTCAGCCATTCTGTGAACAGAAGGCATATAACAGATCAATCACTATGTCCTGAAAGCATATAGCGTTGTAGTCAGTAAAGATTGTCTTCAGCTATTCCGTATTCTGAAAGTATTGAAGAGATTAACCAATAAAGACTATCTTCAACTGCCCTAAGCTCTAAACACACACACACACACACACACACAGAGGACAATCAGTAAAGAGTGTCTTCAGAGTAGAACTTATACACTATATCTAACAATCTGTATCTTGTGTCTTCAACATACTGTCTGGCTTTGACACGCACATGCACACACACACACACACTGACAATCAGACTCAACAGCCATCTTTTTAGTTCACCCACTCTATGCCCTAAACACCCACTAAATAGTCAACAAGTCTTCCAATATTCATGAACATGAAGGTCTGGTCTCATAGTATGTGTACACACACACACACACACACACACGCACACTTACGCACACACACACACACATACACACACGCACACTTACGCACACATACACACACACACACACACACACACACACACACTTACACACACACACACACACACACACACACACTTACACACACACACACACCAACAAAGAGAAAGGGAAAGTAGGAACTGGGAAGGGAGAAAGGGTGAGGGAGGGAGGACTATAGGGAGTGGAGGTGGGGTGGAGGAGTAGAGGGGGGAGTATCCACTAACAGTTTCATCGGAGAAGACAGCAGACAGCTGGGACCAGAGCATGGAGCCAGTGAAGATGCCAAAGGCGATGGACTCAAACAACAGGAACACCAGCAAAAACACCGTCGTCAGGGGAGAAAACCTGGAGTCTGTCACACACATTCCAAAAAGACCATCATCAGGGGAGAAAACCTGGAGTTTGTCAGACACACATTCCAAAAAGACCATCATCATCAGGGGAGAAAACCTGGAATCTGTCAGACACATTCCAAAAAGACCATCATCTGGGGAGAAAACTTGGAGTCTGTCAGACACACCATAATATTTGATCCAGTTTTAGTTTCCACAAGAGACATGGCAGCATATATTATGCACATCAAATACCAAAATACTCTATACATAATTTTTTAAAAAAAACATATATACAGAACAATCACATTTACCCAAAATATATACAAAACACCTCACATATTCTATCTAATCTGATGTTAGCCATTGACTAATCAACTAGCATTCATTTTGGGGAATCTCTGTTTGATATACATTCATGAAATCATGGCCGCACACTGCCACATTTGCAATTACAAAGACAACCATTCATTAAAAGCTGAATCAGCCAAATGTGCTTTAAAAAATCCGGTTTTTAAGAATTTCTGGAGATCGTTATTAATCTTTTAATACTATCTAGCTGAGGGCAGCGCGTACAGCACGATTCCCTGCTGCCGCACGTTCGTGCACAGTGTTCAGTCCCTGCCTACGCACATATTTCGCCACTTTTTTTTATTTATTTTTACGGTAGCTAGACAACAACTGACAGTGTTGTGTTAGGTGTCATAGGAAAGAACAAACACTCAACTAATCAAACTTAGAAATTTCAAATCACTTACTTTTAATGTGTAGAAGCGACTGTCCATTGAAAAACATGGCTGACAAGTAAAAAAAATTCTTTGTTTACATTCTAATCCGTTCTTTTACAACACACTGTCAGAAGCAAACAGATAAGCGACATCGTGACTGTTTTCGGCGGCGTCTGCTGCAGTTGATGTTGAATCATTATTTTTGACTGCATCTTCAAATAATTCACTTTCCTCTTCTCTATCATAATTATCGATATCTCTATCACTACACTCATCGTCAGATCAACTTTGTAATATAATTTCAAGCGCTTCACTGGGCGAGAGATCGGTACCACCCCTTCGCCTGACCAACATATTTCTGGCACAGGAAATTCCAGCCGCGCTTAGTGGGAAAGCCGAGTGCCAGCCAGTTCCTTTGTTTCAAAGCTGCTGGGTCAGCCAAGTTCACGATAGAGCACTAAAAAGTACGGTCTACAACTCGCAAGGACATCCCCAAGACTAAATACAGAGCTTATTTCCCTTCAAGGAAAGTGTAGGAATTTTTTTGTTCCTGTCCGCCAATAGTGTACTGTCTGCCCGTCCGCCAGCCTTGGCTGATGCGGCTGCAAGGGAAAGAAATTCCGTCCACCACCCTCGGTGGACACGGCTGGTAAAGGTTAAGTACCATTTCACCCAAATCTCCCCATCCATCATACTCCAATAACTAACAATCCATTCTATCTGTAAAGAGCAAAGCAACATTATCATTTCCATATGGGGACTTTGGGAAGTTTTGAGTGTTTAGATGTGCCATTTGAGAACAGCTTATCAAAGTGTTTGCCCATCAGAAACATGCTTTGGTTTGCCTCGTAACAGTTTCTACATTATACTTTTTAACTCGTGTCAACCGCAACAATGAGTGACCGTACAAAGTGACCGTCCATTCAACACGACTGTAAACAATCTGATGGCAACAGCACAGCTGAATCGATCATGACAACTCAGAAGGTCATGTAGAATGCACAGGCGCCCTTGCACTTGCTTCAAACTTCAGCAGCAGTGTGTGAGATCACAAAGAAATGGGGAGTTTCGCAAACAGATCTGAGTTTTTCACAAGGAAGGTGATGGCAACCATGATTAGATGACATAAAAAATATGACCACAACAAAAACAGATACATGCACAGCAAATTATATCCACTACTAGATCCTTACATAATCTCAATGTATCATTCTAGCAGCTGCCATTTTGAACTGCATGAGAAAGCTATTTCCAATGCTCTGCGTATTTCACACACGCTTGCTTAAATGTGCTTAGAAACTTAGAAACAGTCTCCCGCGCCCAACTAATAAACACTCAAGTGAATGCAGGGCTGACTGTAACTGTTTGTATCCATGGAAGGTAACTCTAACCAGCCAAACAGACAGCATCGCTTTTGCTGCTACCATCTGACATAATACACACAGTTGCGCGATTTAGGTCGCCACTATCAGCACGAGGGTTAAACGGATGAGGTTCAAGACTGAAGAATACCATGCAGGAATAATGTGGCATTGCATTACCCAGCGACAATTTTACACAGAAATAAAGAAAGAGCTCATTTGTCAGTGAACAGGCATATCAGCAGCCTTTCCGTGTCAAAGCTCATGACCTTTATGATATTGTCGTATTTTTACCATTTCTTCATTCATGTATACATGGACAGCTTTTGCAAACCTATAATGTACTTTCTCTTTGTTCTTTTTTGTGTTTTTTGTTTCTTCTTTCTTCTTCTGTGTTCATTAAGTGTTCAAATACTGACATTGTGTGTATGCATGTGTGTCCAAGTGTGTGTGTTTGTGTGCGTTTTGTTGTTTTTGTTGTTTTTTGAAGGGCTGCGAGGTGAGGGGGAAGGGGAGGGAAGGGACATACCAGGCTTAAAGTTAAAAGCAAACTGAGCATAGCAAGATAGCTTGGCTGGCTAACTCACCCATCCAGTCCAGTCTGGGAGCAGAGAAACAGGACAGGAAGTGGGTGAAGGCCATGATGAAGGCATGGAGGCAAATCACACAGATGTACAGCTGTAACACACACAGCTTCACAATCATGAATTGACCTGGTGTGTGTGTGTGTGTGTGTGTGTGTGTGTGTGTGTGTCTGTGTGTGTGTGTGTGTGTGTGTGTGTGTGTGTGTGTGTGTGTGTGTGTGTGTGTGTGTGTGTGTGTGTGTGTGTGTGTGTGTGTGTGTGTGTGTGTGTGTGTGTGTGTGTGTGTCTGTGTGTGTGTGTGTGTGTGTGTGTGTGTGTGTGTGTGTGTGTGTGTGCGCGCGCGTCTGTGTGTGTGTGTGTGTGCTTGTGTGTGCTTGCAAGCATGCATGTGCATGTGTACATGCATGCATTTGTGCATGTACGAGTGTGTGTTTCCTCAATTCCTCCACATCACCCCCTTTCTCCATCATTCCTAAACCCCAACCCTCCAGTCAAGTAAAATTGATCCTTTACCCCTCGGCTCACGGCCTCAATGCATACAGTTTGTATCTGATGTCAACACCATGAAAAAGGTGGTCAGAAAACCATTACTGAAAGCTGGTAATATGTATGAATTTAAGTGAAGTTCTGAAGTAATCTGCTACCAGGCTCTGACCATCTTATAACCATGAAATGTCCATCACCCACACAACAAACATCCACACCAACAAATCATCCTAAACACACTTCTTCCCCACATGGTAACCCCAGTTTTTCCTTATAGCTATAAAAACAAACAAACAATTTTTTTTCAAATGCCTTGGAGATTTATATTTGTCTGGATCAGTTCTGTAAACTGAAAATGACTGTTACATTTGTCAGTAGCAATTTTGTAAACTAATAATGGATGTCATTTGTCAGTATCAATTTCATAAACTGATAAAGACCATTACATTTATCAATAACAATCCTGTAAACAAATAGTTGTTCTTTTTTTGTCAGTAAACCTGTCAGCAATCCTGTAAACTTATAACGGCTGTTTTATTTGTTAGTATCATTTTTTTTTACACTCGTAATGGTCCTTGCATTTGTCAGTATCAATTCTATAGACTGATAATGGCTGTTACATTTGTCAATATCAATTCTGTAAACTGATAGTGACATATACATTTGTCAATATCAATACTGTAAACTGATTATGGCCATTATGTTTGTCAATATCAATTCTGTCAACTGATAATGGCCATTATATTAGTAAGCATCACTTCTGTAAACTGATAATTGCTGTAACAGCATGAAAATTTTCTTAACATTACTATATCTAAAAAAAAGAATTCATATAATAACCATAAAGACATCCTAACAGATTCCTGATTTGTCATTATTGTTACTAACTGCTGAACAGCTTCACGGACTACATATACATCATCACAAATCTACAATCTGAAATGCTTGTTTCCAGTATCAGAAGTCGACCAACCGTGAAGAGCACAAAGTATTTCTGGTTGTTTTCCCCAATGCAGTTGTTGACCCAGGGACAATGATGGTCCATTTTACGGACGCATCGCTGACAGACACTGAAACAGAAATAACAGATCTGAGTAATATTAAAAACATTGAAACTTCTGTGGCCCTTCATATCCTGCTCTCATGGTGACCTCAGTTTCAATGTCATCTCCACATGTGTGGCCTTAGGTTGATTCCGTCGGGGTCGCCGGTATCGGCAAATTCATGGGGGCTGACATTGGACAGACGTGGTGGTGCCCTCTGGAGGGAGAGCTCACACATGCTAGCTCCATGACTAAGCAATTATTGTCATCAGTAGGAGGCTTAGTTGGTGGTGTCTTGCTTATGTTGGATCAAAATAGGCGCCACTGAACACCACCAAAGTGACTCAGCACCAGTGCAGTGTCTCCTCCTGTGGGTTGCCTCTTGACAGCTTGACACTGACTGCTCTCTATGGATTGCCAGTCCAGGGGCTGTGGGGGGCCGGGCCAGGCTATGGCTTTGGAGGAGGGCAGGGGAGTGTCACAATGAGCACCCTGGGTGCAATGCCGCTGAGGTGGCACAGAAGATGGGACAGCCAAAAAAAAAAAAGGAAAAAAAAAGACATTGAAACTGAACCCACTCCCCTCCCCCCAAATTCTCAAGAGGTATCAAACACACAGAATTTGAAATAGTTCATGTTTACCACACTGCGGGATTCCCCAACCTGTGTGTCGATATGTAACGTGCAGACAAAAAAAGATTTTTTTTTTAAAATGCTGCAAAACATCAAATACTCTAACTCTGAAGAGAAAGCAGACCAATGCAGTACAATTCTCCTTACATACATATCCTACAAACCAATGTAGTCTTCAACTCTGCTCAAACTTCTAACCATCAACGTAGGCCTTTTCGCGGAAAGACTACACCCCTCTGAATGATCATGACATTCCAAGATGATGTGTAGTCAAACTGAAGCCTTGCATTATGCTACATCATAAGTATTAAAACCACAAAAACCCATCAGTCTTTCAGAACTATGCACCCTGTGTTGGCTAAGTACTGGCTCTCTTCATGTGCCTGCTAGTGCAGTATCACTACTGCTGAACTTCTTGTCGCTCTACCGACAGTTGTGCGCTATATTTCATCCTCACAAACACAGGAGGAGGCAGCGATATCCTCTGAAATCAGGAACCAGGCACAGATTAAAAGAAAGTTCAGCATTAAGAATCACCCCCAAAACGCTACCGTCTGCCAAGACATCGGGTCACACCAACAGGTCGGTGACCTAGAATGTTGAGAAACAGACCATCCGTTTTGAGCCACGACATGGGCAGGACTGGCAGACTGGCACTAGTGACCAGTCAGTGCCAGTGAAGAATATTCCTCTCCTTCACTGGGGGAGAGTTAGGAGGGAAAGCATTCTGAGCAGAACCAAATCCAAGGGGATTAGGCCTTCAACCCAATGCAAGTGAGACTTTCTCTTTCTTTTGATACAGGGCCATTCCTGAATTCCGCCAGCCAGTTCCTCTTCAGTCCTCTGTTTTCCCCCATGACTTTACACAATAAAAGTTTCTCCTCCAGGATCCAACAATCCCTTACATACAATACTTGCACAGAGAACACATTTAATGTTTGAATTTTCTCATGGATTCAAAAATATCTTAATCCTACAGCCCCTTCAGGTGTGCAGATATAAAACAGATTTCAAACATAAAACTGCAAACCAAACTGAACGCTGTTTGTAGTTCTAATTACAACTGACACAATCCTCTATTTCAAAATTTCAATTAAATGGCTACATTTCCAAACTTAAAGCAGTCATTAAGAGCTTTACAAAAACTCACAAGTTTAACACAGCTTTCTTCTTGCTCAAAAATAGCCAGTGAAAATCAAACACAGACTGTAAACAAGTATTCTTCTAATTACATAAATCAAGATTGTAAATAAAGATATCTGTAACATTCCATATCAATATATCTCTCATTTCTCTCAAAATACAATCACTACCAAAACATTCTTCACACAACACAATGAAACACAGAAAATATGTATTATTAAATGCAGCTATTAAAAAAAAAGGACACTTTTCTCTCTTAAAATCAGGTTTTAAAATTGTCCATAAAACATTCTTCACAAAACTCTCAAAACTACACCATTAACGTACACAAACCATCCTGTACAGCTGTAACACTCACTACAACAACAAAAACCAGTGAGCTGTGAACAACCTGCAGTGGTGGGCACGTGGCGGTTTGATGGCCACACACTTGGGACACCGGTACACCACCTCCCCCTCCTTCAGCCCCATCTTCTGCAGGCTCTCATAAGTTGCTGAGCCCTTTACAACTGCCCCCTGCCAAACATATTAATGTATGTCTGACCATGTGATGCACCTCTACACCTCCTTTCCATCAAAATGAAAACACCTCCGAGAAGACGCACCAACATTAAACATGTGATGCACCACCAAACTTCCTTTCCACCAAAATGGAAACACCTCCGACAAGACATACCAACATTAAACAACAACAATCCCTTCCCCCACCTCACCTCCATCCTACCCCCAACCATCCACCTCCTCCTTTGCACATTTCTCATCTGCTCGGTTCCACCACTGAAAAAAAAAAAAAAATTTTTTACCTCTTGCCCATGTTACATTTAAACCTACATCTGATAGTATGTTTGTCTGTCAGAGAGATATTAACAAAACACACTGAACACAATTTTTTTCAAGGAATGTCATGCAAAGATGGGATGATGCCCAAGGACAGATCCATTACATTTTGGTGTGGATCAGGATGACAGGGCAGATTCAAGTCCATGTGTGAGATTATGCTAAAAACCACTTCACTGATTCTGACAAACCTAGGTGGAAAGGTGAAAGGTGAACCGAGACTGAAACTGGCTCTGCGATACTTTCGGCCTTGACAAGGGTCTATGCTCTCAAAAATACCTTTTTTTTTGGTCCTGTGTGCATGCTGTTTTTCTTCATTTTGTTTAGTTGCGTTTTTGCTTTATTTTGTTTTCGCTACCTCATCTTCCATACCTTTTCATGCCAATCTACTAAAGTTAGGCTTTTTTAGCTACATCATAAAGATCACAAACATTCTATAGATTTCCTTTTTGATTGAGAACTGTTAGATGGGACAATACTCTGCAAGTCATGACTCCACAAACACACACCCACACACACGCATGCACACACACACACACACCACACACACACACACACACGCACTTGAAAAGTTTACTTGCACCAGCTCGCAATGAAATGTTCCATTCTATCAGAAAACTGGCAGAAAGTGCTTTACTCAAATCTCTTTAAGCTCTAAGACTGCTGGCAGAAGCAAAAAAGAAAAGAAAAAAATGACAAATCTTCAGAGCAGATCTGTCTAAACAAGTCAGTGCCTTTGTGGTGTCTGTCACATCATTCAGTCTGCCAAATTTCAGGAGAAAATTGTCAAGACAAGCTTCAGATCATCAGTGGAACTTGCTAATTGTCAAAGTCATAGTACTGGATTTTTCATCAAGTACTCTGTTTGAAATCACCGATTTCACACCTCCTTTAAACATGATTCCCCTTAATGCTATTTTTTCATTTGTTACATTTTTCTTGCATGTGTTTAATGACCAGAAAGTTCTGGTTTGGCTCAATCAGTAGTATAAAAAGAATAACACACCACTTTAAATTACTTTGTCCTGTAATCTGTTTGTCTGTGTCCTTGGCAGTAACTAACCCCTCTTCTTTCTAAATTTTGACTTTATTATAATCGAATTGTATTCATTTCCAAGTCAGCGCTACATGCACTTGAAACTTAAGACAGTGGGCTGCTGCTGCAGCGTGATGAAAGCCATAATGAAAAATTCTCCTTCCACAGTCTTTCTGATAAATGCATAGCTCTGTAGTTCATGACAAATTCAATAGTAAACTACAGATGATCCATGATAGTTGGAATCTCTGTCTGTGTATAGCATTTACCTATCAAAGTTGGGGGGTTTTTTTCTTTTCTTTTTGATCTCTAGCAAGGTGCATAACACGCTGCTAAGTTTTCACCATTTGTTTGTTTCCTTGTTTGTCTGTTAGCAAGATGACACACAAAAAAACTATTAAGCCACTTTTAACTAAACTTGGTAGTGAGGCAAAATATGGCCCCAGACCATACCAGCTGAATATCGGTCGGGATCTGCAGAGCAGGTCTAAACCAAAGGGCGGGACCAGGATCCATTCCACATGATTATTACACATTTTTCAAGAAACATGAACATTGCAAAATTAATAATCATGAATGGACATCTCACAGAACACGAACACTGTGAAATGAATAGTAATGAATAAACATCTATCTATGAAACAATATTTTTTCAAGGAATATTAAACCTTTCTAAAGGTATAAATGTTGACATTTCATTTTTTCCACATTCCATTTTTTTAAGGTGCATGAGAAGTACCTCTTTTGGTCAATACCTGCTATTACTTCTCCTGGTGGCAGTCAGAGGGATAATCTGTTCATCGTTTTATTAAAAAATCTAGTGGCAGTCAGAGGGACAATCTGTTCATCGTTTTATTAAAAAATCTAAACGTTTTTGAAGAACATGTTGCAAAACTTCGCATGAAGTAAAGATACATATGTTTATGATAAAAATCTTAGAGCAGAACACATTCTCTCTCTCTCTCTCTCTCTCTCTAAAATGCTTGATATAAAGGTTAATGATGTGTGAGTGGTTGAGTGGTGCATTTTATAGTCCTTAGTGTTTACTCTTTGCTTACGGCTTTCTTTTCTTTTTTCCTTGATTTTGTACATGGTTGCGTTTATGTATATGTATATGTGTATGTTTAAAGTATGTTTATGTACATGTATATATTTACATTTTGTATACGTGTGGGTATGTATTTGGGGATTTTTTTTGCATCTTTTGTTTAGCATAGTAACTTTAATAGTCTCCTGCCATTTCCTTGTCACATGTGTAATTATAAACATTTCAACACACTATAAGCATTAGCTTGTTGATGTTCAAATTTTCACATTTTTTGTAAAGCTACGTGATTGTAAAGTGGAAAATAAATTTATTTAAACCAAAGGGATAATCCAGGATCCATACAATCTTGGTACAACATGGCACAGGACTCACCTAGAACACCCTTCTAGATATTCATAATTTTTGCCGGAACAACATGAAGCCTTTGTTTTGAATGTTCCACCTAATGTCATGTTTAACTCTTTTCAATTTTTTTTTCTTTTGGGTCCATATGACACTTTAAACTGTTAAAGAAATGGCTTCAGAACGCCGTTTCAGACTCAAGAATTAACTTGGTTTGGGATTTTAACCTGTTAGTATATTTATTTTGTCAGCCATTTTTGTTTTTAACTTTGTCTGTTTCTCCCCTGTATGGCCGCCATGATTGGATGAACTATGAACAAATAACACATTCTCTCGATGGAGTCAGTGTCATTGCTGCCACGTCTTCTTTTAAATGCGGAGAGTGGCAGTTTAACATCTCATCCATAAGATTAATTTTCAGACAATCATTTCAGATCTAGGAGAGTGTGGAGGGGGTGGAACCTGTCCTTCGAGAGTGGGAGGTGTGTGCGCATGTGTGTGTATGTGTGAGTGTTAGCGTGTGTGTTAGTGTGTGTGGAGTGTGTGTGTGTGTGTGTGTGTGTGTGTGTGTGTGTGTGTGTGTGTGTGTGTGTGTGTAAGGGGCTGGGGGCAGGGGAGAGGGAAAAAGGAGCAGATGGGGACAGGTGACAGTTCCTGCCAAACCTGAACTTTTCACATTAAAGCCATTCAAACATAAAAGTAATTCCACCATTTTGAACAATCAGTTCAATTCAACCAATTTTCGGTTCATATCATTTACAATGTCATTTACAGCCCAGCCAACTAGAAGCCCATCTCAGGGCTAATATTAGTATTTAAACACAGACCATGTCTTTTTCCTTCAAAGATTTTTGGAAAATAAAAATATACAAATTTCATTCCAGAAACTAAAAAAAAAAAAAAAAAAAAAAAAGAAGATGATCAACATATTAACATTTCCAACAACCAAAGAATCCATCAGATCAAATGGAATAATCATTTCCGTGGGAAATAAAGAAAACAAGTCATTTTTTGAAACTCAGCAAAGATTCTGCCAGATTCATTTTTTGAAACTCAGCAAAGATTCAGACTGTTCCATATCTTTTGATCTCCCTTGCATCCTTAAATGGATCCTCAAGCACAGGCTCAAAGATTGTCCCCTACATTTTATAGTGTTTGCATAATGGTTTTAGTTTTTCAGCAGCCTTTTTCCCCTCCACACTTTCATATTGTTTTATTTACTACCTTTTGCTGGCTGCTTTTGGAGTGCTGTTGGATTTTTTTTTTAACCCTTGGTGGTGAGAACACCACAGAATTAGGCACTGTGGTGTGTTTCTATCTGACGCCAAGAGCGCAGACACAATCAGCTGTCTCTCCCTGATGAGTCCGATCCAGCGGAAAAAAGGCCTAGGAGCAAACAGTACATAAAAATCTGCATTTGAGAGAGATTGCAATGATTCCCCTATGCAGCTACTGAAGGGTTTTCATGTTCATAATATATATCTTCCCATTTCCTTCATCTGTAATTTTTAATTTTTTCTTTTTAAATGTCAAATCTTTGCCAAGTTATTACTATAAATGATGGAAGAATTGTTAACCTGCACTAGTTTTCGCCCACTATTTTATTGTTCAGCATTACATTTTTTTTTATCCCTGCCAATATTTTTCTCCTGTTAAAATCTTAAAATAAGTTCAATTAAAGTCAACATACACTAGGAGATGTAGGAGTATAAACATTCAGAGAATTATTGCTTTTCAAAAAAACTCTGAAAACTGTTAATTATATATGTATCATCTCCAGAACTAAAGATACCCATGACTTAAAAAAAAAACCAAAAAAAACCCAACTTTGAAATGAGACAAATAAACATGTAAAACAATAAAATTCTAGTATGTTCATAAACACATGTACACATAACATAAATTTCCCCACGTGGTCTTACCGGGTCAGTCAACGTGACACGTATGTGTGAAGCTAAAGCCAAAAAGGCAAAGAAATTGTAGCCGACAGCATTGATGATGTTGTAAGGAAACGAAATCTCAGGCACCACAACCACCATCACAGCAAATTCTGCATAGACCAGCAACAGCCAGGTGATGATAGCACACACCTGTAACATGCCAGTCACACACTTTCAACATAACCACTCAGTCATTGGATCTGTCGCAAAAAAAAGGTACCATACCTGTTTCACATGTGCTACAAATAAACAAACCATTGCACATACGGTGGAATGTGCTTCGACTCAAAATCAAAGGGACTGAAAATGTCTTTTCAAATTAACCAAATTTTGGGTTGAGTCTAATCAAATCTGTTTGCGCCAACCAAAATTTAGGCATTATGTGTTTCCTGTTAAATTCAAGTCAAATGTGCTTTGATTTGGACCCCGATTCTGCACAAAAGTCTCACCTTCACTCGTCTAAAAGTTCTTCTGACACAGACGTTATATTTTCACCTGCATCTGTCGGCTTGCAAATCTGTCAGCAAGATGATGAAAACAGTATGAAACCATTCCAACCAACGTCAATGGAAAAACTCAATGTGGTCCACGGACAAATCCAGAAAAAAAGAAAAAAAACTCAAGTGGATCTGAATCAAAAGACAGATCCAGAAATTTCTGGGTTCGCTTTTCTTAACATTTGCCATAAATCCTGTTTAATATTTTTTCTACATTCTTCAAGAAATAATACACGGACTTCAATGATTGAAAGAAAGCAGGCTCTTGTGCAGAACAGTAACAAATGGAGCAAGAAACCTGCAACTACCCCCACCATACAGTGTAGCTTGCACAGTAAGAAGTCAGTTAAGTAAAACAATTTCAATGCACAGATCTGTGATATTTTCAGCAATAAAATATACATCAAAAGACACTGAAACTGACAGGATTGTTCGGCAGAGGTCTGCTCTCCCCTGGCCTGGGTGCCCTTCAAGTCTAGTTTGGGTGACTGGTGTACAACAGGAGAGGAGAGGTAAGGGCGGGGGTAGGTAGTGGAGAGGAAGGGGACAGCATGTCTGAAAGTATGTAAACGTAGCGGTAGCAGTAATTTGTCAACAAAACACACACAAAATGGAACTAAAGATCAAGAATGGATGTCATCTCAGCATTCACTGTCTCTTCTCTTACCCTTAGAGAAGAAGTTCAGTTTGTGAACTGCTTCCTTTGTACTAGTAAAATCAAAGTATCACACGTTTTCTTCCTTCTGTATTTCAACAGTCTGGGACCTAAAAACTTTAAACATTTCATGGCTCATAGACACTTACCCCACTAATAAATCAGTGGAAGAAGATCTTATCAGTCCAGCCTTATGGGATTTGAAAACAGTACAGTGTTCATATACTGGAATAATTTAACACAATTCTTTTTTCTTTAAAAGACACCAAAAAACTACATACTGCTGGCATGCAAGTATTGTACAGACCATGGTTACAAGATATATGAAGCAAATTCATGCTACAGGCATTAACTAAGAGTTAAAAAATTACACTAGAAATAAAGCTGTGAGTTAAAAAATTACACTAGAAATAAAGCTGTGAGTTAAAAAATTACACAAGAAATAAGGCTGCCAACACTGATTACTGGACAGCATTGCAAAGAGACAGTTACCAGCAACAAGGCAGGTCTATGACAGATTCCTGTCTGCTGTGTGTTGCCTTCAGCAAATCTTCAGGCATTCATCCACAAATGCCTCAGGTTTATCCTCAACATTAGATGGTCACAGGTCATTTCTAACAAAAACCAGTGGAAGAAATCCAAACAAAATCCTATCGACATAAGAGATGATTGAAAAGAAATGGGGCCAGACTGGTCACACACTACAAAACTCTCCCAGTCCTACGGTAACACAAGAAGACAGGCACTGCACTGAAACCCATGGAGGAAAAGGAAAGTGTGACGACCTCAACAGACATGGCATAGTTGCATGGGTTCTTGAGAGACAGCAGACTTACTGACTAAAGAGGTTAGCCGTCAACGAGGTCAGCTAAAGATGTGCTGCCCCAGCACTATGTTCCTGAAGAAACTTAATGGCACAAGTCAAGTCACTGATAGTCTTCTCATCCTCTGATGACATTCATAGGAAAAACCGGCATGCAAAAATTGTAGCATGATCTCTCTCTCTCTCTCTCTCTCTCTCTCAAACACACACACACACACAATCAGCCAACTGAACACTCCCACCACTGACCTGTCCACAGACGTCCTTAACAAACCACACATGTCCCAGCCATGGAACGTCCACTCCGAGATGCTTTTCACACACGGACCGGCAGTCTATCATCATTGCTACATCTGCCACCACAGCTTTTGTCGCTGACAAAGGTGCTGCCACAGCCAGTGGGTCTATGATTTGTCTGTCGTGCTGATGCTGATGCTGATGAGAAGGGCTGTTCTCAGAGCGGTGCATATGGTTGAGGCGATAGATGCTTGTCTGATAAGAACTGACACATAGGCAGACAATGTTTGACATTATAATGACATACACCCACATGTAAAGAATTTCTTTTTAACTTTAAAAGAAATGGTCACATACCTTACAGTACATTTTTTTTTTCATCTTACATGGTTGAACCACTTCCTGTTTGAAGTCTAAATACACAACTAATTTGCCTTTTCACATAAATTTTCTCCTTAAAAAATTCTCTTCTGCATACTTGCTAGTTGGGTAGATCTTTTCCAGGTGGCTTATATAAGTTATAATGTTGGGCGATTCTCTAGCCTGATGCATCCTTTATCTCCCATTCTCACTCCTGTGCCTGCATCCTCCTCATCCTCATACATCCTTGTGTGAAATCAAGCCCAAGCTGTTGTTGCTGGTCTTTTTGACAGGTGCTGGGACACACAAGCAAAGACAATGTTGGTCATCTTCACTGTGCCATCACCATTGATGCTTTTGTTGGTCATCTTCACTGTGCCATCACCATTGATGCTTTTGTTGGTCATCTTCACTGTGCCATCACCATTGATGCTTTTGTTGGTCATCTTCACTGTGCCATCACCATTGATGCTTTTGTTGGTCATCTTCACTGTGCCATCACCATTGATGCTTTTGTTGGTCATCTTCACTGTGCCATCACCATTGATGCTTTTGTTGGTCATCTTCACTGTGCCATCACCATTGATGCTTTTGTTGGTCATCTTCACTGTGCCATCGCCATTGATGCTTTTGCGCAGTTTGGCCAGTCTTGCCACCCTTTCCAAGATGCTGGAGGAATGGCCACTGTAACTTGCCAATCAAAACTGAGACATTTCAGTAGCAGTGTTGTTTCAAAACCATTGGCAGCTCTTTGCTGATCCATCAGAAGCTTCAATAAGGTTGACATTTTGTTTGAATTAAGGATATAATAATTGTTGCATTGTGCAGATGGCTAGAAACTGCTAAAGCACAAGTAAGTGATTTTGTTTTGTTTGTTATCACAAACTTTTCCATGCATATCTATGTGTCTGTGTGTGAGTATGCGTGCTTGCATGTGTGTGTGAGAGAGAGAGAGAGACAGCGAGAGAGAGGGAGAGGGAGAGAGAGGGAGAGAGAGAGAGAGAGAGAGAGAAACGAGGGGGAGGAACGGAGGGGAGAGACTGCAGTATCCAAATGTGTGTGTGTGTGTGTGTGTGTGTGTGTGTGTGTGTGTGTGTGTACAGTATACAGTGTGTGTGTGTGTGTGTGTGTGTGTGTGTGTGTGTGTGTGTGTGTTCTTCAATTTAATGTCTATACACATAAGTGATTTTAGACAACCAAAATAAATGAATAAACAAGGTAGAAAAGGAGGAAGGGGGGGGGGGGGGGGGTACAGACTGGCAACTGAAGGAGATAAAAAGATAGAGAAACAGTGAGATAGAAAATGATGAAGAAGTATAAATGGAAAAAGGAAAAACAGAAAAATGAGGAGTGTGTGTGTGTGTGTGTGTGTGTGTGTGTGTGTGTGTGTGTGTGTTGGGGAAGGGAGATGCTTGTGCGCTTGTGTGTGTGTGTGTGTGTGTGTGTGTGTGTGTGTGTGTGTGTGTGTGTGTGTGTGTGCATGCGTGTTGTGAGTGTAAATCATGCATGTCTTGTGTACTGCGCGTCATCCCTACCATGCATTCATTTTCAAGTCACTCTGCTTGAGCATACGTGAGTTTTTAAAGCAAATTTATCCAGTCACAACCAAAAAGACGTTTTTTTCCTTAACTGGGCTCATATACTGCCTAACCGGTGAAGCGGTAATTAAATAGGGCTTACATGACTCGGCAGAAAACACAACTGACCGGGCAAATACCTAAAACAAAATATTTCTTTTATTTACATCAGGATGTTAAAAAAAAAAAAAAACAACAACAACAACCAAGAACAAGAATCTATTTCGTATTCATCCAGCTGTATACAAACTTTGGTCCATTTGATCTGGTTTCAGTGAATGTGACGGAATTCATGGCAACGTCGAGTGATGGGCTGGTCTTTGCATTTACTTGGCAGTTCGATCCTTCAAACAAAAACTAGTTTTCAAGACGCTTCCAGAAGACCACGTGTTTTGATGACGAAAAACACAATGGTCCATGTCTACAGTTACGAAATTGGCTTCTTTTTCTTCTTTAGCGTGATGTGCACTACAATCATTGCACTGAATGTGACAGATAGCCGGTGGTACTGTGCCTTGTGTGGAAACCCCAACAGTATAATAGTTTTCTACCTGCATATCAATGACTGGCCTTCGTGCACATTAGAGTCTCAGTCTGACTCCTCATGCATCACCCCAACGGAATCAAATTTCCGCCCACTCCAAACATCCACTCCTACTAGAGCCAGCCAACAAAGTAAGTGGAGAAATCGTCCCCTCAGAGTAATAAGCGTAAATCTTCAGTCAACTGTCGCAAAGAAGCCAGCCATGCTAAATGTTATTTATAGCATGAGACCCGATATAATAATTATTTGGTACAGAAACCATGCTTGACAGTGATATTCCAGGCAGTGAGGCCATACCAGGACCTTATAAACTGTATAGGACTGACAGAAACGGAGGTGGCGGTGAGGTCTTGATTGCGGTGCGCTCAGATCTTGAAAGCTATCCCGTACCAGAATTGAAAACTGAATGTGAGATAGTATGGGCTGCCTTAAAACTAGCTGGGAAAAAGACTCTGTATCTGAGTACCTTTGATCGACCTGACACCAAGGATGCAG
>CM065730.1:54928536-54946036 GCA_033310375.1 Conus canariensis
AAAAGGTTAAATAATCTTGCGAAAACAAATGAACGTTAATATGATCAACCGGCACCAGGAGGTACAGAGGGGAGGGGAGGCGCTAAAGACGAAGTTGTGAAATATACAATGGCAAAGAAAGCACATTTGAGTTTAGATTTGAGATCCACAAAAAAAAA
This sequence comes from Conus canariensis, assembly GCA_033310375.1. Classification (NCBI taxonomy): domain Eukaryota; kingdom Metazoa; phylum Mollusca; class Gastropoda; order Neogastropoda; family Conidae; genus Conus; species Conus canariensis. Next base: position 54,928,695 of record CM065730.1, read on the forward strand.
AACCCAACAAACAAACAAAAAATCGCCCATTTACTGCTCCATGATGCAGTGTGATTTGAGTTTTTTTGTCCCCCCCCCCCAGCTGAATGATCGTCACATGGCGAAGAGCAGCCTTTTATGACATCACTGTCGCTCAGATTTACAGCCCCATTGACGTCATTTACCGGATGACATTGACAACGAGGTTGAGGATTCCTGCGCAGCAGACATATGCGACACACTGGTAACGTTAGGTAACTAGAACGCCAACATGTGGGATTAGCGTGGCACGTCTGGTTAGAATTCAGTCAACAATAAAGGAATAAACTGCCCAAGTCAAAAAGCACATGCTGAAACTACAAGATGACTGGAACGGCCATAGATTGCGGGGCATGATTCCATCAGAAACTGGCGCGGCAATTTTGGTGACTTCAACAACATAGAAACAACTAGAGATGTCTCTGTTGTGCAGCCCAGCCCAGACGACCTGATCCCAAGAACCTACCTATACTTGACGCAACGCGGACAGCAACAAATCCCAACTAAACCATACATAGCATGACATTGAAAACAGAGAGGTCAGGAGAGGTGATAGTGTATGGAGCGGCACAATCAACGCAGGGGATTCCCCTTCTTCATCTCGGCAGGCCGGCAGGCCATGGTCATCACGTGAAAGTCGTGACCGTAACAGGTCACGGCAGTGTGGCGTGCGGGAGTTTTTTTCCAACGCACGCAGCCAAGCCCAGGAACCACCTCGGACAGCACGCCTGTGAATAAGAAGCCACCAGAGAGGAACCCCTTCCCAGTCGTTCAGACAGAAACGTGAAAACAACAACAACAACAACAACAAAACAACAGGCATGGCCATCCATGTGAATTGAAATTTCTGACCGTTAATCTTGCAAACTTGTACACGAAACTAAACATTTCTTTAAAAAAAAAAAAATGTATTGAGCTGTGATTTCATTTGTTTGACAGAAACTTTTGTGGATAACACTATTGACTATCATGGAATTAAAAAAAAATGATGTACCTTCAACAACAAAAAAGCAACAACAAAAAAAAGGCAAGGAAGAAATTCTTTCTCTTTCACACACACACACACACACACACACAAATATGTCTTGGGTAAGAGAGAGAGAGAGAGAGAGAGAGAGAGAGAGAATGTCAGGAGGTTGGGGTGGGGGGGGGGGGATGGAAGGAGGGAGGGACGCGGGCGAAAGCTGGTTCAAATGGTGTTATGCACATATTTGGCAGAGAGCGCAACTGTGACTTCACAGCGAAAAGTCAACGGTTCGATCGATCCACAGAACAATTAATGAAAGTCAGTTAAAAACACCGTGAGATTTTTTTTTTTTTTTTTTTTTGCTTCATGACCGCAGTCACACTTAGGTCTACTAGTCTCTCTAACTGGAGCTGTTCCTCCTGTGTGGGGCTGACTTTGGCCCAGGAATTGCAACTTGGATTCGTTGAACGGATCAGAAGAATTGGGAGCAATGAAGCGACGAAGTGGACGTTTGATTTCCTGATCAATAGTTTACTAATCTTCAGGTGGTTACTGTTTGTTGTGGGTGGATATTTTTTTCTTATCGTGTTATTTTCTCTTATTTATTGATTTATTTTTGATTGTCACAAGGGGGAGGGGGGTGCAGCGCGCGCGCGATGCGTGTGTTGTGTGTTGGCTAGAAGTGCAGGACGAAGCATACATGCAGCTTTGTTTTTCTTACTCCCGTTTTGCAGTACTAGTAGATCCTTTTACTTTCTTTCTTCTCGGTTTAGATTATCATGTAGTAGGAAACAGACAATATCATTTACTTACACTAGCCAAACAGAGGATATATAGCCAATTCAGATAAGTTAGCAGGAACAGACAGATCATTTACTTACTAGCCAACAGAGGATAGAGTTAGCAGGAACAGACAGATCATTTACTTACTACCAACAAGGATCGAGTTAGCAGAACAGACAGATCATTTACTTACTAGCCAACAGAGGATACGAGTTAGCAGGAACAGACAGATCATTAATCTTACTAGCCAACAGAGGATAGAGTTAGCAGGAACAGACAGATCATTTACTTACTAGCCAACAGAGGATACGAGTTAGCAGGAACAGACAGATCATTTACTTACTAGCCAACAGAGGATATGAGTTAGCAGGAACAGACAGATCATTTACTTACTAGCCAACAGAGGATAGAGTTAGCAGGAACAGACAGATCATTTACTTACTAGCCAACAGAGGATACGAGTTAGCAGGAACAGACAGATCATTTACTTACTAGCCAACAGAGGATACGAGTTAGCAGGAACAGACAGATCATTTACTTACTAGCCAACATGAGGATATGAGTTAGCAGAACAGACAGACATTTACTTACTAGCCAACAGAGGATATGAGTAGCAGGAACAGACAGATCATTCTACTTACTAGCCAACAGAGATATGAGTTAGCACAACAGACAGATCATTACTTACTAGCCAACAGAGGATATGCAGTTAGCAGAACAGACAGATCATTGCTTACTACAACAGAGTGTAAGTTAGCTGAACAGACAGATCATTTCTTACTCCAACAGGGATATGAGTTAGCATAACAGAAGATCATTTAAATAGCACTAAACTTTGTCCCGTCATTTAAGCAGAACATACATCAGCAAGATATTTCACAGCACAAGAAGAATAACTCTCGTATCTAAATTAGATTTTATTGTAAGCTCTTTCCTCATCACATAGGCTTTTTTCATCATTTACTTAAATGAATCAACAGAGACACATTCATGACTTATTTTGGATATACAGCTATTTTAATTGCACAATTACAGGAAAGATTTGAAACATAAAACACGTTTCGTAATCAATTACACTGTGGAATGCTCTTCAAGGAAATGATGAAAACATGATATGCAGATGTACACACATCCTTTTTTCTTTTTTTCAAAAGCTTGACCCCAGCCTGTATCTTGATGCCAAAGAGTAAGCAACCACCAATTCTTCACGCACACTTGTAAAATAGGCTATAAAACTGCTCACATACTCTAAACTGAAACCATTAATGTGTGACAAAAAATTCAATCTTTCTGACGAAAACTTAACTCTTCACCTGATCCAACAGTAGTTTTAACAGCAGTATTCCAAACCAAAATACAAAAAATCAGCTATTTTGAAAAAGGAAATTAAACCAGACACAACTGAATTATGACGAAACTTTTTCTTTTCTGGAAAAAAAAAAATGATGGAGAAAAAAAAAGTATCCAAGTTCCAACAGACTTTAGTATACACTTTTTATTAAAAAAAAAAAAAAAAAAAAAAATGGGGGAAATTAAGAAAAAAAGAAAGCTTGGAAAAGAAAGTTTTTGAACACCCTCATCTAAAGGTAAAATCATTCCTTTAATATCAGTGGAAATGTGTTCACACCGTAACTCTGAGCGTCTGAAAAAAAAAAGAAACAAATGAACAAACAAAAGAATTAAAATTAAACCCCTGATAAAAATACAAATTTGACTACTGTCATATCACAAAGCAAATCCTGGCTGGAATGATCCCACTCCAGTTACACCTGATCAATCAGCAACACGTTAACAAGACTCTTGTCTGGTAGAGACAGTAGGTTTGTCACTGTACTCTTACCCCTGCCTTCACATCCTCTTCTTTTAACTCGTGTACAATTAACTATCAATAAGTATTCATACAATAAATACAATGATGTGAACACCAAAAAAAAAGTATGGATCATATCTACAGGGGGAAAGCGCACACACACACACACACACACACACACACTCACACTCACATACACAGGTTTATGACTTGGTGGTTCTGCAGACAGTCCATTGAGCACACTACTTTTTGAAGACTTTTTTTTACCCTGACTGATCACTATGAAAACCATTGATTCTTTCACTAGTTTCAGCCCTCACATACAGAGATGCCTATCCCAATTTTCTACTGTCAGGAACATAAATCTCAAAAATCAGGGACACATCATCATTTTTAGGGATATTACCAACAAAAAATATTCTGTTACTGCCTTTTTCACTGACACGCAATATGAACACGTTTGTCAGTCTCAACATGCCGCCAGCAGTCGTCTCTCCCACCATGTTTGATAGAGTAATCACGGGCACAAATTTAACAAAATGGATTCCACTCGCCATTCTTTCCTTGCTTGATGAATCGCCAGTTGTCCCTATCATCATTCCTGAATGTTTGCCATCGTTTCACAGCAGTTTTCTTCCCTGAGGGAGAAAGAGTGTGCTGCGACTCTTCTTCCACAGTCCTTTTCAACGCTGTATTTGAGAAAAACACATAGGGCCAAGTCCATTTTGCACATGCGTCAGAATGCACCAGCCAATTGGCAGCTTGCTATTGATTCCACCCATGATTCGGTGTTTTTGCTAGGGGTCACCTCTCAAGTGAATTTGGGCGGATTCTTTTTCCTTCACTACTCAGAGATTTTCGATTTCTCGGGACAGTCAACGTAAAATTGTATTTCTGAAACATGGCAACCGATTTCCTGATTTTTCCGGACAAATACGGACAACCCGTGATGGTAAGCATCTATGCACATATGGACTGGCTGTGCAGCCTTCCCAGCCTGGCATGCTCTGGCTGTTCAGTTTACACATTGGGGCTCCTTTATTGACACAATTGTAACTCTTGACAACGAAAAAAAAAAAAAAAAAAAGCACACACAGCTACAGAAATGGATCTTTTCTATAATATATAAAATTGTCATGATATTTGTTTAATCCAGTGACATACAGGGCCTTCATACGTAGGCACTGGATAGATCCTTTATCATTTCATCAGTACTTCTTAATTCACCACGATAAATCATTACATTTGCAGTAAAATGATAATAAGACCTGAATGTGTAAAAGTCATACATCTTTTCTGCAACTGAGTGAAAATGTATTCAGTTTTTGTATGTATACTTTCAGAGTTTATTTTGCAGTTTCTGTATGTATACTTTCAGAGTTTCATGTAGTTTTTGTATACATGTACACATTGAGTTTTTTGTCTGTATGTATACTTTCAGAGTTTCATGTAGTTTTTGTATACATGTACACTTTCAGAGTTTTTTTTTTTGCAGTTTTTGTATGTATACTTTCAGAGTTTGATGCAGTTTTTGTATGTTTACTTTCAGAGTTTTTTGCAGAGATCATCCACTATAATTTCATTTGACATTTTCCTTACAAGTGCGAAAATGCTTCACTGGCTATTGGAGTCAGAAGAAAAGAAAAAGCTGAAAAAACTATACATAAAAATGTGTATATTCAATGCAGCACCTGATACAAGAATGCTTAAAAACATTCTCCATACACTTATCTTACAAGCAAGTTTGTGTGTGCCTGACCAGACACTGGGCACTGGGCAAACAAAGATAAGACTAATGACCTAGCGCCTTTATACTGGACCAATGTTTAATTTCCAACAACACAGACTTGGCCACAATCATGGAAATCTGTATGCCGAGAGACATGTGTATGTGGTACAGGAATGGACATACGTGGACTGTGATGTTACGTGTGACCGCTTCATTGCATGGGTGTTCTGATTGTCTGAGCTAAATTCTGCTATTCAAAAATTCTGCCGACTTCAGCAGAATTCGGCCATCTGCTGAAGATCTGTAATGCTGACAACCGTCCACAAAACCACCAATTTACACCCACGCACATGTACACACCTGTCAAGAACCATTCAGAATCGTAGTGACTGGACATCACTGCATGATCAACAACCATTACACGAGGCAAACAATTCACTCCAGTCTTCCCACCACAAGGCACACTCCTTTCAGGCCTGGTCATGACATGCCAGGATATCTCACAGCATCAGTTCACACACACACACCTTCTGGAGCTTTCTTCTACAATGCGAGTAAGTGCATCTTTGTTTTTCCCCCATGCATGCGAGTGCACGCATGCATGTGAGGGTGCATGGGAACAAGTACAGTGGACAATATTTAAAGCAAATTCCAAACTTTTAGGTTGGAATTTCTAAAAGTTACCCAGAAGAAAAGTTCTCTCTTTGATGGAACAGTACAAAATGAAACTATTGTACAAAATGAAACTATTGTACAAAATGAAACTATTGTACAAAATGAAACTATTGTACAAAAACCATGAAACGTTTCTTTGTTCTGAGCCAGCAGAATGGAATCCAGAGAGACAAATAAAACCATCACCAATCTAATTTACTTACATTGAAAACAAACAAAAAAAATTATTCATTTCCTAGAGGTCAATGTCAAATTTCTTTCTGAACCGGCAGAATGGAGTCAAGACCTCCTGTACCTTCAACTGACGACACACATTAGTATCAACTAGCTACTGCCATTATCAACAATCTTCTTTAAAAAAGATCTTTCCCTGATTCCACAACATATTCGATGGCTGCAAATGAAAGCTTTTGGGAAACATTCAACTTCCAACAAATCTGCAAACAGTAAACTACAATAACTGAACTTGGGATCTGAGCTTCTTCAGATGATTTTAAACTGGACAAATTTATAATCAACAATCCTAGATCAACTGGTTACATGATTCTGACAGTGCTGCCAACTGTTTTTCAATTGCCCAGTCTTTTAGATATCATCTAGGATTGTCAGGATACACTAACCCGACAATCCCAACTTTTTCTGAGAAAAAAAGAACGCTCATAATGCTTTACAAACAGTTCAGGTTTGCACTCTTGGATTGAAAGAAAATCGTTCATTAGGTTTAGCTCAAAATTTGCAGATAAACAGGTGAATTGTTGAACAAATTCTTTGGAAAACTGCAAGTTCAACAGCATTTTACTGGGAATGAGGATGTGTTCTCTCCCTTGACAAAACTTCCCCTCAAATCAACATGATCATGACTGTACAACAGATAATTGCAAACCTGACTCTGGATGTTTTTCTTTACTGTGATATAGAAGGAACCTTCACAAGCACACCATCTAGCTACATGTAGGTGATAGCTCTTATATGGCCATTTGCAGTCAGCTGGGATGTAAGCAACATGAATTGAAAAAAATGGCTCTAGCAGACTGAACTTTTGTCCATTTCCTTGGCGGAACCCAATACTAGGAAAACTAGAAAAGAAAGATTTGGTTAAAATTAATATTGTGTAGAGTAAAACTGAACATGAGCATCCTATGTACAACAAAAATGATTGACAATACACACCTTCTTTTAAGAGCAAAATGACTTCGACTGACAGTAAAAAAGAATAAAGTTTCAGAGACAGTTGACTTATGAACAGAATGCTAACATGTATCCCCTACTCTCACATTATTAACTAAGTAATGTGCAGTATGAACCACATGAAGTTCCATTATAGTTGAAACTGCTCACCCATTTACTGCTTTAGGCTTTTGTTCGAAAAGGAACAAAATTTATGTGATTTGTATTAAACAGTAGCACCTAGTAAACAATTTCATTGAATCAGCTGAAATGACAACTATATCAGTGATTTACAAGAGTCCAGCAATACGAAAAGCATACTTTCCTGAGGATCTGATTATTTTTTTTTTTTTTTCAGTGTTGGAACAATCTCCCAATTAAATAGAAAGAACAGTACCTAACAGTCAACCAATGATAGTCCATGCTACTAAGAGTCAATAAGAAAATGAACAAAATATTCTTACCAATGCCCCATTCCACTTTAGCAGGTCTATTTTCTACTCTCAAAACTTTTCCACTTTGTGGTACTAAATCCCACCAACAACACAATTTATGATCTTGAAAGCTCTGAAGCACGTCATATTCATATTAAGCGGCTTTCAGAACTGTTTAGGGAAAAGAAAAGCTTTCAGAACTGTTTGGGGAAAAGGAAAGCTTTCAGAACTGTTGGGGGAAAATGAAAGCTTTCAGAACTGCTGGGGGAAAAGGAAAGCTTTCCGAACTGCTGGGGGAAAAGGAAAGCTTTCAGAACTGCTGGGGGAAAATGAAAGCTTTCCGAACTGCTGGGGGAAAAGGAAAGCTTTCAGAACTGTTGGGGGAAAATGAAAGCTTTCAGAACTGCTGGGGGAAAATGAAAGCTTTCCGAACTGCTGGGGGAAAAGGAAAGCTTTCAGAACTGCTGGGGAAAAGGAAAGCTTTCAGAACTGTTTGGGGAAAAGGAAAGCTTTCAGAACTGCTGGGGGAAAAGGAAAGCTTTCCGAACTGTTTGGGGAAAAGGAAAGCTTTCAGAACTGCTGGGGGAAAAGGAAAGCTTTCCGAACTGTTTGGGGAAAAGGAAAGCTTTCAGAACTGCTGGGGGAAAATGAAAGCTTTCCGAACTGTTTGGGGAAAATGAAAGCTTTCCGAACTGCTGGGGGAAAATGAAAGTTTTCAGAACTGCTGGGGGAAAAGGAAAGCTTTCAGAACTGCTGTGGGAAAATGAAAGCTTTCAGAACTGCTGGGGGAAAAGGAAAGCTTTCAGAACTGCTGGGGGAAAAGAAAAGCTTTCAGAACTGCTGGGGGAAAAGGAAAGCTTTCCGAACTGCTGGGGGAAAAGGAAAGCTTTCAGAACTGCTGGGGGAAAAGAAAAAAGGCATGCAGAGGAGTGGCCCAGCCGAGTGGCAGCTGGAAAAACTGGGACTTGCTTTCTGTTCTGCAAAGCCAAGTCCCCTGACCATAGCACTCCATTCAAACCTTACTCTCTGCACATTCATACTATTTAACTAGAGTCATGTAAACATCATACGTTTTGTAGCTAACAGTTTTTTCTTTATTATTACACTTTCCCTGTATTGCATTTGCTCACCATAAACATTTATCTTCCACAGATAATTGTTAGACCAGCAATTCCTTCCACTCACATAGTCACAAGAGGAACATATGCATTGTCTCAAGAGACCAAGTACCTGATACGTCTTTCACACACAATCCACTCATTCATTCTCCATACTCGGGTCATTCTCCATACTGATCAAATCATACCATCAGTTTTACTGATAATATTCATGATATTTCATTTCTGAGCACCAGCACATGCCCTCTCCCCTGGGCACTGAATATTGCTCAACAAACTCAAGTTCTACCTTAATAATCTATTAGCAGACAGCAAATCTAGATGTTAAGACCTTAACACCATCAGACAGCTAACCTTGACACCATTACAGTGGATCTTCCTGACAAGTTATAATTATCAGAAAGCTTCCTTTTTTTCTGAAAAAAAAAAAAAAACGAGGCCACTTTGACCATCACCACCATCGTTGCCTACAACACTCCGACATGCAGCAGTGAGTTCCTAGAAACATGGAACATGAAAGACATGGGTAAAGTTCATTCCGTCAGTCAGAGTATATTATCACCAACTTCATGTACCTATCTCCATTCCTCCCACTCCAACCGCACCCCCCACCCACCCCCCATCCCCCAACATTCCAGTCATTTCAGGAAGATGGGAGAGACTACACAGTTCAACTCTATCAAACATGCAAGACAAATTAAAAAGTTTTTCTGTTTTTAACCTGTTTGCCAAGGCCTCCACGATGTAGTACCTGCACTATTACTTGTTGCATCCATGTTGTATCACAATATGAACTTATCACACTTGATTCACTTCTCTGCAAGTTTTAGATAACTTCCAAGTTATAGAATCCGAAATCCCAACTTTGAAGCTGTAGGAAAATAAAGCTAAACTAATCCATCATGTTTAAAAAAAAAAAAAAAAAATCCTTAGAGCTAAAAGTGATCCATCAACTTCCAATGTCAAAATTTTGAATTCCAGAAGAAAACAGACTGAACTGCTTTGGGTTGTATCTACAGGTACAGATGGAAGTGCTTTGGATTGTATCTACAGGTACAGATGGAAGTGCTTTGGGTTTGATCTACAGGTACAGATGGAAGTGCTTTGGGTTTGATCTACAGGTACAGATGGAAGTGCTTTGGGTTTGATCTACAGGTACAGATGGAAGTGCTTTGGGTTTGATCTACAGGTACAGATGGAAGTGCTTTGGGTTTGATCTACAGGTACAGATGGAAGTGCTTTGGGTTTGATCTACAGGTACAGATGGAAGTGCTCTGGGTTTGATCTACAGGTACAGATGGAAGTGCTTTGGGTTTGATCTACAGGTACAGATGGAAGTGCTTTGGGTTTGATCTACAGGTACAGATGGAAGTGCTTTGGGTTTGATCTACAGGTACAGATGGAAGTGCTTTGGATTGTATCTACAGGTACAGATGGAAGTGCTCTGGGTTTGATCTACAGGTACAGATGGAAGTGCTCTGGGATTGATCTACAGGTACAGATGGAAGTGCTTTGGGATTGATCTACAGGTACAGATGGAAGTGCTTTGGGTTTGATCTACAGGTACAGATGGAAGTGCTTTGGGTTTGATCTACAGGTACAGATGGAAGTGCTTTGGGTGTGATCTACAGGTACAGATGGAAGTGCTCTGGGTGTGATCTACAGGTACAGATGTAAGTGCTCTGGGTTTGATCTACAGGTACAGATGGAAGTGCTCTGGGTTTGATCTACAGGTACAGATGGAAGTGCTCTGGGTTTGATCTACAGGTACAGATGGAAGTGCTCTGGGTTTGATCTACAGGTACAGATGGAAGTGCTCTGGGTGTGATCTACAGGTACAAAGCTATAGATCTTCATTCTGCACATCACACATTTCCAAATTTCATTAAAACAAAAAAAATGTTATTATCTGTACCTCTCTGAAAGCCAAACTCTTTCAATACTCATATTCTGAAAGGTAAAGAAACTTATATCAAACAACTGGTATTGGCCGTCTTCTACACTTGCAACTGTGTGGTTAATAAAAACAAAATAAAAGAACAAAAAAGAGGACAATTCACATCTGTTTGCGCACAAATGGAATGATTATTATAACCAATAGCAGTCACATCCGGTAGCACCATCCAAGAATTCAGCCTACATCGATATGCAGACACCCCCCCCCCCTCCCCAATCTTTTCATCCTTCAAAAAAAAAAGGGACTGAGAGGGCAGGGGTGTGGAGGTTACGTCATTTTCATCATTCATTGTATTTCAACTGGGTGACGATAAGTGGCAATCTGTTTTCCCATAAGTCCACCACCATGCTGAATAGAACCACAGGTTTTCCAGATCCATGTTATGTATGACTGCACCGTCTTCTCTTCCACACGGCAATGGCAACCTAGAAAATAATCCATGGAAATGATACACAGTTCGGATATGTCTCAGTGATGGGATTCAGCAGCCTTTTTTTTTTTTTTTCTGGTCTCAGCTTGTCCCCTCCTCTCTGCCTCCCAAATATAGGGCTCAGGACAACGAGGGTGACTGTCAAATGTTTCACCACTGGTGCTGGTAATCCTCCATTTGTGTCTGTATTCCCCTGATGGGCTGAAAGACAGAGAGAGAGAGAGAAAAAAAAAGGCAGCGAAGTTTGCGTGCACTCTGTGACATTAGTTCTCCTGGAGGTGGTAAAGCGAAGGACGGGTGGGGAAGGCGGAGGCGGGCAAAGTCCTCTTATCACAGATCGCTGACACTCCATCTCACCCGCATAACCTTCTTTCCATCACTGCACCTTTCGCCTTCCCGACTCAAGTCTTCACCTTCCTCACTCCCTCTCCGACGAGTCCTCTCCTCCTCCCTGGTCTCCCTCACACCACCATTTCTCCAGCACTCTCCTCTCCCCCTTCCACATCGCTGTCCACTTTCTCTTTCACAATGGGGAAGTTTGGAATGAACATTTTCTGTCTCCTCTCCACCTCAGTCCGACACAGAGGGCACTCGGAGATCTTGTGAGCACACACTGAGCAGGTGACATGTCCGCAGGGGCAGAGAACTGTACCCACCAGCCGCGACATGCAGATGCAGCACAGCAAGGAGTCCTCCAGTGTCTCCAGTCTCTCCTTCATTTGCTGCACACACATTAGGAACGCTCTGTCATCATCATGATTTTAAGGGCAACAAACACACATTAGGAACACTCTGTCATCATCACGATTTTAAGGGCAACAAAAGTCACAGTGTTCATATTGTCTGGAGGCTACTGACTACCACTGACTGTCACAGCCCAGCCCACCACCTCCCAAGAGATGCTGAGGCCTAAAAAGCACAAAAGTGTAGCATTTTGACATTTTATGTGTAGCATTCCACATGCCATGAACAGAAACACTGTGTTACAACCAAAGCTTTTCTGGGATTTTTTTTTCTTCACGTCGCTTCTTCCTTGAAACTCTCCCTGCAGCATCAAGCTTGAGGTCTGACAAGTCACAATGAAGAGCATTATCAGTGACAGTCACTCTTTGCTTCAAATACCACACGATGGCCAACAACAAAAAAAGAAAGATATGGCCTAACCACAAAAAGAAAAAAAAAAAAAAAAAAAGCGAACACCAAAAACAACTGATTTTTCTTCTAGTTTTCCTTCCTCTCCTTGGTGCAAGTGGAGAGGGGTCCCTAGTCCTGAAACTGTACTAGGGCCATCCTATCAATCCTGAAATCTGCATTGTGACCATCCAAATTTCACGTCTGGTACGATGGCCCCAGTTCAACAATTTTTCACATAGTTTTATCCAAATTGTTGCAGGCAATCAAAATCTTGTTTAGTTATGCTCTTCATCCTTGTCTTAAATTTGTTATTCCCACATGGCTGCACTGTCTTTCCTTGTCGGGAATAACAGGAAGTCCCCCTACCAATCTGACACTCTTTTTACTTTCTGGCTGAAGAGTTTCGGTAACCACCACAGAAACTTCACCTTAAAGTTTCCTACATGATGGTTAAAAATTCACCATATATTTTCTTTCCAAACTGTTTTTCATGTACTTATATGTGAGTCACAAAATAAAGTATATACAAGAAGAACCAAACAAAAAAGAAATCCCTTTCCCAAAATATCTAGGCACCGGAAAGCACCCAGACACAAGCTTGCTGAATCCAAGACTGCACAATCACAATCTTGCCAGTCTGGAGACAAAATTTGTTGTGATCTGGACTTACATTTTTTAAAACATAATCTTTAATAAACAAAATTGGAAATGAAATGAGGCAGGGAACAGTAAACAATAAGCAGTAAACAAGTGGGGTAACTTTTGCTCTCATAAGAAAACCTAACACAGAGTAACTTTTATTCAAGACTGGCACGTCTTTTAAACTTGAATAAAGTCAGACAAATACATAGACGAACAATCCAAAGGTGGGGGAAAAAAACAAGCGCAGGCCAACAACTCAACTGTCTTCATAGTAATGACTTGGCAAAGATTTGGACAAAGGGGGGGGGGGGGGGGGGGGTTGAAGATGGACAAGCTGGGAACATAAACAAGTGTAGCAGTTTAGCACTATCAACGAAATTGTAGCATGCTACATAAAAAGCGTAGCTCTTGGCAGTGTGACTTCTTATTTCCCAGAAACCCTCCTCACAGTGTTTCAGAGTAAATGAGCAACTTCAAAGTAAATAGACAACTTCCGAGTAAATAAACAACTTCAGAGTAAATGAACAATTTGAAGCACTGGCACTACAATCAAATTTTGCTGAAGACTTTTGTTCTGCGACTCATCCAGTTTTTTATTTTTACATGACCAATAAAAATTTCAACTCAAAATTGTAGTTTCACAGTTAACCAAATGCTTTAAACTCAACAGTCCTCATGCTGAAAGATAAAGAAAGTGGTTAGAAGAAACTGACACAGAGAGCGACTAAAAGACACTGCGATACAGAGAGCGACAAAAAGACACTGTGACACAAAGAGCGACTAAAAGACACTGCGATACAGAGAGCGACAGAAAGACACTGTGACACAAAGAGCGACCAAAAGACACTGTGACACAGAGAGCGAGCAAAAGACACTGTGACACAGAGAGCGACCAAAAGACACTGTGAAACAAGAGAGCGACCAAAAGACACTGGGACACAAGAGAGCGACCAAAAGACACTGGGACACAAGAGAGCGACCAAAAGACACTGGGACACAAGACAGCGACCAAAAGACACTGGGACACAAGACAGCGACCAAAAGACACTGTGACACAAGAGAGCGACCAAAAGACACTGTGACACAGAGAGCGACCAAAAGACACTGTGACACAAGAGAGCGACCATAAGACACTGGGACACAAAGAGCGACCAAAAGACACTGTAACACAAGAGAGCGCGACCGAAAGACACTAGGACTCTCACCATGCACTGAGCAGAGGCGCATGTATGGGCGTTGTCACGGTCAATCTCCATACTCTGCATGGACCCGTGACACTGGCTGGCAGCTAACGACTGTGTTGACTGCGACATGCTGTACAGCTTTCTCCGCGCATAGTCGTACGCCTCACGACTGGTGCGCTTGATGTCAAAGATGTACCTCTTGCCTGCCACACATGTCACCAAAGAGTAAAAATGGGTTTCTATTTCGTTCCTTGTTACCCTTCTCTTCTTTTTCACGCAAACACTGACACTTGTACACACATTAAGCAGTATCGGTTTTGGCAAACACATCACAAATCACAAATATTGTGAACATGAAATGCCAGCTATTAACATACATAATGTACATGCACTTGATGTAAAATTATGTGATGTACATGCACTTGATGTGAAAGTTATAACTGTAAAATCAACAAATGCATCCTCAAAATACACTGTACAACTCTACCATGTATTTAGACAAATGATAAAAACAACACAAAACTTACTTAAAACAAGCCATACATATTTCAGATTGCTTACACACATGATGAAATGTTTTTAAGTTAGGTTCAAGTTGCAAAGGCACACACATACACAGTCACACATAAACCCCATACTTCACTCTCTGCCGTCTCTTTGGATTTGACATGAAAACCATTCTTGAAACTTGTCACCCATAAATCATTCTACGGCAGGCATATGCACACGTTCTCTTCACAGTTCATCAGAAATAAAGCAGACCAAAAAAAAAAGTGGACAACCAATAACAGTGCAGTACTGACCTAGGTCCGAGTTCTCGTTGAAGATGGATACCAGCGTCCCCTTCAGATCCCGACAGAACTGGTTGGACACGTCGCATGACACAGTGTCACACCGGTAGAACGAGTGCATCTCCGTGATGCAGCGATACAGCGCCACAGCAGCCTTTCGGCTCACCAGCTTGTAGCCAACCGCTGGCAAGAGGTCACCGGTGTCGTCTATCAACTGCAGGTAGACCTCGCGCTCTCTGTGTGTGGCCATGTGAATGCTGGGATAGGATAAGCTGAAACAGCAGACCATGTTCTCAGGTGAGACACTGTCCTTCTACATGTTTCTTATTAAAGAGTTGGTGAAAGTTTAATCCGCAATATTTGGTTTTGTTTGTTTCGCTTAACACAGGCTGGGGAACAGATGACTTGAAAAATTTCTGAAAAACGCAGGGGTCCTGGGGCCAACAAGATCCTGGTCAGGGGTTCCATGAGGGAGAAATCGAATCTATGCCATTTTTAAGACCCTTTCTCGAGACAGGCAATTTACTATGCAGGTAGCAAAGAAACAACAAATACATAAACTGCACACATACACACATTGATAGTACACATATACACATACACAAACACAGAGGGGGAGACATGCATGCTTAAATTTAATGTTTCTACTTCAAAACAAACAAAAAACCTGGCTTGTATTGCTGAATTTTAGCATACCTTTTCATAAACGATAACAACAATCTAAAAAAAAAAGGTTTATAATCAGGTTATCTTTCCGTATCTTATATTTTCTTCTGATGCCGTAACTGCCCATCGCTTCTTCCCATGCTCTGTACCCATTTCACAAACTCTCTCACTTATTCTACCAGCAGGATTACTACTAGTAATGATATTATTGTATCAATTCACAATTGTCAAAATTAACAATTGATCTGGGGAACAAAAAATGATAAACCACTCTTGAACACACATTAACCACAAACAAAAACACTGTGGAAAAAAAAAATTCACACACACACAAGAATGTTACAAACCCATACCCCTACAATACACATAAACACACGTCACAGAGCACTAAACCTTACTTCTCCTCACTGCCGTCCACCAAGTTTCTCAACAGCAAGCCCTCTGGTCCCACACCGAACATGATCTTGTCCCCGATGGCCGAGCGAACTTCATGGAACTCAAATCCAAAATAAGGCAGCTGAGACAGTTCCTGAAGCACACTGTACTCGGCAGAAACTCTGGTCATGTCTACCAAACCATGGTGCTCCTGCAAGCAGACAGAAAAGAAACGTTACAACTGCTCGCCTTCACGCACCAACTAGCAATCTCCTTATTTTCAGATCTAAACAAAAAAGAAAAGAATTACCTTCTGCACAACCTGTTCAAATAATTCTCGCCAGTCACCATGTCAAAGCATTTCAGTCAGCCCAAACACAATGATGCTCGACAGGATACTATGAAGGAAGTAGAAAATTATCATGAAGCTTGACTGGCTACCTACCTGCCTTTAAGATACAAAATAAACACCAAAGCTTTTCATTGGCACTTTCAAGAAAGAAAGGCTTTCAAAAAGTTTGATGTTTAAAATGTCAAAACATTTGACTCAAATTGATATACTGAACAACAAGTAATGACCAATGGCGAGTTTCTTTTAATCTTCTGGTTAAATGGGACCAAAATAAACAATGCGGCTCAGAACAACTAGGGTAGTTTTCTTTTTTTTCCAACCCGTACACATCAGTTTGTCGTCAGTGAAAAAAACAGTACAAAATGCTTTCTTAAATTAAATTCCATTTTGTTTTCTCAAATTCCACCGAGGCACACAGCCCCATCCATTAATCTTCATCACAAACAGACGGCACGTGTATGGTTCAGTTTTCCCCCTACACCCCTTATTGATAACTCTCACATTCCCAGGTAGTGGCAACCTTGTATCTGTTCTTCTTAACCTACAGATCACAGAATAACAGGCAACCTCAAATGTAACCATGCTGTGGAACTTTTGGTTTTATCTCCACGCATAGCCAGCTCATCATCTCACTCTCAGACATGTGCATGAGGCAGACACGTTCATGAGGTGAAGGAACTCACCTGGACCACAGCCTGTAGAAGGTTTTCGTTTGGTTCCTGGGTACGCCCCAGGTGGGCCAGGATGTCCTGGTAGATGTCCATCTGGTACCTGTTGCCCGTCTGGTCCCCAAACTCTGCCTGGGCCAGTAGTGCTACCAGCTTGGGGATCCGGTCATCGCACCCCCTCAGCGGGAGCTGGCCCGTCTTCAGGTCGTGCCACTCCTGCTTGTAGTACAAGTGTCTGCACGTGCATAGACACAATAACCTGTATTTAAGTCTGCATCATGGACCTCTATTCACCTGATTCCAGGTTTTTTTTTTTCTTTTATGTCTACACACACACACACACACACACACACACACAAACACACACACTAAAACACACGTCAAAAATTATGATAATCCAGTTCAAATCAGACACTGAATCGTAAACTGAAGTCTGTGACAC
>CM065730.1:54951036-54961036 GCA_033310375.1 Conus canariensis
AACTTTCATTCTCATAGTGTGTAGTTCGAGCAGCGAGTGTCGGGACTTCCGACTTGGCCGGAGTGCGTAGCCTTGGAAGTTGTTTTCCTCCCTGACCCTGTCCTCGTTGGCTTACCTTGTCCAGACACTGCTGGCCCGTCGCTTTCTGGTCTACCTCGATTTCCAAGACATGGGAATCAGGCAGACACACATGGCATCGCATCATCTTGAACACGGGTCTAACACAAGCACAAAATCACTTCGCAAAAGGCGAACACTCGGTCCGCATTTCCCGTTGCTACATGCCCGTCCACTCGCTTTGAGAGATTCCACACTTCTGACGTTGGAAGCGACATGCAGCAGAGTGCGTGACAAGGCCTGTCAATCTCACGAAGTCAGCCAATCAGCTGCCTCGAGGGGTGTGGTTTCCAGCAACAACAAAGCGACCGCATTTCAGTCAGCTGTACACCAAGAATGATGTCAGCCGCTTAAGTCAGCAAAACGAAACGGGGGGAGGGGGGGGGGGGGAAGAGAAGGGAAATTTCGTGCAGGTGTGTAATATGGTTAGGCCATGTTAGAGCGCTTGCTACCCACTGGAGCAACGTTTTTGACGGTGGATTTCAGCTAGTAGGCACGAGCGACTGGTCTGCCTTGTTTACATTCTGCAGGTTAAATGGCCGCGCGGGTCACAGCACTGTGCGCACATAGCGCCAGACGGTCGGTCATACGCGCCTTTGGGCATGAAAAGCGTGTGTGTGTGTGTGTGTGTGTGAGGGAGGTAGAAGGAAATGGGGGGCTTAGGCCTAGTGGGCGACCGCAGGAGCCCGAGCTGTTGACCTGACCGACACCACCGGTGAACTCGTTCATTCGTTCTTGGGTTACTGTCGGACCTCTGTTGCCCGTTGCTGATCTCATCGCATTACAGCACCCGCTCCCCCCGCGGCCAGCTGTCGGCTATGACGTCAATGAAGCTGCACTTCCCTCCTCTCCTCACTCCGCCCAGTTATTCCTCCAAACTTTTCTCCTAGCCCTCTTCCTCCCACTTCCTTGTCCCTCTCCTTACTCTCTCCATTCCTCTTCTCTAGCGTAAGGGGAACTACTCGATCGAAGACGACGACTTCGTCATGTTTTCAGTTCACACGGTTTGCAGCGTCCAGCTGCTGCAACTGTCCGCCGCCCCCACCCCTCTTCCTTCCCGTTCCCCCCTCTCCTCTCCCCTCTTCAGCTTGCGCGTCAATGCTGTTTCCAGGATGACTGTGAACGGATAGGATCGAAAGCGTAAACAAAGCCCATCGTGTGATTTCAAACCCTGGCACAACAACGGCACGATGTCATCATCGGTCATCATCAACTACATTTGTGAGTTTATTGCTGTCATTGCACTGGCATCAGTTGTGCAACGCTCCGGTTTCGCTGATGTCATCTAAGCAAGGTTTAATGCGGGAAAGGGAACATCGATAGTCGCCTGATTGAATGGAGGGCAGCAAGAATCCTCGAAGACATGCAAGGAAGCACAGTGCTGGCATAGATCTTCCGAAAAAAAAAAAAAAAGTGGAACCGACAAGAAAAGTAAAGCTTGAAGTTTTGATTGGCGGATAGCCTTTATATTGTTAGTTCTAAAACGAGGTGACTGAGGGCGGAAAATGAAGCAAAATTTAACAAGAAAAGCGGTTAGTTACCGCCACAAATACAGATTACAGGACAAAACACAATGCATTTCGACCTCTTGGGTCTTCTTCAGGCAAAAACAAAACAACATTTAGACAGTGAAAAGGAAGAACGAGAAGCCACTTTATCTTCTCATATTCGGCGCAAAATGGCTGTAAAATGGCTGTTCGCCATTTTACGCCGAATATGAGAAGATAAGTGGTTTCTCGTTCTCCCTTTTCACTGTCCTAAATGTTGTTTGTTTTTGCCTGAAGAAGACCCAAGAGGTCGAAATGTTTTGTGTTTTGTCCTTAATCTGTTTGTCTGTATCTGTGGCGTTAACTAACCCCTTTTCTTTTTAAATTTTACTATGTATTGTTAATCACAATAAATCCAAAGCCACCTCGATTACTTTCACGTCTCCTGCGAGGAAGATACGGTAGGCGTGTTGTTGCACCGAAGAAACAGTGTTGGCCATTTGGATTTTGTTTGCCAGCCCTGGCTCCATTTGCAGAGACGATCTCTGGGAGAAAAAAAAAAAAAAGGGGGGGGGGGGGGGGGGGAGCAAGCTCTCCAAAGCAGGGAACTTGCACAACATGTAATAGAAATGTATGAGTTCCCGGAGTTCAGGGGAGCAACTATTTTCTTTTTCCTAAAGAAAAGTTAAAAGCTAACATCGTTTGACTTAAACGTCACATCTGAATGTGATTCCCTCATCCAAAACACATTAAGAAACAAAAACATGCAGGAGCCGAGGGTGGCATAAAGGGTGGCGAGACTCTCGCCTTGCGGAGTTTCACTCCGTAGACTTTCGCCCCGTGGCCAGGTTTTGCCCTGTCGGCTTTCGCCCTATGGTCATGATTCTTCCGCACAAAGGGACAAATCCGTGTGAATTTGTTGTTAGTCATTACACCTGCGCGCAACTTTTACACACGCGCGCGCGCGCGCGCACACACACACACACACACACACACACACTTTAATCTCGAGAACACACACACACACACGCGCGCGCGCGCGCGCGCGCGCGCAGCACGTACGCATGCACACGCATCACGCCACAGTACGGTCGCGTCTAGTGGTAATACACCAATTTAAGACGAGCGAAGATCATCAGTGTGCTTGCCCTTCACTAAAAAGAGTTCATTTTGGGTTTTTCAGTGTCCCAATGAGTAACTAGTCTCAATTCATCAACCCCTACGCGAAGAGAGAGAGAGAGAGAGGGAGACTCGTCACTCCCCGTGCAAGGCAATTTCCCACAGACGCGGAAGGGGCAATGGTTAACACCCATTTAAATCTTGTCCCTGTCTCTCAACTGATGCGGTGCCACAGTCATGATTAACATCATTTCCATGAGGCAAAAGTCCACGGGTCGAAAGTCGTCGGACGCGCCTGGAAAGCTTGGATAATAGAGCTCCCGCATTCAGCATCACACACCGGACACTGCTGATTATATGTCAACCTGTTGGTCGTTAGGCCTATCCACACAGTTTATCCCATGTCGGCCCCTTCGTTGTTATCTGGAAACTAGGAAGTGAGACCATACACACTGCCCAGAGTGTACACGTGTGCATTCAGCAATGTCACATGCCCATATGACTTTTTTTTTATTGTATATTTTTTTCATTGTTTTATTGATTTCATTTATTTATTTATTCATATATTATTTATTTATTATTTAATACTTTTGGGGGATAACACTCAGTGAAAATCAGCGGAACAGCTGCTGATCTTAGCATGGCCAAGTTTCATCTGCCGTCCTTACGGTTGTTAACAGTGTAGTGACGCACGGATGCTGTGCATACAGGCGAGCTCGGCCAAGTGGACATCGCTGGAGAAATGTTCACTTTACGGTCAGATAAACAAGCAGATGAATTCCGGCAGAACAACACTTAGGCTCACAGAGGACAGATCTCCCAAATTGTCGTTGGTTCAGGGGCAATATCGTTCTGAGTGTGTTGATAACAGACCAGTGCTAGATCCGTTGTAGACAGTCTCGCCATAGCACAGCCGCAGACGGTTACAACAGCAATGACAGTTCTACGACTCGACTCGGAGACGGTGACATTGATAGTGACAGACTGGGACTAGGTAGCTAGTAGTTCCGTTGAAGGGTCTGGCAAGAATCCTGACAAGATCCCAAAGCCGGTGTCTGGACAGACCTGGAAAAGTAGAGTGAGTCTGTGTGACTGTGCAAGAGTGCTTAAGTAAATAAACGAACACTCCAAAGTGTAAAGTAAACACTTAACAGTTTAGCTACGGTATTTGCCCACGCACACACTGTGTTTAGTTTCTTTTCAGATTAAAATGACAAAACTTCAACAAAACAGGTCAATGGTAATAGTGCGGAGTTGCTTCATTACGAAAATATGCACTCTCACCATGAAAATAGCTTTATCATGACGAAAACGGTGATTATACATTTACTCATTAAACCTGTTCTGGATTATATGTTTACACTTGAAACCGGTTTCGCCAGGCTACTTCCTCCAGAAAGCGGTCGAACCTTGAGATGGACTCTCCACCACAGATGGACTCTCCACCCCAGATGGACTCTCCGCGCCAGATCAGCGAGTCCAGCCAGCCATTGCCAAGCTACGGACGGGGCGGCTTCAATCGATCTAAAGGACGATTACTTCCAGATTGTCGCTGTCCATCTCAAATGTATTGTTAGCGTCAGCTAGTTTCAGAGCAGTCTTGGACCGACAATCTTTCATTTATCCACTGCCCCTTCATTGCAAACGCAACCGATGGTTATAACGGTTAGGGTAACAGATTAGGGTTAGATTATACCTCAGGCATTCCGGAGTAAAAAAAAAAGTCTTGCAGTTTTCTTATCACAGTTCCCGTTGTTTTCCCAGTGTTCTGAACGAAGTTGTCATATCTTCCTCTGGTTTTCTTACAAAGTTTCCATCGCTTCTTCCGGTTTTCTGATCTAAATTCCTATCTTGGTTTTCTGATGAAACTTCCTTTTTCAAATGTACAAGCACGCCACCGTCAGACAGAGGCTACCGTTAAAACTGTCCCCTCTCTCTCTCTTCCAGTCCTTCGAGAATGCTTCGCCAATACCCCTGTCAGCCCTATTATCTGGGAAGCGTGGCGACGGTCCAACCCCGAAGGTAACTACAAATGACAAAGGACTGATACCAAACCTCATCACACACTCATGGCAAGGTGGCATAGCGAGGAATGCCCAGAGACAGTGGCGGGTCTCTCTTGAAGGGCGTTGATGTGAGAGGTCAAAGGCGGGTGGCGCAGGCAACCTTCTAGCCACTATGGGTGATGGCGGTTCTAGCCTGTGTATTGCCGGAGAACGGCTCCAAGAGATGCGAGGCAGTCAGCGATGGAGCGCTGCCTGATTGCGATAAGCTTGGCCTGGCAAATCATATTTGGGGGTCAACGTTGTGGTGACTCCTCCCGAGGCTGTGATCAAAACTTTCCCTCTCGGCCGTAGTCAGTGAGGACCGTCGAAGGCAATCGTGCAGCGCTCCAGCGACGGTCTGTCCTGTTTCCTCTTTGAGACAGCCTCACGTGACACAGGACCATCGCCACCGAGCATGGAAGGAGGCCGCCCGGTAGACGGACCTGTTCAGGAGGAGGGGGCGGGGTGGGGGTGGGGGGTGGGGGGGTTGCGAGGCGAAGGTCATCAACGCTCACAGTCGGCTTACCAGCACCACAGAGTAGACACCAATTCACACAGACCCAGTAACCAAGTGCTGGACACCACTACAACAGGAAGTAAGAAAGGGACCTAGACGTCAGTCTGGGACAAAAACCAGAACAAGACAGGACGCTCCCCGTCCGGATCCAAGCCCCAAAGTCCTGCCAACGACCAGACATCTTGCCTCCAAAACTACAGACTTCGGTCTGGGACACCTTGTCCTTGAGGGCATCAGGCCAATAGGACGTGGATCTCGCCTCTTCAGGACATCACAAACAAATGACGGGGTGGAGGGGGATTGGGGGGGAGGGGGATGGGGGGGGGGAGGGTTCAGCTAGCCTTTCAAGGCGATGCAACATTCAGGACTGGTGGAGACCGAAGAAGGAAATAACACAAGATCGGAAGTGGATTCGTAGAAAGGGGCTTAGCAGAGAACGTTTGGGGTGTAGAGGGAGGAATGTCTTGACCTTTCTTTGGTCATAGACTTCTTAACCTTGCCCAAGCACTGGTCAGCTTACCTTATCGGCGAGGGATGTAACAGGCGAGGGGAGTAAAGAAACATTTCAAACCTCAACGGTCCTCCGCTCTACCAACTGAGCCATCTACCAACTGAGCCATCACGGGATAGTAAAGAAACGGACTCGAGGCAAAATCAGATTCACAATGCGACTACCTCGAAAATAGTTGAGATTTACGTCCTCATAGCGAAAGCTTTTAGGGACACGTCTTTCATTCACAGTAGTCTTTGGTGTCATTGGATTTAAGAGATGTTCGTGGTGCGGTTGGTCATTGTTGTTATTCGACGGTGCGACTACCTCCTCAAGCGCTCCGTCTTGTTGAAGGGTCAGTGTCTCGATCGATCTCTGCACCAATCAGAGAGCTTTGCTATTTTTCGTACACTAATCACATGACTATACAGTTGTCAGCCATTTTGTCTCGCATGCAAGAGAGCCCAAAGACAGGCCAACGGGTTCACGTCTATTCCTAGCCCTGCTCGCTACTACGGTGTGCGTTGAAACGCTAACACTCGCCAACGAAGCGACAATTCTCGCTACCTCGCCTCTATGGAACGCGTCTCCCAAACTAGAGTTTAGAACTACTGCTGCCGATAAAACGTCGGCGCGACTATTATGATAACTATTATATGATAATCAACTAATAACTCTCTCCAGTATCCTATATCTGTGTGTGTGTGTGTGTGTGTGTGTGTGTGTGTGTGTGTGTGTGTACATGCTATTTTCTCAAATTCATAGTACCTGGTATTACTGTATTGTCACTATAATGTTTCTGCGTTTGTTTGTTTGTTTGTAACTGAAAATGAAAAACAAACCTCCTTGTAACTACTGCTCTTTGTTTCATCCACTCATTCACTCGTTCAAACTGAGCAAAGCACAAAGAAAATTGCCCGATTGTAGCGATTCTATTTATTATTCATAATCCCACATTTATATATCGGTACATGTACTGGACATGCTCACGTCAAACTGTTTGTAAAATCCATGTCGAAGGATGAGTGTGTGAAGAAAGAAAGTGAAGGAACTGTAGAGTGGAGGGATGAGAGAGGAGGAATAAAACATATTTAAAAAAAATAAATAAAACGTCGGCGACTCACCCACCATGATCTTCCTAGCTATCCGAGCATTTCCCATTCACATCTTCACTGGTATCTTCACCCATAGAGGTCGACCCTCTTATCTTATCGATCTGCATGTCAACAGTTATTCTTAAGACAATTTCGTTTGGATAGTTAGTTTCTCATTACTCTTTTACGCAGGAGTGGATTAAGTCAAGCGTAAAGACCGTGACGCTGCTTTCCCGAGCGTCCCCATCCCTCCACCCCATCCCCCTTCACCACCGTCACCCCATCACCCAGCTTCCAACCACGCCCCCCCCCCCCCCCCCCCCTCTTTTTGTTGTTGTTGTTATTGTTGTTGCGTGTTTCTATCGTGTGACTCTTTATGGAAATAGCTCTCTCTCTCTCTCTCTCTCTCTCTCTCTCTCTCTCTCTCTGTCTGTCTGTCTGTCTGTCTGTCTGTCTCTCTCTCTCTCTCTCTCTCTCTCTCACACACACACACACACACACACACACACACACACACACACACGCACGCACGCACGTACGCGCGCACGCGTGCTTTTCATATTCTAAGCACGATAGATCTTACACCCACAAAGACATGTATGGAGATGTAAATATTTCAATGTGCTGCTTAAACACCCATTCCTTGTACCCTCAGACCCGTTCCCAGCGAAAACGTTTTTTCTTTTTTTAAAATTTCATACAAGTTTGGTTCCATGGAGACAACAGTCTTCTTTTAACAATTATGATTTGAAGTGACGTCATGTGACATCCCACGAATACTTCTGGGTTAAAAAAAAAAAAACACAAAAAAACAAATGAACTTGCGTATATGGTCATACATTAAACTTTCAGACAAAGCAAACTGTTCCCTACCTCCTCCCTTCACTGACTGAGGATTTGTTCTTATTAAGGATGCGTGGGGCGGACGGAAAAGGGCGAAGGTGGGAAAGTGAAGGGGGGAGAGGGAGCGGGGAAGGGGGGGGGGGAGATAGTGTCTCCAAATTCCTGTTCGATTTTTGCTGGTAAAAAAAAAAAAAAAAAAAAAAAAAAAACCTGTGGGTATCAGCCTGCGCGTCATCCATGGTAAATGTTAAACTTGTTCATTTAATTAAGTGCTGAATTACACACACACACACGCACACACGCACGCACGCACACACACACACACACACACACACACACACACACACACACACACACACACACGCACGCACGCACGCACGCACGCACGCACGCACACCCCACACACACACACACACACACACACACACACACAAGCACGCACATACATACGCACGCATGCACGCAAAATCTCTCTCTCTCTCTCTCTCTCTCTCTCTCTCTCTCTCTCTCTCTCTCTCTCTCTCTCTCATGGATAATAACAAACTCCCGAAGAAAGCCTATGATATGTTGCTGCATCTGCAGAGTCAAAATTATATTACCTGGACGACTAATGTTTGCTATGTTCTTTATAGATTCGGGTTTGGAATTGTTTGGGAAATGCAGAGTGTTGGTAATGTGAAAGCTTTTATTGCAGAATTTAAGAAACGTTTAAGTGATTGTTACATCCAAGACTGGCATTCAGCTATTGAATCGCATGAGTTGTACGATGTTTATCGGTCGTATAAGCAGTCTCTTGTTCAAAGTTCCTACCTCTGTGTAATTAAACATGTTAACATCCGCAGGTTACTTTCAAGGTTTCGGTTAGGAATGTCGCCATTACGATGCCACTTTTTACGATATACTGATCGCAATAGAAACCGTGACATTTTCTGTCCACACTGTAAGGAAGCACTGGAAACTGAGCTTCATTTTCTACTGGTTTGTCCTTTGTACGAAAAGTTGCGCCTTGAGTTGATTCCAGCTAAATATTACAGACACCCTTCTCTATTCAAATGTCCATGTTGTTAGCCTGTTCTATTGAGACTGCTATTACGAGTGTTGGTAATTTCATTTATAGAGCAATGGCTGTTAGGAACGGAATAATTAATGCTGCATTTGCTTCATGAATGTATTCTTTGTTAACTGTGAACATCATTCAGCTGAGGTTTCGTTAAGAGTGGCTTGTACCGATTTATTTTGACCTTGTTCACTCACTTTGATATGGGCCTGTGGCCTGTCAAATAAAATATTCTGAGTTCTGAGTTCTGAGTTCTCTCTCTCTCTCTCTCTCTCTCTCACTGGTTTGCTGCCTTGGTCCAAGTCTTCTATCATGGCTTGGACATACAAATATGTGCATATAAATGTGGCCGCCTGTAATTATCATTATTTCAAGTCTGCACGTAATACAATCACTCACTGGTAGTATAATAATAGCTATCGCTGACCACACTTGAGAACATACAACTATCGCTGACCGTCTTTTTGTACTCCCAGTTCTTATAGAACGAAGAAATGCTGCGTGCGTGTGTGCGCGCGCGCGCGCGCGCGCGCGCGCGCGTGTGTGTGTGTGTGTGTGTGTGTGTGTGTGTGTGTGTGGTCCGTCCGTCCGTGGTCAAAAAGTGTTCCACTCGCTCCAGACAAAACTAATGGGCCGATCTTTCTGAAAATTTGTAGGTATGTTCATTATGGGCCACGGATGATGCCCGATGTTTCAGTTTACCGCTATAGCCGTTACTAACGGCTGTAACGGCCTGTAAGGGGTTTTCTTCTTTATGGAATATCTCAGAAGGTACTTGGCTGATCTTTGTGAAAATTAGCAAGTATGTTCATTATGGATCACGGATGATGCCCGATGTTTTAGTTTACCCTGTTATAGCCGTTACTAGCGACTGTAACGGCCTGTAACGGTTTTTCTTCTTTATGGAATACCTCAGAAAGTACTTGGCCGATCTTTCTGAAAATTTGTAGATATATTCATTATGGGTTACGAATAATGCCTGATGTCTTAGTTTACCGTTATAGCCGTTACTAACGGCTGTAACTGCCTGTAACGGTTTTTCTTCTTCATGGAATATCTTAGAAAGCACTTGGCCGATCTTTGTGAAAAGAAGCAGGTGTGTTCATTATGGGTCATGAATGATGCCCGATGTTTTAGTTTATCGTTATAGCCGTTACTAACGGCTGTAACGGCCTGTAACGGTTTTTCTTCTTCATGGAATATCTCAGAAAGTACTTGGCCGATCTTTGTG
>CM065730.1:54971036-54978536 GCA_033310375.1 Conus canariensis
CTCCCTCCTCTCCCCCCCCCCCACGCCCCCCCTCCCCCCCCCCCCCCCCCCTCGATGCTGACGTAGCAAAGCCTGCTTTATTTTCGTTCAGCGCGATAAGATACAAATCACCGGTTGTTACGTGCGAACGGTCAAATAGAGCCCGCCCATCCCTGGCACAGTACATGTAGACTGTACAGCAAGGCAAGATAGTGCGCTCGTGACCTACTTGCAGCTTCTTTTTATCCGCGTGCGTTTATCGACAGGAACCGGCGTACAAGGCGTGCGGCGCTGGGGGAGGTCCAAAGTCCACGAGAGAGTGTAAACAGGAGCGACTGACTGACTGATTGTCGGTTTGATACACTGAAGTGGTGGTGGTGGTGGTGGTGGTGGAGAAGGGGGTGGTGGGGGTGGGGGAGAGAATGCTGTAAACATTCTGACTTGGCTTGGCGCTCTTAGATCTCTGTCTGTGTGTCTGTCTGTGTCTGTGTGGTTTTGTCTGTGTGTGTGTGTGTCTGTCTGTGTGTGTGTGTGTGTGTGTGTCTGTGTATTTGTGGGTTTTTTTTCTGTGTCTGTTTGTCTCCTCTCTCTTCTCTCTCTCTCTCTCTCTCTCTCTCTCTCCTCTTCTCGTCTCGTCTCTCTGTCTCCTCTATACTTCTCGTCTCTGTCTAATGTCATCTGTCTGTCCATCTGTCTGTGTCAGCCTCTAATCTGTCTGTCTGTCTCTGATACTAATGTCTACTACTGTCAGTCCATCTGTTTGTCTCAGTCTGTAGTCTGTCTGTCTGACTGACTCACCCACTCTTATCTAAGTCCATCTGTCTCCGTCTTGTCTCAGTCTGTCTGTCTGTATGCCCCTTCTCTCTCTAGCATTTCTCTGTCTGCCTCAGTCTTCTGTCTGTCGTCTGTCTGTCTTTGGCAATAAGTGCTGGTGACTTAGTATTATTCTTCATTGCGCTTAAAACTTATTCTAAATGATGTCAAGATGTGATCAGACTGTTTCCAGTCGCTCTCCATCCCTCTCACTCCCCGCCCCCCCCCCCCCTCCCCCCACCCACGCACACACACTCCGTCTTTCTGTCATTTGTAAGGACTTGGGATACTGTGGCACTTACATTCGCCATCCACTTTCAAGGAGAGAGAGAGAGAGAGAGAGAGAGAGAGAGAGAAGAGAGGACAAACACACAGACGGGTGGACAGGTGGGGACTGAGAGATCAAGAAGTTGCAGGCCTTCATGCTCACCTCTGATGTGACCTGCGTGGTCGGCTGGGGAAGAAGCATCAGCACATGATGTCTATGCCAACCTCAACTTTCAGACGCTTAATTAAACTAACTTGGCTGGATGGAAATTGTTCTTCTTGTCACCAAAGCAGTCATCATGTCAAGAATCGTGCCCAAGTTCTCTCTCTCTCTCTCTCTCTCTCTCTCTCTCTCTCTCTCTCTCTCTCTCTCTCCTCTCTTTAAGTTCCTGGTGGTTTCATATGTTTGATTTGTTAGGGGAATGTGTCGATGGATAACATGCTTGTGCAGACTATCATGAGGGGGGAAAAAAAAGAAAAAATTTAGAGTGTAGTGCTTGCGCACACTTGTTCAAGAAAAGCATGAAGCATGCATGCATGCGCGCTGAGCGCTGAACAGAGAGCACAGGGAAATATGTTGCCTGTGGGATGCGTACTTGAAGCTGAGAGAGAGAGAGAGAGAGAGAGAGAGAGAGAGAGAGAGAGAGAGAGAGAAGGCGAGAATGCATGCCTCATAGTTTTTTTTTTTCCACCCAAAGATACAGGAAGAGTCTTCTGAGATTGTAAATTGAAGGCCGCGCCTGGCCCATAATGAGGAACCATCAGGAACTTTCTCCCTGGATAGAGTAGGTAGATTATAGTATTTTTGTTGATGAGGGCGCAAGCACGGTTTGTGATTTGTTTCGTAAGTTGATGAGAGGTCGCACAGACTGGAAGCTGGAGGACAGTTGTAACAGGTCAGTGAGGACCAGGGAACTTTGTTTATGGAAACGTTTATTTGGCGTGTGTGTGGTTCTGTGGGTGCGAACTTGGAAAGAAAAGGGTTTTTAGTCCATCAGGATCTGTTGATGCAGTTAGTTTGAAAGATACGTCTGATTAATTTCTGTCAAACAAAGTAGAAAGAATCTGTAAGGAAGCGATGTGTATAGCTTAGTTGCTGAGTAAAAGGGAGAACTTTCTTTTGTTTTGTCTAACTGGTTGTTTGTCGATGTTGCGTAAGTGAGACTCTGACACATTAGAAAGCTTATTACTGTGATTAGGACAGAAACGTATCACCGTCAACAAAACAGTCATTATAAAACAGCAGCAAAACACTACCCTTAACGATCATCATTCCTGTTGTCAGGATGCAAACTGTTACTGTTATCCACAAAACAGTCATTATAACGCTCATCATCACTGTTATCAGGATGCAAACTGTTACTGCTGTCAATAAAACAGTCATCATAACGATCATCATTCCTGTTGTCAGGATGCAAACTGTTACTGCTGTCAATAAAACAGTCATCATAACGATCATCATTCCTGTTGTAAGGATACAAACTGTTACTGCTGTCAATAAAACAGTCATCATAACGATCATCATTCCTGTTGTCAGGATACAAACTGTTACTTCTGTCAATAAAACAGTCATTATAACGATCATCATTCCTGTTGTCAGGATACAAACTGTTACTGCTGTCAATAAAACAGTCATCATAACGATCATCATTCCTGTTGTAAGGATACAAACTGTTACTGCTGTCAATAAAACAGTCATCATAACGATCATCATTCCTGTTGTCAGGATACAAACTGTTACTGCTGTCAATAAAACAGTCATCATAACGATCATCATTCCTGTTGTCAGGATACAAACTGTTACTGCTGTCAATAAAACAGTCATCATAACGATCATCATTCCTGTTGTCAGGATACAAACTGTTGCTGAGTAAAAGGGAGAACTTTCTTTTGTTTTGTCTAACTGGTTGTTTGTCGATGTTGCGTAAGTGAGACTCTGACACATTAGAAAGCTTATTACTGTGATTAGGACAGAAACGTATCACCGTCAACAAAACAGTCATTATAAAACATCAGCAAAACACTAACCAATATTATTGCATTCTTTGCACACCTCCGTTCGTGATTGATGCAGTCATTATAACGATCATCATTCCTGTTGTCAGGATACAAACTGTTGCTGCTGTCAATAAAACAGTCATAACGCTCGTCATTGCTGTTATCTGGATGCAGATTGTTACTGCATCAGTGAAACAGTCTGACACTCTCATTATCATCTACAGAATAATCCACACGGTGCTCGTCAATACTGTTATCAGGACGAACATGAAAGTCATCATCAAGAAAATAGTTATCATAGCGCTCATCATGCTTGTATTATCAGGATGGGAACAGTAGTTATCATCAACAAAAGAGTCGTCTCATGAAAATGTCATAGGCACTTTCGCAGGAACGTGCACTATTCCACGTTCTATGGTGCAGTCAGTAGCTTCAACCCCTCACGCCTCCTCTCTCTCCCCCTCCCTCTCCCTTTTCCATCAGCATCCCTTTGTTGTGTGTTTGTATATTGTTTTCAGCAATAATGAGCCTCTTCATTTAGTAATCAGCCCACACTCTCATCCGTTGTCCTGCAGCCTGCACCACCTCCCCAGTCTTCTCCCCTCCCTGCTACATCTTGTTCGAACGAGACTTCAACTTTCGGACCAAGCTTGAGATCAGCTACCCCCCCCCCCCCCCCCCCCCCCCCCCAATCCTTTGGACTATTGATCCGCCCTGATCGAGATTCAGACGTGTTCATGCATGTCTTTACCTGTACTCCCTCCCCCTCCGCTCGGCCCTCCATCTCACCCCTCGCCCCATTACCCCCACGTTTCCCCCATCCTCTCCGTCGCTTGCAGAGACCCACACCTCCGTCCGCCCCTTTCTTGCTCGTTCGTATCTAGGTTTACAAGCACCTCTGTGCGGACAGGCGCACTCTCGTCAGTGCGTGCGTGCCAAAGTACAGCCAGCACTATACACGACTTCTTCAGTGCAGGGTGCCGGTCGCCGTACTGCATGATGTAACTTGACAGATGTCCGCCCGAGCAAGTCAGTCAGTCAACCAGCCAGCGCCACGCAGCAGTTAGCTGCAAGAGGTCCGAAGTTCAGGAGCAAAGGTCATCATTACATCGCTGGGGGTTGAAATGGGGTCACTCAGGAGGCGAGAACGCCGCGCGCAGTTTGTGTCGCCCCGTAGAACAGTTTGACTGGCCACTTAAACAAGTTCAAAGGTTGGTTTAGCGTCTCCACGTGCGTGTTCGCGTTTCCTTCTCTCGATACTCACAACGTAAATAAGTAAGGAAACCACCACCACCACCACCAACCAACTAAAAGAGAAAAGAAAAAAAAAAAAAAAAAGAAAAAGAAAAGGAAAAAACAAAGAACAGTGGGGAAAATGAGAAACGAACAGCAAACGCTCTTGTCTTTTCTTCTTGTTAGTATTGTTGTTGTTCCAATGTATGTTTTTTGGTTTTTTTTTAAAATTATTAGCGTGGTTTGTATATTCTTAAGAACTTGATGATGTACTGTCTACAGAGTCATTGCTTGCTTTGGTGAAATCACAAACATACTCTTCTTCCCATACTTGTGAAGGACCTATAATTATTATGAACAGAATTATTAGTGAGTCCGCCTAACAACTGTGACAAATTACTGTTTTGTAATCTGTTTGTCCCTATTGTTTGAAAACTCGCTGCCAATTATTTTTAAAACGTGTTTGAATTTCCGTCCGCAGTCACCTCACTTCAACACTAAACTAAAAACCAGAGGCAGTTTAGGTTTGTTCTCATTCATTTTACAACAGTTTCCCTACCAGCCTTCCCCCAACCCCTATTTCCTATCCCCTCCTCCTCACGCCCTCCCACCCACCCACTCCCCCTGTCTCCCCACCGTCCACCTCCTTCCAGGGTTCAAAGTCAACCGTATTAAGTCTGTATGAGGGTTCAAAGTCAACCGTATTCTTTTTCTCTCACTTTTTAACTTCAGCTGGCTACCCAGACTGAGGTGAGAGTTGATGGCTGGTAAAACTGACCTGTTTTGTAGACTTTGTAGAAGACATGCTAGACTCCAGAAGATCATCATATTAACCCTTTCAACTCTACCCAGTCGGCAAACTGAGCGACCTGTCCCGTCTGGCCACTTTGGGCTGTGGTCTGTATGGATGGAACAGATACGTCGTCCAAAATGTCATGTCTTAAAAAGTGGCTGACACTCAGTGTAAAGAGTGTTGCAAAGTGGTTTTCTGTCAACGTGTGAACATTTCATGAAGCACTGCTCTGGTTCTTTGCCAAGCTGAAATAGTCCAATATTATTGCATTCTTTGTACACCTCCGTTTGTGATTGATGCTTACACACACACACACACACACACACACACACACACACACACACACACATCGTCCAATCAAATACTTAGAGAACTTCAGCTTGTCTATGGGAGAAAGGAAGTTCCATGCAAAAGTCCTCCCCTTTTCCTGAAAGTTAAATGCGTATTTATGAGTTGATGACAGATTTAGACGGGCTACCGTAGACGGGCTACCGTAGACGGGTTACCGTAGAAGGGTTACCGTAGACGGGTTACTGACTCACAACACGCGAATGCTGCTCGAACTCCGCGCAGCTGAGAATGACGTTCAGTGCCGCCTGAACCGTGTGCGTAATGTTCTCATCCCCAGCTGATGCATTTGTACCATAGTGTTCAAGTACTTCGGCTGTTTGGATGATCCCTGGAGTCTTTTAGCCAGGGTACGACGACGACGGCAACAACAACACAACAACAACAGCAACAACAACAACAACAACAACCGTGTGCACGTGTACGGCTGAATTTAGTGATAATGCACAGCCAAAAAAAAAACAAAAAAAAACCGCAGACAAACGAATCACAAGACAAAAACACGACGCGTTTCGACCTCTTAGGTCTTCTCCAGGCAAGACACAAAACACTCAGGACAACGATTTTTTTGGCGGTGCATTATCACTAACAGTTCAGATTTATTTAGATTTCCGCCTGCAGTCGCCTCACTTAAAAAAAAAAAAAAAAACAAACAAACATAAATACGATAAATAAGATAAAATAAAATACAATTTCAAAAAGGTTGAAGTTCCATAGCTTAACAGCCGTAGGCTGCGTGAATTTTACCCCGCTTATTCGTACACAAGCAAATTTATTATGTGCAAGTGACAGGTAGCAATGTACGTGACAGGTAGCAATGTACGTGACAGGTAGCAATGTACTTCTATTTCAGGTGGTAGTCGGGACTGGCGTTTAAACAGATATTTAAGTGCAGACTTCAAAGTCAGGAAGGAACGGGCGTGATATAGTTGGAAAATTAGAGAGTTCCAGAGTATTGCCGCAGAAAAGGAAAATGCTGTAGAACCATGCTGCTTTCGATCATGTGAGGGGATTCAAAACATTGCGTCATGAGTGTAAGAGCGGAAGAAATACATTTCGCAGATGATCTGTGCGACTCCAATCCGCGTCACTAACAAACATCAGCAGGCTTTACAAACCACAACACCACAGCTTTTCAGTATTATGTCTTACACCGCCGTTTGCGAACGCCATTGTGCATCAGTGCATGCACTTGGTGATCAGGGTGTGACGAACAACACGTACGCATCTAACAACCCCCCAACTCTTTCCACTCGGTAATGTGAGTTCAGTTCGTGCACCGCCTTTCCAGTCCACAGTCCTGACTAAACAGCGCTGTACGCCGCTGGACTGGTTGACCCCAACGGTTTGGACGACGCTTGTGCGGTCTACGGGAAGTGCACGATTCGACGGCCGCCCCGCTCCCCCTCCCCTTCCCCTCCCCGGCTGGTGTCACAGTTGGATTAACCGTCGCATGTTAACGTCAAAATGGACGCATGGATTGGTTCTGCCTACGAAGTTGAGGGGAGATCAACAGTATCTCTCCTCGTTTACCATCTATTCGCCCTTGTGGAGTCCCGATGTCCTCACGCACGTTACGAACCTCTTCCGGGCGAGGAAACTGTTCAGTTTGGCTGGGCCGCCCTCTCTGGTAACCCATCTATACCAGCTTTTTGTTTGCTAGCGATTCAGCGAGGGCGGCCGACTCCCTGCACGCAGTGCTTGACCTACATGTGAAGCACCGTGTTTTCAAACTTGATGATTTGAGAATATTACATGTGAAGTGTCAACAGACATGTGAACAGACAACCAACGTGTGAAATGCCTTTAATATGCACAAGGGAACTCCAACTGTGGAAAGACGAAAGTATACTCATTCTATTCCCTTGACATCTTTGGTCATACGCAGATCGAACACACTGAATTCAACTGACGTTGCCATAACACTGGTTGATATTGAACAGATCAGCCTATCAATCAAATTTATATTATAGGCCCCCAAGACTGAACTGGTTTGCAATGATCAGCTACCAGATGAGTGACGTTATACTGATACTACTACTACTACTGCTGCTGCTGCTGCTGCTGCT
>CM065730.1:55001036-55011036 GCA_033310375.1 Conus canariensis
AAAGACATAGAGACGAATACGTACAAAAAACAACAAAAAAAAAAAGACACAGAAACGGAAAGCAAAGACGATGTCTACGTGTTATGATTCGTTGGTTTTTTTGTTTGTTTTTTTTTTTCAGTTTAAAAGTGAATTCCATTCAATACAAAGAAGATAAACGTTTCTCTGCAATAGCTGGAGGTCTGGAACTAAATATGTTCTACGTATGTGTCGACCTTACTTCTTTTCCAGGCACTACAAACAGAGTCATGTGTCGCCCTTACATGCACTACAAACAGTCATGTGTCGCCCTTACAGGCACTACAAACAGTCATGTGTCGCCCTTACAGGCACTACAAACAGTCATGTGTCGCCCTTACAGGCACTACAAACAGAGTCATGTGTCGCCCTTACAGGCACTACAAACAGAGTCATGTGTCGCCCTTACAGGCACTACAAACAGAGTCATGTGTCGCCCTTACAGGCACTACAAACAGAGTCATGTGTCGCCCTTACAGGCACTACAAACAGAGTCATGTGTCGCCCTTACAGGCACTACAAACAGAGTCATGTGTCGCCCTTACTTCTGTTCCAGGCACTACAAACAGTCACGTTGTCTGATTGGTCCATGAAATAATCGGCATTCTCACGCTCCGGATCATTTTTTTTTTTTCATCCTGCATAGTGGTTTCTATTGTCAAAACGAGGAAACGTTTTTCTTAGGAATAATCGATGTGTTTCCGCCTGATATCAACGTTTCCTCGTTGTCGTCAGTGGTGAAATTAGATTTTCCTCGAAATGGATTTACCAGTCTCACTACCGTCAAAGCAGTGTTTGATTGACAAGTCATAAGATGGGGACCGTTTTCTCAATGTCGTTCGCTGTACCATCGAGATTATTAGGCTATGTTGTAACTGGAGAACGCTTTCCCGGAATGCGTTGTCAACATATCCTGAATGAAAGTCGACTTTCGAAAACTCGGCGAATGTTTGCGTCAGAAATACGTCACGTCGGTGATATAATAAATATGACGTCGGAATCTATTTTGCAAGGGGAGGGGAGGGAGGGGGGGGGGGGGGGGTGACAACTTGAACTGCCGCTTACAAAAACATCACAGCAATCTTGATTTAAAAAAAAAAAAAAATTTGTATGAAAGTGGTGAGGGGTAGAGGAAGGGGAGGGGAAAAGAGGGGAGCAGAAGAGAGAAACTCATCGTCCAAATTTTCATAAAAGCTGGGGGGTGGGGGAGGGGGTGGGCATGGATGGGAGAGTGCCCGAGTTAGTGGGAAAGCAGGCGGGCGGGATCCTCAGTTTCCACATTGAAGAGAGGGTGATCTTCCATCTGAAGTGAAATACTATATATATATATATATATATATATATATATATATATATATATAAAAGAAAAAAGAAAAGCGGAGGAGGTTTTGGGGTCAGGGTGGAAGGGGGAAGGGCGGGGGCAGGGGGTGGGGGTGGATATCGGACGCACCATAATATGCAGTCCATATTTTGGGCTTAAATATTTGGAGAGGGGGCGGGGCACAAGGTGCTCTTACTCCCTACTCCCATGCTTTCACTGGAGGGGGGGGGGGGGGGAAGCGTCTCCCCCTCCATCACCCCCCACTCCCTCCCCCGTTCTGACGCCACTATAGATGACAAAATACATATTTACATACAACGTAGAAGCTCTTTGTTTTCCAAAACCAAAACGGAATTAAAAGTACGTTACATCAACCGTCTGTAAAATATATGTCACAAACGCAAAAGCATCTACAGGCAATGTTTTTTTCACATAACCACTGAGCTGTGTGTGTTGTGTGTGTGTGTGTGTGTGTGTGTGTGTGTGTGTGTGTGTGCAAGTGACGTATTTCCGATACCAATATTCGCAATGTTTATTCCAGAGAGAGAGAGAGAGAGAGAGAGAGAGAAGTTTGATCTGTTGACGTCAAAGCGTTTTGACTGTTATATCATAAAACATAAGTGGCTAACATTTCACAACAAGGGAGTGAGGGGAGGAAGTCTTCTGACGTAGAGGAAGCAGAGCCGGGGATAACAGGATAACAACAGGATAACCATTTTTATTTGTCCAAAAGATGGAAAATTCATTTTCGACAGCACAGCAACCATATACCAGGACAACACACACACACACACACACACACACACACACACACACACACACACACACACACACACGCACACACACACACACACACACACACACACACACACATGTGCGTGCGCAGCTACAATACACATCCACTCTCTTTAAAACATGGAACCTAAAATTACAAAAGTGAGCATCATCATCATCATCATCATTAAAAGCAAGCAACATACTCTATTTAAATATATTCAGTTTAATAAGATTGAAATAATAAATATGATTATTTAAGACCAGGCATCCCTCGATACATACGATTTAAACACACCACACACACGCGCACGCGCAGGCACACACACACACACACACAACACACACACACACACACACACAACACATATTCACATGCGTGCGCGCGCGCACACACACACACACACACACACACACACACACACACACACACAGCACGCACACACGCACGCGCGCGCACACCACACACACACACACACACACACACACACACACACACACACACAATTGTTTTAAGAACCGGCAAAGATAAGAGTAGCGATATTCAGCTGTTCCTCATATATATATATATAGAGAGAGAGAGAGAGAGAGAGAGAGAGAGAGAGAGAGAGAGAGAGAACTGAAGTAAAAAGGCAAACAAGCAATGTAAACAAATATAATCCAATATTTCCAGCGGCTGCTCTTTCTCAAGGATGACAGACTGTGTAGTCACGTCAAAAGTGGAGTGACGTCATCAGGTCGATGCTAAAAGAAAACTTGCGTCATGACAGTAATGTCATCACCAAGTGATGCAAAGTGTAACACACCATCCTGTTGTTATTATTTTGTCACTCCCCACCCCCACCAGTATACTTACAGTCCCCCCCCCCCCCCCCCTTTTTTTTTTTTCTTTTTTCTCTTTCTCTCTCTGAATCTCTGTCTCTGTCTGTCTCTGTCTATCTCTCTGTCTGTCTCTCTGTCTCTGTCTCTGTCTCTGTCTCTGTCTCTCTCTCTCTCTCTCTCTCTCTCTCTCTCTCAGGTTTTCATTTTGTTGTACGAGAGGGAATAACTGAGTCACTATCAAATGCAAGGGAACTCAGTGCGTGTAACACACGCACGCATACACACACACACACAGAGTGACTCTTATCTCTCTCTCTCTCTCTCTCTCTCTCCTCTCAATAGACACACACACACGAGTGTGTGTGTGTGTGTGTGTGTGTGTGTGTGTGTGTGCGTGCGTGCGTGCCTGCCTGCCCGCGTGCCTGCGTGCCTGCCTGCGTGCCTGCGTGGGCGTGCATGATACATAATTGTTAAGTACACACCTGGACTGCAGTGCAGCAAGATTATTCTGTGAAAATGGAAGCGGTTCAGTGTCCAGTATTCGGACTATACAGCCTGATGTTTACATACTCGATGAGTGAACCCGCCCTGCGTTGAGCCAGACGTTGTCCATTCAGCAAGATATTCGGCCCAGCTTTTCCCCGCGCAGTCACAGGTCAAGGTCATCCAGAAAGCGTTTGTAGTTTGTTTGTTTGTTGTTTCTTTGTTTTACTCTCCCCCTTGACGCTGACAGTCACAATGAAATCAGTGAATAAGAGTACACATTCTGAAACAGATTTGTTTTGCCTTGTCACCTTGACTGGGCCGAAATATGGGGCACGTAATTCGATTTCCAGTGTGTTTGGGATAAACAAAGGGACTGTGACTGTTCACGCAAAATAAAAAGTAAAAAAAAAAAAAAAAAGAAAAGAAAATTCAATTGTATGATGACCTAATTTTGTCTGCCCTGACCTTTTCCTCCCTTGCTGGCTCATGTGCGTGTGCAAGCTCTCTCTCTCTCTCTCTCTCTCTCTCTCTCTCTCTCTCTCTCTCTTCAGTGCGTGTGTGTGTGTGTGTGTGTGTGTGTGTGTGTGTGTGTGTTTGAAAGATTTAACCTGTATATCAGTGGCAGAGCTGGGCAGTGTTTCGAAGCAAGGCTTTGCCATCATGGAGAAGAAATAAAAGGAGACATGTTAACGCTGGAAGGGACGGGGAAAGGATGAAGAGGAGATGGGAACTGGGGTGTTTACATGACAATGGGAGGTTGTAAAATAACTGTATTGGTATAATAACGTTGGTATTAATAAATGGGGATGCTCTGCTTCGATTTTATTCACACTTGCTAAAAGAGGACTAAACACCAGCGGCCATAGGGACTTCAAAGGATTTATAGTTTAACGTTTTGTGTGTAACAACTGGTCCTATAATGATTTTGTTGTTGTTGTTGTTCATATACGTTAAGCTGATTATTTGGCTTTCGTGAAATTCAACTCATGATTGTACAACAACAACAAAAAATAAAAATACTGTTTGGAAGATGGTGAAATGTTTGTCTGAACATTTTTGCCGCGTAAAACTGCCAGTGTCACCCAGAAATTCAATGATGTCAACATTGTTGCATTGCCCCAAGAGGCAAATCTTTCAAATACTTTTTGAGTGTCTTTCTTTATACCCCCCCCCCCCCAACACACACACACACACACACACACACACACACACACACACACACACACACACACACACACACACATACACCGACAGAAGGAGAAAAAGAGAGAGAGGCTTGTCTGCTTATCCGTCTCAACTGAAGAAACCGGAGACTCGAATGACTGGATTTCATTATCCCGCAAACCACTCCTTGTGACTATTTCTCAGACCCCGTGGTGGTTGTTGTGGTTGTTATTGTTGTTCTGGTTGTTGTTGTTGTTGTTGTAATTGTTGTTCTTGTTTTGGAAACATTAGTTTTTCACTGCAGGTTTTGTGCTCTTGTTTGCTCTGTGCCCTCTCCCGCTATTCCTTGACCGTTCAGGGAAAGAGGGACCAATTCATTTACAACACAGTGTGACCAAAAGGACACTGACCTTGCCCTGGTCATACACGGACCGAATGCTTATGTTCTGTTTCGTCTGGAGAAGAGAGAGAGAGAGAGAGAGAGAGAGAGAGAGATGTGGGGCAACACTGCCCACACGACACATCGCCACAAATCAGACAGAAGAAGAAGAAGAAGAAGACTAGTTGGTTTCAACGATGACCTTTGAGTAACGCAAAAAGTGCATGTCACTCCATGCGTCAGAGAAGGATGTAGACAACACTAATTTAAAGTAAATCGTCGAAGAAGACTTGTAGCGTTCAACGATGACCTTTGAGTAATGCAAATAGTGCATGTTAATCCATGCGTTACAAAAGGATGTAGACAACACTAACTTAAAACAAATCGCATGTACGTGTCCGCGTCCACTGTTACAATTAAGCCCAAAACGCAATATATTTTCTATGACACTCAAAGCTGTAAATGGCGTTCGTGAGAAAATCGGCCATCACCAAATCATATTCATTGCACAGTCCAGCCATTGACCCATACGCTGCCTGATTCTGAAGCAGATCCAATTTCTGTTTGTTGTTTTTTTGTTTGTTTGTTTTTTTGTTTTGTATTACAGCAAGTTCCACGTAACCCTTTATTTTTATGTCGTCTACTAGACTTTTCACTCCCAATTCCTTGTGCCCTACCAATGGCGTAGACACACAAGTCCACAAGTCATGCATAATTCTACTATCCTCGCTGATATATGGCACTGAACCAATCCTCGCTGATATATGGCACTGAACAAATCTACTGACTCCAAATTCCAGGATAAGATCGTCCTTTCACGTTTAGATTTTTGTTCACAGAACGTGGGCAGTTTTCGTTTAGTATTATTACAACATGACCTTTGTTGCAACCCCGAGCTTCTGATCTTCGTATTGGAACCTCTTCCTCGCTCCAGTGTTTCCAAATAAGGGATACATTTACACATGCATCTTACGCTGATAGACTTCATGTTATCTTCCAGGAGAAGCCTGCAGTGCATCTGAAAGATTTGCATTATCTTCAGCGTTAAGGAAGGGTGGGGAAGAGCGCACTATGATCAAAACACCCCTTAGAGCCAACTTCAGTTGGAGCACCCCCTCCACCTCCATTCGTATTTGAACCTCGTTTGCGTGAACATAAGTATTCTTAGTACAATTTGTTCCTTTCAACCTGCGTTATAAAAACCATCTTCTTTCTGCTGGAACCTTTACCTTTACTCTGTGAATGTAAATTATACCCGTTTCATACTGTCGTAAAATGGATAAATCTTGTTGCTTCATAACCGGGTTTTCGATCTCACTTTACACCATAATGTTAATGGTATGAAAAGACCAATTAGGATTGACGTCAACAGCAGTCATAACCAGTCAGCTTACTCATGTGTATGTCGCAGTGACACGTGGCACCGGCTGTGCACAAGATTGTGGTATTCGACTTTTGACCGGAAACGGAATTGCCATCATAACTGTTACTGACAGACAATGATTAGAAATACTACAGTTATAATTATGTTCACTGCCTTTTTTATTTTCTCCTTACAAATCGCGAAAATTAGCCTTGAATCATGCACGATATTTGATTCTCAGACTTTTTTTCTTTTCTTTCTTTCATTTGTTTGTTTGTTTGTTTGTTCGTTCGTTTGTTTGTTTGTCTTAATCATTAGGGGAAAAAAGCTCAAAACAAACCGAAGTTTCTTCACTGGACATCAACATGTTAAACTAATCTCTCTCTCTCTCTCTCTCTCTCTCTCTCTCTCTCTCTCTCACACACACACACACACACACACACACACACACACACACACACACACACACACACTACAGCGCATTCATTGCATTATATGCATAAAGGCTAAACATTCCTCTGCGCTGCAAAATCACAATAATCACATCAACCTTTGATGATACACGTCATAATAACCGTGTGTATCAATGATGACTATGAGTACTGCTGCAGGTAAAGCAACAAACGCTTTTAAAAAAAATGACTTCTTTTACACTCGGAATGGAAACTCATACCTCCAAATCATTCGTCTTGTGTCCATTGTATGAGATGCTTATAACCCAGCAGAAGCCTTTGATCACGAATGCTTGGAGTTCTGGCATCCATAGAAAAAGGATGGGTCTCACCAGTGACTTGTAAAGTTTTCATGCACACAGAGTTTGTTTGCTTGTTTGTTTCCTTGTTTGTTTGTTTTTTGTTTCCTTGTTTCTTTGTTGTTGTGATTGTCGTTTTTAAAGACAGGGCACTAGGTCAGAGATGAAGAAGATAAGTATCTTCGCCTTTTACTGATCAGAGTCCACCGATTTCCGTTGACTCTCTCTCTCTCTCTCTCTCTCTCTCTCTCTCTCTGACCCCCTTCCCCCTGTGCAAAGCTCGCCTGTCTGTGTACCATACTTTGCCGCTGATAGTGTCAAATTGTCCTTTTTTAACTTAAGCCCACACACGGTGGTGCCCACACCGGCGAAGGCTATACACAGGCAGTGGGTTGACCTCGCTGGACGGTCATCAGCAACAATTGCTGGCATTTATGGGTTACATGAGAGGACAGCCTGGCCGGTTGACCACTTCTGTCGAGACGTGCAGTTAATGTGGTGCCCCGGAAGCGCTTAGTGATCCGCATGAGCGGAAGGGACTCAAACAAAACAAAACAAAACAAAACAAAACAAAACAAAAAGCAAGAAAAAAGAAAACAAGAAAGAAAGAAAAAGATAATGATAATTAAGAAATATGTCAATAACCGGAGAGCTAATTGAAATACTCATTCTCTCTCCCCTTTTGATGTAAGATTAAGCCCTCGCTTTCGCAAAATTAAAAGACTTTTTTGTTTCTTTTTCCTTTTTTTTTCTTAAAGAAAAGTGCGAAGGAAGTGTTGCTATCGTTTTATATTCATCGCCTAGTCATGTTTCAAAGCCCACCACAGCCTGGCCTGGCAGGTATGATAGAATCCCTGGGGAGAAGACACTCTATGCAGATGACGACATGGATATCTATGGGAGTGAATGGCATTTTATAAGGGAACTTCACTGAAAGCCATCTGGGGAGTATCGTCTTTAAATGCATTTTATGCCTGTTCTTTGCGACGGTCTGCAGTCGGCATACTTGTTGAAAATTCACCAGTCTGTCTCGTAACGCGTTGCTTTACGCCTCGCTTCCTGTGTTTATTTGTTGTTTGGCGTGTTCTCAGTAACTCTGAAGTTTGTCTCTAGCTGCTGTTCTAAAAACAGGATGTCACCAATGTTCACCAGAAAATTTTATATGTAAAATTGATTCATAACTTACTGTCAAGGAATGGTGTAAAGAGTTGGAGCTTAATCTAGCTAAAATAACTGGATAAGGAAAATGTGCCTACGTCATCACAGATGGATTTTTTTCTTCTTCTTCTTCTGTAAGAAGGTGGTTTTTTTTGTTTTGTTTTTTTTTTTTTGGGGGGGGGGGGGGTTGGTTGTTTTTTTTTTCAATACTTAAAAGTTTCGTGCCATGAACAGTCTTCTGTAGTTTGTCCGTCGCGTTATATCCCATATTGCTCCAGTGTGCATGAGTGGGGGTGGGGTGAGGATAGAAGAAGAAGAAGAAGAAGAAGAAGAAGAAGAAGATAAACACGCTTCTAATGCATCCAGTGTATTTATGTTATGCAACCGAGCCAATAAT
Organism: Conus canariensis; assembly: GCA_033310375.1. NCBI lineage: Eukaryota > Metazoa > Mollusca > Gastropoda > Neogastropoda > Conidae > Conus > Conus canariensis. Next base: position 55,009,670 of record CM065730.1, read on the forward strand.
ATTCAAGTGATTACCGATTTATTTCAGCGTCACACATAATTCACACGTTTATTCAGGTATTTATCAACATACCAAACTGGTCACACATGGCTAATGTGACCAAGCATTTAAGTATGTGTGTGTAGTTATATTCCAGTCGCCAAAATACCCACGATTCGCGTCTAGTTTAGTCATCAGGTGTCGAGTTCAAGGCACCCATAGTCGAACGGTTCGAGTGTGTAACTGCGGGGCTGACTGTCGTGACTTCAAACCACTCGCCAAAACAGATTTTTTTTTTCCTGGCTTCAAAATCCCTGCTGTCCACCCGGCAGTTCAGGGAAGGTGAAAGGCGGCAGAAGGCGAGGGATGGGCACCGCCTTCCACCCCGCCGTGCCCCTGACATGGCGAATCTATGACAGGTCATTGCCCCTACGGCCGTTGAGATTATGAGGCCTTTAACCTTTTCCAGTGACCTCCGCTAGGGGAGTTATGCAATCCGCCGTGTCTCTGGGTTTGTCTGTCTGTCAGACAGATTATGTAAACACAACTGAACTGGTTTTAATGACACTGTTTTATTTCAATGGGCACACGTGACGACATAATTACAATGATTGACCTTAACAATGTACACAAACATCATACAAAGTTATGAAACACGTTACATACCGCATCTCAAATCCATCAAATCATGACATTCGAAGAAAGTAAATGAACAATGTCTTCCAGTGTCATATTGTTCTAATGAGGTTCCAATGTCCCGGACGACACCCCCCCAACCCAAACACCAAAAACCCAAAAAAAAAAAAAACCCCCAAAACCCCCCCCAAAAAAACCCCCCCAAAAAGGGAAAAAAAAAAAAAAAAAAAAAAAAGGGGGGGGGGGGGGTTTTTTGTTTTTTTGGTTTTTTTTAAAAAAAAAAAAAAAAAAAGGGGTTTTTTTTTCCCCCCCCCCTTTTCCCGGCCCCCAAAAAATTTTTTTTCCCCCCGGGGTTTTTTTTTTTTCCCGGGTTTTTTGGGGTTTTTTTTTTTTTTTTTTTTAAAAAAAAAAAAAAAAAAAAAAAAAAAAAAAAAAAAAAAAAAAAAAAAAAAAAAAAAAAAAAAAAAAAAAAAAAAAAAAAAAAAAAAAAAAAAAAAAAAAAAAAAAAAAAAAAAAAAAAAAAAAAAAAAAAAAAAAAAAAAAAAAAAAAAAAAAAAAAAAAAAAAAAAAAAAAAAAAAAAAAAAAAAAAAAAAAAAAAAAAAAAAAAAAAAAAAAAAAAAAAAAAAAAAAAAAAAAAAAAAAAAAAAAAAAAAAAAAAAAAAAAAAAAAAAAAAAAAAAAAAAAAAAAAAAAAAAAAAAAAAAAAAAAAAAAAAAAAAAAAAAAAAAAAAAAAAAAAAAAAAAAAAAAAAA
>CM065730.1:55016036-55025045 GCA_033310375.1 Conus canariensis
GGATATGCTTATCACCGCGAGTTCCTCCCCCTGTCCTCTTCTTCTCGAACACTCAAACGGTGATGCCAGGTGCCCGCCCGCACGAAGTTGGCTGTCCTCCGAAGGTCCGCCAGGTCCCCGTAGAGCTTGGCCCTCAGAGCCACTGGCTCCGGCCATGTGTCCTGCCTGGCAGTAGCATGGAGGTGACAATCCTGTAGTATCTTCCTGTCAAAGACCCGTTCCACAGCACAGTTCCAGCGGTGGACGGATGTTTCTGGAAGCAGACTGGAGAGAGTGCTGGGCGGACAGTGTAAAGAACTGGACTGCTGACAGGTGATGCCTCCACTGTTTTGAGTAGGACTAAGGATAGAGGACTGTGGGGATCGATGCCTGACTGTCCCCTCGGCTGTCCCAAGGCACCTATCACCTCCCGTCAAGGATGGGGAAATTAAGGGTCAGTTCTTAGTTCTAGAACCCAATTTTTTTTTATTTAAAAAAAAAAAAAAATTTAAGGGCTGTCACTAAGTTGGGTAAAAATCCCCTCCTGAAAAAGAAACAAAAAAAAACAAACGCGAGATTCATACATAGACAACCTGTGAGTGAGTGCCATGGTGGCCGAACCGATGACGTCATTAAAGGCCGATTTAAAAAGGAAGAAAAAAACCGTGCTGGAGACGCTAGCCGTTCCGCTTCATTTTTCGCCCCCAGATCACACACACACTAACAAAAAAAAAAAGTTAAAGAAAAATAATCATAGACATTCTGCGCAACAAATTAAATAAATACATGAAATAAATAAATAAATAAATAAAAGTCAAATATATATGGGCAAACTGACTCGATAGTATGGATGACTAGTGTCCATTCTGGACAGTACTCAGAAGAGAGAGAGAGAGAGAGAGAGAGAGAGAGAGAGAGGAGAGAGAGAGATATCATAAACTGTGACCAGATAAAAACGTTTTAAAGACGATCTAAGCAATTATTGTCGTCAGTAGGGAAGGGAGGGGGAAGAAGGGGGGGGGGGGGGAGGGGGCTTAGTGAGTGATGTCCTGTGTATGTTGGATCAGAACAGGCACCACAGAACACCACCCAAGTGACACGGCTGCCGTGCAGTGTCTTCTCCGATGGGTTGCCTCATGACGACTTGACATTGACTGTTCCCTGTGGATTGCCGGTACCGGGGCTGTGTCGGGTTGGGCCGGGCTGTGGCTGTGAACGAGGGGTGGGAAAAGAGCGGTGTCGATTACAATGCCATTGAGGTGATACAACATTTGGGACAGGAGGAGAAAAAGATGGTCGAAGACTTTCTGGAACAAAGACGGGAGAGTAGACTGAAGAAGAAAACAGCAGACGACAGTCATAAATGAGGACAAAAAAAAGGTAGTCAAACAGAGAAAAAAGAAAAAGCTCCCGATACAGAGCTTTCAAAAGGCGGGGAAACATTTTGTACTGAAAGAATTTCCGCCTACCCTACTAGGAAGAAAAACAAACATGAAAAATGCTAGGCCTAGTATACAGTTGTTAAATTGGTGTATTATGATCTGGACAGAAAACGTTTCCGACTCCCGTCTTCAAAGCGTTCACAACATCAAATCCTGCCCAACCCATGTCCAATATTTAGTCCACATCGTTCGACTCCAAATGCCGTGCTCTTATCGTGATTTAAAGAAAGGAAAACAACCCAAAGTAGGCGCCTGATGCTGTTTTAAGGTGCACCGAGCACCATTTGATCATTGTCGCATCGCACGTTTCCTGCATCACTGAAAGGTGCACTCATTCCTTTCTTGCTTTGTTCACCCATTCTTTTCTCCCTTTGTTCACTCATTCCTTTCTTGCTTTGTTCACCCATTCTTTTCTCCCTTTGTTCACTCATTCCTTTCTCCCTTTGTTCACCCATTCTTTTCTCCCTTTGTTCACCCATTCTTTTCTTCCTTTGTTCACCCATTCCTTTCTTCCTTTGTTCACCAATTCCTTTCTCCCTTTGTTCACCCATTCTTTTCTCCCTTTGTTCACCGATTCCTTTCTCCCTTTGTTCACTCATTCCTTTCTTGCTTTGTTCACCCATTCCTTTCTTCCTTTGTTCACCAATTCCTTTCTCCCTTTGTTCACCCATTCCTTTCTTCCCTTTGTTCACCAATTCCTTTCTCCCTTTGTTCACCCATTCCTTTCTTCCTTTGTTCACCAATTCCTTTCTCCCTTTGTTCACCCATTCCTTTCTTCCTTTGTTCACCAATTCCTTTCTTCCTTTGTTCACCCATTCTTTTCTCCCTTTGTTCACCCATTCTTTTCTCCCTTTGTTCACCCATTCTTTTCTCCCTTTGTTCACCCTTCTTCTCTTTGTTCACCCATTCTTTTCTTCCTTTGTTCCCCATCTTCCCTTTCCCATTCTTTTCTCCTTTGTTCACCTCTTCTTTCTTTCCCCTTTTTGTTCACCCATTCCTTTTCTTCCTTTGTTCACCCATTCCTTTCTCCCTTTGTTCACCCATTCTCCTTTCCTTTGTTCACCCATTCCTTCTTCCCCCTTTGTTCACCCATTCCTTTCTCCCTTTTATTCACCCATTCTTTCTTCCTTTGTTCACCCCATTCCTTTCTCCTTTGTTCACCCATTCTTTTCTCTCTTTGTTCCATTCCTTTTCCTTTGTCACCATCTCTCTGTTCCCATTCCTTTGTTACACCCTTTCCATTCTCCTTTGTTACCATCCTCATTTACCATTCCTTTCTTCTTTGTTCACCCATTCCTTTCTTCCTTTGTTCACCGATTCTTTTCTTCCTTTGTTCACCCATTCCTTTCTCCTTGTTCACCCATTCCTTTCTTCCTTTGTTCACCTTTCTGCTCTTTCTGTCTTTTTTTTCTTTCCTTTGTTGATGTTGTTGTTGTGTTGTGTTGTTGTTGTTGTTCGATGCTGTGGAACCAGTCTGCAATGGCCTCCTGAGAGATCCTTACAGAAAGGGCTTTCAAGGGAGAGTGCTAGGAGGTAAATCTAATACAGGAGGAAAAAAAAACCAAAAAAAAAAACCAGCATGCTGCAGACAAAAGGGAAGTAAGTCTAGAGAAGATGAAGTGACACGTGTCCCAAGAAAAACAAAAACAAAAAAACAAAAACAAAAACAAAAAAAACTACAGAGTCTTCACGTGGAAGTGAATTTTGTATGTCAATGAGAAACATGTTAACAACAACAACAACAACAACAACAACAAGTCTTTACAGGGTAAGAGTCTTTAATCGGATGTAAATTTAATGCAGACCAAAGAAAAATATTGTTTTAAAAAGTTTCATGTGAAGGAATATCTTTTGTGAAATAATTCTACAACAAACGAAGGGAAACGTGATCAGCAAATTAAATTAGAGAGGAATAAAAAAAAAAAAAAATTTAAAAAGGGGGGGGGGGGGGGGGGTGTAAAGGGAGGTAATCTCTAGGAAGGTAAATCTACCCAAGATGCAGGAGAGCGAGGATACGTTCACTACCTCGCTTGGTTTTCCCTCTGTTCACCTTTGTCAGAGTCCCCTTCCCGAAGGCAGGTCACCTGCAGCCACGTCCGGACAAGAGAATTGTTCAAATGGTGGGACTGCCCTCTAAGGTCATCAAGCATGCTAATTGCTTCTTGTCCGCTGTTGACTGACGAGGGCGGTCTGCTCTCTGCACGTAGCCTTTGTTTGCGCTCAAACGATGTTGCATGTGCTTCATACTTCACCCTTGGACACCATCAGCGGCGACGAGTGCTGAACAGACAACAGACCTGGAACAGACGGCAGCTTACAGCCAATCAGATCAACCGAATGAGGTGGATGCGCTCAGTGTGCGCGTTGAAACTTCAACTTGCAAAAGGCGAAGATACTGCTCCTGTCGCTTCTGTATCTCTGATCAAATAGAGACTCCAGTCTCTTCTGTATCTCCGATCTAATAGAGACTCCAGTCTCTTCTGTATCTCCGATCTAATAGAGACTCATGTCTCTTCTGTATCTCCGATCTAATAAAGACTCATGTCTTCTGTATCTCCGATCTGATAGAGACTCCTGTCTTCTGCATCTCCGATCTAATAGAGACTCCTGTCTTCTGTATCTCCGATCTAATAGAGACTCCTGTCTCTTCTGTATCTCCGATCTAATAGAGACTCCTGTCTTCTGTATCTCCGATCTAATCGAGACTCATGTCTTCTGTATCTCCGATCAAATAGAGACTCCTGTTTCTTCTGTATCTCCGATCTAATAGAGACTCCTGTCTTCTGTATCTCCAATCACATAGACTCATGTCTTCTGTATCTCCGATCTAATAGAGACTCCTGTCTTCTGTATCTCCGATCACATAGAGACTCCTGTTTCTTCTGTATCTCCGATCTAATAGAGACTCCTGTCTTCTGTATCTCCGATCTAATAGAGACTCCAGTCTCTTCTGTATCTCCGATCTAATAGAGACTCATGTCTCTTCTGTATCTCCGATCTAATAGAGACTCATGTCTTCTGTATCTCCGATCTAATAGAGACTCCTATCTCTTCTGTATCTCCGATCTAATAGAGACTCATGTCTTCTGCATCTCCGATCTAATAGAGACTCCTGTCTCTTCTGTATCTCCGATCTAATAGAGACTCATGTCTTCTGTATCTCCGATCTAATAGAGACTCATCTCTTCTGTATCTCCGATCTAATAGAGACTCATGTCTTCTGTATCTCAGATCTAATAGAGACTCCTGTCTCTTCTGTATCTCCGATCTAATAGAGACTCATGTCTCTTCTGTATCTCCGATCTAATAGAGACTCATGTCTTCTGTATCTCCGATCTAATAGAGACTCCTGTCTCTTCTGCATCTCCGATCTAATAGAGACTCCTGTCTCTTCTGCATCTCCGATCTAATAGAGACTCATGTCTTCTGTATCTCCGATCTAATAGAGACTCATGTCTTCTGTATCTCCGATCTAATAGAGACTCATGTCTTCTGTATCTCCGATCTAATAGAGACTCATGTCTTTCTGTATCTCCGATCTAATAGAGACTCCAGTCCTTCTGTATCTCCGATCTAATAGAGACTCATGTCTTCTGTATCTCGATCTAATAGAGACTCCATGTCTCTTCTGTATCTCCGATCTAATAGAGACTCATGTCTCTTCTGTATCTCGATCTAATAGAGACTCATGTCTTCTGTATCTCCGATCTAATAGAGACTCTGTCTCTTCTGTATCTCCGATCTAATAGAGACTCATGTCTTCTGTATCTCCGATCTAATAGAGACTCCTGTCTCTTCTGTATCTCCGATCTAATAGAGACTCCTGCTCTTCTGTATCTCCGATCTAATAGAGACTCCTGTCTTCTGTATCTCCGATCTAATAGAGACTCCTGTCTCTTCTGTATCTCCGATCTAATAGAGACTCCTGTCGTTTGTATCTCCGATCTGAATAGAGACTCCTGTCTTCTGTATCTCCAGATCTAATAAGAGAATCTTGTCTTCTGTAATGTTAACTTGAAAAGACCAGGCAGCATGTCTGTCAGCGAAAGCAAGTCTTCAGAGAAGAGAATCTTTATGGGGTGAATAGTCAAACGAAGTGAAAGTATTTTCTGGAGATAAAAAATAAAAGAAAGTTATATGAAAAAAAATGTTTTAAAGGGAGAAGTATTTGCTGGAGTTAATTTGCATAGGACAAGAGAATTTATGTTTAAAAAAAGTGTCTAAAGGAGAGAGTTTGTGCTGGAGTGTAAGTTGATAGGGAAAGAGAAAATAAATCTGCGGAGGGGGGGGGGGGGGGGGGGGGGGGGGGGGGGGGGGGGGGGGGGGGGGGGGGGGGGGACACAAAACATGTCTTTAAAAGGAGAGTCTTCATCTGAAGGTAGATTTAGTACAGACAAGTAGAAACGTTATAGGGGTTAAAAATAAATAAATAAAAAAAAAAGAAAAATTCTTTGATTAGGAAGTGTCACTGCACTTTTTTTTTTTTTTTTTTTTGTCGGGTGAACTTTGCGTCAGTTCTTGTTGCTTACAGTCCAACCAGCCGCAGTAGGCTAAACACTCCGCATGGCGAATTCCACGACCTTTCCATTTCTCTTTCTTTTCGTTTATTTTCTTCTGTCTTTTATTTTATTTTCTGTTCCTCCTCCTCCTCCTCCTCCTTCTTCTTCTTCCTCTCTTCTTCTTCTTCTTCTTCTTCTTCTTCTTCTTCTTCTGTTCCTTTCTAGAGAGATTGGCAGAAAGATCCATGCAGCTTAAAATCTTTCTTTCTTGCCTTTCTTTCTGCGTACGCAGGCTGATGCTCCTGCGGACATTGCCTGTATAATAGACAGCCAGTGGAGTTTTGTGTGTATGACCGTTTTTCATCCCCCCATTAAGGCAGCCATACTCCATCTTCGGGGAAGGTGCATGCTATGTGTAACGTGTCATCCATACCAACGGCCAAACTGGCCTTCTCTTCCGAAAGTTGGTGATGGGATTTTACGTTTGTGCAAGATGTTGTGCGTGCGTTCACACACGAAACCTTGTTTTATAGTCTCATTCGAAGGACTGGCAGCTTAAAGAAAAGGAGGCAAAGGTAGCGCAAGGCGAACGCACCCCACAATCTAGCCAGCCCACCGACCTGCCAGCTCCGGTGTCATGATGCCAGATAGAAACCATGCAGTGTACACCCGACCTGAGTGAGGGAAGGAGGTCGGGGTGGGGGCGTGGGGGTGGGGGGCAAGGCATAGGAACCGGCCGGTAGTCTGTCCCAGTTCCAGCCGAAGGGGCCACGTGGCATTTTTGTGGGGGACATGTCCTTGGCTTTTTGGTGGTTCGGCCTAACCCCAGTGGCACGTGCTTCGTTCTGTTTTTTTTTTGTTTTGTTTTGTTTTTTGAAGCGTGTGCCCTCAGCTGTGTTGAAAGAGTTAAGTTGTTAACATGTGTATTTGGTAATGACAATAATGGTGTTTCATATCTAAAGCGCCTGGCTTGATATTGCAGGTACTTACACACACACACACACACACACACAACACACACACACACACAACACGCACGCACGCACGCACGCACGCACGCATGCACGCACGCACGCACACACACACACACACACACACACACACACACACACACACACACACACACACACACACACACTGCATTCACGTCACGTGTCCATCATGGCAGGTCATCAAACTAATGTGCAGCATGAATCATATACATACACCGATATAACTGTACAGTGATCTCTGTTAGTCTGTCTGACTGTCAGTCTTTTTTTCTCTCTGTCTGACTGTCTGTCTCTCTGTCTGTCTCTCTGTCTGTCTCTCAGTTTTCCGTCTGTCTGTCAGTCTTTCTGCCTGTGTGTCTATGTGCCGGTCTGTCTATCTGTCTGTCTGTCTGTCTGTCTGTCTGTCTCTCTCTCTCTCTCTTCTCTCTCCTCTCTCTCTCTCTTAATATAATCAATATAGTTATGTTAACTGACTTTGTTTCCGAAAGATCTACACTTTTTTTGTTCCCCGCTGCCTGCAGATGTTCTTTTCAGGACGGATGTAAACATATCCAGTATAAAGGTACACTAGACGTGGTCTTCTCTTGTTTTGCTGATGATGCTGCCACACAAAAAAACAAAAAAAACAAAAAAAACAAAAAAAACTTGATGCCATGCAAAGCCAGGTGTACTATCATACTAAAGTCAGGTGTATGTACTATGTATGTAAACTAAATAAGCATGAGACCGCTATCAGTACTTTTGTATGATGTATATAAAAGCGTTTTACACACACACACACACACACACACACACACACACACACACACATGTATATATATATATATATATATATATATATATAGCGAGAGAGAGAGAGAGAGAGAGACAGACAGAGACAGAGAACAGAGAGACAGAGAGAGAGACAGACAGACAGACAGACAGACAGAGACAGACAAATAGACAGAGAGAGAGAGTGAGACAGACAGACAGAAGACAGACAGAGATAGAGAGAGAACGTGAAGAAAGATAGAAAGAAAAAGAGATGGAGAGGTCCAGAACTGAAGGAAAAGGTGAAGATGCTACAATATCATATGACTGAAACGGACATTCATGCTGACGTGGATGACAGCACTTTGGGGACCAGTCCATGTGTCACAGTGAAACATATAGGACAGTCACTCATTCGACAAATTATTCATTCTTGACTTTTCGTTATCATAGATATCCAATCGACCATAAAGGGCCTTTTCAAGGCTTTGCGACTCAGGATAAAGAACAGTCCTAAAAAACAACAACAAAAAACACACACAAAAAAAACAAAAACAAAAAAAAACAAAAAACAAACAAAAAAAACAAACAAACAAACGAACAGAGCCCCACCCACCCCATCCACCCACCCAAAACACACAACAGTAAACAACTGTGTATATTTACACAACATTGACAGCATGATAACGATCATTTCAAACAAGGCAAAGCTGATCAGGAAAACACCAGTCTCAATCAGCCAAGCTATCTGAACGTGTTCAGGTGGTAAAACAATGGTTTACACTGAGAGTGGTTGACGTGAGATGATCCAACACCAGTTCATGAACAGAGAAACCTGTTGATCTGTCTGTCCTGTGACACTGGTGACAAGCATTGGTACTATCAAAGCGTGAGAAAGAAAATGACGGTAGCTTTGAGACTATCTTTCAGCAGAAATCAGTCATGGGTGGGTCAGGGCGGTGGGAAGGGGGATGGGTGTTTTGCCTGTCGGTGGGGGGGGGGGGGGGGGGGGGGGGGGGGGGGGGGAGAGGGAGGTAGAGTGGGTGAGGGGGGGGGGGTATCTGTGAAGGATTTCTTGTTCAAGGTCACAGTTGCTTTTAAAAGTTTTTAAAAGTTTTAAGCCAAAGGGCTCATGTCTTTTCTGTTTTGCAGAAGCAAAGAGAAGAAATTAGAACCCCCTTTATAGCATTACAAATAAGCGATCAACTAAGGTGAATACCGGCCCCTGATTAAACGAAGAAAGAACTGCAATATTGCTGCACAACATTTCAGGAGAGTTTTTTTCCCCGCTTCGTTCAACTCCCCAAAACTCTGGCACAACCGATTTCTGCGGCCTGAAAAAGCTTT
>CM065730.1:55025145-55112645 GCA_033310375.1 Conus canariensis
ACCTAAAATCAAGTGTGAAACATGACTGCAGCAATAAATTGGTAGAAGGAAAAATGGATGAACTTCTTTTTTTTTAGACTGCCATCGCCTGCATTTGGCAAGGTGATGGGAACAGCTACCTTGCTGCCATCCACACACAGACGTCCTGAAAAAGTTAAATATCTGTATTACAATGGATTCATTGAATCTTTACTTCCATTTTCTTTTTTCATTATCTGTTCTCCATTACTCCTAGATATCACATTCTTCTAATCGAACACAATGTGCAACACATTTCCGTATGTGACATCTTAGGATTTATTACATTCCTGTGAATCTTTCAAATTCTACTCATTAAAAATCAAACCGTTGTGGTGCTCTCAGCAATAAGTTAATGTTTTGTTTGTTTTTTTTAAACTGAGCCCAAACCAACCCACACAACATAGTCATGGGCAAATTCAAGAAAGGAAGCTTAAGTAACATAACTCAAACATTTCTTTGGTAGCTTACAAGTCACACATAACATTAGCAGTAAATTTTCAGCAATTCGTCACTGTCAGACCAGACATTTCCACCTCCCCCTTGTGACCTGTGATTCACGGTCACCTATCTTACTACAGCTTAAAACTCGGAGAAGCTCAGAGAACGGAGAAGCTCAGAGAAAGGAGCAGCTCAGAGAACGTCAGTCACCTGACCTGGAGCCCACGATCCCTAGTCACCATGGCTTCAGGCTAAGGAGAGCACTGATTTGACCTGGCTCATGAACTCACTCACACAGCTCTGGTTGCTACAGCTTCAAGCCAAAGACAGTTCCTGATCTGGCCCGTACTCCCACTCACACCACCCTGGCTTCAAGCTACAGAGAGACAGACGGTATGCTGACATGGCTTATACCCTATCCTTCACACTCCAGGTCGCCATGGCTTCAATTCAGAGACAAGAAAAGTAATCTGACCCTGGCCCTTGTTCTGACTTACCCCATCATGGCTTCGGGCTACAGAGAGAGAGACAGTCATGGGACCTGGCTTATAAACTAACTCACCCATCCCTCATCACCATGGCCTCTAAACACAGACAGTGCACACAGCTGGCTGACATCCAAATCCGTACCCTTCAATTCACCAAGGTTTCAGGCCAGTGAGAGAAACTGAGCCATCTGACTTGACCCTTACCTCAACACAGAGCCATCTGACTTGACCCTTACCCCAACACAGAGCCATCTGACTTGACCCTTACCCCAACACAGAGCCATCTGACTTGACCCTTACCCCAACACAAAGCCATCTGACTTGACCCTTACCCCAACACAGAGCCATCTGACTTGACCCTTACCCCAACACAGAGCCATCTGACTTGACCCTTACCCCCAACACAGAGCCATCTGACTTGACCCTTACCCCAACCCACACACTGTACCTGGCCCATACTCTGACTCGCACCATCATGGTTAATTCAGGCTAAAGAGAGATCTGACCTGGCCTATACACTAACCCACCTCCCTCTTGTCAGCCTGGCCTCAGACCAGATGGAGGCACAGTGCCCTCAACTGGCTTGCATCCAAATCCATAGCCTTCCGCTCTCCAAGGGTTCAGACCAGTGAGACAGACAAGAGTCATCTGACTTGGCCTGTATTCCAATCCAAACACTGTAAGTCATGACTTCAGGCTACTGAGAGATGGCAATGTGAAAGCGACTGCTTGCAGTGGGAAGGTTGTGCACTTCTGGACATACACAATGTGGATGAAATGGTACCTTTATAAACACGCAGTACCAGGTAAATCTACCGTTGAAAAAGGAAAAGGACCATACCTGCCAAAAAAAAGTCAAAAGGCATGAGGACCCTGGTGTTCTTGGCTGCAGCACTTCCGCGGATAACTGATAGTGATACACCAGACTGTCCTTGAAGGTCCATTTCATTTCCAAGTGCCGTTAGTGATACAGAATCTCCTCTCCCTTGAAATAGTTTGTCCTTATTTTGTGTGTGTGTGTGTGTGTGTGTGTGTGTGTGTGTGTGTGTGTGTATGTGTGTTTGTGTGTGTGTGTGAGTGTGTGTGTGTGTGTGCATGCGTACATGCATGTGTGTGTGTGTGTGTGTGTGTGTGTGTGTGTGTGTGTGCGTGTGTGCGTACGTGCATGCATGTGTGTGTGTGTGTGTGTGTGTGTGTGTGTGTGCATGCTTTTACATGTGTATGAGAGAGAGTGTGTGTGTGTGTGCGCGTGTGTGTGTGTACGTGTGTGTGTACGTGTGTATATGTATGTATGTGTGTACGTGTGTGTCCTGATGTGTTCACGTATGTGTGGCTATGCCTGTCAGAAGTCTGCCTCTCTGTAAATACCCCTCTCCACAAAGACCTGATTTTTTTTCCTCATGTTTCCAGAGTTGTGGTAAGGAAGTTCAACTGTACGGACATTAGTACACCCCGCACTTCAGTGACAACCACATTCCCCGAACATACCATTCCTAGAGTGGATATCTTTCTCATGAAACTTTGGATCAGTAAACAGGTCATGTTCAATACTTCACTACCAAATTGTGGATGGCTGAACACATACACATCAGAGCCACGCTGTACTGCGTCTCCTCTATGGGGCGACATGAAGCAAGGGAGGTAAGAGCGCGTCAACCCAGCAAAAGATGTAGCAAAGAAAGTGGAAGTCTTTTGGGGTCAGTTTCTTTGGGTTGCTTCTCAAGCTTGTTAAAAGGCCAGCAAGAATTCTTCTCCTTTTCTTAATCCTTTATCTAGCACTCTGCGTCTGCATTTTCTCTTCAAGGCAGACTTCTCATGACAAAAAAAAAAAACCAAACAAATTTAATCCAAGTTCACATTTCCAGAACAGACATGAGCACATAGATGCACAATACCATAAACACAAAGAGATAAATCTATCCTCTTCTGAAGCAGAAAAAAAAACAAAAAAAACCCCATTCAAATTAAAATGAACGAATGGCTACATAGACACAATCCACCCAAGGCACCAAGACTTCGGTGATACAAACTATTCATAGCATAAGTGTTAATCCAGGTTTGCATTTGGGGAGAAATGTCACCAGAGCACACACCTGGGACACACACATATGGCCCTGTCAGTATCACAGCATTTAGCTTTGGTACAATTGGTCACAGATCACATACAATGTGTAGGAACACAGGACAGGGGGGGGGGGGGGAGTAGGAGAAACGGCAACACAAACCACCACCTTCAGGCCATTTTTTTAGGAATTGGCTGATCTTCATCTAATACAGTTTTCTCCCAATTTCAGTGATTTTACACAAAAACCTTGAATAAAAGAATTTTGTGAATTTGTTCACTTTAACTCGATGAAGTGAAACTGTTTAACTATTACACCAGATGACTGGGCCTTTAGCTTGGCAGAGGTAAACATGAGTTCCATCTTGGTGTAGTGTGTTGGAGCCATGACAACTTTTCATCAACGACAGCCTGTGTGATGGTCACCGACTGAAAAGCACTTTCTGTAGGAAACAATTGTTCTAATGTCTGTGGCCATGTAGTGTTGCATCTAACCGTCAAGTCTGGATGTTTTCACTGATTAACAAGCATGATTGTCTTTGTCAGAATGTAGAAGGAAACAAGCAACTCTCTTTCCTGAGTATGATCACGGACGTGTAGGTGTTTGCCTTCATGCTCATGAGGAGCGTTCCCCCAGGCGTGCCCAGACGTTACAGCTAATAAAGCTAGTCAGAAACTACATACTGAATGTTGAAGTGAAAGTACAATAATCCTTCTCTTGCAGTCCATAGCTGATTACAACACAGATCTATATTCAACGCACATCAAAACACAGCATCATCTGTCCAACACTATGTGTCACATGGTGATCTCAGGGTGGAACTACACCTGATGGCTTTTTGGTTCTGTTGCTACGCCATTTCTGCCTCCATTTCCATTTTAAACAGTGCATTTAGGTTTCATCGCTGCTGCAATATTTTTTTCCGGCTCTCTAGAAAACAGCACACATACATGTACATTAGGCAATTACTCTTCACAACATTAAAAGAAAAAAAAATTAACACATTGTTATTAAGACAGACAAAGCAAACTGACAAAGATATAATACATAAATGAAATATTCAGCCCATGTAATGTGAGATTTTTGATGAAAAAAAAAAAGAAAAAAAAAAAAAATCAAAGAAGACACCAAGTCATAACACAATTCAGGCTGCCTGGGTTGATATATAAAATCAACAAAATTATACCTGTAACTTTTTTTGTTTGCATGATTTACAAACAGATGGGTAATCAAATCAATAAGTTAACCAAAGGAATAGCACACCATGTACATATTCACACATGTATGCATGTGTATAGACCCAAGTACCAACAATGTGCAACTTTCCTAAGAAACTCTGTAATAAAGTGACTGTTTGATTATCCTATCCAGCTGTCTCAAAGTCACATTTAACTGGTGGCATTTCTCTAAAACATAATGTTTAGCTATTTCTCTGCATTAAAAAAAAAAAAAAGGTATTTCACACTACCACTTTGTGCCGTACATTCAAAAACAACCTCTGGCTTTGCATGGCATCCCATAATCCAGACCTGTATACCCCAAATTTGTGTAGCTGCGATATCTCAGACATAAACCTGTAATTTGAAAAAAAATCCCATAATCTCAATAAACGCAATACTTTCGCAACTTTCGAAGATTTGGAAGAGCTGGCCATTAGCGTGTGAGACCGCTTCGTCGCCAGCTTTGACAAGGTAAAAGATGCAAGGCATGCTGGGAAATGTCTTCTCACTGCTTTTGACCGAAACAGTAGCAGACGAAACTTCACGTTTAACAATTTTCTCTCTTTGATTTTTTTTCCTGTAATTTTTTTGGCAGGCCGTAATTCCTGTAATTTCGATTTTTTTCCCCCGTAAAAATTATGGCACAACTCTAAGGGTAAACAGGTCTGCATAATCTCACATTCAGCAGCCAGTCTCAATGTTCTGAGGGTGTTCCCTCCTTCAGCTGTAATGGTACCACACATACCGACTATTCTTGTGCCCATGGACCAAGAGGAAAACGACCCACAGCCTACCATCATTATTTTTGCCCGAGATTTTCTCTTTTTTTTTTTTCAAATTGATATGCAGATCTTGCTGACACATTAATGCCCCTCCGTGTTCATTCAACAAACAACAGACAATATCAACCAGTATCCACCCTGTTTATAGCAGAACAGCTTAAATGACCGACATCATTTGGGTGGATAAATATGACTGTGCTGGGGGCACCTGCCACTCAGTCAAAAGTTTTCAGTTCTAGGTTTATTGAAAAAAGACTCTGTGTGTGTGTGTGTGTGTGTGTGTGTGTGTGTGTGTGTGTGAGAGAGAGAGAGAGAGAGAGAGAGAGAGAGAGAGAGAGAGAGAGAGAGAGAATAAATGCAACCAAACCATACTTAAAAAAAAAAAATTGCATGAACAGACATTGCAGAATGGACAGGAGAAACGCTAATGTGGCAGTGTGCACAGTCTCACTACACAGTCACCAGTTTACAACAACAAAAAGCCCACAAATAAATTGTGACCAGAGAAAATGTACAAGACTTTCTAGAACTAAAAATACAGGAGCATGGACCAAAAATTTTATTTAAAAGAAAAAAAAAATTCCGTGGGTGACAATGAAGAAAGACAACAAATAAGAAAGAGTAAAATGTCACAGACAGGAAAGAGGAAGTCACAACCACAGAACAAAAGGCCAATAAAATCTGCACTGAAAGAGCCCCCCCCCCCCCCCCCCCCCCCATCTTCACATAGTCCTCACCATAAGCACTTCAACTGTGAAAGAAAAAAAAAAATCAATTTGTGACACATCTCAATTCTTCTCGACTTCTGTACACTGTGTATGTGTCCACATTTCACAAAACAATATATATATATATGGATCATAGAAAAAAAAATCTGGAATTGTACAGATGTACCTACATATATATATATATATATATACACATACCCTGTAATGTTGTAAAATGAGAGTGCGAAAAAAACAAACAAAAAAATTAATGTACACTATAAAGATTGCGTATCATCTACAGCACATATCAAGGGAAATAAACCATCAACAATCATCGTCAACACTAATAGTGTATGTTCGGTTAACCACTACCCTTATAACCCTGGAATCTTTACTTATGATGGGACAAAGAGCTCTGGCCAATCTCACTTACGTGTTCTGTAAGTCACAATTAAATACACAAAAGAAAACGCTTGCCTTCACTTGTAAAATCTTGCCAAAAGTCAACCTGAGAGAGAGAGAGAGAGAGAGAGAGAGAGAGAGAGAGAGAGAGAGAGAGAGAAGATAAAAGGGCTAATGCAGAGCCATGTACCCAGGACTTTAGTATGACAGTGCAATTGATAACTACAAAGCTTCTGTGTATACCTTCTTGAAATATCAAGAGAGGGGCATCTGCCATGCAAAGCGCAAGATCAACATTCCACTGGCTAAGCAGAGGTCAGATTAACATCTTACTGGCCACAGATCCTTTGGTTAAAAAAAAAAAAGTTTGTTTCTGGATGTTTCTGGATGCTGTATGCACTTTCACTGCCATTTGGATCCTAACAAGTGCTTTTCCCAACAAGAATCTAAAGAGTGTATGTCATCTATCATCAGTCCTTGACCACAACTTTTTTCCCCAGCAATGAAAAGAATAGGTCAGCAGTAAAAAGTCAGGTTAGTTGGGTGACCAGAATCAAACTTTTTGGTGATGGGGGGGGGGGGGGGAGGGGGGGGCCTTAAGGACAAATTCTTGCCTGACTGAAATCTATAGATTCAATAAGAGTGATGTGTGCTTGATTCCCCCCCCCCCCCCCCCCCCCCCAAATGGGGCATTACCAGCTGTGTGGAAGTCAGCTCTGTCTGTATCACAACCCCTCCATGGCCACCCTTCCTCAACAGAAACTGTTACTTCCATTTCTCCTCCCCCCCCCCCCAACACCCCAGCAATCAGCTCTGTACCCCCATCCATCAGCCCCCACCCCCACCCCTACCCCTGGTTTAAAGCCTTTGGCTGTTCCCGTGGTTTTCAACAATGAACTGCGTTAATTGTGACCAGATGTTGTGTTCCATTCCTGTCAAAAGAGACAATCAGTGACAGCAGCCCTTAGACCCAGAAACAAATCATGTACTTCACAGCCAGCTACACCAGAGGTGGTTTTTGTCCCTCTCTCTCCAAAAAACTGTCAGCTTCTCTGTGACCATCATAAGCATCATGCATCACAGGACCAGTTTATGCCCTCTTGGCGCTTAACCTGATTCGATGAAGTCACCCGGCTGTCACAGACCTGGAAAAGTGGTGACGCAACAAGGGCAGCAGACCAAGTCTATTCTTCACGATCTGACTCTGAGTGAACACAACAGTCTCTCTGACAGGTACAGAGGACACTGTCATCTGTATAATTAAAAAATCCTCACATGGAATTCCATCATGAGGTATCAGCTCACACAAATCGCCATTCAAAACAAACAAACAAACAAAAAAAAATAACAAGTTAATGCTGGCCATCAACAATTTTGGCAAGAAACCTAACTGGTGATACAATCTTTTTCTTTATACTTATCTGTCCAACCAAATGCCTTATTTTTACTTGGCATGATACACATCACACATGAGGATCAAAACCAAAGCTCTCCATTTTAATCTTTTTATGGGAATCCTGATGTGTGGCACATTCCACGCCAAGTGGAGCTGAGGCATTTGCTTGGACAGGTAAGTGAATCATAAAACTACTTGTAGCGGTAGCCCTCCCAAAGCTTAGAAATTCTTTCTGTTTGTCTGCAAAAGAAAAAAATGAAATTACTGTGCTCTTTGGATACAGACCTAGAGTTTATTTTTTAATTTCACTGTTTGTGCTGTCAATGGTGAAACTGATTTTCTGATAAACCAAACACTGACTGCTAGAAATTTGTCTTTGTAGGCAATAAACCAATCACAAAATCGATTTCTTTTACGCTTTTCCCCCCATGCCATAATCATAATGATTCTGAGTACTGATGTTAAGATTTATTTTCAAGGCCTTTAAATTTTCCAAGTTAATGAAATGTTCTGAAAAATCCCATTCTTGAAATGAACGTGAACAGTTCTAACTCTCCGTCAGGATCGAAGGAAACTGTCACTCTACAAATACCATGGTAACATGTTTTTTTTTTTTATAGTCTCAGTCTTAAGTAAGTAAATGCAGAAGAAACTCACAACAATTTGAAAAAAAATCTGGGATAAATTTGGAAGCAGGAAAAAAAAAATCACGCACAACCAACGAACATGATATATATCAACAATGAATGCTTTGATATCAAGTGTTCTAACAGTAACAAGTATATATATATATATATAAAAACGGTGATTTTTTGTTTTTCAAAGTTCAGAATAAATTACTCTACTTCACTTCAACAAATCAGATATAAGAAATGTATGTACATCTGAACACAGGTTAACATGTGAACTTGCAGTCACATACATTACATCTTCATGACTGACAAAAAGTCAAATGCTTGCTAACAAAAGGTAAGAAGTTTCAGATGATGGATAACAAAATGTATGAAAAGTCAAAGAAACAGAAAGGTGGGTCTTCCAACGAAAGAGGATGTGATGTCTACTGAACAATCTACATTCAATCTTAAAACTTCCAAAGCATAATATATACATATATCTAAAAGTTCATATATATAAGCACAAAAATTCTTTATTTAAAATAACAATAAAAAAAAAAAAAAACAACTACCTAAACGCAGCCCTCCCCCACTTTCAAATAAAAAATAAAACCGCCTCTGCTAGAAATAAAACAAAACTAAACAATACCATCTAAAAGTTGAATGCCTAAAACCAAAAACATCTTCAGTAAAAGCAAAAAGTGTTTTTCCTCTAGACAAAAAAACAAACATTATCTAAAGATAAAAAACCCCCCACACAAATCCCTTGCTTTTAGGCAAGGCAAAAGAAAACCTCTACCAACAGGCAGACGGTGTACAAAATAGTGAAGAGGTAACATGGGCTCACAGGAAAGAGATCTCAAGTGGTCTTCCGTCACTAACAAAAGAGTCTGGATTTTGGATCTTTAAGACAATGATTCTACTGAAACAAAGACTTGTGATGGACAACCTCAACAAAACAAAAATTATGTCATCAACCCCGGAACATAAGAAACTGTCAAGTCATCATCCTCAGTGGTAGAGCTGGAATAGCTCAGTGGTAGAGCGTCGGACTTGTAATCTTGGTGATCCTGGGGTTGTGGGTTTGAATCTCCCCCAGGCCGTTTTGGTACAGGGGGATTTTTCCCTCAGAGTTGGTATTGGATCCGACTCTTTTTCCCATACAGTCCTTGAAATGAGACAATAAACTGAGGTTCTGTGTGTGAACGCATGCATAACATCTTACACACACGTAAACTCTCATCACCAACTTTTGGAAGAGACTGCCAGTTTGACCGTTGATATGGATGACATGTTGCACATAGCACTGACATTAATATGGAGATATGTGAAGTGTAGCACTTTTTCAAGACAAGGGTGATTTAAATGAAAAAGTTTTTCATTAAGCGATAAGAGTGTTTCCTCCCGCATGTTAAAGGGCTTTTCCACTGAAACAAGTCTTCACGCGAAAGGCTAAAAACGTCTACCCAAAGGAAGGTGGTACATAAACAACAGAGGTCAGGTCACCCACCCACAGATATGGGGTGTGCTAAGTGCCCCTAGACACGAGAGATGAAAGAAAGCAATCTGTATGGCCGCACAAGGTGCTGTGATGCTGTGCCCAGTAAAAAGCTATGGACACTACACAGCCATGTGTTCAAAAAGCTTCCGGCCGGCCCTCCCCCCCCTCAGTCAGTCAACACAAGGCGTGTCACCTGAACTTTATGCCGCTCCTGGTCATCACCTTTGCTGCCCATCTTTAGGAGCCAAACAGGTACGGAAGCAGGTTCCTTGGGAATCTTTGCAGTCCACTACCAATTCTGTACACGTGCTTTGCGAAGTGGGATTGGGTGCAGTTTCTGTGATTGGCAGACACACCATGGCAGGTAACACGGTTAACGGCTGGCACATTTATACACACACACACCACATACACATGCACACAAACACATCAATGCATATATACCTGTGCACAGGATACTCATACATAATCATTACAACTGGCTCACTACACGCTGCGTGTGCTTCCTTCCTTCTATCCAGAAACGTACATCACAACACATATCATGCAGACTGAAAACAACTTCATGCATTCCGTTTGTGCCAATGTCCATACATCATCGTCTGTTTACCATCTACCTATCCCAAGGACAGGCATGTCGGGATTACCTCCTTAGCCCAGCAATGCTTCTCACACACACACTCTTCTCTTCTTTACTCAACACAGTACGGTCTCACAGCTTGTTCTCCTCTCCATTCACGATTTCTGGACCAGAGAGGGAGTCCGGGCTTCACACAGTAGTGATAGTCTGACACAACTCTTTAGAATTGTCACTGAAGTAGTCACTATCCCCCCGCTCCCCGCTGTCCCCACGCTCACTGGTTGCCACCGACGACAGCTGACGCAGACAGGAGGCGCTGCGTGTTAGCTCCCCCTCCTCCCCATGCAGCAATGCCTCCATGGCGGACCCCCGCTGCACAGTGCCCAGACTGCAGCTTCGCCCACGCTGCAGGGAGGGGGCCATGAAATAGGTCCTGCCCATCCCCTTGCTCCCGTGCTGAGACCGGCTGGCAAATGGCGGCACGGAAAACGTCTTGCGAGCTGCGCAGGCCAACTTGTCTTGCCAGCTGCCTGAACGGCGGTGCAGATGGGGGTGGGGGGTGAGGGAAGACAGGGTGGTGGGTCCTCCAGCAGGCAGTGCCATCTGGAGCGAGTCTGTGTCCTCCATAACCACGGAGGAGATGGGGGCATCCAGACAGGGGACGAGGAAGTGTCGGTTGAAGTGCAGGTAGTCCAGGATGTCCTCCAGGTCAGGGCGGAAGCCTTGGTCATAGAACATGCACCAGTGGATGAAGGAACACCTGCCCACAGTCAATCAGCTCTGACACCCATGTCCCAGCGCTAGGCACCACACTGCTTTACCTGCCTTACACATCACGTTCACACCTGCTGAATGTTCACAGTGAGCA
The DNA here is from genome assembly GCA_033310375.1 of Conus canariensis. Classification (NCBI taxonomy): domain Eukaryota; kingdom Metazoa; phylum Mollusca; class Gastropoda; order Neogastropoda; family Conidae; genus Conus; species Conus canariensis. The sequence continues at coordinate 55,036,226 of CM065730.1, forward strand.
ATAACTTAACTTTTCTTTGCTAACTGTCAACATGTTGAGCAGGCAATCTTTCCGCCATTATAGGATTCTGACTTTCTGTTAACATAGACAGTATCACTTTGCGATTCTATTTCTCAAACATAATGGAATATATATCAGGCATGCCAACTTCATGAAGATAAAAACAAAATTACCACTGTAGTAAAAAAAAAAAAAAAAAAAAAAGGAAATCAGTGGCAAAAAGTCGGACTTGGGGGGAACAAAAAGAGGAAATCAACTGGGTAAAAAAACTAAAGAAGGAATCAGCTGAAAAGACTGCTTAATACATACAATATTACTCTTTCAATGGGCAGAACAATAATCAGCATATATACACAAACATGAGGCAGATCTCACAGAGTTAGTTTAAAAAAGAAAAAACAAAAAGAGATAGAAAGATGGGGAAGGAGGAGTGGGGGGGGGGGCGGCATGGAGAAAGTGTGAGAAGAGAGAGAGAGAGAGAGAGAGAGAGAGAGAGAGAGAAAGGGAGGGAGGGCAGGGAGAGCCCAGAGAGAAACTCACAAATCGATGGGGCACTTGTCAGGCAGCGCCAGACGATTGCCCGCCTTGACATACTCCAGGACCTGCGTGTTGGACAGCCCCTGGTAAGGGAAGCTGCCGAAGGTGACAATCTCATACACCACCACCCCGAACGACCAGATGTCTGACTTGAAGGTGAAGATGCCGTCCATCAGGCTTTCTGGGGACATCCACCTCACGGGCAGCATGCCTGAGGCACACAGACGCAGAAACGGTCAGAAGCATTGCGCACAGAATTCTTAGGTCCATTCAGTCGGCACCACTCTTTCGCTACTTTGGATTACGGAATTGTTCAGTCACATGACTTCTTGCTACTTTGGATTACGGAATTGTTCAGTCACATGACTTCTTGCTACTTTGGATTACGGAATTGTTCAGTCACATGACTTCTTGCTACTTTGGATTACGGAATTGTTCAGTCACATGACTTCTTGCTACTTTGGATTACGGAATTGTTCAGTCACATGACTTCTTGCTACTTTGGATTACGGAATTGTTCAGTCACATGACTTCTTACTACTTTTTTTCTACATACATCCTTCAGCCAACTTGACTTTCTGCCCACTTTTTTTAACAACACAGACTGCTTGACCAGCATGACTTTTTATTACTTTGGATTGCAGGTATCACCCAGTCACAGACCTTTTACTACTGTGTCAATGTCACCCTGACTTTTTTTTTGGCCATATATCAGTCACTATGAATGACTTTTACTACAAGTACTATTCAGTCAGCATGTCTTTTTACTGCATGTATCAATAAGCTAGCATGACTTTTTTTTTTTTTCTTTTTTAACTACTTTTTGCAATGTGTACAGTGAGACCAGCAAGATTAAAACATTTTACTGTATGTGCCATAAGTACAGCATCACATTTTTGTACTTTTCATTGCATCATCATTTCAATAACAAAAAACCCAAACAATCAACAATGGCGCAAATTCCACTGACAAATACCTTTGCGTGAGAACCTGTAGTAGTCAGAATCATTGATGTGTCGTGTCATGCCAAAGTCGGAAATTTTCACCATCTTGTTGGCATGTACTAGACAGTTCCTGCATGCCAAGTCCCTGGCAAAATCAAATGAGAAGAGATGATGATAATGATGGATTTAATGATAAACAACAGAAGAAAAATATGAATAAATAGATACATGATCACCACAGCAACAGCCTGATGAAGACCCAATAAGACAAAACGTTGCAACTGTACTTTTCCATGGAAGAAGCATTCATCTGTTACCTTTTTTTTCCCTTTAATATGTTGACTGTATTACAGTTTTGTTTCTCTGGCATATGACTATTACATTTTCTTTCACAATCAAGACTGCTACTGATCATCCTTAGTCTTGAATTTCACAGACCTTTGTTGAAAGAAGAGCTGAAAAAGTGTTGCCAAATCCTAACACTCATTAGCATATTGGGAATTTGTATACCATGATATCACTGTTTGTGTCGATGTGAGAAATACTGGCACAAGATGAGGTCATTCAAAACAAATTTGTTGTCCTACACACACACACACAAGAGTACTAGATGATAAACGATAATGAAAATTGCCGATATGATGAAAACAACAGCTGCTGATACTATAGCAAAGATGATGATGGATGCTGCTAAGGTATGTGGTAGTTTCACTTTTAACATGGCCAAGTCAACCACAATGCCATTTTGAGGCTCTCACCACAGAAATAAAAGTCCTATTCTGAGCAGCTCAATAAACCTCACTAGGAAAAAATAAACAAAAGCAAGAAAACAACAAATGACAGCCAGAACAAGGAGTGGGTCTACGCCCAGAGTAAAGAAAGGGTACTGACGACCATTTCACTTTACAAAAATTATGCATGTCAAAGGAAGTCACACTGGGAGTCTGGACACTTGTTGGTATAGTTAAGTGTGAAAAAAACAACCAAACATGTGTATCAATTCATAACATAAAAGCTGAACTGATATTTCTTAGGAAGAGAAATACTCAATGCTGATAGTCTTAAAAAGAAAAAAGTATTTAAAAAAAACAACAACCCAAAACTTATGTTTTGGGTTGTTGTTGTTTTTTTGATACCACCACAAATTGATTCGTCACTCTCAGATTAACCGAGACAAAAAAAGTTGAAAATAATGTTACCACCAAAAATATGTGAAATAAAAGCCACAGACACTGCGAAAGGGCATGATAATGTTTACTATGGACTGCATTTATTGACTCACTACCTAATCACCCCATTACGACAGAAGAAATGCGATGTAATTCATTTCAAAGAGAGAAAAAGTGTACAGTACTTTCCAGAACAAAGGTCAAAGGGCCCAAAAGACAGTCCAGAAATAGTGACAACAGCACAGGAAGATAAAGCAAAAGGGCAGAGCTGGGGGGATGGGGTTACAGAGAAAGGGAAATAACAAGGACAGAATTTCCAGGATATGGGGATACAACTTATACCCCATGGCACCCCCACAGCGAGAATGCAAAATCTTTATTAATATGATAGTGCCATGCCTGATTTTCTGTCCAAAACCATCTCGCAGAATACTGTGAAAATAGACAGGAAGGACGCAGACTGCCCAAGTCCTGAAGGACCAAAGTAAAGGACTGGACCGGCTATTACATCATCTACTTTGGTGCCGAAGACAGAACAGGGGGCTGTAAAGCTCACTGAACACCCAAGCATGAATCACAGGACAATGATGATGGCAATGAGAATTATAAAAGCGTTGATGTGATGATGACTACTCTTAATTACAATGAAAAACGATCATGGCTGGTAATACTGACAATGATTTTTTTTTCTCTCTTTCTGCGTACGCAGGCTGATACTCCTGCGGACACTGCCTGTATAGACAGGCAGTGGAGTTTTGTGTGTATGACCATTTTTCATCCCGCCATTAAAGCAGCCATACTCCATCCTCAGGGAAATATTGACCATGATGATGATGATGTTGATCAAAACAATATGTCAAAGGCAGCTTTATATGATAATAATGATGATGACAACTGCTGTTAATGCTGACAATGATGATGATGTAGACAAAGACTACGACTGTGCCCCTATACCTATGGACGTATTTCAGCTGATGCAGGTACTGCAGACCACTGGCAATGTCGATGGCCATCTGGGTCAGGTTTTCCGAGCTCATGTCCTCTGCCTCCTTGATATTCTGACCAATCAGGTTGCGGCGTGACAGCAGGTAGGTTTTTAGGTCACCTGCACTCAGAAATCACATACAGCATGTGACAATTGATGTATTGTAGTCCATCATGTTCTACACAACACAATGATGATCTGTTATGCAACAAATGTTTGTTATTTCAATTCTTTCTTGCCCTTCAAAGAGGGAGAGGGTTGAGAGGAGAGAGAGAGAGAGAGAGAGAGAGAGAGAGAGAGAATGTAACAAAAGAAAGGAGGGGAAGAATACAAAGCCATCAGAAACCTAGGTTCACATATGTCAGAACAGAGCAAAAGCATAAAAGCAAACAAGCCCCCCCCCTCCCCCCCCTGTCTACCTCTCCTCTGCTCTCCACTCATATTCCTGCGAGAGAAAAAGAGGTTGCACTAGGTAAGGGGAGAGATAGGAACAGGGAAAGACACAACCAGCCACTGACCATGAAGCTGGAATTCCATGATGGCGTAGATGGGTTCAGAGCGTGTGCACACGCCGAGCAACGGAACGATGTTCAGGTGCTTGAAGCGCTTCATGATCCCCACCTCTGTGAAGAAGTCCAGCTGCACCATAACAGAACCCAATGAATTATCACTGCAGACCCTGTCAGGATGTGCCATTCACAGATCTTTGTTTTTAACTGTTCATTGAGGGCTCTTCTTCTTCTTTCCTTTCTTACTCACCACAGTTGCCTCCTACACCACCCTTCCCTATTTCTCTCTTCCATTTTTTCCACTCCCAACTGATCAAGTTTCATCAAAAGACTTTCGAAGAAACCCAACTCAAACCAACACTCTCAGCAAGATTCTTGACCCTCATACCAAATGATACTGATGATAATAACAATAATGCCCAATTTATGACACACCAGACTCACCCACAATCATATATCCACAACATATACACATCAATATATGAATGTGCCCTTTCATATGCAAATCATGAGTAAAGGGGATAAACACCAAGCCTGGGACAGCGGGGACCTCAAAGCAAAGAAGAACAAGTGTTAATCATCAGACGTGACTGAATAAGAGAACAGATGCCAACTGTTGGGCAGAATTAGAAATTCTCGATGAAAGGTGCCAGGCAAGAACAAAACTGCAGGCAAATCATTTTATAACACAGGCAAGGAATCAGGCAGACCATTTTATAACACAGGCAAGGAATCAGGCAGACCATTTTATAACACAGGCAAGGAATCCGGCAGACCATTTTATAACACAGGCAAGGAATCCGGCAGACCATTTTATAACACAGGCAAGGAATCCGGCAGACCATTTTATAACACAGGCAAGGAATCCGGCAGACCATTTTATAACACAGGCAAGGAATCAGGCAGACCATTTTATACACAGCAAGGATCGGCAGACATTTTACACAGGCAGGAATCCAGCAGACCATTTTATAACACAGGCAAGGAATCCGGCAGACCATTTTATAACACAGGCAAGGAATCCGGCAGACCATTTTATAACACAGGCAAGGAATAGGCAAATCATTTTATAACACAGGCAAGGAATAGGCAAATCATTTTATAACACAGGCAAGGAATCAGGAAAATCATTTTATAACACAGGCAAGGAATTCTGAAAACCAACCAACCAACCAAAACTGAGTCAGCAGGACAGAAAGATCACATGACCAAAGTCCTTCCACGACTGTTGCTGTTTACACCCAAGTGACGACCCACCTTCTCATCCGTGGACGGCCGAGTCTTGAGGGTTTTGACGGCGACAGCCACCCACTCCTTGTCCTCTGTCAGCATTTCCCCACCACACACTGTCCCGAAGGCCCCCTCACCCAGCTTGCGGTTGAGAACCACACACTTGCGGGGCACCTCCCACTCGTCCAGCATCAGGTTGCCGGAACTGTCTGCCGTCAGCAGCCCCAGCTCCTTCATGCGTTCTCGAGTGGCACGCACCTTGGCGTCATAGCTGGGCCCCAAGTACTCAGGGTTAACATGTTGCATGCAAAACCACACTGTCATATACACATACAGCATGCATACGCTTACATTTAGACACGTTCACCCTAAAACTGCTGCTGGTGTACTTTTCCACAAAAAGCAGCATATTTTCTGCCCAGAGTGTGTACACAATTCTAAACTTTTGTAAAAACAGCGTGTGTGTGTGTGTGTGTGTGTGTGTGTGTGTGTGTTGTGTGTGTGTGTGTGTGTGTGTGTGTATGTGTATGTATGTATGTGTGGGGGTTTGTGTGGGTTCATATGTCATTTTGTTTCCACCTGCCATCGTATTGCAGAAGTTTCTTCTCCCTGATAGTAACCACCTGATGTTTGTACTAACACAAATCAGTTTCAAATCTGATTCATCAGCATACTTTGGCTCAAATTCATACTCTCTCAGCATTTTCTTTTTATGTTTCAGGGTGTGCTGTCGCAGAAGCAGACACAGCCTTATGCGATTTTACGCTCAGAAGTTAGCAAGAATTGTCGCCCTTTGATCAAAGCCATGGTTAAGCCCATGAGAGCAATTATCGCTCAAGAACTTTGTCTTGACAATTTTTTTATTAATTTTTTTTTTCTTCCCAATTCGTTATATTTTCACCAAGATATGTACAAAATATTGCTATTGAACAACTCAATCCAGTCACACAAATACAGATAAGTAGTAGAAAGAAACTCGTGGAGAGCGTGGCAGCAGAGAGTCCTCAGAAGAGAAGCCCCCTTCAAGCAAGTGTTTCGGCCCTTATCTCCTGACACTCTAGGGGGGTTGGGCCACACCCGGTTCATGACTCCGGATGTCCCTCTGCTGCCCCTTTTTTTTTTTTTTTTCCCCATCTTGGGACGAGCCATGGCTGGGATTCGAACCCATGACCCTCTGGACATGCTCATTTTCCACTTAATGACTCGTGCTTTAACCACTGAGCCACAGGGACACCTGATATTTGTAGGAAATTTAAGCCTTATGAAGTTCACTTTTGTTCCTCCTTGACCAGATCCAGCTTGAACACCTTTCTGCCGCTTCTGCCATTGCTTTCAGGGCTCTGGTTTTTTCCTTCCCTGCAACTGAGAGCTGTTTCATGAGGCTGTATGCAGACGTTCCTACAAACCCCCTAGCTCCAATTTCTGCAGTGAGGACTTTGACCTGATAGCCTTCTCTCCTCAGGCTGTTTGCCAGATCAGCATACTTTTCAGTCTTGTAGATTTGAGCTGCCTCCATTCTGTTCTCATATGGTACTGTGAGCTCGAGTGGACTACTATGTCTGGTCTCATGCCACTCTTGCTGATGATCTCTGGGTGACTCTTCCATTCTGGGAGGTCTGCAGTGCACTCCCAGTCATCTGCCCCGTCCAGCAGACTCTGCCTGCATGTTGCGAGTGGCACTGTTGTTCTTGGCCATGATTTGCTGCCTCCAGCCGTGAAGAATGTTGCGGGTGCTTTTGGAGTCCTGATTTTCCCTTTTGTGGTGTTGGTACTAGCCCAGACTACTTGTACAATCTCTTTGAGCACTTGGTTGTGCCTCCATGTGTACCTTCCTTGAGCCAGGGCTACTTTACATGAGCTTAGGACATGCTCCACTGTTTGTTTTTCATGGCAGAGGGGGCATGCAGGATCGTCTGTTTTCCCCCACTTCACCAGGTTTGCATTTGAGGGCAGAAGGTCATATGCAGATCTGAGAAATGGGGAGTTTGTGTTATACTCCCTGTTTGGCTAGTATACTTACCATGTCAGACCATAGCATTCAACGGCAGTTAGCCAGCTCTGTCAGGCCGAATTTTTTCCGTGGCCAATGCAGTCATAAGACAGTCACGTGATGTCACCCCACTTCCGGCCCCGGAAGAAGCCAGTGTCAACTTCCTATAAGTCATTCAGCGAGGCCTGGTGTATGGTGACCCCGAGAACCTTGGCGCCAGAGGGGAAGGTAGGGAGGGAATTAGAGTCTGACATGGTAAGTATACTAGCCAAACAGGGAGTATAACACAAACTCCCCATTTTGGCGTCATATACTTTACCATGTCAGACCATAGCAGAATTTAAAGGAATCGGAGGAGGGCGAGCGCCCTAGTGGTTCTTGGGGTTGACCGATATGGCTGCATTGGCCGCCACAAAGGAAATCCCCTTAGACCCATCAGCTCTGGTCATGCGGATATCCCTCAGGTAAAAATTAATGAAGGGATTTTCCGAACGCCAGTAGGCTGCCTCCAGCAGGTGGCGCACGGGGACAGAGTACTGGAACGCTGTGGAAGTGGCCAGTGCTCTGACCTCGTGGGCCCTGGGTGATAGGACAGGGAGATCCTTGTACGCCTGAGCGTAGGTAGATCTCACCGTCTTGGAGAGCCACCTGGAGATAGTTCCCGCCGAGATATCTCTAGTATTGTTGGGGTTGAGGGAGATAAGGAGTCGTCTCTGGGAGGAGCGCCTGGGGCGTGTGCGTTCCCAGTAGTACCTGAGACACCTGGAGGGGCAAAGGTCCATGTCTCCATCTTTTTCTCCCTTTCCCAAGATGTCAGAACTCCGGAAGGAACTTGAGAGAGACTGAGCCGTCCCTGTGGAAGGCGATATCTGTGGGGTCACCGCTGAGGGCGTGAATCTCACTTCGTCTTCTGGCCGAGGCCAGGGCGAGGAGAAAGGTGGTCTTAAAGGAGAGGAGGTCAAAAGGAATAGAAGCAATGGGTTCAAAAGGGGTTTTTCTGAGGGCATCGAGGACCGTAAAAAGGTCCCAGAGGGGAATGCGCCTAGGGGACTGAGCTTCCCGTAGAGCAACTCCTCTAGACACCTCTCTGAGGAGAAAGTCATTGTCAAAAGAAGGGCCCCCCAGTTGACGAATGGTAGTGCAGATAGCTGATCTGTAGCCCCGAATGGAGCCAGCCGACAGCTTAAGGGAAGAGGATAGGTGGGAGAGGAAATTTCCTATTTGGATGTTGGAGGGGCAGTAATGGGGAACAGAGTTATCTGAGCACCAGGTTATCCATCTCTCCCAACGGTAGTTGTAGAGGGATTCGGTGCTGGCTCTGCGAGATGCCGAGGCGAAGTCCCGTAATCCCTGAGAGGCCCCTGCCCCGGCTAGTGTGTCTAGGACGGACTGGGGTCTCTCCGAGTGGGGGGTAGATGCAGATGTTCGCAGTTGGGCTGGCATAGAAGCCACGCGTGTAGGCGAAGCATCTTGGGATTGGAGTGAGGAAGACCTGACCGGGGTTGTCTCAGCATGTCCCAGCGAGGGCTGAGCCGGAGGGGGGGAACGTGGGTGAGGGACTTGGGGTCCGGGAACCAAGACTGGGTCGGCCACCATGGCGTTACGAGGATCAGCCTGGGTCTTTCCAGCCTTGCCTTCCTGATCACCTTGTGTAGGATGGGGAAGGGGGGAAAGGCATACGCCAGTAGGCCCGTCCCGGGGAGGGATAGTGCGTCGACTGCATCCGCCTGGGGATCTGGAACGGGAGAGACGTACAGGGGCAGGTGATGGTTGAAGCTGGTGGCAAACAGGTCGATCATGGGCACAAACCAATGGTTGCGCGACACCAGCGAAGGAGGGCCTCTGTTCTGAGGGAGAGGCCTATGGAGCGGGCCTCTCCCCCTTTGTTGACATAGCAAGCTACCGACGTATTGTCCGTGAGGAGGAGAACAAGTCGGTGCGCGACCTTGTGCTGGAGTTGGAGAAGGGCTAGCCTGACCGCTTCCAGCTCCCACTCCCCGAGGCGTGACTGTCCTCCACGTGGGCCCCCCAGCCCAAGTTGGAGGCGTCTGTATAAAGTTCCAGTGGTTGGGTTGGGTTGGGAGGGAGATGGGGACCCCGGTGGAGAGAGTGGCTGGAGTGAGCCGCTCCTCCGTCGCCGAAATGAACCAGTGTCCGAGGGGAATGACCTGGTCCCAGCGGTCGGAGGTCTGTGACAAACGTCGGCGGAACTCCCTCTGAAGTTGGCGTTTGGGGACCCGCCGCAGGGGAATGAGGGGAGACAGGGACTCCATCATTCCTAGGAGGGAGGACAGGGTTCTGGCCGAGGTGTGGGGTGCCTGTGACAGGCAGGAGATGAGGTCCACTATGCGTGCAGGCCTCTCCGGGGTCTGCCAGACGAACCGTAGGAATCGTCTGTGGGCCGGGTGAATCAGGATCTGAAAAATAGGCGTCATTCAGGTCTACGGATGTGGCCCAGTCGCGATGATGGATGGAGTCTCGGATCTGGGTGGGGGTCTCCATCTTGAACTTGGTGGGCCTGAGGAACTTGTTGAGGGGCGAAAGATCTAGAATGGGCCTCCATCCTCCCGAGGCTTTTGGGATCACAAAGAGTAGAAGCCGGGGTTTGGGTGGGAAATCTCCGAGATGGCCCCTCTTTTGAGGAGGTCTTGGACTTCCGTGCGAAGAGCTTCTGCTTTGGCGGGGGAGGGTTCGTTGGGGGAGGGAGGGGATAGCATGAGGGGGGGGACGCTCGTGGGCCCAAGGAAGGCGAAACCCTTCCTGTAGCACCGCCACTATCCAGGGGTGAGGCGTATGCGTCTCCACTGGTGGGCATGCCGGGAGAGGCTGCCCGCCAGGGGGGGCGAGGGTCTGGGCTGGTGGGTGGGGGATAGGGCGAGGGGGGGTGCTACCTGATCTAAGTCCCCCTCGGGCTGTCTCCCTAGTCAGCTCCGGGAGCGTGACTGTTGGCCTAACCGAAAATTTTGCTGATGGGGTTTTGGCTTAGGCCTTGGGAGAAGATTAGGTCGCTTGGCGGGCCGTGCGGTGCGGGAAGGCGATTGTCTGGGATAGGGTCTGTGCCTGGGGAAGGAACGAAGTGGGGGTCTAGCAGGGCGTGGCGGTGGCCTGGGCGCAAAGGACACAGCCTGCTTGCGTTCCTCAACTGCTTGTGCTATGACGTCAGCCGAGTAGTCGCCAAAGAGCGACTGGACCTGGCCCGGGATGCATCGCAGGGCTGCCTTAAGCGTCGGGGAGAGAGAGGTCCGCGCCAGCACGGCCTCTCTCGCGACCAACAAGCAGTTGAAGTGGCTTCTGGCTGCGCTGTCCGCCGCAGCCGAAAGGTGATGCGAAATCCTGTTAACTAGGTGTCGCATGAAAGGATCGCTGAACAAGCGAGGGTCAGGCTCTTGGTGCGCCTCAGAGCCCGGGTCCCCCGGTACTGGGATGGCACCATCGTCCTCCGGCCATAGAGCCTCCGCTCGCTGAAGGGGCATGTCCAAGTAGGTGTGTCCTGCCGTGGTGTGGAGGATGCCCATCCTGGCTACTCGGACCCATTCCTTTAGGTTCTTAAAGGAGATGGCGCCGGAAGTAGGGGGGGGCAGGTGGGGGATCAACCGACGGTCCGACTGGGAAATGCCCATCTCCCTGGTCACGGGATTGTCCGTAAACAAGGAGGCGACTAAGGGGTTCTTGGGTAGATTGGTCTAGATCTCTGGGCCGGGGGAGAGGGAGAGAAATTCGTCAGCGGGTGCGGCCTCCCTCCTAACGAGGTCTGGTCGCCACCGTTCTATCGTGCGGACATCGTACAATGAGGTGGGGGCTAGCTCCTCGTCATCGTCCGCCTCAGGGAGGTACTGGTCCTGAGAGGGTTCATAGCACCCGTCTTCAGGAGGTAAGTCGAGGGGTGCCTGTAGTGTGTCCCCGGTGGCCCTATAATCGGCGGCCGGGACATCGTCCTGCCGATAGGACAGCGCCCGAGGAGGGAGACCAAGGTCGACCCAGGTAAGTGAGGCCGGGTGCCACATTCGACCATGTAGCTGGTCGTGCTGGGTGTTGGCGTTAAGCCACTGGTCTCTCTCGGGGGCATAGAGCCACCGGTCCCCGGGGAGGTAAACGGGCTGTGGCGGCCCTGGGGAAAAACCATGGTAGGTAGGCCGCACTCAAGGTCTGACCAGCGCGTTGGGCGAATGCGTAGGTCAGACATCCGCCGAGTCGTAGCCACGAGACCCTCTTCTTCTTGTAGGCAGAAAGTCCCCGGGACCCGGGTAACCTGAATCACTGTTGGGGGGGGGCTTGAGAGGCCGTGGCCTGTCGTCCCCGTCCAGGTCCGTGCACTGCACCATACACGTCCTTGGAATGGGCCTGGGAGGGCCATAATGGTATGGAGGAGGATGCGGAAGTCGAGCCCCCAACCCGCGAAAGTGCGGATTGGTCAGGATGCGGTCCCGTGTTCCTCCCCCTGGAGGAATATGTCAGGTTACCCTTGGTCCCGCTGGTAGATCCTCCCCCCGGAGGAGCGGGACCGCGGACGTTGCCCAAATGGGGATCCGAAAGGTCGGTTCCCCAACGTCCAATACCCCTAGGGAAGAAGGTGACGTTCGATCGGGGTAGGTCGACCGTCCTTGTGCATGGGCACGGCCGGGCCCATGGCGCGGCGTGCCCGCACGCCCAGGATTATGGACACCACCGAGGTCGTGCGTCGGGGTGACCATAAGGCTGCTTCCGGAGTCGAAGCGCTCCTCGAGCTCAGGTGTTGGCTGCACCTGTGCCCGGTGGGGCCGAGCGCTATGAGTGCACGTATCAATTTGGGGGGAAAAAGAGATACGTGACTCATCAAGGCGAGTGACGGATGGTGATTCCATCCCAGATCCGTCACCCGTGCTGGTCCGCGGCTCGGCAAGGTGCCCCGGGGGCCGAGATTCGCGTGACTCAGCATGATAGTTAGAAGTCTCCGAGCGAGTCCGTAGGCTAGAGGGCAAGCTGGCCGATGGAGAAGGGGTGGGGGAGGGCGAATTCCGTTGGCTAGTCTTTGCTCGGCCGGGCCCCTTGAGGGGAGCCTTGCCATTAGACTTTCTGGGCAGCACCTTGAGGGGAGCTTTGCCCTTAGACTAGCAGGCAGATCAAATGAAAGGCATTTTGAAATGGTGGCCGCTTGCCTATCAGCCTTGGGACGCCGCGGTCGTGCGTCCGTCGGTTTGGTAGACGAGGAAGATCACGCGTCCCTTCCGCGGAGAAGTCGTCTCTGTCTACCCGAACCGTACGTTCATCAGTGCGAACGGATTGCTCCGAGATGGAATCGACCCGCGGGTTCTCCGGGAAATTGAGCGAACTCCGAGCAGTGGAGTGGCTCGACCCGGCGGTGTCCTTCACCATGTTGGGCACAGGTGGATAGAGCAAACCCGGAACACACGACCGCAAAGAGGAGACAAGGTGGCCGATCGAGAAAATCAATTAATCTCGATCGTCCGTGTGGTGTCGTGCAAAGTGCTCGAGAGATCGACTGAAAACTCGAACTACCCGTACACGCCACCGGTCGTGTGACTGGTATGGCTATTAATAGCAATCTCTACACGTGGAGTATCACTGTGTATAGGTGTGATAGTTCTTGGGCACTAAATCTTAATAAGCAGATCAGTGTCACACACCCTTACTCGAACACGTTCTACCTGTGAAGGGTAAAGAGTACAGGTGTGATAGTTATTGAGCCCTAAACCTTAATAAGCGGAACCAGCACAAAATGCGTGCTGAACCCGAGGCTCGGCAATATGGTGGGGGAACACGACCGGCGAGCGGTGCCGACGATCGCGAGTAACAAAGTCGCGAGAGTGCCGGTAAAAGAGACAAATCTTTAATAAATACGCTCCCGAGAGTGCCGGTAGAAGAGACAAATCTTTTAATAAATACGCTCCCACCAAGAGCCTCACACGGCAAAAATACTCAGGGTCTAGTGCAAGCCGGAACCAGCACAAAATGCGTGCTGAACCCGAGGCTCGGCAATATGGTGGGGGAACACGACCGGCGAGCGGTGCCGACGATCGCGAGTAACAAAGTCGCGGGAGTGCCGGTAAAAGAGACAAATCTTTTAATAAATACGCTCCCGAGAGTGCCGGTAAAAGAGACAAATCTTTTGATAAATACGCTCCCACCAAGAGCCTCACATTTGCAAGCCACAACTGAATCAAGTATAGAACAAAACACAGCAAAGTTAACACAAAGGCAAGTATAGGCGAGACAGAGCACAAGACTTATCTTGCTTTGACGGCAGGCCGAAGATGAATGACTTATAGGAAGTTGACACTGGCTTCTTCCGGGGCCGGAAGTGGGGTGACATCACGTGACTGTCTTATGACTGCATTGGCCACGGAAAAAATTCGGCCTGACAGAGCTGGCTAACTGCCGTTGAATGCTATGGTCTGACATGGTAAAGTATATGACGCCAAATGAAGCTGATCCTGAGAGGGGCCATGCGCCAAATGTCATTCCAAGTGAGACTTCTTTGGAGTGCATTCTCCCACGTTGTCCATTGCCCTTGCTGGCTCTGCTGGACTACTTTTTGGAGTCTTTTTTGGTCTTCTTCTTTTCTCATCTCCTGAATCATCATGTCTCTTTTGGCTTTTCCTTTGGCCTTTGACCACCATTCAATTTTGGTCACCCCCAGTCCTTGTCTGTTGGTCTGTGTGTGTCCTGTTATTTCTCTGATCTTGAGACTTTCTTTTGCAGAATCCATCGCCTCTTGAACTTTCCATTTTCTGCCTGTCTTCAGCTGGGGCTTGATTGCTTCTACCACCTTGTCTCCTGAGTCCTCCAGCATGCTTTGAAGTCTGATCTTCCCTGCTTTGTATTCCTCCAGGATGGATTTGAGTGGTAGTTTCAGCTTTGCTTGGCGACAGTACAGTGCTATGTCAGTCAGACAGGGTGGGACACCAAGCCATTTCCTTGTGAACTTGTTGATTTTGGCTTCCATTGCCTCCACTATGCTGGTGCAGATGTCGTATATGATAAGAGGCCATAGGAGCTTTGGTATCAGCATGAACTGCAGACACCAGACCTTGTATTTGCCAGGGAGCCCACACTGGTCAATGGTCTCCAAGCCTTCCTCCGCCATCTGCTTGGTTTCTTTTGCTCTTTGTGTGTCTTTCAGCGTATCATCATACCATCTTCCAAGGCTCTTGACTGGTTCTTCTGTGACTGTTGGAATGGCCTGGTTGGCAACACTGAAGACCACAGATCCGGCCACTTTTCCTTTCCTCAGTGAGAGACTCCGTGATTTCTTTGGCTTGAACTTCATTCTGGATGAGGCAACTATGTCGTCCAGCCTCTCCAGCACATGACGTGTCTCGTCTTCTCTGGATGAAATCACTGTAGTGTCATCCATGAAGGCCTTGAGAGGAGGCATCTTGTATCCATCGCCAAGGTCTGTTTGTCTCGCGTTGTTTGTTGCTGCTTTCAAGATGAGTTCCATTGCCAGCACGAACAGTATTGGGGAAATTGCACAGCCCATTGCAATACCCACTTCCAAGTTGATCCAGTCTGTTGTGTACTCCTTGGTAGAGAACCGCATTGAGAAGCCATTGAAGTACTTCTTGAGCATGTCGCGGATGTTCTTTGGCACATGGTACATCTCAAGAGCCAACTGTATCATCTCATGGGGCACAGATCCATATGCGTTTGCCAGATCAAGCCACACTACGTCCAGGTCTCTCTTTTCTGTTTTTGCTTTTTGGATTGCGTCCCAGATCATTGTGGCGTGTTCTACACAGCCAGCCACGCCTGGGATGCCACCTTTCTGGACTGACACATCCAAGTACTTGTTTTCCATCAGGTACTTGGTCAGCCTTGCTGCCATGACAGAGAAGAAGATTTTCCCTTCGACGTTCAGTAGTGATATTGGCCTGAACTGGCTGATGTCACTTGAGTTTTGCTCTTTGGGGATGTACACACCATCTGCCGTCATCCACTGGCCGCTGATTTTCTGGTTTCTCCAAGCCGATCGCAGCAGCCTGTGGAGCCACTCCAGCACCTTGGGACATTTCTTGTAAAGCTGGTAAGGTATTCCGTTTGGCCCTGGTGATGATTTGGCTCTGGCTTTGTCGACCACCTTCTTGATTTCCGCCAACGTTGGAGGCTTGCCATTGAACTGTTCCTCAGGGTTGGTTGGCCACACCAGACCTTGAATGTCGAGTGGTGCTTTGCTCTGTGGGTCAGAGTATGTTTTCCTCAGATGCTGCTCAAGAACTCCTTTGTCCACACTTAGGGTCCCAGATTTTGGCTGCTCAAACAGTGTTCTGGCAAACTGGAAGGGGTCTCTGAAGAAGCGCTCTTGTGTCTTCTTCTTTTTGCTCTTCCTCTTCCTCGCAGATTCCGCTTTGCTGAGGGCGCTGTGTTTTTCTTTCAGGTCTTTCCACAGTTTTTCCAAGCCTTGTTTTTCAGCTGGCAGTGCGGTCTTCATTTGTATCTTGAGGTTTTTCTTTTGGACCCTGATCTTGTCCATCTTTTCTTGGCGTCTGGATTTCTTTGGAGGTGTTTTCTCTTTGGGTAGTTTTGCTCCATAGGCGTCTCTACATGTGGTATACACAATATTCCCATATGTGGCTAGTTTGTGTTCCAGGGTGCTTTTCCCTATCAGTGCATCGAGTCTTTGGACGATTTTTGCATCCAGTTTCTCCCAATCTTCAGTTTCGTTTGCTCGTGGCAGGTTGAGTTTCAGGTGCCTGGCATCGAGGGCCTGTGCAAATTCCTCATCCGAACCAACAGCGTGGATGTCCTTGGCACTGTGGTTTAAATCCTGGCCTTGGTCTTCCGACGTCTTATCTGCTGATGCAGTGCGCTGCTGCTCATTCAGATGAGTCTTCACACATCCCATCTTTGTTCTGTGGATCTTCATGCCACGGGTGGTAGCGAAACGCTTTCCACAGACACATGGATATTCCATTTGGTCCATGTTCATAGTCCGTTTGGGATTTGCAGTCATGATTGGTTGATAAGAATTTTAAAAAAAACACGCACTCACACAGATAAGCAAACATGCACACACATACCAACACATTCGTTGCATAGACCCACACACACACACTTATGCACACATGCACACTTAAGCATGTACACGCATACACACACACACACATACACGTACACATACTCAAGTTAAAACAGACTAAATTATGAACAGGTGAGAAGTTACCTGCACTTGATAGCAATGAGGAGGAGAATGGCGATGATGATAAATGCCACAAAACCCAAGACATTGGCAATGATGATGGCCATCTGACAGCTCACTCCCAAGAATGCACGGAATGCCTCCACCCCACAGGTCTGTGTTGCTGGAACACCCACACATATCATCAGTCACCATGGTGTACATACACCACTTCACAGGTCTGTGTTACTAGAACACACACACACATCATCAGTCACCATGATTAACATACACCACTTCACAGGTCTGTTACTGGAACACACACACACATCATCAGTCACCATGGTTTACATACACCACTTCACAGGTCTGTTACTGGAACACCCATACACATAGTCAGTCACCATGGTTTACATACACCACTTCACAGGTCTGTTACTGAAACACCCACACACATAGTCAGTCACCATGGTTTACATACACCACTTCACAGGTCTGTTACTGGAACACCCACACACATCATCAGTCACCATGGTTTACGCAGACTACTTCAAGGTCTGTTACTG
Source organism: Conus canariensis (assembly GCA_033310375.1). NCBI lineage: Eukaryota > Metazoa > Mollusca > Gastropoda > Neogastropoda > Conidae > Conus > Conus canariensis. The sequence goes on from CM065730.1 coordinate 55,053,271, forward strand.
GAACACCCTCACACGTCATCATTTACCATGGTTCAGGCAGAGAATGCCTACATCATTCATCTTGGCACACAGACGATACAGGCATTGAAATGCTAAGACACTGCGTGACTGTGCTACTGTTCACTCAATGTAAACACTTAGGAACAATATGTTACGAAAATGAAAGTACATCCTACAAAATGTTTGAAATTAGCTTTTATCTGAACATCCAAATGGGCTTAAGTCTAAGTAATTCATAAGAAATGTACAACATCAGTATCATTCTAAAAGGCAAATACCTAACCCAGCCCACATAACATGTACGTCCAAATCTCTCAGTGTTTTCTCTTTCCTTTCCTACTGCTTTCAAAGAATGACAAAGCAAGAGGTACATCAGGGTGACAAGAGTGTCCAGAAATCCACCCACCGGGGGGCATGACATCCACACCAGGCCCTACAGGGGACAGCCAGCGGATCTTGTGGTGGTCGATGCTCAGCCCTCCCTTCAGCCCTGACCTGGAGGGCAGGTAACTGCCAATGTTGATGGTCTCATTGTGGAAAAACTGCTGGATCTTCACGGCTCCCAGGCGATCGCTGCCATCAAAGCGAATGTACCCAGACACTCCCTGGAAGTGGGTCTTGTTGATGGCGGACCGGAAGGCTCTGTAAAGAACAGCACCAACACAGTCACAGAGCTGTCAACCTTTTGCACTCTAAATTCCGGAATCAGGGATCGAAGGGGTTGGGGTCAGCTGAGAGAGGGGGAAGGAATTTGGCTTTTGACTGAGCACATCTTGAACCCTTACTGCTTCATATGACGAATATGGAATCAAAAATATGCATTTTCTGTAACATATAATAGCTAGAATTCATGAAATTTCACTCAGGTTTTATTGTCAATACCTTGTCAGCCCTATTTAAAATAATTACCTCAACCCCACATTTCTAAATAAAATATTGACATTCTGGGCATGTATATAACATGACAGTGTTTAATTCTGATTTCACACTGACCCTCAGTACGCTTGATTTTCTTATGGGATGGGTGCCAGGGGTGATGGAAAGTGGGCAATTACCTCTTTGTTTTGTAGTGTTCATTGATGGAAATTTTTAAGACATGGTTTGAATTTGCAATGTAGACAGTGATTGGTTGAGGCTGTGTACAGAGTTGCATTTAGTCTAATAAAACCTGTTATGAGAAAATGCTTACAGTCTGAGGCTAGACAGATTTATAAACTCTTCATTCATCAACGAAGACAAAGGGAAATTGCCTTTGACTGCAGACAGAAGTTTGACCATAATGCTTCGCTGTTTATTGCACCATCTACACCACTGATCAACCCTGCAAGAGTCTGTACCTCTCAGACCTTGTCTGTGTACCGACATGTTATAAAAGGAAGAACAGAGAACACCCATGTCGCTGATTAGAATATTCATCATACTCATTCCTAATGAATGTAACATTTTGCCCTTGATACCCTGTGCTTGTTCTGACCTCCATTTCAGTCCATAACCCTAGTGAGTCGTCTAAAACGCTGGAAGATTGCCCTGTGATGACTTGATACCAACTGGTCACTATGAACTGCTGGTGATAGGGCTGCAACGGCACCAGCCTGGATTTCATTATGTAAAAAGAAGCTGGAATGAGCAGGTTGGGAATAGTGCCACTAGGGACAGGGAGGATGAGAAAGGCAAATAAATACATAAATGACTAACAATCAAGTGGCACACTACAAGACAGCAACATGTCACCTGGCCGTTCTCTCCTCTGTGAGGGAGTCCAGGGCGGCAGGGTGAGAGTCCAACAGGTTTTGAAGTCCCTTGGCAAAGACCCACACAGCGTCATACACAAAGCTGGCAAAGGGGCTCTCCTCCACATACTGCACACAAAGACCCACACAGCGTCATACACAAAACTGGCAAAGGGACTCTCCTCCACATACTGCACACAAAGACCCACACAGCGTCATACACAAAGCTGGCAAAGGGACTCTCCCCCACATACTGCACACAAAGATCCACACAGCATCATACACAAAGTTCACAATGGGACTCTCCTCCATATACTGCACACAAAGACCCACACAGCATCATACACAAAGTTCACAATGGGACTCTCCTCCATATACTGCACACAAAGACCCACACGGCATCATACACAAAGTTCACAATGGGACGCTCCTCCATATACTGCACACAAAGATCCACACAGCATCATACACAAAGTTCACAATGGGACTCTCCTCCATATACTGCACACAAAGACCCACACAGCATCATACACAAAGTTCACAAAGGGACTCCCCTCCACATACTGTACACAAAGATCCACACAGCATCATACACAAAACTAGCGAAGGGACTCCCTCCCACATACTACACACAATAGCTGACTGCTGGCAAACAGACTCTCCTCCACATACTGCACACAAAGACCCACACATCATCATACACAAAGCTGGCAAACAGACTCTCCTCCACATACTGCACACAAAGACCCACACATCATCATACACAAAGCTGGCAAACAGACTCTCCTCCACATACTGCAAACAAAGACCCACACAGCATCATACACAAAGCTGGCAAAGGGACTCTCCTCCACATTCTGCACACAAAAACCTGCACAGCATCATACACCAAGTTCACAAAGGGACTTCCCTCCACATACTGTACACAAGGACCCACACAGCATCATACACAAAACTGGCAAAGGGACTCTCCTCCACATTCTGCACACCGCGTCATACACAAAGGTGGCTACGGGACTCTCTTCCACCTATCACACACAAACACCCACATTGTGTTATACACAAAGCTGGCAAATGGACTCCCTCCCACATACTACGAACAATAGCCGACTGCTGGCAGACAGACTCTCCTCCACATACTGCACACAAAGACCCACACAGCATCATACACAAAGCTGGCAAAGGGACTCTCCTCCACATTCTGCACACAAACACCCACAATGCATCATACACTAAGCTGGCAAAAGGACTCTCCTCTACTTCCTGCACACAAACACCCACAATGCATCATACACGAAGCTGGCGAAGGGACTCTCCTCCATATACTGCTCACACTGAAACCCGTATCATAACAAAGATGGGAAAGAGACTCTCACACGCATGTGTGTGTGCGCGTGCATGACTACGTGCGTGCATGTGTGTGTGTGTGTGTGAGAGAGAGAGAGAGAGAGAGAGAGAGAGAGAGTGAGAGAGAGAGAGAGAAAGAGAGAGAGAAAGGAATTTTACTTCTAAAAATAGCTTTATTAAATGCTTACCTGTCCAAACAAATGCCTTATCCCCATTTGGAGATGAACACTGAGACATCATCAGGATGTAAAGAAAAACAACTTGGAGAACAGGGAGGTAATCTCACTTCAATACTCAGGCAGCAAGAGTGATTGCCACTAGTGATTTCACTTCATTGCAACGTACTGGAACCACCTCATTTTCACACCCTTTTCTGACCATGTGAGAAGGTGGAACAGCGTCCTGGTGTATGGACAGGTTCAGTATTTCATAAAACCACTTTTAGTAGTAAAATTCCTGTTTCTCTTACTTATCTGTCCAAACAAATGTCAGACTATTTGAAAGCAAAAGCAACTTTAAATGGGCATTTATGGAAACCCATGAATGCAAAAAAAAAAAAGAAAAAAAAAAAGACAGAACTCCAGGGAGCAGAGAGGGGCATGTTCCTCCACCAAGGAAAAGGAGAAAACTGAGCTGAGAAAAAGATGATATGCTGGCACAAACACCCGGGACAATTCTTTCCATACTGACACTAACGTTATGTTCCAGCTGCCACTGATGACAATAAAGGATTCCTGCTGCAGCATCTCAGTGTTTTATTATGCTATGTGGACCTTCCTCCAAAGGTGCTCCCTCCTCGGATGTGTGCGTCAATTTTAGCAAATGTGAATGTGAAACACTCATGTCTCAAGAGCATATTTCCAAAATTCCTTATATGCCAAATGCTCCTCATATGTACACTCTCCCAACCAGTCACTCCCACCTTTCGTATATGTGTCAAATACTGGCATGAGAGTTGTTTGTTCTTTTAGCATATAAACATAACATCCAAGAGCCATCTTCCAAGTGATCACGTACCGCCCGGCCGATGCGCTCTGCGTACATCTCCTTGTACTGACGGATGGTGATGCCCCCTGCGGCCTCCAAGTCCTCATCATCGGTGAAGCTTTTGGCAACGATCATGTGACCCTCTATTGCATACAGCAGTTCCTGTACAATGACCACACAAGCCATGACTAGGTCAGACAAACTATGGGCCACACCTGCATGTGCAATCCTACATGCTAACATCATCATAATTATCCTCTCAAGGTATAGGTCATACCGTTGCCTTGACAGACGCTTGGTTAGTCAGAAATCTCAATATGTCCATGTCGTCAGTCATATGTAACAAAGCGGATGTCTTTTAGGTTAGCTCCTCCAACAGACTGCTGCTCATCCAAGTTGGAAGCAGTCTGCAGTATTGAAAAAGGAGTGTATGAAAATGACAGACAAACTGTATGAATTTCATGTGTGACGGAAAGAAAGCGCTTTGATGGAAAGAAATGTTTACAAGTTAGTCCTGACAACAAGTCATATACACATGTCTTAAGAGCTACTCATCATATGTCTGTCCTGTGATTGACAGTTGTTACCTCTGTGGTGCAAGGCACATGCTCCTGGGGGCGGGGGTCTGAGGGGGAAGGAGGACTGTTGAAGAAGTCCACATCCCACCAGTCCGAGGCATACCAGGAGGGCAGGAACCAGATGTACCCTTCATGGGCTGTCATCCGCTGTGGAAGGCAGAAATCATGGTGCATTAGTTAGAGGCATTGCGTCTCTGCAACACTGACTGGGTTTTGTGACATTGGAGGTATCAAAACATCATTGGTGGTGACTGTAGCAATAGCTATTACTGCTCTTTAATTCTGTAAACAACCCCCTGCACATCACTCTCCCCTTCCTCCCCCCACCGCCACTGAAATTCTTAAAAAGTCTTCAGAGGACAGAGGGCTGTGTTGGAAGGTTTCAGAGTATTTTCCAATGGCAAGTTCTTACATAGGGAAGCAGAACATTCCCCCGGAGTCAGACCATCCAGAGGGAAAAGGTTAATTCTTGCAAATTCTATTACATTCATTCTCACTATATAACAGTCAAATTCAACTCAACACTGTTTAATCTTTTTCTCTGGATGTGACTTTTCCCCCTGTTTAACAGCCCTGAAAAGGCCCCGTGCAGTCTGTTAGGTTAAGATAAATGAAACTGTAACAATAATCCAATGGAGATGAACTAATTCCATTGCATTCACTCTCACCAGCCCAAAACTTTCTACAGCATTCACTGGCAACAATGAAACAAATGTTGCTGCACTTGCTCTTGCAGCTTAACAAATTCTAATGCACTCGCTTTCACCAGCCAAACCAATTTTGTTGCACTCACTTTCACCAACCAAACCAATTTTGTTGCACTCACTCTCACCAGCCAAACCAATTTTGTTGCACTCACTCTCACCAACCAAACCAATTTTGTTGCACTCACTCTCACCAGCCAAACCAATTTTGTTGCACTCACTCTCACCTGCCAAACCAATTTTGTTGCACTCACTCTCACCAGCCAAACCAATTTTGTTGCACTCACTCTCACCTGCCAAACCAATTTTGTTGCACTCACTCTCACCTGCCAAACCAATTTTGTTGCACTCACTCTCACCTGCCAAACCAATTTTGTTGCACTCACTCTCACCAGCCAAACCAATTTTGTTGCACTCACTCTCACCAGCCAAACCAATTTTGTTGCACTCACTCTCACCAACCAAACCAATTTTGTTGCACTCACTCTCACCAGCCAAACAAATTTTGTTGCATTCACTCTCACCAGCCAAACAAATTTTGTTGCACTCACTCTCACCAGCCAAACAAATTTGTTGCACTCACTCTCACCAGCCAAACAAATTTGTTGCACTCACTCTCACCAGCCAAACAAATTCTGATACATTCACTCTCACCAGCCAAACAAATCTTGTTGCACTCACTTGCACCAGCGAATCACATTTTGTTGCACTCACTCTCACCTGCAAACACAAAATGTTGTTGCATTCACTCTCATCAGCCAAATATACTCAACTGTATTTGCTGCCTCAAGCCAAACTTATTCTGTCATACTCACTCTCACCAGTCAAACAAATTTTGTCGCATTTACCCTCACAAGCCACACAAATTCTGTTGCACTCTTTCACAAGTCAAGCAAATTCTGTTGACGCACAGGACAATATTTTTCAAACACACACACACACAACTGACCTGTTTGAAGGCTTCACACATGACTGCCCGCGCTACATTGCCAAAGAAATCGGCAATGATAACCCTCAAGTTCTGATCACGCAGCTCTTTAAATACCTGCACACATATGTAAGTGTGACACCCCTTTCTTAGAAAAAAAAAAAGAAGAAACTTTTTACATGTCTGCAAGCACATACAGCCACAAAATCACTTTCTGTAAAGGACAGAGGGCATACAAAAGAAAAAGAATTTTACTACTAAAAGTAGTTTTACAATATACTTACCTGTACAAACAAATGCCTTGTCCCTAGTCGGCGTGGAACATCACCAAACATCAGGATCCTCAAAAAAGAAATAGGTAGAGCTGGGAAGTAACCTCACCTCAACTATGGATAGGTGCCAGAGTGACCCCCCCCCCTCCCCCCCTTAGTGAGTTCACACTATTCAGCTCTTTCTCAGCCACATCACTTTTTGCACCTTCTCCTGCTCTGCATGGAGATGGGGCATCCTAGTGTTTGGACAGGTAAGCATATCGTTAAACTACTTTCATTAGTGAAATCCCTTAATCTCGTACTTACCTGTCCAAACAGAAGCCTGAAAATTAAAAAAGGATGGTGGGCGAATCCTCACCTGAGACATGGCCTGTTTAAGATTCATATGAGAATGTCAGTACAGTCCTTCAGCTTAGTTCAGCATTCAAATGTTCACAACCATTTAAATGGTTCTTCTAAACAATTTGGAGGTGCAATGAACAGTCCCCTGCTCTCCCTCAATGATGAAAAGGCCCAATCAAAGATACAATACTAGCCGGATCAGGAAAAGGAGAAGACCCCCCCCCCCCCCCCCCCACAACACACACACCACATGCCAAGGCTTTCGATCCATAACACTGTCAAAAGTCATGTCAATGGCAGCTTAAATCATGAGCCAAGACCAAAGAACACAGTGCAAAAGGCATGTCAGTGGAAGCTCAAACTACGAGCCCACTTACATGCTTACGCTAAGAGCCAAGACAAAAATACACAGTCATCACAGGCATATCAATGGCATCTTAGATAAAGAGCCAAGGCCAAAACATGTGGTCATAAATGGGGAGTTTGTGTTATACTCCCTGTTTGGCTAGTATACTTACCATGTCAGACCATAGCATTCAACGGCAGTTAGCCAGCTCTGTCAGGCCGAATTTTTTCCGTGGCCAATGCAGTCATAAGACAGTCACGTGATGTCACCCCACTTCCGGCCCCGGAAGAAGCCAGTGTCAACTTCCTATAAGTCATTCAGCGAGGCCTGGTGTATGGTGACCCCGAGAACCTTGGCGCCAGAGGGGAAGGTAGGGAGGGAATTAGAGTCTGACATGGTAAGTATACTAGCCAAACAGGGAGTATAACACAAACTCCCCATTTTGGCGTCATATACTTTACCATGTCAGACCATAGCAGAATTTAAAGGAATCGGAGGAGGGCGAGCGCCCTAGTGGTTCTTGGGGTTGACCGATATGGCTGCATTGGCCGCCACAAAGGAAATCCCCTTAGACCCATCAGCTCTGGTCATGCGGATATCCCTCAGGTAAAAATTAATGAAGGGATTTTCCGAACGCCAGTAGGCTGCCTCCAGCAGGTGGCGCACGGGGACAGAGTACTGGAACGCTGTGGAAGTGGCCAGTGCTCTGACCTCGTGGGCCCTGGGTGATAGGACAGGGAGATCCTTGTACGCCTGAGCGTAGGTAGATCTCACCGTCTTGGAGAGCCACCTGGAGATAGTTCCCGCCGAGATATCTCTAGTATTGTTGGGGTTGAGGGAGATAAGGAGTCGTCTCTGGGAGGAGCGCCTGGGGCGTGTGCGTTCCCAGTAGTACCTGAGACACCTGGAGGGGCAAAGGTCCATGTCTCCATCTTTTTCTCCCTTTCCCAAGATGTCAGAACTCCGGAAGGAACTTGAGAGAGACTGAGCCGTCCCTGTGGAAGGCGATATCTGTGGGGTCACCGCTGAGGGCGTGAATCTCACTTTGTCTTCTGGCCGAGGCCAGGGCGAGGAGAAAGGTGGTCTTAAAGGAGAGGAGGTCAAAAGGAATAGAAGCAATGGGTTCAAAAGGGGTTTTTCTGAGGGCATCGAGGACCGTAAAAAGGTCCCAGAGGGGAATGCGCCTAGGGGACTGAGCTTCCCGTAGAGCAACTCCTCTAGACACCTCTCTGAGGAGAAAGTCATTGTCAAAAGAAGGGCCCCCCAGTTGACGAATGGTAGTGCAGATAGCTGATCTGTAGCCCCGAATGGAGCCAGCCGACAGCTTAAGGGAAGAGGATAGGTGGGAGAGGAAATTTCCTATTTGGATGTTGGAGGGGCAGTCATGGGGAACAGAGTTATCTGAGCACCAGGTTATCCATCTCTCCCAACGGTAGTTGTAGAGGGATTCGGTGCTGGCTCTGCGAGATGCCGAGGCGAAGTCCCGTAATCCCTGAGAGGCCCCTGCCCCGGCTAGTGTGTCTAGGACGGACTGGGGTCTCTCCGAGTGGGGGGTAGATGCAGATGTTCGCAGTTGGGCTGGCATAGAAGCCACGCGTGTAGGCGAAGCATCTTGGGATTGGAGTGAGGAAGACCTGACTGGGGTTGTCTCAGCATGTCCCAGCGAGGGCTGAGCCGGAGGGGGGGAACGTGGGTGAGGGACTTGGGGTCCGGGAACCAAGACTGGGTCGGCCACCATGGCGTTACGAGGATCAGCCTGGGTCTTTCCAGCCTTGCCTTCCTGATCACCTTGTGTAGGATGGGGAAGGGGGGAAAGGCATACGCCAGTAGGCCCGTCCCGGGGAGGGATAGTGCGTCGACTGCATCCGCCTGGGGATCTGGAACGGGAGAGACGTACAGGGGCAGGTGATGGTTGAAGCTGGTGGCAAACAGGTCGATCATGGGCACAAACCAATGGTTGCGCGACACCAGCGAAGGAGGGCCTCTGTTCTGAGGGAGAGGCCTATGGAGCGGGCCTCTCCCCCTTTGTTGACATAGCAAGCTACCGACGTATTGTCCGTGAGGAGGAGAACAAGTCGGTGCGCGACCTTGTGCTGGAGTTGGAGAAGGGCTAGCCTGACCGCTTCCAGCTCCCACTCCCCGAGGCGTGACTGTCCTCCACGTGGGCCCCCCAGCCCAAGTTGGAGGCGTCTGTATAAAGTTCCAGTGGTTGGGTTGGGTTGGGAGGGAGATGGGGACCCCGGTGGAGAGAGTGGCTGGAGTGAGCCGCTCCTCCGTCGCCGAAATGAACCAGTGTCCGAGGGGAATGACCTGGTCCCAGCGGTCGGAGGTCTGTGACAAACGTCGGCGGAACTCCCTCTGAAGTTGGCGTTTGGGGACTCGCCGCAGGGGAATGAGGGGAGACAGGGACTCCATCATTCCTAGGAGGGAGGACAGGGTTCTGGCCGAGGTGTGGGGTGCCTGTGACAGGCAGGAGATGAGGTCCACTATGCGTGCAGGCCTCTCCGGGGTCTGCCAGACGAACCGTAGGAATCGTCTGTGGGCCGGGTGAATCAGGATCTGAAAAATAGGCGTCCTTCAGGTCTACGGATGTGGCCCAGTCGCGATGATGGATGGAGTCTCGGATCTGGGTGGGGGTCTCCATCTTGAACTTGGTGGGCCTGAGGAACTTGTTGAGGGGCGAAAGATCTAGAATGGGCCTCCATCCTCCCGAGGCTTTTGGGATCACAAAGAGTAGAAGCCGGGGTTTGGGTGGGAAATCTTTGAGATGGCCCCTCTTTTGAGGAGGTCTTGGACTTCCGTGCGAAGAGCTTCTGCTTTGGCGGGGGAGGGTTCGTTGGGGGAGGGAGGGGGAGATAGCATGAGGGGGGGGACGCTCGTGGGCCCAAGGAAGGCGAAACCCTTCCTGTAGCACCGCCACTATCCAGGGGTGAGGCGTATGCGTCTCCACTGGTGGGCATGCCGGGAGAGGCTGCCCGCCAGGGGGGGCGAGGGTCTGGGCTGGTGGGTGGGGGATAGGGCGAGGGGGGGTGCTACCTGATCTAAGTCCCCCTCGGGCTGTCTCCCTAGTCAGCTCCGGGAGCGTGACTGTTGGCCTAACCGAAAATTTTGCTGATGGGGTTTTGGCTTAGGCCTTGGGAGAAGATTAGGTCGCTTGGCGGGCCGTGCGGTGCGGGAAGGCGATTGTCTGGGATAGGGTCTGTGCCTGGGGAAGGAACGAAGTGGGGGTCTAGCAGGGCGTGGCGGTGGCCTGGGCGCAAAGGACACAGCCTGCTTGCGTTCCTCAACTGCTTGTGCTATGACGTCAGCCGAGTAGTCGCCAAAGAGCGACTGGACCTGGCCCGGGATGCATCGCAGGGCTGCCTTAAGCGTCGGGGAGAGAGAGGTCCGCGCCAGCACGGCCTCTCTCGCGACCAACAAGCAGTTGAAGTGGCTTCTGGCTGCGCTGTCCGCCGCAGCCGAAAGGTGATGCGAAATCCTGTTAACTAGGTGTCGCATGAAAGGATCGCTGAACAAGCGAGGGTCAGGCTCTTGGTGCGCCTCAGAGCCCGGGTCCCCCGGTACTGGGATGGCACCATCGTCCTCCGGCCATAGAGCCTCCGCTCGCTGAAGGGGCATGTCCAAGTAGGTGTGTCCCGCCGTGGTGTGGAGGATGCCCATCCTGGCTACTCGGACCCATTCCTTTAGGTTCTTAAAGGAGATGGCGCCGGAAGTAGGGGGGGGCAGGTGGGGGATCAACCGACGGTCCGACTGGGAAATGCCCATCTCCCTGGTCACGGGATTGTCCGTAAACAAGGAGGCGACTGAGGGGTTCTTGGGTAGATTGGTCTAGATCTCTGGGCCGGGGGAGAGGGAGAGAAATTCGTCAGCGGGTGCGGCCTCCCTCCTAACGAGGTCTGGTCGCCACCGTTCTATCGTGCGGACATCGTACAATGAGGTGGGGGCTAGCTCCTCGTCATCGTCCGCCTCAGGGAGGTACTGGTCCTGAGAGGGTTCATAGCACCCGTCTTCAGGAGGTAAGTCGAGGGGTGCCTGTAGTGTGTCCCCGGTGGCCCTATAATCGGCGGCCGGGACATCGTCCTGCCGATAGGACAGCGCCCGAGGAGGGAGACCAAGGTCGACCCAGGTAAGTGAGGCCGGGTGCCACATTCGACCATGTAGCTGGTCGTGCTGGGTGTTGGCGTTAAGCCACTGGTCTCTCTCGGGGGCATAGAGCCACCGGTCCCCGGGGAGGTAAACGGGCTGTGGCGGCCCTGGGGAAAAACCATGGTAGGTAGGCCGCACTCAAGGTCTGACCAGCGCGTTGGGCGAATGCGTAGGTCAGACATCCGCCGAGTCGTAGCCACGAGACCCTCTTCTTCTTGTAGGCAGAAAGTCCCCGGGGACCCGGGTAACCTGAATCACTGTTGGGGGGGGGGCTTGAGAGGCCGTGGCCTGTCGTCCCCGTCCAGGTCCGTGCACTGCACCATACACGTCCTTGGAATGGGCCTGGGAGGGCCATAATGGTATGGAGGAGGATGCGGAAGTCGAGCCCCCAACCCGCGAAAGTGCGGATTGGTCAGGATGCGGTCCCGTGTTCCTCCCCCTGGAGGAATATGTCAGGTTACCCTTGGTCCCGCTGGTAGATCCTCCCCCCGGAGGAGCGGGACCGCGGACGTTGCCCAAATGGGGATCCGAAAGGTCGGTTCCCCAACGTCCAATACCCCTAGGGAAGAAGGTGACGTTCGATCGGGGTAGGTCGACCGTCCTTGTGCATGGGCACGGCCGGGCCCATGGCGCGGCGTGCCCGCACGCCCAGGATTATGGACACCACCGAGGTCGTGCGTCGGGGTGACCATAAGGCTGCTTCCGGAGTCGAAGCGCTCCTCGAGCTCAGGTGTTGGCTGCACCTGTGCCCGGTGGGGCCGAGCGCTATGAGTGCACGTATCAATTTGGGGGGAAAAAGAGATACGTGACTCATCAAGGCGAGTGACGGATGGTGATTCCATCCCAGATCCGTCACCCGTGCTGGTCCGCGGCTCGGCAAGGTGCCCCGGGGGCCGAGATTCGCGTGACTCAGCATGATAGTTAGAAGTCTCCGAGCGAGTCCGTAGGCTAGAGGGCAAGCTGGCCGATGGAGAAGGGGTGGGGGAGGGCGAATTCCGTTGGCTAGTCTTTGCTCGGCCGGGCCCCTTGAGGGGAGCCTTGCCATTAGACTTTCTGGGCAGCACCTTGAGGGGAGCTTTGCCCTTAGACTAGCAGGCAGATCAAATGAAAGGCATTTTGAAATGGTGGCCGCTTGCCTATCAGCCTTGGGACGCCGCGGTCGTGCGTCCGTCGGTTTGGTAGACGAGGAAGATCACGCGTCCCTTCCGCGGAGAAGTCGTCTCTGTCTACCCGAACCGTACGTTCATCAGTGCGAACGGATTGCTCCGAGATGGAATCGACCCGCGGGTTCTCCGGGAAATTGAGCGAACTCCGAGCAGTGGAGTGGCTCGACCCGGCGGTGTCCTTCACCATGTTGGGCACAGGTGGATAGAGCAAACCCGGAACACACGACCGCAAAGAGGAGACAAGGTGGCCGATCGAGAAAATCAATTAATCTCGATCGTCCGTGTGGTGTCGTGCAAAGTGCTCGAGAGATCGACTGAAAACTCGAACTACCCGTACACGCCACCGGTCGTGTGACTGGTATGGCTATTAATAGCAATCTCTACACGTGGAGTATCACTGTGTATAGGTGTGATAGTTCTTGGGCACTAAATCTTAATAAGCAGATCAGTGTCACACACCCTTACTCGAACACGTTCTACCTGTGAAGGGTAAAGAGTACAGGTGTGATAGTTATTGAGCCCTAAACCTTAATAAGCGGAACCAGCACAAAATGCGTGCTGAACCCGAGGCTCGGCAATATGGTGGGGGAACACGACCGGCGAGCGGTGCCGACGATCGCGAGTAACAAAGTCGCGAGAGTGCCGGTAAAAGAGACAAATCTTTAATAAATACGCTCCCGAGAGTGCCGGTAAAAGAGACAAATCTTTTAATAAATACGCTCCCACCAAGAGCCTCACACGGCAAAATACTCAGGGTCTAGTGCAAGCCGGAACCAGCACAAAATGCGTGCTGAACCCGAGGCTCGGCAATATGGTGGGGGAACACGACCGGCGAGCGGTGCCGACGATCGCGAGTAACAAAGTCGCGGGAGTGCCGGTAAAAGAGACAAATCTTTTAATAAATACGCTCCCGAGAGTGCCGGTAAAAGAGACAAATCTTTTGATAAATACGCTCCCACCAAGAGCCTCACATTTGCAAGCCACAACTGAATCAAGTATAGAACAAAACACAGCAAAGTTAACACAAAGGCAAGTATAGGCGAGACAGAGCACAAGACTTATCTTGCTTTGACGGCAGGCCGAAGATGAATGACTTATAGGAAGTTGACACTGGCTTCTTCCGGGGCCGGAAGTGGGGTGACATCACGTGACTGTCTTATGACTGCATTGGCCACGGAAAAAAATTCGGCCTGACAGAGCTGGCTAACTGCCGTTGAATGCTATGGTCTGACATGGTAAAGTATATGACGCCAAACAGGCGTTATCAATAGCAGCTGAAACCAAGAGTCAGAGAAAAATACAGACTAAATGAGCATATCAATGGCATCTTGAATAAAGAGTCAAGGCCAAAAACATAATTATAATACGTACATCAATGGCAGCTTAAACCCAGTGCCAAGACAAAATCAGCCACAATAGGCATGTCAATAGCAACTTAAACAGCCGAAATCAGCCACAATAGGCATGTCAATAGCAACTTAAACAGCCAAGGCCAAAATATTTAGTCATAATAGGCATAACAATGGCACTTCAAACCAAGAGCCAGACAACAATATACAGACCAAATGGGCTTACCAATGGCATCTTGCATAAAAAGCCAAGGCCAAAATGTACAATGAAAAATCAGACATCAAAGGCAGTTTAATCCAAGTTCCACTAACAAAACACTGAGTCATAATAGGCATGTCTATGACATTGTGAATAAAGAGACCAGGTTAAAATGTGTGGTCGTTACAGGCATATCAATGGCAGCTTAAAACAAGAGCTATACAAAACACACACAAACCAAAGGGGCAAATCAATGGCATCTTGATTAAAGAGCCAAAGCCAAAATATGTATAGTCACTGCAGGTAAATCAATGGCAGCTTAAACCACGAGCCAGACAACAATACTCAGATCAAATGGGTGAACCGCTGGCATCTTGAATAAAGAGCCAAGGCTCAAACGTAACTATAATCATTACGGCCACATGAATGGCAGTTTAACCAAGTGCAAAGAAAAAAAATGCTCATTCCCAATCGGTATTTTAACTGTGTCTTGAACAAAGACCACCTGTACAATAACCAAGGACACTTTTAAATTTGCAGCTATAGGCAGATTGGTAGCTTCCTCGAGAGGGAATCTGTGTGGACATTCAACTTGCCTGGGATGTGTCTAACAGCCAGAATTATCCCCTTGAACAGACAAAAGAGAAAAATGGAGACTGCTAGATTGTTCCCAGGTCTGAAGTGAATATCTCCTGATCCTACAATTATTTGTAGGAAGTCAATTAATTGTAGACATGCTACACCATTATGTAAATGAGGCAGAGACACTTTATGTTTTAGTCTTTGAGTGTGCCTCTTAATGACATTATTTAAAACATAAGCTCTATCCACTTCAGCTGTTTATTGCAGAAATACAAACTGAGAGACCTGCATTCAAATGGCTAGAAGCATTTGGCCGATAAGTTGAGGGTCACAAGTTCAAACCACTCATGAGGTAAGATTTTTACCACTTGAAAATTCCCTTTGTTCACCCAGCAGTAATGGGATCCTGGTTTACTTACAGGAAGGTTGAAATGGCAGAAGCAGAAGACAGGAGTATTTCATCAAGCTATGTCTAGACAAGAGACCCTCTCATAGTTCATTCCTGTATGGCACTGAACTATGGGATTTTAATCTTTGATAAATTCAGTCCATACTCTTTGCCATGGTTCTTCAAATATGCCTTTTTTTTTTTTTGTCATTTATCATCAAGATGCTGCTCCCATTCACACAAATGACGACAAATTTACACATCTGGAAAAAAAACAAAACAACAAAAGCAAGTAAAATTGCAGCCTCACCTGGGAGAGGTCGACATGGTGAGGGTTGTGCAGCAGTTTGCGTTTGACCATCACGGAGATGCCTTCCTCCTGCAGGTAATCCTGCAGTGACAGGTGATACTCTGGAAGCTCCTGGCCTCCCTCCGCCAGAGCCCCTACTTTGCTCCACTGCATCGCCTTGAAGAACTCCCCATACACAAACCTGACACACAGCAATCACGTGCTTGTACTGATACATGCATACCTAAGCAGATACACCCATACAGAGCATTATGTGTTGGATATGAATGATACACCCATACAGAGCATTATGTGTTGGATATGAATGTTTCACCTGTAATGATAACTGTTTTATTATTCTTCCTCAAGTTACAGTAAGCAAACATGTATTTCACACATTCTGAAAATACTGTGATTGCTTAACAAACATATTCATGTCAATTCATTTTCAAGTACTTGAAAATAATCTGCATGATCCCGATTTAAAAAAAAAATCTTCACACACAAAAAATGGACTTATCTGTCTCAGACTTCAGATCTTTCAAGGCAATGTACATTTTGACATATCCGACTGTAACCAACTCTAACTCCAATGTTTTCTTCCCAGCCCAAAATTGACCTGTCTATCTCAAAGTAACCCCCAGAGTTCCTCTCTTCTTTGTCTTACTTTACAAGTTATTTATATACATCTTTCACCTATGTCTTACTTTAAAGGGTGACAGCACAATCCGCAAGAGACACAGTTTTTGTTTCAGTTTTGTCAAGGATGTACTAACGTATTAGTGCATGTGAACTAGTCTTTATATATAATACTATGCCACATTAGCCAAGCAGTGAGGCCTCAGCGCGTAAAAGATTACAGGAAATATACACACACAAATAAAAAAAAATGATCATTGAAAAAAAACCCACCTGAAGCTGGAATCAATGTAGATGAGATTTATGATGTGCCTGCCTGACCTACCCATAAACCCAAAGCACTGGTCAGGCGTGGGTGGTTTTTATTTTTTTACTTTTCATATGAGCAATGTCCACACTGGACAAAGCTATATCACACCAGTCTCTCTTCCATGTCTTTCTTTGCCTAGCAGTCTGCACCTCCTAAGGACTTACCAATCTCTTGCCTTCAATGCCCTCGCTTACACATTGCGCAGTTCATCTATGACAGGCTTGGCTTCACACAGACACCTGATCTTAGCAAGTGACTGCGCCACGTCAGACCAGGCATCCTCAAAAAAGGCCTGCTCATCTCACAGTAACATCAGGCCTCAAACCATGTAGCCCACCTCAATGGTAACATCTACTTCAACGCCCTACTTCAGTCATGATAACCACCCTGACACAGTTTGACGTATTTCTTCCTAACAGTCTGAAACACAACCAAATGGTCATCTCACAGAAATGTTCACTTCATGCCTTGCTTTACAGTCCAGATAAAAAATAAACCTGCCCATCTCATCACAAAGGTAACTTTAAAGCTCTGCTTTACAGTTCTGTGCCAGGACTCAGGTTAATCAGACAGCTGATACAGAGCCTGACCATTTAATATGAGCAGACAGGGACATCAGGGGCGCCGTCATTGTCTGCTCATGTGAGTTGTCAGATTCAAGCCTTGTACTGGCTCAACATGAATCCCACTCTGGGTCTGCTTTCAAAGGGTCATCTCACAACACCCTTCACTTTCTTTTCCTACAGAAGGTTGCCTGGGACAACTCCCCTTCACTGTTGAGGGTTCTTTTCCATGCATTTGTTGTACGTTGCTCATGGAAAATCCCTTTCGGTTTCAGTTTACGGTAGAAAATGTAACTGTGTACAGATGATTCCATATACAATAACAGATTATTCCACATACGATACACATATCCACTAAGCCATGAGACCACAGCGTGCAGGGCTACAGCTGGATGGAGAAATAAATCAATAAAATGAAGGATTCAAGATAAGGGTCTCATGGACAGGACTTAGTAGACCCCTGACCAATGCATTAGCCAAACAGACCTTGAGTACCAATCAATGTCTGCGCTACTTTTGTAGTTGCGTGTGTGAGTGTGTGTGTGTGTGTGTGTGTGTGTGTGTGTGTGTGTGTGTGTGTGTGTGTGTGTGCGCGCGCACGTGCGCATGTGTGCGCACATGCACGCATGTGTGTGTGTGTGTGTGTGTGTGTGTGTGAGTGCGCGTATATGCATGCATGCGTGCGTGCGCGCATGTGTGTATCTGCACATAATGTTAGCGTGTGTGTGTATACTAACACTGAGGATAATTCAATATATACTCTATACAATCTGCACTCGGACCTCCAGTCAAGATTGTTGTGGAGAGGCGGAGAAAGTAAAAAAAAAAAAAAAAAGCCACCTGTAAAAGGGGACTGACCTGTGGTGGTTGACCTGGGGAATGGTCCTGAAGAAGTAGGGGTACTTGGCCCTGTCTGACAGGGAGGCTGCCTCCGCTCCGTAGCTGACCATCATGGTGTGGAAGTGGCGGGTCAAGGCCGCAATCGGCTCTGCTGCATCCGAGCAGGCAGGTCCTGCAATACAACACCCACTGATTCTGCCCTGGCCTGAAGCTTTCCTTGTCTCTGGTATCAGTTGCTCCCAGAACATACTACACTCTTGTTCATTCTTCCAACTACCCTCAAACATTGCTCTTCAACTACAGACCTGCCCATTAAGAGATCTGTCTTCCACACTGGTCATCTGGACTGAGCTGAGCTTATTCCCACTTCTGAGCAGACAACTTCAGTTCTTGTAGATGCAGTTTCCACTGCCTCCAAAATCAGCTGGAAAAAAAATCTTCTTTTCCTTCTACTGATTGTGGAAGATAGCAATGCTTAACAGTGACAGAGGCAGTATGAGTAACATGAATGTGCACATTTCAGCTGCCAAGGTGATGTTAAATCAGCAGTAACAACTCAGACATTAGTGTAGACTATACAGATGTGACTGAAACTGATTCAAACTTGGGTGACAATGACCTAGGTGACCCAGACGTGGCGAGTAAACACCAGAGTGCTAAATCTTCATGATACAGATGGCTGATTACATTGGTCAGTCATAACCATCAGCAACACACGATCAGAAAGATTCACATGTAACCAAATTGACTGTGACATTTGTATAGAAGATTTGGTGGAATTTGGAATTCCATCTTTTTTTTTTCTTTTTTTTTAAACAATTTCCGAGTTTGTTAGCACTCAAGAACATGTTGCATAACACCAGATGTATGAAAAGGAAAGGTAACCGATTCAAAAATCATCCAAACTCTTGGCACAGAAACACACACAGTCAACATTCAACGGTAAAGCTCACCTAAACCCAGTGTTGTAAACTTGTGAGAAAAGAGTAGTGATATGACAATATATGAGTGATTGTGTGTCATTTTATTTATACCCATTCTTGTCAGACTGTGACTACTTGTAAATGTTATGGTTTGTTGTTTATGCAATGTTTCTCACAGTGGTGCTTGTCACAGCCAAGGTCGAATCCCTATTACCGTACTCACAAACCCAAACATCAAGGCAATTTCGTTGGTTCCACAACCATTGTAAAAGCCACTGATCAACATACAAAGTGATCACAAACACTCTGTACTACATCTGTGTATCATTCTGGTAACAGAAATTGTTTTTTTGTTTCTTCTAAGACACTCAAGTCTTCACGGTCTCTCCCTGACATCACACGCATAATATTCCACCTCACTGCAACACAGCCCTTCCATCACCTCTCACAGCAGCAGCTTTTTGCACTTGCATCATAACCCCCCCCCCCCCCCCCCCCCTTAATTTTCATTTGCTTTTGAGTGTGTCCCTTCAGCACACTTTGCAAAACAGCAATCAGGATTTGCACAGATCTGATAATTGTTTCTTTTTTGTTAAAGAAAATCTGTTGCTAAGTTAATCTGACATTTGCTCATTTCTTTACACATTTCAAATTTCTGAAAAAAAAAACCCCTGTAAAATAAAAATGTTAACAATCGGATGTATCAGCAAATATACCCATACACACGATACACACACACTCTTACCTAATACACCCAAGATCTTGAAGGAATGATCGTGCATCAGCATGAGTTTGATGAAGTTGTTAGTGGCCACATCTGCCTGACACTTGGTGTCATTGACAATCAGAGCCAGCTCATGTGATGGCAGTGTACTGTTGTCAGAGTTCACCAAGTCAATGGCCAATAAGGCACCTGCACACCAACACAGACTTCTTCACATACATTAATACACTGTTGATTGCAAGACTGAATCTTCTCAACCTTGAGATGTGATTCATGGAACACTGGCATAAAGACAATGTGAACTCACCTCAACAAATATCTTTATATGAATAAAGATAGCACCAATACCTATAAGACACTGATGTCAATTTGCTGAAAAGATGAACCAATGTCTGTAAATGTTTCACACCCAAGCAATTCAATGCAGTTCCCAGAAGGCACAGCAGCAAAACTGGACTATCGCTTAGTCTTGAAGGGTGTCTCTTTTACCAGCTGTGAGACTGTCAGATTTAGATGACGGTTTCAGACGACAGTCTTTTAACCTTTCACCTACTGATCCCAACTATGCTACCACTGTTCCCCAAAGACTGATCTGCCCACTGAGGGGTCAGTCAACTTTCCACTACCACAGTGGTCATTTGGGAAGAGTTCAGCTGTTGGACATGGTCATTCAACTGGGTAACTTTTACTCTTGTGGCAGAAGTTTGCATTGTCCACAGACTGAGTTGAAACAAGATCGTTTCACCCCAAATCAAGTGTGACAGACAACAGTAACTGACAATGAAATGTATTTAGCATAATGGTGAACTAAACAGACCATAGTAAATGTACGTTACTGTCTGTATGCCACTGAACTGATCAGGAAAACTCAGTCATACAGGCTATTGGAACAGTACAGAAGTTGATTTAAAGTTGGGTCACATTGAACTGGGTGACCCAGATGCAAGTCAACATGGATGTGCTGAGTTATGAGAACAACCACAACAGTCATTCACACACATCAGCAACCAACAAACACACGTTCATCAAACTGCATAAACTACTAGATTTCCACACAAAATGCCCAGTCAGACATGCACAGTTTCTGTTGACATAAAAAACAGACACAACCCCCCACCCCACCCCCACCCCCCCCAAAAAAAACAAACAAACCCAAAAACCAGTGCGTCAGTATGTCTTTCATTTCTGAAAATTAATTTAACAGTCAAGGGAAGTTCTTTTAATTCAAAACATTTTAGTATTTAAAAGATTAACTGACCATGTGCACTAATATCAGTGAATGTTTCACACCAAACATTCTCTGTGGCTGGCCATGGAACTGTTTCCAGTTGACACAGCCTAAAAGTGATACTCCTGAAGTATGTCTGTTCTGACAGAATGGAAACTGTCAGATTTAGGTAGGGGACAGTCTCAATCGATAGTCCAAGGGTTTAATGACAGTCTCAATGGATAGTCCAAACAGATCAAACTCTATACATAATCCATCACCAAAATATATAAATCATATGTTTACTTGGACAGGTAAATCTCTAACCAGCAAGCCTACACCTTTATCCACCACTGAGCTACACTTCACTCCTTTACTATCTCTACTTCACTGATGAACCTGTACTGACTTCCAATAATTAATCTCCAATATTACCGTACCTTTCCCTGCTCCCCTCACAACATAACGAATTCTGCAGCCCTAACGTAGTCAGCCAATCACCACTAGTGCCCTGTGTACCTTCGATCAGTCCTGGCTGGATCCAGGCATCACCGGACAAGGGAAACAGGCCTGCCAGGTACAGCTTTGGTTTGGCGGTGACAGAACTGGGCAGCCAGGCCTGCCACACCTGGCGGTGGTCCCTCACCCACTCGCAGGCCAGGGCTTGGGGGTGCAGGTGGGTGTGCAGCCGGGCCTGCTCCAGCAGGTGGTAGTAGGTGTGCTGAGGCAGGCTCATCCTGGTCACCACCTCGTAGGCTTCTGGGGCACCCTCCTGCACCCGGTACCAGGCCACCTTGGAGAACTGGTTCACCTGTTGGAACCAGGCAACACAGTCATGATTATTCTGCTTGTAAAGAAATTTGGAGCAACAGTCCTCACCCACCACCTGGAGAACAGCTTCACCTGTTGGAATCAGACAACACAGTCACAACTGTTTGGCTTGTAAAGTAATTTGGAGCAACCGTCCTCACCCACTACCTGGAGAACACCTTCACCTGTTTGAATCAGACAACACAGTCACAATTGTTTGGCTTGTAAAGTAATTTGGAGCAACCGTCCTCACCCACTACCTGGAGAACAGCTTCACCTGTTGGAATCAGACAACACAGTCACAACTGTTTGGCTTGTAAAGTAATCTGGAGCAACCGTCCTCACCCACTACCTGGAGAACACCTTCACCTGTTTGAATCAGACAACACAGTCACAATTGTTTGGCTTGTAAAGTAATTTGGAGCAACCGTCCTCACCCACTACCTGGAGAACAGCTTCACCTGTTGGAATCAGACAACACAGTCACGTTTATTCTGCTTGTAGAGAAATCTGGAGCAACAGTCCTCACCCACCATCTGGAGAACAGCTCCACCTGTTGGAATCAGACAACACAGTCATGACTGTTCGGCTTGTAGAGAAATTTGGAGAAACTGTTCTCACTCACTATCATGCCACCTTGAAGAACTGGTTCACTTGTTTGAATCAGACAACAAGAGTTCTGTTCCAGTGAAAGTTTGGGTAACTATCCACACCCAGTGTCACGCCACCCTTGAGAACCGTTTCCCATTTTTGATTTAAACAACGAAGTCATATAACTATTGTAGTCCAAATCTCAATTCTACAGTATCAGTAAAATCGTTACCTGAGTTCAAAACCTCACGATTCATACAGACAGATTATAAGTTTTGTGCAGTTGCATTTTCTTCTTTTTTTTTCCAGTTTAGGTTTCCCATTCTGCGTTTCTGGTCTTAATGATCCCTTTCTGCCATGCAGACACAAAAACCATCATAGTTTCACATCAGACCTCAACAACATCCCCTGCTTTAACCTCTTTCTAACGATTCTCTCTAGTCATGAATGATGTGGGATCCCCTGTTAGTGGCAGAGTTTGTGTGAAATCCTGAACAGTTTGTAAATCACTTGTTTGATATCAGTCAGACCTCACAAATATTACTTAACATGATGACAAAATGTTAATACTGCAAAGTCCTGATGATGACAGGCACTGTTTTCAGTTACAAGCAAGTGGATTTTTATTGTCTGAGTGTCCATTGCTTCAGTGTGTGTTGATGAATTACTTAGCACAGCCCATCCCTTTCAAAGCATTCTAGTGTGGTACAATTTTATGCATTTCCATAATTGATCAAATTAATTCAATTGCCTCAAATACCTACCACGGCAAGAGCAATGTTGCAACGCAAAGTGTTTGAAGAAGAAAAGGTTTCAAAGAATTCCAGAAGTTACAAATCTGAAATCACCGTTACCAGTTCCGAGATTCCCTCTTCACAGTTTACACTAATAACACAGACACTAATTATACGACCCATGAACATAAGCTGACCTGAAACTCGGTGTTGGCCAGACGTTCCTGTGGCAGCCTGACGGCCCAGCGCAGTTGATCGGGGAAGCTGATGCGTGTGAAGTTGGCAGCGAGGGTCAGCTCACTGGGCACCCAGCTGAAGAACAGGAGGCGCTGCCCAGCGGCTGTCTGCGTGAGCACAAAGCTGTGCAGCGCTTCCCCAAGCCACACAATGTCCACTGGCAGGTTGAGGTACTCTATCTGGTGCTGCAGCACCCCCCCGTCCAGACCTGATGCACAAGGCATGCAGCCACGCACTAAGAACATTGGTACATACTCATACATAGTATATACTGATGTATATGAATATGCTGTTGTCAAGCAAATGCAAATCATGTTTGAGGAACTTGATAACATAATTGTGAAAAGAAAATTGATAAATGAAATAACAGAGGACAGTTTGCGAGAGTTAAATAGTAAGATGATGACAGAATATGTCCAAAGACATATTTCACCTCAACATTCTCCTATCTCTTCTCAATTAAGTATCACTTTTTCACACTTTTCTTAGAACAAAGAAACTGCAAAGTGAGGAACTAGTCTGTCAATGGTCTGATTTTGATTCTGATGGATGTGTGTGTGTGTGTGTGTGTGTGTGTGTGTGTGTGTGTGCGCGCGTGCGTGCGTGTGTGCGTGCACAAGTGCAGAAGCATTTGAGCATGCTGAATGTGGGGGGAATGGGCTGCAGCTTGGAAGTGGGAGGAGAAGATGCGTGAGGTGGGATGGGGATGGGTGGGTTTTGAAGGGTGGTCATACGACCTTGCTTCACCTACTTTGACATCTGTTGGTGAGGTGTTTGTGTTGGATATTTTCCTCTTTTCTCTCAGTATTCTTAAGTCCATTGGGGCTTTGTTTAGATTAAGTGCAGAAAAATGCACAAGATGATGATGCTGACTTGTAAAAATGGTCTTTTTTTACATCATCACTACCCTTTTACATACATACAAAAACAAATAAAAACAAACAACAATTAAAAAAAAAACATGAATAAACAGCAGATAGCTAACAGGAAAGAGGAAGCTATGTAGAAGCATAGTTTGAAATGAATTTATTTTGTTTTTAATTATTGCTCAATTGCCCACATAACTGCCACAGTAAGATAGCATATTAGAAATTCTTTACCTCAGACAAATTAAACAACAACATTATTCAAAGGCAATAAACCAAGAATCAAAATACTTATCCCTTCACTCAATAAGTGCAGGAAATAAGTTTGCTGCCAGAACTGAGGAAGCCTACGAGGATCGCATTGAGGTATCATATCGTTCTACACTTTAGTTGCTTTGCTATTCTAAGTTATCCCTAAGTCAGTTGATGCGGTGGCCATCTTGTAATAAGTTCTCTTGCAAGTCATCTGCAGTGAAGTTAAACTATTGCTCTACTATCCCCCATTATGTGTTAACCAGCAATCGGACCTCATATATGTCAAAAACGATTCTGTATTTTATTCCCACATGGGTTACTTGCAACGTTTTAAGCACCGAGATGCAGAGTTTGAAGGTGGCTGCCAAAGCAAAAGTGGTTGCCTTTTGCAAAAAGCTTTTGCTCAAACCCTGAATCTTCTAAAATATTTTTTTTTCAGCCAATAAGAAGCATGACCACAGGTGTGCTGAATGGGAAACGTCAGCTAAGAAAGCAGTGCAGACAGTACTGGTGTGTCTGCACTCACTGCAAACTACAATGGCAGTGTGTAAGATGACAGAGAATTGGATGTCAGCTTTCCTGTTATGGACCGATTCCCAATTTTCTGAAATCAGATGAAATACTAGAATGTTCAGTTACAAATACCACCACCACACAGACATACGCATGCCTGGAAAACTTATCCACTGTTAAATCTTTAAACAAAATTTGATGTGATTTGGATTTGCAACGTTTGGGGGTAACTATTTGCAAACAGCATACCAGCTTTATGTTTATTAGAAGTTCTTTTTGTGGTCTCAAAAATTTATTTGGTAGTTGCCTGCATGTTAAGTTAAAAAAAAAAAAAAAAACGCTGGCAAAAGATAAACAAGACATCTTGCTTTGCAGAAGCCAACTGTCATAATGTTTCAGATATCTATCAAAACAAAACTTGCTGCTGCTGGTTCTGTACAAATTTGTAAAAAGTACAATCAAGCCACCAAATCATACATCACTCATACTACACCTTCCTCCAAGTCAGGACAAACTACAAAACCAATGCATGAAGTCACAGGAGTCGTCTTTCACCTTTGACACTGGAGAAGAGTGTCGCGCAGTTCTTCCGACTTTTGGTGCAACGTGGGCTCTTGAACGCAGACTGCTCGCACTCTGGACAGGCCTCTCTCCACTCGGAGCGCCCCCACCAGGAGAAGGACCGCGAGACGGACTGGACAAACAGTGCCCTCCAGTGGTCCACCGTGATGTTGTTGTGCCACTGCTCCTCCACCACCCATGAGGGCAGGAACCAGCCCATCCTGCAGGCATTCAAAGCATCATCACCACCTTCACTGTCATGACTGATCACCTGTAAGTGTAAAACACTGATGTAAGAGATTTACAATAAATACTTCATTAATCATAAAATGTCAAATTGTTGGCCTGCGCTTGTTTTTTCCCCCACTATTAGATTGTTTGTCTATGTATTTGTCTGACTTTAGTCAAGTTTAAAAGGCTGTGCCAGTCTTGAATAAAAGTTACTCTGTGTTAGGTTTTCTTATGGGAGCAAAAGTTACCCCACTTGTTTACTGTTTATTGTTTACTGTTCCCTGCCTCATTTCATTTCTAATCATAGAATGAAAAAATATATCAGAAGGATATATCAAAAGTCAAACCCAGCATTGAATCCTAGCACAGGTGTGTGTGCGTGCGCATGTGCGTGTGAGTGCTGCACACATGCGTGCATGGATGCAAGCACCTGTATATGTGTGCAGGCATACATTATTGTTTCTCTCTCCTCACTACATACACACTCTCTCCCTCTCACTACATACATTCACACACACACACCCATGGTAGCTAAATGGATTACAGAACGTCCTGAGAATCAGGAAGGAAAGGTCTAACACCAGTCTGTTTCTTCTTCCCACATCCTGTCGGACCTTGAGTTACTAGCAGTCAAGTTATTTTTCCTGCCTAGCCAATGACGGAAGACATATCAGGGCTGGGCTTTGGTCTAGGTCTGAGTCTTTTGAATGAGGTGATCAAGTGAGATGTTATGTGTGCAGCATGCAAACAGTGTATACACAAGAAATGCACAGGGACAAGAAAAAAAATTCTAGCAAAATGTTTTTCTAGAAAATGTATTCTAATTGGCTAAGCAACATGTACACATATCCATAAAACAAACAAAGAAGCAAAACCAGCCGCTGTGGCGAAGTGGTTAGCGTCGCGGACTCCTGGCTGGGAGGTCGTGGGTTCGACTCCCATCAGAGTCATGTGGGTTTTTCTGCCCCGACCGGCTCCTCCCCAGAGTTGAGTTTGCTGCGGACTCAGTTGGGAAGACTGGGACCACACAGTTGAGTTTCATCCACTTAAGGGATGCGTTTCTGAGAGCGTTGCTCAAATTTTCTGACCAACACTGCAGGTGCCTGTATCTCTCGGGCTTGGTTGACGCTGGGATATATTATGAAAGGAAGCGCAGAGTACAGCCCTGTCATGTAGTCTCAGACCGAAATGGAAATCCATAGCATCATCTTAATTGTCCTGATTCTCATTGATCAGCATAAAAAAAAAGACTCAAATTCTGTGGCTCTTCATGCCCTGGTCTCATGGTGACCTCAATTTCGATGTCCTCTCCACGTCTGTGGCCTTGGTTTGGTTCTGTCGGGGTCACCGGTATCGGCGAGTCCATGCGGTCTGTCGCTGGACGGACGTGGTGGTGCCCTCCGGAGGGAGAGGGCACTCGCGCCGGTTTTTTTTTCAATTATTGTCGTCAGTAGGGGGCTTAGTAGGTGGTGTCCAGCGTATGTTAGATCAGAATAGGCGCCACTGAACACCACCGAATTGACTCGGCAGCAGTGCAGTGTCTCCTCCGGTGGGTTGCCTCTCGACGACTTGACAGAAACTGCTCCTTGTGGGTTGCCGGTGCCGGGGCTGCAGCGGGGCCGACTGGGTGTGGCTGTGGACAGGGTGTCGGAATATGCGGTGTGGGTGCACTGCCTCTGAGGTGGAGCAGAGGTTGGGACAGCAAAAAAAAAAACAACAAACAAACAAACAAAAACCAAAGCCAACCCATTTCTACCATCAGAAACAAAAGAACAACCACTATCTGCATGTACATGTCTGCCCCACCTGCCATAGGGGCCCAGCGGACCAGCATCCAGCAGTCGTGAGGTGTCCACCCAGGGGGCCATGTCAAATCCAGCTTCCATCCACATCTCCAAGTTGATCATGGTGTCCGGGACAGAGTCCATGCCCACCCTTTTACACCTGTCGCACCATCCTCTTTCCATTCAACAACTCTGCACTAAACTGTTCAGCACAACGCCCGTTCTAGTTCTTTCCACCACTACATTTTTCATCATCAGAGCTATATATATTTTTTCTATGTCTGTCAGTATTCACAAGACAAGTGCACTGCAGTAAACACAGAAACTAAGACCAAGTTTACCCTATGTATTCTATCAAAGTCAAAATGATCCTAAACACTGATATGAAGGTAATTTGATTCTATGATCTACGTTCTTGGCAATGTCCATTGCAATTAGCATGCCTACCTACAATGTCCATTGCAATTAGCATGCCTACCTACAACCATCATACTTGATAAAAAAAACAACAGCATTACTATGCCCCATTTTCACACACACAACATGTTAGGTCATCTTACTGTTCGTGTGCTATTCAGAACAACCAAGAATGAACCTGACATGCAATGTTTACATGTATGCATTCAGTAACTTTGAGCAGAAATCTTCTGTGTGTGTGTGTGTGTGTGTTAGTGTGTGTGTGTGTGTGTGTGTGTGTGTGTGTGTGTGTGTGTGTGTGTGTGTGTGTGTAAAAACAGTAAAGAGGATGAGGTTCATTTTGTTTTATGTTGTCCAGCACTACATAGCTTAAGACAACAATACACTCCTGCAAAGTTTTATACTATAGATTTCAAAGCCCGTTTCAACTAAGTTTACTTGTGGGCATGCAAAAGTGAAAGAACAAATAGAAATCTATCAATTTTCTTGTACAAAGCATTTCAGTTGTGTGAGATTGCTATTGCATGAAATATTATTCTGAATTTATAATTGATATAGGAAACTGTGTGTGAAATGATAATTCAATTACCCCCCTTTATTAGGGTCAATGGCCTAAATATGAATAAAACATCTGAATCTGAATCTCTTTCTCTCTCTCTTTCTCATACATAAAAGCCGGAAGACTCACATTATTCTTGTGTAAACTAAAACAAATTTCTTCTTTTTCTAGTAATATGTTTGATGCTGAAACAAAACAAAAAAATGACCCCCCCCCCCTCCCCCCCCCTTGCCCTGCCCCTCCAGAGATGAGATCAAGCAGGCCACCTTCTAGGAGCACATCCAGCCACTCTGTCCAGAACCGCAGAAGCATTGATGACATCATAGTCCGGCTGGTGGTGCAGGGTGACGCTCTGGTAACAGAGGATCTCCTGCAGAAGGATCTTCAGGATGTGGTTGGCGATCTGGTGTGACGCTCGCTCGCTGGTCTCCAACACCAGGGGGAGCTCATGGTCGTTGTGGTAGAAGTAGTGCCTGTGACCTTGACCTGTCAGGTCACACAACCAGTTTCAGCCAACCAAAACCAGTTGTACATATAACTTATCGATACAAAAATAAAAATGCTTCATTGAATAGGTGGAACTGAAATGCATGTCACAAACTATTAGTTTGTGATTTGATTGCATGCCGTCAAGGTTTGCCCAAACCCCGTTTTTGTGTTACTCTTGCAAAGAGCACAAAGAGCTGGGGAAGTCAAACTGCAATTATGTAGCTGACACAAGTATAAGATTTGAACAGAAAAAAGGGAAGAATGAAAGAAAGAAAGAAAGAAAGAAAGAAGAACAAAGACCACTCTAGCTGGGACAAGTTCTTTGTTTTCTGATGCAGACTTTGACAACTGCAACAAGAATTAATTACAGAAGTTCCATTATTTCCATTGCCTTTATGCATGTGTGTATGTGTGTGTGTGTGTGTGTGTGTGTGTGTGTGTGTGTGTGTGTGTGTGTGCACATGTCTCTGTGGGGGTGTGTGGGGGTGTATTTCATTTTATGTCTATCCACTATTCGTGATATTAGATGAAAAAAAAAAAAGAAAAGAAAAAAAGGTGAATGTGTACGGAAGTAATTGCGAGCGTGCACATAATGTGTGCATGTGTATATGTATGGGTGCATGTGCATGCGAATATGTGTGTGTGTGTGTGTGTGTGTACATGTGTGTGTGTGTGTGTGTGTGTGTGTGTGTGTGTGTGTGTGTGTGTGTGCGTGTGTGTGTGTGTACATGTGTGTGTGTGCGTTCTTTGTTTGGTCTCCTGTCTCCTCTCTGCACCCTCTAACAGGCACTGCTCCCAAGCTGCCCATTCAACTTTAAGGTCCGCCTCTACTAACACAGCTACACCTAGGTCAGTCCTGTTGCAGTCTACACGAAGCAAAAGAAACAAAACAAAACAAAAAATAAATGAATTTGAACATTTGGACATTATTCTGGTGGCCTGAGTCACTCCACTCTACAAAGAAGACAATCTGGATTATTTTCAACAGACACTACTTTGACTACTGCAGGGCTGACAGTCATCTCTCTCGTCTTAGAAACTATTATCAGTAAACCTGGCAGACGGAGAGTTTAGAAGAGGACTATGCTGTCCCCCTTCCCCTTTCTTTCTCCCACCCCCTCTCCCATTCCCTCTGCCATTACAGCAACGATCAGAAGGTGCAGCCCAGTGAAGATAAAGTAGTTCTGAGCCAAGCGAAATTGCTTGGTGTAACGTAAACCACTACGGTCAAATAACAGCATACAGATCAATCCAGACTAAACCAGCATAGGGTTTTCTTTGTCTCTCTCTTTTTTTCTCTTCTTCTTTTTATCTATTTTCTATTCCATTCATTTTTCTTTTTTTTTTTCTCCATATATCATTAGCAAACCACCAATAAATTCTGTATAAGATCTAAAATTTGTAGTTATAACTAATGCGCTATTTTATCTGAAAATTCAAAGCCCTAGGACAAATGTCCATGCTCCACAAAAAATCAACAGGACTGTTTGAAGCTCCATAACAGTGTAAGTATGGAACAAAGTGTCTGAATGATTGGGAGAAAAAAAAAGTTTCTTCTTTTAACAACTCGCACACATTTTCATTTGCCAAAATATATGAAACAAAAAACAAAAAGAAAATGAACAACAATGTCTATTGTTACTATCAAGTTCTACAGAACTGAAATGAATAGAAACGTTTATTCTTTTTTTCTAATTAAACAATATTTTTCAATGTAAAGAGTCAGATTTGAAACTTCAAAAGAACTTCGTTTTACTAGTTTAGTTGGTTGAAATGGACTGGACTTCAGATTCGCAGCGGCTTTGCACAGCTCGTGACTTTTCTCTTTGTCCTTTTGTGCCACCATACAGAGGTCCTGGTTTGCTTGACTTCCACCGACCAACAGCAGTCAAAACCTCATTTTACACTGTCCTAGCGACAAGAACAACCTCCTTTAATAGCATGGTTTGGAACACACTGTCCAAGTTAGTTCCCTTGGACAGTCCTGAAGTGTACACTGTGTTTATTGGTTTTAAGCTGCATACATGTTGGTTTGAAATGATTACAGCAGTGTTTATATAGGAACTTGAAAGCAACTGAATGCAGCCTAGTTATATAAGCCCTGTCTGCTACGTCTGACTTGTGCAATCAATCATTTGAGTGAGGTGATGATCTGATAGAAGTTTTTTCTTCTTTTCTCTTCTGTGCTGGTGCTTCTGTCCACCAAATAATGACATTTCTCATCAGCATGTGCACAACTTTCAACTTGTGACATTAAATCATATGCAAACTGCAATGTCAGTGTGTGTGTGCTGGTGAGCATGAGAGTTTGTACGCGCCTGCGTGTGTGCATGCGTGTGCGTGTGCATGCGTATGCATGTGGGTATGTGTGCATGTGAATGGTGTGCATGTGTGTGTATGTGTGAGCTTACATGTGTTCATGTGTGTATGGGGGAACAAGGGAGGGGAAAAGTGAAAGATGAGAGGTAGATTTCAACACAGAGAGAAAGAGAGGGGAGAGAGAGAGGAGAGAGAGAGAGAGAGAGAGAGAGAGAGAGAGAGAGAGAGAGAGAGAGAGTGAGAGAGAGAGAGGGAGAGAGAGTGTCCTGTTCACCATCAGAAATCATGCTGGTATGTTAATACTGACCGTTTGTGATTTATTGCTTTTTCTTTTCTTTGCATGCTTAGTGTTTGTAATTCTAATTTCTGCCTGTTTTGTCTTCATATACAAGAGTATGAACTGATCTGTAGCAGTTCTCTCTCTCTTTCTGACTCACACTCACACACACACAATCCCCACCCTCCAAACCGAATCTAAAGTTGACCATCAAGTTAATTTGGAAGATGGTGATATCTTATGCTAATTTGATCTCTTTTTGTATCAAAGGTCTTCAGTGGGAATCCTCCATAAATGCAAAGTGTTTCAGTCTCATTAACAAGTAGAGCCGAAAACCATCATCATCGAAGTTAAGTTCAAAGTGTCTCAATAAGACAGAGACCTGCTAAGTGTTTCAGTCTCACCTGAAGTGCATACAAAGAAGAGAAGGTAATAAATCATTGTTGAATGCTATCATCTCTCTCTCTCTCTCTCTCTCTCAAATCAAAGTATTTCAGTCACCATGGACGAAGTCAGCATTATTTAGCTGACTGACATCATCATCTACAGTATTTCACCTTTGGAAAGGTAAAAAGTTTTATTCTATACCTGCACACATTTTCCAACCAACATATCATTTACCGCCATCCAGAGCATACATCCACCTACATTTCAGACAAAACAGTACACATCTGTGTCCTCTGCATACAATACAAGGAACTGTTTAAACCTAAATCCCCCCCCCCCTCCCCCCCCCCCCCCAATCTTGGAATAAAGTCCATGAGAGAGAGTGAGTGAGTGCGTGTGTGTATGGTAATATGAGAGAGAGATGGGGGGGGGGGGGGGGGGGGGGGGGGGGGGGGGGGAGGAGAGAGAAGAAAGAAGTCCTATTTATCCTGCATTATTAACAGCGCCATGTTCAGTGGCAGTTCAGATTCTTCTTCTCTCTCTCTCTTTTTTGCATGCCGACACAGTACAATGAATGCTTTTTGTTCATGTGTTTTTGTGACTCTTCTGTCTTTCTTTTTTTTTTTGCATACACAAATCTAATATAATCTATGAAGAAATTAATCTTACATTCTGATGAATTCAATGAAGAACGAAAGAAAAAAAAAAGCTTCCTTAAGTTAAAGGTAGTGTGACATGTTGTGTTCTTAAATGCTAGTAAGTCATTTGTTCCAGTTCTGTAGCCATTGCTTGCTGTTTCCCCATATCAACATTCTGTACATTTCCTCGTTTCTGTCAGTGTCATTTGCTCTTTCTGCCTCTTTGTTTTCGACTTCAACATTATTCTTTCTCCGTCCTTTTTTTGCTTTTTAGTTTCTTGAAGGAAATCACAGTTTGCAGAAAGTGTGAAAATACCTCTTTTTGTTTTTGTCTTGAATTGTTCACCTTTCACTTTTAGTTTTTTGTTTTGTTTCGTTTTGTTTTCTCGTTTGTCTCTTTTGTCTGCATAGCACATGAAGGGTTTGTTGTTGTTTTTTGTTTTTTCACGCAAAAATCTTAAGCTGAATGAAAGATCAAACCAGAGGAACATAAACGACTATACCGGATGTGTCTGACTATTTTGAAGTTTTTTTGTTTTGTTTTTTCCCCAGGCCTGAAGGTTTTGGTGTTTTTGTTGTTTTATGTGGTGGTGTTTTAAAGTGTGTTTTTTTTTTATGGTAGTGTTTCCCACACTTAACTGCCATTAATATGGGCAGGGCCATAAGACTGCCTCATGCGTCGCAAGACGCGGGAGCATCTAAGTAAGTGTAACCATTGAGAAAAATCTGCTGGAGCGTCTTCGCAAATACACTTTTTTCCCCCACCCTTGAAATAAACAACTCAGCAGCTCCCAGCCCAAGTGGCATAGATCTTCACTATGACTCCCCCAGGCCTGAAGTGGCTGAAGGTGCCAGGCACAGAACACAAGCTGCCCTGTGTGGTGTGTGGCCAGTGTACGTCTCCCGCAGCATGGGACATGCATGCCACACAGGCCTTGGTCTCCTGGGTGAGCCGCCTGTTTACTGCTTTCATTCTTTATGGCCCTGGCCATATTCATGGCAGTTAAGTGTGGGAAACACTTCCATAAAAAAAACAACAACTTTAAAACACCACCACATAAAACAACAATAACAACAAAAAACACCAAAACCTTGAGGCCTGGGGGAAAAAAAACCCAACAACTTCAAAATAAAGTCAGACACATCCGGTATAGTTGTTTATGTTCCTCTGGTTTGATCTTTCATTCAGCTTCAGATTTTTGCATGAAAAACAAAAAACAACAAACTCTTCATGTGCCATGCAGACAAAAGAGACAAACGAGAAAACAAAACAACAACAACAGCAAAATTGCAAAGTGAACAATTCTAGACAGAAACAAAAAGAGGTATTTTCACACTTTCTGCAAACTGTGATTTCCTTCAAGAAACTAAAAAGCAAAACAAGACGGAGAAAGATTAATGTTGAAGTTGAAAACAAAGAGGCTGAAGGAGCAAACAACACTGACAGAAACGAGGAAATGTACAGAATTTCCATGTGGGGAAACAACAAGCATATAGGTATAAAGGACTACCCCTATTACCCCCCCCCATCCCCCAAGAGGTATCCTCCCCTTTGTGGCTGGATCCAGAAGAGGTGATACATTCCAGATTTGGGTCAGAACACATATTACAATTTATTTACAGTTTTTTTTTTTTTGGTTTTTTTTTTTAATGTAATCTACCTTTACACAAGCAGTTTTGTTGAAAATGTACATACACCTAGTTGATTTCTTTTGGTCATTTATTTCTTTGTTGTGCTGTTTATGCCAGTCAAAGCAGACTTTTTTTTTTTATTATTATTATCTTAGATCTCTACCCCTGATGCATGATAGATTCCTCCTTTCCTATCCACTATAACCCTCCCTCCCTAAAACTGGGTAAAATTCATTTCTCCTTCATGAAAGACAGTTTGCACAGTTTTAACAGACAAGGACTGTGGACCTGTAATAGTTTTCAGCGCTAGGTTCAAACGGTCCACTACTTGTTCCTGAACATCAATGCATATCCAGCATGGTCTCTCACATGGAATATAGCTTTAACATTTTTTCATATTTTTTGATCACCCTGCTGACACTAACAGCCACAGATGTGATGTCCTCCCGACCATCATGATTCTATTTCCAGCTGCACTGAGAAGGGGACTGAAATGCCGTTGACAGTTTTATGTCAGACAGCCAGAGAGTGAGAACGCCTTGTTCACACTGTCTTTACTCCTCTCGCTTAGTGTGTTAGTAGTGAGCACACTTTAAACCCTGCCCCTGTGTCACTGCTCTTATCTGGGCTTACTTCAAACCTCAGGCTTTGCTAACAGATACCTGTGCATGCCAGCACAAACCGTCTTGCAACACAATGAAAAAAACAAAAACAAACCAAAACCAGTGTGTGTGTGGTGTGTGTGTGTGTGGTGTGTGTGTGTGTGTTGTGTGTGTGTGTGTGTGTTTGTGTGAGAAATGAGAAAGTGAATCTCACATGCACATGTGCATGTGCATATGGATGCATACATATGTGTGCGCTCACTTGAGAATGGGAGTATGAGAGTGACTGTGTGTGCATTGCAGGTGTATGCATATGATATACACAATGCATTTGCACCTGGTGTGTGTGTGTGTGTGTGTGTGTGTGTGTGTGTGTGTGAGAAAACATACCACGTGACAAGCTCAGCATGCATGTTCACCTGACTGTGAGGTAACCAGTTGATGGGAGGGGTGAGGAAGGGTACAGAATACTTACACGATCTGAAGTTAACACAGCTGGAGGACTGGATGTGTGCGGAGATTTGCACGGACAGCGCCGCCATCATTCCCGTCACAAACAGCAACACACCGGCCTGCTTCATCCTGACAGGTTTCACACTTGCTGGGTCAGCCCCCCACCCCCACCCCCTGGACCTATATAACCCCTCCACTTCTCCCTCCCCTGACTGACATGGCGCTGGGCTCTCTGCCACCCTGTGATGATGGAGTGAGCAGCAGTCCCACAAAGGAGTGCCCCACCACTATGAGGTCCTGTGACAACGGCAGGGGAGGCTGACGACGAGAGGGGAGGAAAGGTCACAGAGTGATAGGAGAGGGGCTTTGCCATCCATCACTCTCCTTGTCCTTTTGAAGTCTGTCTCCCCGTTTCTCTCTCTTGGACAAGTCAGAAGGATGTGAACACCACCCTGCTGTATCCTGTCCTCTCACTAAACAGTTATTGATTGAGTCGTCTCCCTGTCGTGAAGGTGTAAGGCTGCAATCAACATCACAGAAGGAAAAACTGTCGTTCTCTCTCTCTCTTTCTCCATACAGCGTCCCAGGCCAACACAGTGTAGGCTGCATTCACTCAAGGTAAACAGGGATTTCCCTGCTGAAACAGGAATTGCAAAGAACAGCAACTCAATTACCTCAGGTGATTACACACACTGGTCTGAAACAACCAAGCCGACTGGAACTTAATCCTACACAGCCAGTGAACATCGGTCTGAAGAACTCTCTTTGGAATGTTGCACTGCAAGCAGTCAATCATATGCATGCAGCTGGAAGTAATCAGGTTCACAAAACTCCCACTTAGAAAAATACCTTTTTCTGGAATGTGATCATCCTGTCATTGAAAAATAAACAGCAGCTGTAATCACATCACATGGGGTTGGCAATCCTGGGAAAATGTAAAACTGAAATGGAAATCAGAGTCTCCTGGATAAATCAACTGTACAGATCAGAGAAACATTCAGCTATCAAACTCTTTGGTAAATATCCAATGGATATCAATCACTTCAGAGGGGGAAATTTATGTTCTGGAATCCAAAATTGCCATATCACAGACAGAGGAAATATGCACATGCGTATATTTAGGGCCTCAGGCACAAATGATATGGCATGTACACTGATATGGCTTTCCTTATTGTTTCTTCAATGCTCATATTAAGTCCCATTTTTTCTTTTTTTTAAACAGGTGCACGTATGTCACTTTGAACAGACAACCCACATCCAAGAAGCGGGTAGTGTCCTCAGTGAAAACAGTCAGTGGTCAACATCACACTTGAACAGCTGTCTAGCACTGGCTGATGGCTTGGAGAGATGCACAGACACACAAAGCCAGTCAACACTCGGGCTGGCTGGCCTGCTCACAACAGCAGCAGACTGCCTCCTGCACCCTGTCCCCTCTCCGCAGAGGAATCCCGAGGCAAGCAGCAAGGACGGGTGAGGGCGCTCTATCCCCCACGACTCCTGCCATCTTCCTGCACCATCTCCAGGTCAGTTCCACTGACTGCAAGGGTCCGCCGGTCAGCCCATCACTGTGTCAGACTGACCCCTCTGCTGAGGAAACTGGACAGCAAGAAAAAAAAAACAAAAAAAAAAAACCAACAGACACATTACCAGATGCATTTCATGAGAACATCACTAGCAACACATAGATTACCTGAAAAATGATGGAAGACCTTGCACAGACTCCCTGAAAACTGTTAAATATGTAATTAGGTGCTTCATTTTTAAACCACAATGTTCTGAAAAGTCATCACAACATTTATTGAAAGTCTTGTGCATCCAGAATTTGCTGATGGAGTATTTCTTATCTAACAATGGAGCCTTCTCCTGCAAACTTGTGTACTATGGAAATTTAAAGCAGTTCATTGAAAACTGAAGTTTACTTGCATTTGAACAAGACAATGTTACTGTTATTTTCATCAGGCTTTTTTTGTGTGTGCAGTTGATGCATTAAGTGTCTGTTTCATAAAACAATCAATACAACACACCAAAAGTGTATGGGTCTGATAATGAGAGAAAAAACACCACCACCAAATGCAAATCCATTCTTATAGTGTAATGTAATAATCAATGCAGCAAGAATGATAAGAGATTGAGAGAAAAAAACCTCTCGGGAGGAAAAAAGTGTTGCTGAAATGATATGTACCTTCATGTGTATGAGGAAAGCCTCTCTCTGTGTGTGTACACTGTGTCTGTGCATGCATGCGTGCATGCGCACACATGTGTGTCTACCGGAATCGTTCCCTGCCTAGGCTGGTGTCCCCCACCTACCTTTAAACTGTTACAGTCTGGAGGTGAACATTTCTTGGAAGCTATTTTAGGAATCTGATTACAAGTTTTTCTCCCATTCTAATCAAAATGTACAATGACATTTGCTACAAGACTGCATTGGTATCCGTTTCAAAATTAAACATGTTACTGCCCTGATTTCCAGTTTAGCCACTGAACATGTCACAGCTTCTGTCTTATGTCCAGTTTGATGACTGAACATGTTACACCTACTGCCTTCATTTCCCATTTAACAATTAAACATGTTACACCTACTGCCTTCATTTTCCGTTTAACAATTAAACATGTTACACCTACTGCCTTCATTTCCGTTTAATAATCAAACATGTACAGCTACTGCCTTCATTTCCAGTTTAACAATTAAACATGTCACAGCTATTGCCTTCATTTCCAGTTTAATAATTAAACATGTCACAGCTATTGCCTACATTTCCAGTTTAACAATTAAACATGTCACAGCTACTGTCTACATTTCCAGTTTAACAATTAAACATGTTACACCTACTGCTTTCATTTCCCGTTTAACAATTAAACATGTCACACCTACTGTTTACATTTCTAATTTAACAATTAAACATGTCACACCTACTGCCTTCATTTCCCGTTTAACAATTAAACATGTACAACCTACTGTTACATTTCCAGTTTAACAATTAAACATGTCACACCTACTGTTTACATTTCCAGTTAACAATTAAACATGTTACACCTACTGCTTACATTTCCAGTTTAACAATTAAACATGTACACCTACTGTCTACATTTCCAGTTTAACAATTAAACATGTACACCTACTGTCTACATTTCCAGTTTAACAATTAAACATGTCTACACCTACTGTCTACATTTCCAGTTTAACAATTAAACATGTTACACCTACTGTTACATTTCCAGTTTAACAATTAAACATGTACACCTACTGTTTACATTTCCAGTTTAACAATTAAACATGTCACACTACTGTTTACATTTCCAGTTTAACAATTAAACATGTTACACCTACTGTTTACATTTCCAGTTTAACAATTAAACATGTACACACTACTGTTCATTTCCAGTTTAACAATTAAACATGTCACAGCTACTGTTTACATTTCCAGTTGAACAATTAAACATGTACCCTACTGTTTACATTTCCAGTTTAACAATTAAACATGTCACAGCTACTGTCTACATTTCCAGTTTAACAATTAAACATGTCACAGCTACTGTTTACATTTCCAGTTGAACAATTAAACATGTCACAGCTACTGCCTACATTTCCAGTTGAACAATTAAACATGTCACAGCTACTGTTTACATTTCCAGTTTAACAATTAAACATGTCACAGCTACTGTTTACATTTCCAGTTGAACAATTAAACATGTCACAGCTACTGCCTACATTTCCAGTTTGAACAATTAAACATGTCACAGCTATTGCCTACATTTCCAGTTAACAATTAAACATGTTACACCTACTGCTAATTTCCAGTTAACAATTAACATGTCACAGCATGCTATTCGAACAATTAAACATGTCACACTATGCCTACATTTCCAGTTAACAATTAAACATGTCACAGCTATTGCCTACATTTCCAGTTTAACAATTAACATGTCACAGCTATTGCCTACATTTCCAGTTTAACAATTAACATGACACACCTACTGCCTACATTTCCAGTATACAATAATTAACCATGACACACCTACTGCCTACATTTCCAGTATAGCCAATTAATTCAACCATGACACACCTACTGCCTACATTTCCAGTATGCCAATTAATTCAACCATGACACACCTACTTGCTTACATTTCCAGTATGCCAATTAATTTAACCATGACACACCTACTGCCTACATTTCCAGTATGCCAATTAATTTAACCATGACACACCTACTGCCTACATTTCCAGTATGCCAATTAATTTAACCATGACACACTACTGCCTACATTTCCAGTATACCAATTAATTTAACCATGACACACCTACTGCCTACATTTCCAGTATACCAATTAATTTAACCATGACACACCTATGCTACATTTCCAGTGTAGCATGTAAACCCTGCACAGCTATTGCCTACATTTCCAGTGTAGCATGTAAACATGCCACAGCTATTGCCTACATTTCCAGTGTAGCATGTAAACATGCCACAGCTATTGCCTACATTTCCAGTGTAGCATGTAAACATGCCACAGCTATTGCCTACATTTCCAGTGTAGCATGTAAACATGCCACAATCTATTGCCTACATTTCCAGTGTAGCATGTAAACATGCCACAGCTATTGCCTATGTTTACAGATAAACAAACACCTCACAGCTGCTGCCTTCATTTCCAGTTGATCACCTGAACAAGTCACAACTGTACATACAATACATATGATCTAAATTATTTTCACCTGCAGAAGCTAATGCTTTCTTTACGCTTTAAAAAAAAAAAAAAAAGTTTGTTCATTTTTTACCTTTCCCTCCCATCTCCAACTGTAAACTGAAATGTCTTCACAGTTGTCTTGCACAACACACACAACACACACACACACACACACACACACACACACACACACACAGAGAAAAAGAAACAGTGAAAAACGTTTACAACAAAAATACATTTGCACACTAGGAAACAAAAAAAAAAGAAAAATCAATAACAAGGGCAACAGAGAATCTAGAAACAATCTTTGTTTGCTGCTATCATATCCCATAACATCTATACATCCTCCACATAGAATGTAATCCACACAAGACCCTTCAGCCCCGAATCACAAAGAAATCACAATGGAAAGTCCCAAAGTCAGCTCCCACCCCTCTTCCCCTGGCTGAAACGGGAGCCGGGAAGGGCCATCAATGGCAAGCTAGCCTGGTACATGTCTTCCCCTTGAACAGAGCCCCCTGTAAAGCTGCACCATAATCCCTTTACAACCCCGGGGTGACAGGCACACCAGGACGGCAGGCCTCCCCGCTCGTCACCTTACCATGGAGGGCACCAGCAGTGGCCTGACGACGGTGCCGGGCGTTAAAAGGGAGTAGGTGAATTGACCAGGGTTTCAAAGACCAGGCACGTATGCATGCGCGCGTGTGCATGCACACGCACACACACACACATACATGCATGCACACACACATGCACACACACGCAAATACACACGCAAAACACACACACAACACACATACACCCGCACACACACACAACACATACACACGCATACACACACACACACACACACACACACACGCACACACACACACACACGTCATTTAACTATCATATGCACTAACTTAGATTTCAAAAGACCATGAAAAGGAAAGGATGGATGGACAGTTAACTGCTTTTAACGAAATTAATAAACATATTACCTACTAACAACTAATTAAGTAGGCAAACAACTGATAAAAGACCAAGTGTGCACGCATGATTGCACGCACACTCACATACACACACACACACCTCTGCAACAATAGGTCTCATGAAATGATGACTTCATCTCAGTGAATCAAAACACTAGACACTGTGTTCCTCTTTCATAATCCTCTGCACATTTTCACATGACACACAGAAACAGACAATGACAGACAAAAAAAAGAAAAAAATGTCAGTTATGTTCAGACAGATAAACGTAGCTATATGCATAATTATGTGAATATATACATATTGGTCACACAAATGCAACTGCTCCATAAGCATGTGGACAGGTACATACACCAACATGCACACGTACAATACACATTTGTGTGTATGTGCAACTCACATACCCCCCCCCCCCTCACACACACACACACTCACTCACCCACCCACCCATCCTCACCCCTTCACACACACACACACACACACACAAGAGAGAGAGAGAGAGAGAGAGAGAGAGGAGAGAGAGAGAGAGGAGAGGAGAGAGAGAGGGGGAAACATACTTGATTACATTGAATTGTCCCTATGTTTTGATCATAGGGATCAATTGATGTTGAAGTATTTCACCATTAGGTGCTTATGATACTTTACAAAACACACACACACACACACACAAAACCCATTACAAGGAAGTAAGCAGCAAGGCTTTTATCACATTATACAAAGTTGAGATTATCTTCCATAAATCATTACCAGAGTACAACGAATTAGATTTAAACAGATCTACCATTGGAAGAGGTAGTTTGAGCTTGTAAACATCGAAAACTAATTTCAGTTCACATTCAATTTTCAAACACACAGAGGCACAATTGGACATTAAACACAAAAGTTGCTTTGTTGTAAATGAGTTTCCATTTTAGAGGTTGAACTCCTACACGGTTATAGTCCAAAACACTGAGAAAGGCAGACTTCAGGAGAATTAATTTTACAGCTGTTCTATGTAAACTGTACAGAGGTAGTTACAATGTTATTGCTGGCAGAATCCCAGATCATAGAGGTGTAGTTATGTGTGACAATGAACACAGACAAGAAAAAATAATTTGTAGCTAAACTGTGTTTAATTTTCCAGAACTGTTAAGTTTGGGGAATGTACGTAAGTTTACATATCACTGCAGTATGATTTGACCATGACAGATTGCTATCAACAATGACACCCAGAATCTTACGACAAACAACTTCTCAGGTTTCTCCTTGAATACAAAGTGACTGATTTTTACCTGAAAGATTTTTACATTTTTGTCTCGTAGTGAATAATAAGTATTTAGGGTTTCTTATATATAATATATATATATATATATATGTATATATGTATGTCTACACACACACACACATATATATATATATATATATATATATATAGAGGAGAGAGAGAGAGAGAGAGAGAGAGATGCATACATTCTGGCATCTTGTTGGTCCTTCCCCGCCAAGAAATAAAAATACTGTCTAATCTATAGTGACAAGTACGCAATGTGGTATCGTCTGCAATCATTTCCCGTGAAGTTTTAAGAAACATGGGAAGATCATTTGCATACAATGAAAATGGAACAGCTCAAGGACAGAACCTTTCATGAAGGGACATCATCACTGACAGGTAGAATGGGAAGATTCAGGTTTCTTTCACAAAACGCCTCCTTTCCTGACAGAAAGAAATGATTCAGAAGTTCAAAAGTATGGTAGTTAAAAACCACAGCAGAAAACTACAGTCCACAACATCAAACTCTTTCATGAAGTCAGCGGTCTGGAACACCTGTGGTTTGATCATTGTCTATGTTGGCAAGCCACACGTCAAGAAGATCAGTTAATGTTGTGTGGCAAGGATGGTTGGCCCTGAATCCAGCCTAGTTTGGATAAACTGAAAGAATTAAAATGAATACGAATGTGTTTGCCTGCATGATTTTCCATACGTTTAGTGAGGACTGATAAACCAGATATGGGTCTGTAATTTAAGGGAACAGAATTATCTCCCTTTTCATAAACTATGTATTACTTTGGCAACTTTAAAGCTTACCGAATATAATTTTTTTGGTGCTACTCATAGGTTGTAGATCTATATAAGTGAGTGTTTCACCAATTTTAAGATTTTTGCATCGATTCCATCAAGACCTCTGGCGGTAGTTTGCTTAAACATAGTAAGAGATTTGTGCATTTCAGGACAGCCATAAATAGCATATTTGTAGAGAACTGATATATTTCTGAAATAACAAAAATCCTGAAGAATGTCTGATTCATTTTCTGTCTGTTAATTTGGCTATATCACAAAAGTTTATACTGAAGACTTCAGGTGATTTATCTTTCAGTGATGTGGAATGCACATTAACCTTTTTATTGGTCAGTTCACTTACAGCTTTTCCATACTGATCAGATTTACAGCTTTTCCATACTGATCAGATTTAGCAAGTTTTTTATTATTTTTTTTTAAAGATTGTTTAAAGTCATTGACTAAATTTCTTTTTTTTTTTAAATGCATCTGCAGTTCCTGTTGCCAAAAGCAAATCTTTCAAATCTATGGCAATACTATACATGTAACTATCCAAGATTTTTTTCAAGGTTGTTTCTAACACACACATTGTTTTAAATGGGACACATTTATTGTCTTTTAAGAAACTTGTGATATCAAGACTTCTAATTCCAATGGCAAACATGTAGATGACAGGGTGATTGATGAAGCAGTTGGCTATCATCAGTTCAAAAATATACCTTTATAATTGGACTGACTTCACGAAGAAGATGAAGTGATCAATGGTGATCCACTTAACTAAACAAGCAATTAGAAATATAACAAAAATTAGTCTTTAGCATTACAAGCTCAAAAAATGCTAGCGTTGCAGCTCATGGGAACAGTTCAGAGAGAGACAGACAGAAAGAACTGTAAATAAACAAACAAACTGCAAAACCTGTGTACCCACACCACCATTTCCCCACCTTGTATCCAACGTGTCTGAGACCAACCGCAGCAGCGCGAACAATATGTCAAGCCCAGGATCAACACTTACAATTCAATGTCATCCATAGTAACACCTGACAGCACACACAATTCTCAGCCAGGAATATTACATATGCCAGACCACAATCCCAGTGAGCTGATCACGTTCCAGGTCAAAGCCAATCAAACATGAGTCGTCGACCGCCAGAGAGCTGCGCATCTCGGGGCCCAAACAGATGTCACGCTGTGACAGTAATACCGCCTTTTGTGAAATTAACACGGTAGTGCAGCAGCGAGACCAGCGCGGGCCTGTATGTCACTCGCTACAAGTAATACTGCTTTTGGTGAAATGAACACTGCTGTCCTCCGGAGACATCTCTGCTGGTCCATGCGTCACCTGGAAGTGATACTGTCTTTGCCAAATTAAACACTCACACTTTTCATCCACTACCTGTTGCACCTTTCTGAAAGAAACAGAGTGACAGGACATGACAAAATTATTTCATCATGTCAGTGAGAGAGACACACACAGACAGAGAGAGAGAGAGAGAGAGAGAGAGAGAGAGAGAGAGAGAGAGAGAGAGGGAAGAAGGGTGGGAAAGGGAGAGAGACACTGTGTGTGTCTGTGGGCGTATTGCATCCGTGTTGTGTGTTGCATGTATACCTCTAAGCACACTTGAGTACATACATACATACATACATGTGTGTGTGTGTGTGTGTGTGTGTGTGTGTGTGTGTGTGTGTGTGTGTGTGTGTGTATGTGGTGTGTGTGTGTGAGTGTGCATGCATGTGCGCACGTGCGTGTTTGTATGCTACTTTTATAAGTGTGCATGTATGCATGAGCATGTGTGCATATAAATGTATATGCATGTGTGTGTGCATGTGTGCATGTGTGTGCGTGTGTGTGTGTGTGTGCGTGTGTGTGTGTGTGCGTGCACGCCTGTGTGTGTGTATGTGTATGTGTGTGTATGTGTGTATGCACATGTGTCACTGTGTGTGCTTGTGAGTGTGTGCATAAGTATGTGTGTGTGTGCGCATGTGTGCGTGTATGCAGACGGAGAGTATTGAAATGCTCACAGTTCACCCACTGCCTGCTTTATGGTCACATCAGCACTGTGTGTCTGAGTAT
Source organism: Conus canariensis (assembly GCA_033310375.1). Taxonomy (NCBI): domain Eukaryota; kingdom Metazoa; phylum Mollusca; class Gastropoda; order Neogastropoda; family Conidae; genus Conus; species Conus canariensis. Next base: position 55,097,952 of record CM065730.1, read on the forward strand.
ATGAGACCATGCACACACGCAAGGTGTTCTTTCAGTTTCAGACCACTCACATCTAAGCACGTTAATTCTAGTAACCAATGAAATAAAATATAATGGTCCTCCACAAAGAGTCAAATACCAAAACATGTACATGCGAACACAAACCCTTTTTTTTTACATACACATAAAATGAACTCCATGTTACATGTATAAAAACAACTGATATGCTAGATGGAATAATCTTTAAAAAAAAAATCATCAAATAAAAAAGCTTTGTGAGCATCATAACTAAAAAAAAGAACTTTGTGGAACAAAACAGACCTATAAGTGAGAGGCTGAAACGGCGAACACACAAATGAGTGGAGCACTTATTGATGCTTAAGATAACATCATGTGAATCTTCTTTCTTCAATAGCGTCCAGTTCATTCCTAAAACATGATAAAAGGTCACTGATGAGATTACAGGTGAATGAGGTCAAATCACTCTTTACACTCACTTGAAAGTCTTCTAAAAGTGGTGATGTGTCAAACCACAAGTCGCCCTCCTCCTACCCCTCTCCTTTATTCCCCCCCCCCCCCTGTTCCTTCCCCAACCCAGCCATATGATCTTCCCTGCATGGACGCCTGTCAACCACACAGAGTAATAAGCGGCTTTGTCACTGCCAGGCTATCATTTACACAATAAGACATAAATTCCCTTTTTCCACCCTTTTGGGGGACAGCAAGAGCAGGAGGGGGAGGGAAGGGGGAGATGCAGGGTGGGCAGAAGACCAGAGGCATAAGGAAGAAGACCCCCCCCCCCCCCCCCCCCCCAGGACAATTATCAAAGAACATTAAGATTTTAAACCGATGTAAAAATTTTGATGACAGTTTTACCAAAGCAACCAACCATAATAAAGCAGTGTATACACCAAAGCCAATAATTGGTTTGCTTTGTTAGTGTTAGAAACATTCTACAGTATTTTCTGGGGTTACAGAAAATAACCCCAAATAGTTTATTTCCATTGTGTTCACTGAAATAAAATCCTACACCAAACACTGATGATGATGATAATAACAACAACAAAAAATAATTCCCGAAGTATCCATCATGGAAGAACAGACAATCCCACATGGGAACCAAGACATTTGTGGTCAAGTGAATGGAAATGTTGTCTTCCCATAACTGTCTTAGGGACCATTCAACTACTAACTCTTCCTTCTTTTTCGTGGAATTAGATTCCCATTATCACTTGTTTATTTACCTCAAAATATGAAGAACCTGCTGGGGAAATGAATGTATGTGTCTATGAAGGAATATGTGGAGAGTAGTATGAGACATACAATATCAGAGATTGTGTTTACAGAAGACTAGCAATGCTTTGCCCTTGCGGTGAGGACTGTTTGGAAGAGTTATTTTTATTTGGTGCATGTCCCCCCCCCCCCTCCCCCACCCCTTCCTCTTTTCCAAAATATGTGTATTATATAAAACATATGTTCAATGTTCTATACACTTTGTATTTCCTACAAAAGACAAGTAATGTGCGTTCACAGCCAGTGTGTGAAGGTAAGTCAGCATGCACAAGTTCAGCAGCACAAAAAAAAAATTGATGTGTGTCTGAGACACATGATCAGCCTGAACTATCTGATCAGAGATCTTTTACTTGTTAATAAAAAGAGTGCAGCACAACATGCTCTGACAAAAATGACATCACCAGAGCTCCTGTCATCACCATTTCAGTAAAGCGCTCATCAGAGTTGCCTGTCTGCCTACATCATATCTCTGACAATATACATAAATCTTCCTTTCACATACAACACAAAGAGTCACATTCTTTACAAATTCAAAATGGACATTCAGATAGTTTGAGGGTCCCACACACACACACACACACACACACACCCCCCCCCCCCCCCCCCCCTTCTCTCTCTCTGACTCATAAAACATTTCTCAAAGAATGTAAGCTTCCACTCCAAGGTAAACAGAAACAAGCGGCATGAAAAATACAAAGGCTAAATCCGCTGTGGCTGACTGGCTACTTTGCACAGTACACTGACTGACCTAGGAAGGAACCAAGCTTAAAAAAAGAAAGAAAGAAAGAAAAGAAAAGAAAAGGAACAGCCAGACGGCCCTTCCAATGCCATACTTTTAAGTCTTCATGCAAACACTTCAACACCAACATTTCTTCTTCGCTTCCTCCTTCTCAACAGCTTGCCCTAATCCCTTTTCCCCTCTGTTCCACCTACCCCTTTACTTCCCAGCTCTACTCTTGTACTTGTATACCTCAGACTTTCACATCAGCTACAGTGAAGGTTTGACCTACCCACTTTCTAAGCAAGGGGGAGAGGGTGAAGGGGAATGGGTGATGGGAGGGGGAACAGATTCAAAGGAAGGCCACTATCCCATTAAAATTTCATCAGGTTTCCTCCGTATTCAGAGATTTTTTATTACAATGTAAACACAAGCATGTTCTGTTTTTAAGCACAAAATCTCCGAGTGAGAATAAATCAACATGTCGGGTCTTACAAAGCTGACGCAAAACTCTCACTGATCATACGAAAATCAACCCTTCCTCACAAAGAAAATTTAAGAAGCTTCTTGAAAAGCATCTTTCATTTGTCATGATCTCAACCAAAATAAAACTGGAATACAGCAGTTCTATAGCCTCATTTCACATTACTTAGTTTACCTCCATGCTTTCAGAAGTCAAATGGCTGAAAAATGTCAATGAGTGTCCATATCCTTTGACTGCTTTTCTGTGGTGTTTACTTCACCTTCCTTGTTTGTTCATGATTTCAGTATGTCCTTACACATAATGTAAAAAAAAACAACCACACCAATACCTGATACATGCTCCCATACCGATGGCAAAGTGAACAGAAGACTGAGCTGTTGTGAAGCCCGATTTTCTCATCAAACGTGTGATACAGAAACTTAGGGTCAAGGAGGTCACCTATGCAAGACACTTGTGGTCTGACCAACCCTTTCACAACCATGCAGAACAAGCACAGAATGCCAACAGAACGTAAACCTCCTTTGATGACAGGAACATGTGTGCCATCATGTCACACATCTGCCCTTCATTGCAACATTCCAGGCTGAGGCTTCTGATCCGAGACTGACCATCTACCTAGTCCTCACTTGCAGACTCTATTCCTAAATGTAACAAGAGAAAACCATTCCAAGATTCCTAGAATATCAGTTTAGCATTTGTGTGCATGTGTGCATGTGGTGTGTGTGTGTGTGTGTGTGTGTGTGTGTGTGTGTGTGTTTGTGTGTGTGTGTATGTGTGTACGTGCGTGTGTGCATACATGTGCATGTACACACACACACACACTTTATGTATGTTAAGCGCTCAACATTTAGGTGTGATCTTCATTCGCATGGGAAAAAAGAAAAACAAAAACAAACCAAAAAAAAAACCAAACACTCAGCTGGAAAAATGTCAGTCCGGATTTCTTCATCTCTTTTGTTCGTGAATTATTGCACACTGAATTTTTCTGTAGCTGTTGTTATGCTGAGTGGATGCTACAAAAAAAAAAAAAAAAAATCTACACAAATCAGGAAGCACTGCTATCAGCTTTCACTCAAACCCGCCAGACAGCACAAAACCGTGCCACAGCCTTGGATGGAACATTATTAATTAATTCACCTCTGATCCCAATGAACCAGCAGGAGAAGGGCCCACATGGACAAGCACACAGCTGCCAGCGCTCTCCCACACCCTGAACACAAATGAGAGGGAGGCAGGGAGTACAAGGTTTAGACAGCAGCTAAGGCAGCCTTGGGGCAGGTGCAAACACAGGGGGGGTAAGCCACCGGTCGGTTATGTGATACCTGTGTGCCTCTTTCCTTCTTTCTCCTTGCCCAGCCATGTAGTAGGGGTCTGTGAAATGGGGAAAAAAAAAAGAAAAAAGAAAAAAAAAAAATCTAGTGTGTGTATGTGCCCATTTATCCATACAGTGACTCGTTCTTTACCTGTAGTTTTTTTGTTTTTTTTTTGAGAGAAGTTGAAACGGCTAAAACCACATGGAAGAAAGAAGTGATGAACACCGTTCAGAGCCCAAGCGACTGTGGAGGCCCTGCCTGGGCCGGGTGGAAGAGGGAAGGGGGGGGGGGAGGAGGGAAAAAAAAAGGAACTTGGAAATGAAGAAGGTGGAATTTCTGTGTGAAAAAAAAAAGCTGAAAAGGAGAGAGAGAGAGAGAGAGAGAGAGAGAGAGAGAGAGAGAGAGAGAGAGAGAGAGAGATACAGAGAGAGAGAGCAAGAGACAGACAGACAGACAGACAGAGAGAAGAACATTCCTCTGTCCTTTCTTCCTCTCCACCAAAACCTTCTCCTTCCAACCCTTCACCTCTCCTCCATCTCCCACTCCTACCCTCCTCCTCTTCTCCCTTTCTCTTTCCCAATTTGTTTATACCTTGTCAACAAAAGTGCTGGATGATGGAGTCATTTTTGGTGGTCGGCTGAATTTTTTTTTTTTTCCATTTGCATTTAATACAGAGTGAGGTGCCAAAAGAACATTACACAGTACACTACATCTGAAAAAAAAGAAAAAAAGAAAGAGGGTAGCCAAGAAAGACAGACTTTCAAAGAAACAAAACAAAAAGAAAAAGAGAGAGAAGAAAGACAAGAAAGGCCAGGACAGAGACGCTTCCAAGGACAAAAGCAGTCCTACCCATCTTTTCACAAACCAGCGCACACAGACACCACCGAGGTTGTTTTGTAACCTGGGCCAGCCAGCAAGCCCAAGGCATAGTCACTCACAGCATGGGTCCGGCCAGGACCCCAGTCAAACAGTTCATTCAACCATGTATCATCACCTGCCTATTTACTTACTCCTTTTATTTACAGGCACTGCGGAAGAGCTAAAGGTGTATAGACCAAGCTGTTGCTGTGCCTGTTGCTTTTCTCCTTGTGGTGCAAAGTGTGTGTTACGCAGGCTTCTTGGCACCACCTGTCATTTCTGCTGTTACATGACACAAACAGGGGTTCTGGTAGTTCTTAGGTTTTATCCGGCAGCAAAACAGACAGCGTTGACATTTTCTGTCATGGCAGAGTTTTACCCATCACCAGCCCCCAAACTTTTTGTTGCACTTTGTGCACAACAACCAAGTACCTCCATGCTTGCCATTCGCAAGAGACTCGACAAAAACAAAAAGACTAGCTGGTATTGTTATTTGAAAGAACTTTTAGCGCGCCAAGCAGGAGCACTTTTTTTTTTTGGTTGGAAAATTATGATGCATATCTGCTTTCTTTTCACCACAGTCTCTGACTTACTCATGAAGTACCATATGACGAACCTCGAACCTCACTAATTCAGCGGAAGGCAGCATAAGCACCACAGTCTCTGACTTACTCATGAAGTACCATATGACGAACCTCGAACCTCACTAATTCAGCGGAAGGCAGCATAAGCACCACAGTCTCTGACTTACTCATGAAGTACCATATGACGAACCTCAAACCTCACTAATTCAGCGGAAGGCAGCATAAGCACCACAGTCTCTGACTTACTCATGAAGTACCATATGACGAACCTCAAACCTCACTAATTCAGCGGAAGGCAGCATAAGCACCACAGTCTCTGACTTACTCATGAAGTACCATATGACGAACCTCGAACCTCACTAATTCAGCGGAAGGCAGCATAAGCACCACAGTCTCTGACTTACTCATGAAGTACCATATGACGAACCTCGAACCTCACTAATTCAGCGGAAGGCAGCATAAGCACCACAGTCTCTGACTTACTCATGAAGTACCATATGACGAACCTCGAACCTCACTAATTCAGCGAAAGGCAGGATAAGCACCACAGTGTCTGACTTACTCATGAAGTACCATATGACGAACCTGGAACCTCACTAATTCAGCGGAAGGCAGCATAAGCACCACAGTCTCTGACTTACTCATGAAGTACCATATGACGAACCTCAAACCTCACTAATTCAGCGGAAGGCAGCATAAGCACCACAGTCTCTGACTTACTCATGAAGTGCCATATGACGAACCTGGAACCTCACTAATTCAGCGGAAGGCAGGATAAGCACCACAGTGTCTGACTTACTCATGAAGTGCCATATGACGAACCTGGAACCTCACTAATTCAGCGGAAGGCAGCATAAGCACCACAGTCTCTGACTTACTCATGAAGTACCATATGACGAACCTGGAACCTCACTAATTCAGCGGAAGGCAGCATAAGCACCACAGTGTCTGACTTACTAATGAAGTACCATATGACGAACCTCGAACCTCACTAATTCAGCGGAAGGCAGCATAAGCACCACAGTCTCTGACTTACTCATGAAGTACCATATGACGAACCTGGAACCTCACTAATTCAGCGGAAGGCAGCATAAGCACCACAGTCTCTGACTTACTCATGAAGTGCCATATGACGAACCTGGAACCTCACTAATTCAGCGGAAGGCAGGATAAGCACCACAGTGTCTGACTTACTCATGAAGTGCCATATGACGAACCTGGAACCTCACTAATTCAGCGGAAGGCAGCATAAGCACCACAGTCTCTGACTTACTCATGAAGTACCATATGACGAACCTGGAACCTCACTAATTCAGCGGAAGGCAGCATAAGCACCACAGTGTCTGACTTACTAATGAAGTACCATATGACGAACCTCGAACCTCACTAATTCAGCGGAAGGCAGCATAAGCACCACAGTCTCTGACTTACTCATGAAGTACCATATGACGAACCTGGAACCTCACTAATTCAGCGGAAGGCAGCATAAGCCTTCTCAACATCAATGACGTTTCCAAGATCTTCATCACTGACGGGTGCCTATCTAAATGTGGCTATCATGAACTAGTTCCAACATCTGTACATTATCATAGTGCATGGCACCTGACCTGCTAGTCCCTCCCCTCTCCCCTCTCTGTGCCCCCCCCTCCCCCCCCACACACACACCTTCTCTTTCTCTCCCTCTTTGGTTGTAAGAAATCATGTATCATCAAAACCAACAACCTTGATGATTTGCCGTCAAGCATCTCTTTTATCCAATAAGTCTGGTTAATTTTCTGTGTTTGGAATCTCTGTATGTACATATGAATATATAACTTCAAATGGCAGTGGGTCAAAGGAGTCCTCTGACTGGTGAAGTCAGTCACAAATCTCCGCAGCCTTCTGTCTTTGGTACATGTAGATTTGAAGAATTATAATCAGTCCAATCCTCTTGATTATCCATTTCAGCTTACTGTCACTTTGCCTGTGGAGGGCCCATCGTCCGCTGTGCTTTATAGAATGGTCTTGGATATGGAGTCAGGATGCCAATGCCATACAAGCCTATAACAGGCATGCTAATGGCACTTGATTTCGACAACCAGCAGGAGAGGTCTGGCAAGTGACATAGTTCAAATTTGTTTATGATTATTTTCTCCTTACAATATCATGTCTTTTGGAGACATGTTCCTAAAAATGCAAAAGAAACTCACTTAACTGTGGCATCCTGTCTTTTTTTTTTTTTTTTTTTTTTTTTAGCAGGTACTCTGATACTTTTTAGTTTCAAGCAGCAATAAAATTGACGACATTAAACATTTTTCACTGTTGCAGATTTTTTGTCTATCCTGTAGGCCCACAGCTTTTTGAAGAACTTTGAGCATGACGACCAAGTAACTGATTCACTGAAAGTACAGCATAATCTTTCATTTCAGTACCCAACCTCTTCATCTCTACCAGGTTCTTGTCTAGATGTAGCTATCACTGACTCTGAGTTACTGAAATCTGCATGTCACCATAGCACTTAGCTCCTCCACTCCCCCCCTGCTTATAGCCTGAGTACAAAATATTATCCATCATCAAAACAGAAGGCCTTGGCGATTTTCCGTCATGCTACTCTTCATCTAGTAAATCTAGAGAATATTCCATTTTCAGAATCTGTTACAACTTATTCTGAATTTTGTTTCAGATATATTCTTGTAGAGATGATAAATTGATCCGAAGGAAATGCCACACAAAAAGCATACAGAAAATTATAATCAGAGACCTAAATGTAATCCGAGGAAAGCGAATGTCGCCTATGTCTGTTGACAAGAAAATCAAAATGAGAAGCAAGAAATAAACAAACAACAGTAATACACAAAAGAAAAAATAGCACACAAGGATGTCATTGGAAGGATGAGCCTAATCAGGGGGAGAACGGCAAATCATATCATTTTGCAGAAGAGGTTAGCAGAGGGAGGGAGAAGAATGATTGGCAAAGAAGACAGAGATGACCGAGACAGGCACGATAAATAATGGCATGTCTGAAATTTAAAACCTCTGTGATTTAATGAGTGAAGGGCTTGACGTGACGTATTATACATAGCCTGATTAACATTACTGACTGTCCCATTATTGTCTCAGTAAAGACGAAGGAGCTTTTAACACTGTGGTTGCTGTTGATTATTTCACAATTTTATTAGTCTGTTATAGCATCTGAAAATTTACATCTTTCCCCATGAATAAGCTGTCCATGGCATGGCATAATTAGTTTACATTTGCGTGACTGCAATATAATCTTTATAAAACACACACACACACATAATTAGTTTACATTTGCGTGACTGCAATATAACCTTTATAAAACACACACACACACACACAAACATAATTAGTTTACATTTGCGTGACTGCAATATAACCTTTATAAAACACACACACACTCACACAGACACACAAACACACAGACACAGACACACACACGCACACACACACACACACACACAAATCCAGAACAATAGTTCCCTTTTGTCTTCTTTGTTGCTGTATCTTCAATTCATCCATCATCTATCACTGCCATCAGAAAATGTTGAAAAGCTGTCCTTAGAAACTGCATCTTTTCCAGATTTTCACTCAATGGAATTTTCAGGAAAACAATCATTTTCATCTTTTATGTTTGGACAGTCTTCATCAGGATGGCTGTTGGTTTAAACGTTTGTAATTCCTATTTAACACAACAGAAACTATTGAATTGTCATCTACCTGGTTTTTAGTTTGCTAGCTTTGGGGTTTTTTGTTTTGTTTTGTTTTGTTTTTTGCTTCATGCAGGTCAAGAAGCTTAAAAAAATAAAACGAAAAACTCCCCCCCCCCCCCCTTTTTTTTTTTTTTTAGCAAGTGTATTACATGCTTCTCTTTACTGGCATTTCCATTTTTTTCTGCCCCCCCCCCTTTTTTTTTAAATTTTCCTTTGTGTGTGTGTGTGTGTTCTGCTCTTCTTTTCCATTTTTTCCCCCCCACCTATGACACATCACAACATTTTCACACATAAACTTGGACAACTTATCCAGTATTCGGCATCTATCAGTATCTGTCGGTTGTTACAAGAGCTTACTGAACTACATGCCCCCGGTTTCCCTGACAGTTTCACAAGCCGGGCTTATCAACAGAAATGTTAGTTTGTCTCACAGGACCTGCATGCTGTGAGCAAGTGCTTTGCACTTCACTAAAGTGGAGGACACACATCATAGCCTGTCACATAAACTGTAAGAACCACAGGCTGAGGTCCCACCAGGCTTCCTCTCACATCCCTCCACACACACACACACAGACACACACACACATACATGGAAACAGAAAGAAAGAGGAAACGATGCTGAATGACTTTTGCCTGCCTGCAGGCCCATTCCTGTCAAGCTTGTCACTGTTACTTAGAGATAGGGCATAACCCCGTCAGTCTATCTTGCTATTGCATCTCTTCTTTCTCCCCTTGTGGATGGGTCCATCATTATATGCTGAAAAAACAAACAAACAAAAAACTGTGGGAATGTGCAATGCTGAAATGATCCCCATCTTCTGTGCGTTTGTCTGTGAAAACTATTATGTTTGGTGTGCCCATCTTTGGGTAAGGTAGCGTTATATGTGTTTTGTCTTCATACCAATGAATAAAATTATCTTTGAACATGCATGCAATTTATTAAAACAGAGAAAATGCCATGAGCAAACAGACATGGCAAAATGGACACTTAAGTGTTCATCCACAGACAATGTGAGTTTTCACATATCTAAAATCAGTAAATGCTAGGTTTCAAAGAAGCTTGCATGTCATAAATTGTGACCTGAAAAAAAAAAGTGTAAAGAGTTTCCAGAACAAAGGCAGGATAATAGTTCGCAAAGGCAGCAAAAAGTTTGAGGACAAGAAAGAACTTCACACACAAACAAATAAATTAAAAAAAAAGGAAAGAAAAGAAAAAGAAAAAGCAGAGTCTTCGCCATTGACAGAAAAGAAGAAGATACTAGCACAGAACTTCCTGAAGATGGGAAGTGACCTGCACTGAAAGAGCCCCTGGCATCCCCATGGGGGCAGCTTCAGATAGCACTGTGCTCTGCACAATTGTAAAGATGATGATAAAATTGATGATGTAGGAGCTGATGTGACCAAGTCTGTTCTACGATGTTAAACTATCACTGGTAACAATGACTGATAATCCTCCTCTGGACGATGAAAAGTAGGAAGCAGGATTGCTGAGAAGCTATTTAATCTGAACTTATTTAAAGAAAAAAAATCACATTCACATTAACTCTGTATCAACAGATGTTCTTTTGATGATGAGATTTCTGATTTATTAGTTGAGCCAAGCGTATCAACAGATGATCTTTTGATGATGAGATTTTTAATTTATTTGTTGAGCCAAGCTCTTCCATTAGGTGGTTAATCTAGACACGGCCTCCTTTATAGTAGAAATCGCCTCATTTACAGTAACCAGTCAGTGTCTTGGATCACAAAGAAAACAGGGCATAGTATGCTTTGAAGCTCAAAAACATGTAAAGAAAGATACGAAAGTAGCGTATGAACACATATTAGATCATTTTATTGAGGTCTTATCATTTCCTGTTAATTAATCAGACAGAAGGGGGTATGTAGTCTGAACAAAATTTAATCAGCTCCATCACACTCATAAGACTTGAACTGTCTTTTCCAAAAAGCCAGAAAACTGTTACTGTGTCAGTCAAAATGTCACTAACAACACAAACAATCACTTGATGAAGACAATTTGGCCTTGAAACATAAGAGAACATGCTTTGAAGAAATTCCACCTATTCCCAATCAGTGAAAGTGTTCATGATAGCAACATAAGCAAACGTTTCACTATATCCCAGTTGTTGGATAGAACAGTAAGAAGTACATGTTGCAGTTATATGGTCAAAGCCCATCCACCATCATTCTCCGCTCACTCACTTCTACTTTAACAAAGTGAACAATGTACTTTTGACAGTTCCTGCTGTAGGTGTAATTACCGCCTAATTGTATAGAGAAGAGTATGAATACACCTTGTTTGTGACAGATGTAAAGCACTGACCTGCGCTTCTCTTTAAATGGGCCTAATATTCACCACTCCTTACCCCCCCCCCCCCCCCCCCACACAATTATAATTGGATGCTCATATGTTTTAACATTGTCAGCGACCTCAACCTTCTAGTCCTCAATCTGTCTGCAATACTAAAATAACTAGGATTACGGGGATAAATGTGACCATTACTTAATGAACTGTAACCAGTCCTTATCGGTGACACTGACAGGCCTAATGATAAGCGGCCCACACACACACACACACACACACACACACAGAGGTAGCATCACGCACGTTTGTTTGTTTTTCAAGCTGTCAGCAAACTCTTACCTAGTCCCCGGTCTGCTTGCCTAGTATTGAACAATAACAAGCGTTTTGTGCCGTCTGTTGACCGACACACTTGATACCGACACTTGCGTGACATGTCACCAGTAACTGAGTCGAGCGACAGTCCACTCGCTTCGACGTTCTAGTCTTAAAGTAGAACTTACTACAAACATTCCACTGTACCGACTTTCAAACTTGATTTCATCAGTCACCTTCGTGCATCGAGACTAGCGGTCGTTGTGCGAAACACAAACAAACAGTTCTTGAAACGCAGCATTCCAGGCATGATTCAAACCAAAACAAAATACCTTGGTCGGTGGTCAATACCAGGTCCAAAGCAGACAGCTCTCCCCCGCTAGAACTACGCATAACGACATCTGTACGGCAAACCAAGGGAGACAACTATTGTGAGCGATTCCCGGTAGCTCTGTTGTTTGTAACGTCACCCGCCACGTTGGTTGGCCGTCATGGCAGACCGTGGGAATAATTTTCATTTGAGATTGAAAATGGATGATACTTTTCACACATGCCAGAAGAAAATTCACTTCCCAGCAGACATCATACTGTTGGCACAGGTTCATAACAATAGATTGTTTCTTGTTGTTTCGTTTCTTCTGACGAGCTCACGATACAAGCTAATAATAACTAGCCTGCTCTTCTGTCAAATGATAGACAATCGCTGCTATCCCTCTTAATGAATTGCAGCATGTCAAAGGCGACAGTCAAAGGTGTATAATTCTGACGCCTAAATCTTTTTCACCACACTTTAAAGACAAGTCAATGACACCAGTATCAAATGAAATTAAGATTGAATCCATAACAATAACAAGGAATCAATAAAACGTCTTTCAAAATGGTAAAGCATAATTATCATTTTGAAACCTCAGGCTTCAGTTTCTGAAATCGCTGGGCCTTCTCAGAAATTTAGGCGACCAGGATAGGCGCAGTCTGCGAAAGCATAGAACTAGGGAGAAAAAGAAAGGGAAACGGAAAAGAAAGAAAGACCAGAAGAAGAAGAAGAGTTTTGTCGACACTGGAGCGTTTTAAGCCAGCTAACCAAGCGTGCTCGAGTGTGATTTACAGAGCTTAATTTGAGAGTGCCTCTTCTGTGGTGGCATTAATCTAACTCGAGTAATTTCTACCCCAAAACTTTTTATTCTGTACATGTCTGTAAATATTTCTTTAGAGAGAGAGAGAGAGAGAGAGAGAGAGCATACATTTAAACATATCCTTAGTTTAGTTTCAAAGCGAAGTGACAAGGCAGAAATTAAAGCAAATTTTAAAGAGAAAAGTTATTAGTTCCGCAGGACAATACAGACAAACAGATTACAGGACAAAACACGACGCATTTCAACCTCTTGGGTCTTCTTCAGGCGAAAACAAACAACATTTAGGACAATGAAAACAAAGAACGAGCAACCACTTACCTTCTCGTGTAACCTACGGCGCAAAAAGCTAGGGTGTTGAATCATTCGCCGTGCTTTTGCTGTTCTAAAACTGAAATCATGTTTTGCCCCCCCCTCTCTCTCTCTCTCTCTCTCTCTCTCTCTCTCTCTCCGTGCGTATCAGCCCCATTAGTTATATCAGCTGCCAGCCCTACGGCTGCCTCGTGCAATCTAATCGCATGTTAGAATAATTTTAGCAGCACTAAAACTATAGTTATGTTTCCGTGTGGTACAGTGCTTTATAAACAACTTGATTGTGGCATTCCAGAAGTGATGACGAAACGGACATTAAACCATCATTCACTGAATGGAATATCAAAGCCGGTGTGCCTGTCGTTCTAAACCGTCTGCTCCAGTTCAATCAGTAGAAATCGCAGCGTATTTCGTGCCTCAGTCACACATAGCTTGTCGTGTAACAGACAGTCAGCTCTCCTTCTGAATTCTCCATGAGGGGCCTTGGTGACTATTTCAAATGATGGACCCTTATGGCATTTGCATATGTAAAACAAAAAGTTAAACAAACATCAAAAAGGTTTCTTTATCTAAAAAAAACAACAAACAAATAAACACACAAACAAACAAAAAAGGAATGTGTGTGTAAAAATTATCTTAGCTTTGTTCGGCATAGCCCCATGAATTTATCAAAGAGACCGTCGAATCAAAGATCACACCCAAATCCTTATCATTTTCACTCTCGCGGATATTTAGTACTACAATTCCTCCCTTGTAAACCATGGTACACACAAACTGTAGGTTATTTCCCCCCCTTGCGCCATGTGCAGAAGTATTGAGACTAGTAGTGTCATCTGCGAATGTACAATAACAGCTTTGCGGTGTCTGTAACATTGTTGAAAAATATTTTGAATGGGATTAGACTGAGCAAGCCTATACTTAAACCTGTCTCTCAGAGAATATTTATTGTCGACTCACTTTCTACCTCGTATTCATAAGAAAACCATCCACCCAATTGTACACGGTCTTCTCCTGAATACCGTACTTTTACCTGCAAATAAGAGTTTATGTTGTATACGTATAATCAAGCGCTTTTTCGAAATCAAAATGAATTGTCTCTAAGGTCGCCTTTATCCATCACACTGTGTAAGGCATTCGGCCATAATTTACAGTGCGCTGTGTGAGAGATAAACACCCCACTTTCTAAACCCATGCTGACACAGGAAATATAAACTGTAATCAATCATTATGGTTAACTGCAGCATCTCATAAAAGATTCGTGCACTTTATGTCAAAAATCATGTCGGGCGTACCGGGCGATTCTTTGAATACTCCTGATAGAATCTTACCAGTAACTGCGCGCCTTTGGATGTGGGTTGGAGATGTTTTTAACAGAATGACACCGGTGTTTATTTGAATATCAGTCTGTGTACATCATGAAATTTGAATGTGATCCTGTTTAGCATGTTACGAACCAGAACAATACGTGATCCCATACGCACAGGGTTTTACCTAGTATGTGAGTCCAGTTGAAACCCAGCACAGCCCCGCCAATGGGGTCAAACCGAGTAGGCCTACGTGCCAACAAGTGATCAGATTCAGGCTGCCCAAGTCAAATTACGTGGCTCCGTGTTGATTAACTAAGAAAGTTCGGTGTGTGAGTGGCTGAGTGTTGTTGGTGATGGTGGTTTTATTTGTTTCGTTTGCTTTATTCCTC
>CM065730.1:55115145-55140145 GCA_033310375.1 Conus canariensis
ACTAATGTGGAGGGTGCCTTCCCAGACACAATCCTGTGCATTATGATCCCTTTGTTGTATTCTAATCTCAGACTTAAGGGGAGAACCTGAATCTTTTTATAGTCTGAGTCCAGAAGACTACTGGTTTTTAGGAGGACTAATTTGAGTGCTCGCTTGTGTAGGCTTAGTAATGGCTTGAGGGTGTTAGCACTAGCAGAGTCCCATAGAATAGATCTATAATCTATGTTTGATTGAATATGAGACTGGAAAAAGAGCTTGCGTGAATGCAGATCGAGGAAGCGTTTGATTTTGGAGAGTTGATAAACTTTCTGTGAAACTTTTTTGCACAGTGGGGTTATATGAGCTTGCCAACTAATATTGTTATCAATTGTTATTCCCAGCACTTTGAGGTATGTTACCTGTTCAACAGGTTCATCCTTAAGATGTACAGGAGGAAACTTAATAGTGAGATTTTGTCTTTTTTGCGTGGTTGTGATAAGCATGGATTTAGTTTTTTGAGGGTGAAGCGACATGTGATTTAGTTCAGTCCATTTTACGAGGTCATTCGCACTTTCTTGTAAAGTTTGTGCAAGAACAGTAACATCAGAATGATTTGTGTGCATTGTTGTATCATCAGCAAAGAGTTCACATGTGGATGTGATATGGAGAGGTAGGTCATTAATGTAAATTGTGAACAGTAAGGGACCCAGGATAGAGCCTTGTGGGACGCCATAGGAAAGTGTTTGGAACGAAGAGAAAGTTGTATTGATTTTCACACATTGTTGCCTATTTGTGAGATATGATTGGAAAAGCGAAAGAATTCTTGTGGATAAGCCATACAATTTCAATTTTCTAAGAAGAAGGTTATAGTCTATCACATCAAATGCTTTTTTGAAATCGATGAATAGGACACCACAATATCTGTTGTTATTAATGCTATTTAGCCAGTCATCAACTAAGTTGATTAAGGCTGTGTGGCATGAATGGTTGTGTCGAAACCCGGACTGTCTTGGATGAAGCAAATGGTATGTATTAAGGTGGTGTAATGTGTGTTTGTTCATGTGTTTTTCCTAAGGTTTGGAAATAGAGGAAATCTTTGAGATTGGTCTGTAGTTTGCAGGGTCTGACTTGTCGCCTGCCTTGTGGATAGGAATGACTTTTGCTTTTTTGAAACTATCAGGAAAATGATTTTTGTCTATGCATAAATTGAAGACGTATGTTAATGTATCTGTAATTGCTGGAGCTGATAGTTTGAGGATTTTTCCGTCTAGGCCATCTACCCCGCAGGTACCTGACTGTTTTAGGTGCGTTAGGTAGTGATAAACTTCAAAGACTGTTATTGGTGGAATATGAAGTTCAGACGTGATGTTTTTATCTTGGCAATATTGTTTCAGTTTTTGAAGATCGTTTAATTTGGAAGAATCTCTCGTGACAATTTTATTAGCTATAGTGCAAAAGTGTGTGTTTAGCTGTTCGACAGAGATGTCTTTAATTACAGTTGATTTTGAAGAAGATTGATTGTTTGTAAGCTCGTTAATAGCTCTCCATACCAATTTTGGGTTCTGGTTGGATGATATTAGTTCTCGATAATATTTCGTTTTTTCTCTGCGCTTCTGTGAATTTATTGCATTTCTCAGTTTTCTAGATTCCTCTTCATAGCCATGTTGTTTAAGCAGGTCTCTAAGGTAACCTGCCTCCTGTAGCTCTTTAGTGTACCATGCCGGTTTAGGATCATGCCGTACTCTAATCGTTTTTAGAGGGGCGTGTTTATCATATATTTCTGTAAATGTTTTGATCCAAAATTCAACAGCAAGATCTGGATCAGTTATGTCGAAAACTGAAGAGAGATTTGAGTTAAGCAAGTCATGCAGAAAGTCTTGGTTGTTAAAGTTTGTAAAGCAACGGTAGGTTATTGTCTTGTGTCCCGTTTTGGGAATTTTTACTCCTTTTTTGGACCATGTGACACAAATTGGGTAATGGTCACTACAGTTTAGAACAGGGACGCAGGCTTCTGCTATGATAGTGTTATCTGAAACATAGACATGGTCAATAAGTGTCTTCGAATTTGGTGTGACTCTAGTTGGAGATTCGATGAGTTGATGTAGATTACATAGATTGGATGCTTGCCTCCATTGGTTTTGTACTTTTAGAAGGTCTATGTTAAAGTTTCCAAGTAAAATGATCCTTGGATTCTAGCGAGACTGCATCCATCATCGTAATAAATTTGTCGACCCAGTTAACTCTTTCAGAAGGGTTCCTGTAGCAGAATCCAACCAAAATAGAAGGGTTTCTCTTCAGCTTAACTTCTATCCACACACATTCTACACCGTTACTTTCCAGGTGTAGAAGTCGTTTGAAGCTAAGGGTTTCGCTGATGTAGATAAGAAGACCCGTCTCTTTCGCTTGTGTAGGATCTTTCCGGATTGTGTTATATCCTGGAATTGTTACATCATTGTCGCTAATGTGTGCATTTAATCTGGATTCAGAGAGTTCTAAAATATAAAAGGGTTTATCATGATTCCAAATCAGTGTTGATATATCTGATGTCTTGTTGACTGCATGTTGGATATTAAGGTGACAGATTCGAAGTCCTTCTTTGCATGGCCATGCAGACTGGTTCTTGTTCATTTCTAGTTGTGTATTGATGTGATGATTATAGGAGACGACGATTTTGCACGTTAACTGTCGTTAAGATTGGTGTAGTCAAGGAACACAATAAAAGCACATAAAAGAGAGGGGAAATGGGGCTGGTTTACACACAGTAACAACTTTAGGAAAATAGAAGCGAATGAGAAGACAAGAAAATCTTCACAGTATATGACCTGTTGGATGTGGGGTGATGGGGGCCGTGACGACAGCCACTGACACAGGTGATGGACTGTAAGGCCAGGCACAGAGAGATTTTTCACCCTGCAGCATTCTGTTGACACTTCCTTCTCATCTCCCCCCTGCAACACAGAGTCTCCCAATAGCAGCATGTTACAAGTTTCTGGGATTGTCTTTTGTCGTAAGATAGCTAAAGGAGGTGGGGGATTTGGATTCTGTTTGTTGATGGCAGTGGGGATTTCTGTCATTGTGTTTGTGTCTGGTTTGTTCTTGATGTGTAGAGATTTTGTTGATGTAACAGATGAATGTGTGTTTTGCTCTGTAGGACTGTCTGACAGCACACTGTATGTATTTGATGTTTTCACAGCATATTCAATCTGTGTAGGCGATGTAGTTGATGTGTCACTGTGTATCTGGACTGCTTGGTTGTCTGATTGTTGTGCTTGATTAATTGGTTTGAGGGTATGCACTTGTTTCCTAATGTCCGTATTGATGTTGTTTTGACTATCTTTGAATGATTGCAGTCTGCTTGAGAGAACTATAAAATAGGCATTCTGGCTCACCCACCTCCGCCAGCTCCAACCGGCTGAAGCCGGTTTCGCTGTTGCTCCGCCGGCTTACCCAGAATGCCTATTTTATAGTTCTCTAATAGTAAACACTTTACAAACATACATAATGTGTAGGATTATCTGTTTTTAATACTAATTTACTAAACTTTTGAGACTTAAGTTTTTGCTTAATCCTTCGTTTTTCTTGATCGTTTTCAATAACATCATTTTCACGCATACATTCATCAAATGCGTCTCTATCTTTCATGTGGAATAAAACCACTGTCTTTAACTGTTCTCTAAAGTCTTTTAAAACTGAGTTATATTTTTGACATAAAATCCACACACTTATCCCAGCATGTCTTCCACTGAAAGCCAGTTTTGATAAAGTATTTCTTTTTCTAACTATGTCTCTTTCTGCCGAACAGTCATCTATAATAAATAGGGTCTGCGTTCCCTCAAACTGTCTATAAAAGTGTTCTAAACACTCACTCAGTTTATTGCTAGGATCAACTAAATAGATTTCATCATCCGACCATATAAACCTTCTGTCGTGATATGCTTTGTTCCACTTTAATGTTGGGCAGAAAATTACTATATGATCAAAATTATAACGATAAACTGTTTGTAATAGGTCGAGGACAAATATTGTTTTTCCACAACCAGTCTGTCCACAAATCAATGAACAATGAGGGGTTTTTGTCATAAAGTTTAACATCGGCATTGACACCAAAGTCGTCTGCTCCATAGTTTTAAAACATAATTTAATCTAATCCAGTTATTGTTTTTATCATACTCTCTGTCAAAACTTGTTCAGTATAATAAAAACCTATAAGGTCTAAATGTGTAAGATTAATCCAGTTTAGTTCTGTAAGATCGTTTCTATTTAGACTAATATCAATTTTGTTGCTTGTTGTTATGACCTTAATATCCTCGCCATTGTAAAGAACAACGACAGTAATTTTAAGTTTGTCAACGTCTAAGTTTTGCCAGCTAATAAGAATTCCTTTCATAAGATTGTCACTGACGCCCAGAGCTCCATTTCTCGCCTCATCTTTTAAGACAGAAATTTTAAATATCATTGTGAACGTGTCTCCTAATTTTGTGCGTGGAATGAACTGTAATTTTGTAGAAGCTTTCTTTAAAACCGATTCTCTTCTGTGGAGGATGTACTGTTTGTCCCCAAACGGCTTTATTTCGATCTCTTTCCGACTGTTGTCCTCTGGCATAAGACTTACATGTAAAGGGCCAGAGTTCAATGCTTTTCTGAAACTTTTTTGACGGTCAAAAAATGTAAATGGGCTTAAGAATTCAAATTTTATGTCCCATTCTAAATATGGTTCTAAGTGCCATTTGTTGTCAGTTTTTCGAACTATTTTATATTCATACTGACCTGTATTATTTGCTTCTACATTGCGTAGTTGTTCTAGTTTAGGAAACCTTTTGCTGTCGCTAACCTCTTTGCGTTTATAATAACCATCTTTAGTGTACTCAAAACCATACAAAGTGCCTATCTCACCGTTTTGTTCAAAGTCCTCAACGTCTGCAAGGTCTTTTAATTCTAAAGTTACACACCTCTCAGGCGCTAATGTAACTCCTGATTCTTCTGGTCCACGTGACATTTTTTAAAACAACGTATTATTTTATTTCTAAAACAATGTGCAGGTTATCACATTTCACGACTTTCCCTGTTTTATCTGTGATCTTTATATTAAATGATCTGACCCTCCCACAAGCTAATCTTTTAAACTGTAAATTAGGGAATTGTATAATTTCATAATCGCAATATGCAGCTTTCCCTGATGGAAGAGCTCTTAAAACAGTTGAGGGCCTTCCATCATATAAGTTTTCATCAGTGCTCAGCTCGTCCAAATGAACATAGAGTAATGAATGTAATGCAAGATCGAACGGATATTTTCCCTCATAAGTAGTTTTGTCTGGTGTAACTATAAAACTATGAATGGCTCGATTGTCAGTTGCAAAGCCTAACATTTTAGCTAGCTCTCCATCAAAATAGTAACCTACTTCTTCTTCTTCAGGTTTGAATGTCAACATTATTTTCAAATTTGCATTGTTAAGTTTGAGAGTAATGTCGAAGTTACTCATTGCTTCTTTTAGCGAGCAAAACCCGTAATAACCATCAGGTATGGTTAACTGGCTAACTAAGTTTCCTCTATTATCAAATTTTTTAATCTTATTATTTTCCTTGGATTCAGTTATATTAAACCATACGACTTTGTAAAAAATTTCATGGAGTGCAACCCTTCGGGTTCCGCATTCATTATCAATAGCATATTCTAAAAACGAAGGACTGTCTTGTGTTGTTATTGTTACAAACATTTTTAAAACAAATTTAAAAATGAGTGCATTCAAATATACTAATGCAAAATATTCTGTTGGGCCGCACTACAGTCCTAAAGATATAACAACTGACACCCTTGACATTTCTGTAACTCAGTCTGACGCCTTTCAAGTAAAGGTTAGTACTCCATTAAACAGATATCTTAACCCTCCTATTAAAAACGACTACATCCCGAAAGTGTGGTTCAGTCATCCGATGCAGTTTTATCAGAACCAGTTAAACTTTGCTGTGTTTTGCGCATCAACTGGGTGTGGAGTGTCGTATGCTGATCATTTAAATCATCCTGATCCTTTGGTGAGGTCAGTGTATAGATTTCATTTTTATTACACCTTCAGACGTATTTTATCTGAACTGCAAGCACCATTACCAAATGGCAAAACGTTTAATCCATTCAGCAACAGAATAGATTACAAGGCTTTTGAAAGGATCTGTAACGAATTTGATATTGACCCAAAGACAGACTTTAGACAAAAGTTGGATCTTAATCATGGTTTAGGCACCCTTTATTTTTGGGGCGTGCACAGAAAGTATAACTATGATTGGAATCCTCCTTACACATCTTTTTCTTCAGGCACAACTGTTCACCTCGGGTCCATAGAGCAAGAGCATAAAACAGCATGGACAACATTTATTTTGGACGCTTCTAAGGGCCTAACTAGAGCGGGAATAGAACGAATAAACGACTCTATTCGTACTTATGTTTGGTGTTTGCTAGGTTCGCAAGCACAAACGAGATCAAACATAATTGATCCTTCTACTGGCTTTGACGCCCAAAAACAGTATTTAGCAAATTTAGAGGATTCTATTAATTCTGCAATTGATTTGCCTTTAAGTATTAAAAGGTACCAAAATGTTTTGCAATACGCAAGATCGAAAGTAGACTTTGCTGTCGGCACTGGTTTATACATGCTGCCTTCCGACCTCAGACTTCAGATAGGAACAATAATAAACTATAATAATGAAATCCTTGTGGCTGGCAATGAAGAGAAGGTTGGACAAAACGACATAAATTCTGAGCCAGTAATATTACAAACAATAAAAAAACAAGATGGCCCCCCAAGATTAAGTCATCCAATCCCCAAGGCCCAAAGCCCAAAGGCCATTGAAGACGCGGACTTTGTTCGTGATGACCATGAATATGAAAAGACGGCACTTGTTATTGGATTAACTGCCCTAGGATTACTTGGTCTTTATCTTACTAAAAATTAACCCAACTATTAAGACAACTAATGACCATAAGTGCTCAGCCATAAAACCAACTACTTTACTTGCGGCAGACAAAAGCCAGCTAACGACCCCTCCTATTATACCAGGCAAAGAATCTATTCCCTTACTGGCTAATTTTTTTAATAAACTTGCAAGATGATCAAGTTGTTTTTTTTACCCATGATTTATCTGATGGTGGTCCTGGTGGCACTGCTCCCCCACCACCGCCGCCTGTAATAGCCAACACCAGTGTACTTATTGCAAATCCTAAGGCTGTTATAACACTTGCTAATGTGACACCTTGCTCTCTAAACAGTGTTCTTATTCGTTCTGCTAGCGTCGTGTCTTCATATAAAATTATTTGGATAGTTTCTCTTATTCTGCTCACTTGAGTTCGTAATTGTTCTCGGTTAGTAGACAACACTTCTAGTCTTGCTGATCTCTCTTGTTCAAGATTATTTAGTCTTTGGGTTATTCTTTCTTTAACACCAGACCCTAAGTTGTGGTCATTAGCCTCAACTAGTTTTTCTTTTTCTCTTTTTATATGCTCATCTAGTTCACCCAGTTTTGCTAAATTGTTTGTTAATTCGCCTCTGATGCTTCTCAAAGCATGATCAAGGGCCGTTATTTCTCTCATAGGCAGCGGCGGATCGTTTATAGTTTTTAATGCTGTTTCTTCTGAAAAACTGGTTTCTGCTTCTATTGCTTGTATTATTTCGTCTGCTGTTTGATTTAAATCTTTAAGTTCTATGTTTTGCATTTGGTTATCTGTTGGGAGTTCTTGTAGTGTGTTTTGAAGTTTAGCAACTGCCTCACTGCCTAATTTTGGTTTAACAATGCCAAGGCGTTTTCGATCTTCCACCCTAAGTCTTTGTTTGATTGTATTCATGCTTATAAACTTAAATTTGTCTCGGTTATTTGTAAGCTGAACAAGTTGCCCTTGGTCGTTTTTCACAAACAAATGGCCATCTCTTTTTAATTCAAAATCATTATGGTCTATAACTTCGGGAGGTTCTAGGCCTAAACTTTTGTAAAATGCTCCGGCCCTTTCTTCTGTTACTTCAGGTCGCCCTGGGCGCGATGTCAAAGGAGTCATTTCACTCATGTCGGCTCCAGGATCAAAAACATCTTCAACTTCAATGCCTGCCATGTTTTTAAATCATTAACTTTTTATTTTGTTTTATAAAAAAAATGTCACAAGCATATGGTTCGATTCTTGACCCGCATAGAAGACTGAAAGAGCCCTTTGGCGTGAAGGGAAATAAACAGAATATTATTGTTCCAAATAATCCATCTACTATTGATTCAGATCAAATTCTTACTGTTAAATTTCCAGACCTTGGAGCAGATGAAGTGATTGTGCCGGGATCTGCACGGCTTACTTTCAAAATAGAACTTGATTCAGCAACAGACGCAAAAAGGACAGTTGTACAGAATCTGGGACGGGCAATCGTTAAGAAAATTTCTATAAAACTTGAGGGGCAAGAAATATTTTCTTTACACAATGCAGACATATTTCTAATCTATTGTGATCTATGGCTAACCGATAATGAAAGGGCCGATCTTGCGTTTCAAGGAATCGAAAGTGATGAAGCACTAAAACACAGAATAGATGCTGATGATGCTAAAGACAGTAACAAGGCTGAAGCTGTAAGTTATGCGTTTGGAAATCGCTTTTCTATACCCTTGGATTTTGAGTTGTTAAAAGCGCATGCACCATACTTTCAAGGAGCATTAAAAGACAGATTGTCATATGAACTAACTTTTAATGAATACAAACGTGTCATTAAATCTACAGACACTGATTCTAAGTACAGCATTTTCGACATCTCGTTAGAGTTTGACATTGTTAGCAACCCTAACTTAGCAAGGCTGATTGAGCAACAATATCAGTCAAAATTAGCAATATATTACGAAAGAGTGATTCATCATACTAAATATCCTAAAAGCAGGGCAGACACTATATGGAACTTTAGTTTTAGTGCCGCAGCAAGATCCCTTAAAGGTATTTTATTGCTGTGTGAAGATGAAGAACCATTCGAAAGACAAAGTGAAAAGTTTATTAATCCTAAAATAACGAAAGTACAATGTTCAATTGAGGGTAGTCCTAACCAAGTCTACGGTAGCGGGCTTAAACCTTATCATCATTTTGATGAAATAAGAAAATTGTTTGGAGGCGGGAGGTCTAGAAGTCCAACAGTAGACCTTGTGTCTAAAGATCTACACCTTCACAGTGTTAGACTTGATGAATATTTAACAACGAAATACGGTTTATGGATTGACCTAAGGTCGACAGAGGATAATCAGTTGCATGGGAGTGGGAGAACAGTTAAAGACGTAATAAACATTCAAATTGATAAAGAAAAAGAGAGTGATAAACCACTTAATGTACATTTGTTTTTAATATATGATGCGCAGCTGAATATTAAAGATAACAGATTAAAAGATATCCAATACTAAATTATTTTTATTTTTTAAAAAAAGCATGTCTGTTCACGTTTATCCAAAAGTGCCCAAAGAAGAGAACTCTGTTGCTGTAGACATAAAAACTTTCAGATTAACAAACATAACACAAATGCAAACCCAACTAGAGCAGGACCTTTCAAAATACAGTAAAACCAAACGAAGGTATTCTGCTGTCTTTAATGCTGTTACATATGTTAATACTGGAGCATCGATCACTAGTGCTCTATCAGCAGGAACAAGTGTAGGTCTCTTAGCAACAGGCGTAGGTGCACCGGCAGCTTTACCTCTAGGCGGTTTGTCTTTAACTCTTGGCCTGTGTTCATTGGCTGTAAGTGCTGTCAGCAAAAAAATAAAAGCTAAACTCCAAAAGCACACAGCTATGGTTCAACTAATAACAGCTAAACTTAGTTCCTTCAAACTGATAATTGATAAAGCACTTGCCGACTCGAACATCACGGATGAAGAATTTAGTCGCCTACAGGCTGATTTTGAGGACTACAAAAGACAAAAGTTTGATCTTCAAAGAAAGGCACGGGCAACTTTTTCTCAACAACCAGACACCGACCAGATAAAAAAAGAATGCTTAAAAAAAGTAAACGAAACATTAAACTCTGTTCTAAACAGCTCACATTAACAACACCAAAGGGCGTTTATACTTTAGTTTACGAGTCCAAGCACAAAAAGACCGTTGATATTGATTCTGATTAAGTATTTTTTTAAATTTAAATAAATATGTTGAGTTAGAAAAGAAGCTCAACATGGATAAGATATATGACAGTTTTGACTCTTGGTTAGATGCAATGGAAGAGGAAGAGCGTTTGTCAAAAGCTTTAAATGAGGTCGTTTTAGAAGTTATTGATCCAACAAACGTACAGGCAAGCGTTGTACATGCTATTTCTCAAGTTCCAAGTAAACTAACAATAAACCCTCCAGTTAAAGTAAGGTTAGTTGTTTTAATCGACTATATAACAATAAACGAAGAAAATCTAGAAGTCTGGGTCTCAACTAAAGAGCAGACTATTCTTTCTTATAATGACTTAACACCCGGTTGGGCAGATCAACTTCTTACACAGTTTAATGAAGCCTCTGAAGCAGCTAAAATGAGAGGCTCTGGTTGGTCAGAGGGTGAAGTCCTAGACATCAGATTAAGACAGGCTAAGTATGAGCCAATTGTAGGCAAGTCTTACATTTCACTGCCTCCAACATTAGTTGCAAAGAAAGCAGTTCTGAACATAAAAAATTCAGACGACAAATGTTTTATGTGGTGCGTTCTTGCTAGGCTGCATTTTTTACCAAAAAATGCAGAGAGAGTATCTAACTATTTACAGTGGGCCAATGATCTTAACTTTAACGGCCTTGAATTTCCTATGGCTGTAGACAAAATTGATCAGTTTGAAAAACAAAATCCACCAATAACTGTTAACGTATACGCATGGTCTGAAGAAACCAACCTTCTGCCAATTAGAGTGTCAAAGAACAGTCCAACAATAGGCGAACCAACCAAAACTCATGTAGACTTACTCCTAATGCAAAGCCTTAATGGGTTGCACTACACTCTAATACGCACAATGAGTAGATTACTAGTGCATACTACAAAACAACATAGCAAACAAGAATTTTGTAGAAAATGTTTAACAAGAATTCCGTCCGTTCAAGCTGCGAGCGAACATGTACAACATTGTCTTAGTCCAGTTGACTGCAATACAGAACTAATTATGCCAAGAGAAGGCAGTAAGGTTAGTTTTAAGAATTACAAAAAACTCCAGAGGTCTCCATACGTTGTTTACGCAGACTTTGAATCGCTTATTGTTCCTTATGAGGGGCCAGCTCCAAAACATTTACCAAAAACGGTTATAATGAATAACCACCAGATTTGTTCATTTGCCTTCATTGTTGTTAGGTCAGATGGCGAACATTCAAAGCCAGAATTATACAGAGGACCACATGCAGCAAAGCATTTCTTAAAACGCATGCAAGAAGTTCGTAATGTCTGTTCTAATAATCTAGTCCTATCCGATCTTAAGATGACCCCTGAAGATCAAGATCGCTATGACTCAGCCACTCACTGTTGGATTTGTGGTTTAGAGCTAACACCTAAAAGTTTAAACCCAACAGTAAGAGATCATGATCACATTAGCGGAGAATTCAGAGGAGCAGCACATAACAATTGCAATCTTCAACTAAAGTTTGATCCTAGGACTTGGAGACTTCCTATATTCTTTCATAACTTGCGAGGTTACGATTCTCATCTTATATTGCAAGCAGTAACTAGCGATTTCAGGGTGTCATGCATTGCGCAGTCATCAGAAAAGTACATGTGTTTCACTTTAAATAATTTATCTTTTTATGACTCTATGCAACACCTGATGGGATCATTAGAGTCACTGGCTATGTCCTTAAAGTCCTGCCCAATAACGGAAGAATATTTTGACCCAACTCTTGTTAGAAAGGGCGTTTACCCTTATGAGTACATGAACAGTTGGCAAAGGTTTGACGAAGATACACTTCCGCCTAAAGGCGCGTTCTTTAGTAGTCTTAGAGGAAAGGACATCAGTGATTCTGATTATTCTTATGCTCAAGATGCGTGGCAGAAGTTAGAGTGTAAAACGATGGGAGACTATCATGATTCCTATTTAATGGCGGATACCTGTTTGTTGGCGGACGTCTTTGAAAATTATAGGAAGACCTGCATGAAACATTACAGCCTGGATCCTGCGCATTATATTTCTGCGCCTGGGATGAGCTGGGACGCTTTCTTAAAATTTACAGGAATACAGATTGATTTATTGTCTGACCTGCCAATGCTTCAGATGATTGAAAACGGATTGCGTGGCGGAATTAGTATGGCGTCGCACCATTACTGTAAAGCAAACAACAAATACTTGGACGACTATGATCCAAGTAAAACTTCTAACTATCTTATGTATTTAGATGCAAACAATCTGTATGGTTGGGCTATGAGTCAATCACTTCCATTACGTAACTTTAAAATGTACACAGGAGGTGTAAAAGACATTCAAAAGTTTTTAAAATGGCTTCAGAGTCTAGAAGCTGATCAACAACGGGGCTTTATTCTAGAAGTTGATTTAGAATATCCTCATGAACTTCATGATTACCATAATGACTATCCATTAGCGGCAGAAACCCTAAAGGCGTCAATGACAGAACCGCCTAAACTTGTGCCTAATCTTCGAGGCAAAAAAAATTATGTCTGCCATTACAGGCTTCTACAATTTTATTTAAGACATGGTTTGAAGTTAACAGCAGTTCATCGTATAATTGCATTTGATCAAGAACAGTTCATGAAACCATACATAATGAAGAACACTGATCTCAGAACTAAATCCACAGATGCTTCAGAAAAAGACTTTTTCAAGTTGATGAACAACAGCTGTTTTGGAAAGACTATGGAAAATCCGCACAAGCGTAAAGATGTTAGATTGGTCACCAGAGAGAACGATGCAATTAAGCTAACTTCTAAACCTAATTATCAGGACTTCAGAAGATTTCATGATCAGCTTTTTGGCATAATGATGAAAAAAAAGAAAGTCAAATTGGATAAGCCCGTTTTTATTGGCTTTACTGTTTTAGAATTATCAAAGCTTTTGATGTTAGAATTTCTTTATGACTACTTTAAGCCCTTGTATCCAGAGTCCAGAGTTCTGTACACAGATACAGATTCCTTTGTAATCGACATCCCTACTGAAGATTTTTACAAAGACATGGAATTAGAAGTAGCAAAAGAGCATGCTGGATGGTACGACACATCTGATTACCCTAAAGATTCACCTTTGCATTCAGATATTAATAAGAAGGTTTTAGGTAAGATGAAGGATGAATTATCTGGAGGGGTGATCAAGGAGTTTGTTGGTTTGAGGTCGAAAATGTACAGTCTTTCAAGCCAAAAAAAAGTTGTTAAAAAAGCAAAGGGAATATCTCGCAGTGTTGTGCAATCAAACATATCCCATGACAATTACAAAGAAGCATTGTTAAAAAAAAAGACTTTTCATCATGACAATTACAAGCTGCGATCTAATCTGCATGAGATTAACACAACAGTTGTAACAAAACGGTCTCTTGACCGCACTAACACAAAAAGAGTATTTGTTAATCCAGAGTATTCATATGCAATTGGTCATTGGAGAATAGTATAATCATATGTCTTCAGGCTTATATTTTTCAGCAATCGCACGTTCAATTATATCATCATCTAATTTAGCAAAATTAATATTATTTATTAATGCTAGATGTGCTTTAATTTTTTTTGTCATTTCACAATATTCATGTTTCCATAAATCAAAATAAAAGCTTTGGGGTTTAAAGCGATTGTCTGGCGATTGTTCTAGCCAGAGATTGTCAATCTTCTCAAATACTTCTTTAATAATATACTGATACTCAAATAAATCTTGCATTAATTTTAAAGACTTTTCCTTTGCCATTTCTGCCATTTCTTTTTGAGCTTCCATTTTAAACCCAAATGTATTTGCGTAGATTAAAACAGTTCTTCAAGCTTAAATATATCACCAACCAATTCAACCAAATTATTATCCATTACTGCTAAATGTGCTCGAATTTTTTTTATCTTTTTAATATATTCTTGCTCCCAATCAAAATTTGAGGTTTTGTCTGGCATGACATGATCAATCTTCTTAAATATTTGTCTAATAATATGATTATAATCAAATATTTCTCGTATTATTTCTAAGGACTCTTCCTTCACCATTCTTGCTTCCAGTACCATTTCACGTAAGGATTCTTCCTTTTCCATTCTTGCCGCCATTTTAATTTAAATTAAAAAATAATTAAGCGACTGGAACTGTGTCTGGTGGGATTATCTGCAGTTCTTCCTTCACAAAAGATCTTCGGGGGGCTGGTCGTTTTGTTGTGTCAGTTTCTCGTAAATAATACACTGGCGGATTCATTTTCACAATTTTTTTTATCTCATATGGATCAACACTCCAAACTGGATCTGTTGCCCTGATGCGAGTGTCCCCTTCCGCTTCTCCCGCTGAATAAAGGTATCTCACTTTTAAACCAAATGGTAATAGTTTACTGGATGAGTCTTCAATAGCAACATTTATTCGTTTGGTTTTGATTGCTTGTACTGGTTTTAGACCTTTAAATTCTTCATTATTCATTGCACGTAGAACTGAGGGCAGTCTTCTAACCCATTCTGTGTTGCGAGAATTGTCAATCAGCTCTCTGTGATACTGGTAGGAGAAAAGTCTTTCAGATAACTGTTTGTTAAAGTTTTCAACCAAACCCTGTGATCTGTGAACACCCGGAATGCCTCTTTTAATGGTAACTCCATGTTTTAACAATAATTGATTTACTTGACCTTTAAATTCTTTTCCGTCATCGTCTTGAATCATGCGAGGATAAGTTAACGGGCCTCGTTGATATATCAGTTGTAAAGCGACAGCAACAGCAGAAGCACTCTTTTGTGTTAATGGTTCAGCATCTTTGTATCTTGAAGCTATGTCAATGACTGTAAGTGCGTACTTAAATCTTTTTCGTCTAATCGTATCATGGGGTAAATATAAAAGATCCATTTGATGGGTGTCGTTTGGAGTTATATTCACAAAGTGTGGTCTCTGTATTCGTTTAGGCGCTGGTAGATAAATTTGCCAAATCGCTTGTTTAGATAACCATTCCTTTGATGTTTGTTCACTGACTCCAGCTGCTTGGCTTAGCTTTTTAATTGCTGTTATTCCCTTCCAATATCCTTTTGGTGAATAATAGATTTTGTTCATTTTTATTCAGCCAATATTATGCGCAACAAAATACACAACGGTCATGCCAAAGGCAATAAACAATATTTCTTGCATCTTTTGTTTTTCTGATGGTTGATAAAAATCGCTGAATTTTGGTGGGGGCAATGTCTCGATTGGTTTGCCTGTTACAAGATAATATTCTTTTATTGCTTGATCAACATCTTTAAATGTGTAAGCTGCATGTCCCTGTTTTTTCAGTTCATCGTTAATAAAATCTAACTGCTCAATTCTCTGCTTTTCATACGCAGCTTGTGCTGCGGCTAGTTGCTCCATAGCTTTGTTATGTCTTTTTCTTCGCCGTCATCCCGTAGTTTACTAAATGCGTAATTACTTCCGCTAAAAGCAAGCGCATTAACCACAGCGCCACCAATCATCATTACGAGTGAAGCCATTTTTATAAATGTATTTTTTTAATTTTACATATTAATACTGTCTGGAATTATTCCTTGCTTAACTAGAAAATCTTTCGTAGCAAATGAAGCTGTAATAATAGCAACCAGTTTCGCCGAGTCTTCAAAGTCTAGTTTGCCAAGATCTGCTGGTTTTATTTTTAACAAGTTTTTACCAAGCATCGTGTATCCTACACTTAGGCCTCCAATAACAGCAGAATGGTATACAAGGTTGGTAACAGTTTTTTCGGTGCTCATTTTTAAAAAATAAAATAATTATAATTAATAAAAAACATGAACAGCGACGATCTACTAAACGTTCCTGAACTTATGATTACAAATGATCAAGCTGATGACCAAACTATTATGCCTAAAAAGGAAAGGCTGTATTCTTTAGCAGCATGTGGAAAAACAAAACAGTACCTTGGAAATGAATTCAGCATAGAACAGATACAACAGATGTCGTCGCAAGACATTGTAAAGTATCACAATAGGTATGAAGCCCAACTGGGGTCAAGAATGGTAAAAAGTGTTGGGCAAACTGTTCTTAGTTTGTACACTAAACTAGTTAGTAGATTTGCTCCCATTGATTCTGAACAAGATTTTATGTATGATTTAACACAGGATCCCGTTTTAACAAAGTCATTAGAGTCTCTAGGATGTGATCTATATTACAGATTTGGAACATTGTTATCGCCATTAATCATGGGATTAATTACTTTTAATCATATAGATTTTGTTTCCCTTCAAAATGACCGAGCCAGAAAATCAGAAAACATTGATGGAGAAAGTGACCAGTAAAAAGCCTCCTCATCCTGGGCGCGTTGCAGCAGGAAAAAAATTAGCAGAGTGGAACAAACAAAAAAAATTAATGTTCCGAGCACAGAATGTAACTCATAATGAAAACATAACACCGCCAACGCCAACAGTTGTTTCAATGCCAGCTGTAAATACACCAGAACAAGTTGATTCAAGACCTACAACAACAGGGTTGCCTACGACACCAAAGTCGTCATGGAATATTGAATTTAAAACAGTTTTCATTTTTGGCGTCATTGCTGCTGGGGGTGGTTATTACGGTTATAAAAAATATACACAACGCCAGCAAAAACCAAAGCAGTCCAAAAAATCTCAGCCACTAAATACAGAAGCCGAACAAAAAAGCATGCCAGAACCGCCAACAACAAAAGATCATTTTGATCCATTTCAAATGCAATAATTATATGTTGACTTAAATAAAAACTTGGTTGTACTTAGAGGATGGACTTAGTTATGAACTTGAGCTGACTTGATTAAGTACTTGAGCTGACTTGATTAAGAACTTGAGTAAGAATTTGAGTTGATTTAATTAAAAACTTGATTAAGAACTTGAGGTGACTTGATTAAGAACTTGGGGTGACTTGATTAAGAACTTGATTAAGAACTTGAGGTGACTTGATTAAGAACTTAAGGTGACTTGATTAAGAACTTAAGGTGACTTGATTAAGAACTTGATTAAGAACTTGATTAAAAACTTGTTTAAAAACTTGAGGTAACTTGATTAAGAACTTAAAGGGACTTGAGTAAGAACTTAAAGGGACTAAGACAACACAATGATAGTGCCACAGTAAGTCAGCAGGCTAAGCTTCTTGTTTACCAGCTGTGTGTCTCTGACAATGGTAATATGAGAAAGGCAAATGACGGGGTCCATATCCCTAATTGCAGGTGCTGACAGTAAGAACTTGTAAAGGGAGGAAGTAATAGCAGGCTTGCGGCGCGCACCTGACCAAGAACGTTCACGTGCGAGCGGCTATTTATAGGAACTTGCAACATTATTACATCAGCAAATGTTCTTGAACATTCTCAAAAGAATGCGAGGCTGCCCCGTGACCGGACAAGAGCCGGCCAGTTTAGCCATGGCTTCCAATGCAGACGGGCGTGTTTTGTTCACAGAGGAACAGCTTCTTGCTATAGATGATCATGTGTTTTATTACGGCTGTATGGTGGAGTATCTAAACAAAAGAAAATCAGGCGAGCCCTGTTCTTTACCTCCTAAGCCAAAGAGAAGTATTGCTTTTTTGAAAGGTGAGGAGAAAGAAAAACAAGAACCTACCATTGGTGAACTACACAAGCACCTTGAAAGCTTGTTGATTCAAGACAAAGTTTTACCTGATATTTCTGAAAAAGATGTTGATGACTTTAATAAGCTTTTGTCTCTTGAAAAAATGATTCCATTTCTACAAAATGGTGCTGTTTTATTAAAACTTGGTGAAAGAAAAACTATCCATCATGCTCTGATTATGGGCCATTGGCTTGAAAAGGCACAATCAATGTTTAAAAGGACAAGAACGCCTGAAACATGGCGTTCTTTTTTACGAACAAACATAAATATAAATGATTCATATGCAAGAAAACTGATGCAGATTTCAAGACATTTTTATCATTATCCAAAATTTCACAACCTTAGCATCAGTATCAATGATTTGTTCACCAAACGAAGACTGATCACAAAGTACTTGCAAGAACATATTGATTTTCAAAATTTCTGGCAAAATTAAATAGAGTTCTCTTTTGTACACCTAACAGAATGGGGTGGGGTAGTGGGTGGCGCCACTATCTCTACAAAAAGCTCCAAATGTTCAGTGACAGGTGTACTACCTGGCGATCAAGAGCCGCCAAAAAAGCTCTGCCAAAAAACAAAAAAACACTAACTCTGCCAATGCCGGTCACAAGCCCGGATGAAAAAGGAGGAGGGGTGTGGAGAGTTAAACTCTTTGTGAAATAGGTAGGAGGCCTGTGCTGTGGACGTTACTATAAATAGCCGTTCGCGCGCGAACGTCCTAGTTTAGCAGCAGCAAGAAGGTTGCTGCGGTCTTTTACTATACATAGCCGTTCGCGCGTAAACGTCCTAGTTTAGCAGTGAGCCAACAGGATGTAATGGCTCTTGTAACTAGGTCAGACGTTCATGCATGACCGTTTGACATAGATATAGAGTTGCAAGCCCCTCTAACTGTGTCAAACGTGCATGCATGAACGTTTGACATAGATATAAAGTTGCAAGCCCCTCTAACTGTGTCAAACGTGCATGGATGAACGTTTGGCCTAGTTAAGAGCAGTAAAACTAGCAAGAAGATGACTGCTCAGCAGAGAGAGACATAGTTAAAAAGAGAAAAACTTTATCAAAACTGGCTTTCAGTGGAAGACATGCTGGGATAAGTGTGTGGATTTTATGTCAGAAATATAACCCAGTTTTAAAAGACTTTAGAGAACAGTTAAAGACTGTAGTTTTATTTCATATGAAAGACAGAGACGCATTTGATGAATGTATGCGTGAAAATGATGTTATTGAAAACGATCAAGAAAAACGAAGGATTAAGCAAAAACTTAAGTCTCAAAAGTTTAGTAAATTAGTATTAAAAACAGATAATCCTACACATTATGTATGTTTGTAAAGTGTTTACTATTAGAGAACTATAAAATAGGCATTCTGGGTAAGCCGGCGGAGCAACAGCGAAACGGGCTTCAGCCGGTTGGAGCTGGCGGAGGTGGGTGAGCCAGAATGCCTATTTTATAGTTCTCTGCTTGTGGTATCTTTCATCTGACGTTGTAGA
Source organism: Conus canariensis (assembly GCA_033310375.1). Lineage (NCBI taxonomy): Eukaryota > Metazoa > Mollusca > Gastropoda > Neogastropoda > Conidae > Conus > Conus canariensis. The sequence continues at coordinate 55,134,286 of CM065730.1, forward strand.
TGTGTGTGTTCATCCTGTACTTGTTTGAGTTGTTGTGAAAGATCTTGATTTAATGACTTTATGGAATTTTTCACCCTAATCTCCATATCACCCGTGTTCTGAGTGTTCCGTTCAACTTGCTGGGATGTGTGTTCAAGCTGATTTTTCAGTGTTTGTATGTCTTGCTGCATGTTGGAGATAGTGCGTGTGGCTGAGATAAACTGTTTTTGAAGGTGTGTGATAACGGCCATGCTTGCTAGTTGAGAGAGTGGGGGGGGGGGGGGGGGAAATCCGATGCTGGGAGTTGGCACTCTGGGGGGTCAGTGTGTTGATAAAATGAGTAGCAGACAGAGGGTAGGGACTGGTGGGGGAGGGTGACAATACACGCTGTTCTAAAACACACGAGGTGGGCGTGGGAGGATCAGATGGGGGGGGGGGGGGGGGGGGGGTCAGTATTTTGCTGGATGGAGGAAGGGACTGAGGAGTGAGAAATGTCAACAGGGGATGAAGGGCTGTTGATGGCTGGAGACTGGAGGGATGCAGGTGGCGATTCCATGCTGTCTGGGGCGGATGAGGGAGGGAGTGTGGCATGGGACGTGTTGGAGCTGACAGGCAATTGGGATTCCTGAGTTAGTGAGGGGTGAGGCAGAGATGGTGGAGGGATGGAATCACCTGATTTGAGCAATGTTTCCACAACATCATTTGTATGTGCATCACAGATGGCCAGTGGAGTTGGAGGAAACGAGTCTGTGACATTGTCAAGGGCATCTGCAATTGACAATATCGAAATATCTGGTGCAGACAAATAGGACACAATTTCTTTTAGTCTACCAAACTCCTGCTGAACCCACTCTTGGCAGACATGTCCTTGCACTAAGATTTTTCCTGTTGTATAACAGACGTGAATTGTCAAAAGTTTGTGTTCACCGTTCAGAACAATCTGGTAGGATGAGTGCCATAACTCACTGGGCAGTGGGGTCACAAAGCTCGGCGCCAAATCCAAAAGAGTCTTGTTATGTTTGTTGTGTTCTTTCAATGCACTAGAGGTAGATGATGGCCGGTATTTACCACAGCACCTTTCACATAATGCACATCTCCATACAGGCAGGTGGGTGTGGGGAGAATCAAACGTCACTTGGCAGGGGTCTTTGGTGAGTTTAATTGTCTCGTTCTTGAAATATTTGGCGCTCATAGAGCGCGCGGTGAGAGGCATTTTTGATTTGTATTACGTACATTATTTGTGGTGTTTGCCCAAAGAAAAAAAAAAGCAGAAACTTACATTTACAGATATACATAGACTACACACATATGCTGGCTGCTGCAGTGTGTGCCATGGCGTTTAGCCGTCACAGTACACCCGCCACATCTTGTCTTGGGACGAGAGCCTTTTCCAGACACTGCAGCGTAACATGATTAGCACCACACACACTTCACTTCACTCTGTCCCAACAGCCAGGGGATCGTTTCCTCCGTGGAAACTAGGCCTAAATGGCGCCACAAATGGGGCCACTTATCTGGCCACACCATGGGGAAGAGGAGGTTGGAGGATTAGCGTCTCAACATCTGGAGCCCATGGTACGTGAATGACACTGGGCCAGCTTGGTCGGTGGCCTAACACAGCACTGGAGAGGGGTTCTGATATATGATTTTACACATAAACCCCTAAAAACAACCAACACCACCGTCCAACACAGGAATCCTTTTTATATGCACATTGTAAGAGCAATCACACACCTCCTTGTAAAATTACACACATGAAGCACATGAATCACACGTACAGAAACTGATTCTTGATAGAGCGAAGTGAACACGTCCGAACAGGTCGGCGGCTGCCGAGAGAGAGGTATACATTTACAACTGGCATAGTTATTCCGTTATGATTCCAGTGTGCTCTTGCTCCCAAACAGCCACCTTTTCTGAATACAATTATATTACTCTTCCACATATTTACTTTCAGTACAAATACCTAGGAATCTATTTTTCAACCCGATTAAGTTTTAATTTTGCTTATAAAGATCTTGAGAGCAAACCAAAGCACGCTGTTTTGTGTATAATGAGGAAACTATCAAGTTTGGGAAATCAGTCATTCGAAGTATTTGTGAAATTATTTGACTCCCAAATCCAAAGCACTGTCCAATACGGTGCTGAAATTTGGGGTTTGGATAAAGCTGCAGTCTATTGTGAGAAAGTCCATTTATTTGCCCTGAAGAGGTTTCTTGGTGTTTCAATACTAGCTTCCAATGATTTGGTTTACGGGGAAATTAACAGATACTCAGTATACTTGAATTCTACAGTTAGATGTATTAGGTACTGGTTAAAACTGATACAAATGAATGATACCGAAGAAATCTTGCAACATGCCATGTAACCTAGATGCCAGGGTAAAAATGAAATGGGCCACGAAAATGAGAATTTGATTACATGAACTGGGTTTCGGATATGCCTGGTTGAAACTGGGAGTAGGAGATGAACCGACCTTTATTCGAACACTACGTGTCATATTGGTTGATAGCAGATGTCAAGAACGGAATTCTCATATGAATGGTAGTACTCGATTTTGATGTCTAGACAATATATCTCCTTGCACTGTATTCCGACTTACTTGTCAATGAAAATGGACAGACATCTGAAATTTATAGTGACAAATTTAGATCTGGAATATCGGATAACTTAGTTCATCATTTTCATTACAGGCAACATTATAATTCTGATCTTACTTGTCCATTATGTAAAACGCGTGTGAAAATGAAGTCCATTTTGTACTGCAGTGTACTGCCTTGAGTGATCTTAGAGATGAATTCATTCCTCCTAGTTTTAATCGACAACCATCCTTGTTTAGACTCATCTTACTCATGTCTTGCACTAAAGAAAATGTTGCTAAAAAGCTTGCATTGTACTTATATAAAGCCTTTAAACGTCCTTGACTAAGTACCTTTTTTGATTCCTTTTTTTTTCTCAAGATGTTTATATTATCACTTTTTGTACATGTTTAATCAACCCCCCTTCATAAGGGGCCGTGGCCTATATTGAATACATCATCCGTATTCCTCTCTCTCTCTCTCTCTCTCTCTCTGCATGTGGTCTCTCTTTTCTCTCCTAGTTTTCCTCCTCCCTTCCTCTTTTTTTGTTGGGGAGGGGGGGGGGGGGGGGGGAGTTGGGATGCTTTTTCTTCCCACTTCTACTCACCGTTAAACGGATGCTGTTTTCTTTTTTTCTCCCAAGCACGTAAACGCGCGCGTGTGTGTGTGTGTGTGTATGTGTGTGTGTGTGTGTGTGTGTGTGTGTGTGTGTGTGTGTGTGTGTGTGCGCGCGCGCGCGCGTGTGTATGTAAAAGAAATAGAAACAGACAGATTTACTGAAAGACACACACACATACATACACACATATAGACAATTCAATTCAATCAACTTTGTTGTGCATCGGACATTTTTCTTCTGCTCCACATCATTTCACAAGTACATGAGACATTACAAAAAGACATTATAAATCGTTACATACAAGCGTTTGTTAGTATATGTATTTATATATACATCAACACTCACCCCCCCCCACACACACACACACATGCACACACACGCACACACCCACACATACACATACACACACACGCGCGCGCGCGCGCGCATACACACATGAAATAAACATTAAATCCATAAGACATAAAAAAATTACATAGATTATAAAAAAAACACATAATCACACAAACTCGCCCGCACCAACGCCCAAACACTAAAACACACACACATGCGTACACACACACACACACACACACACACACACACAGAGTCATAGTCACATTAAAAGCATAATAACAAGCACGCACGCACTCTTACACGCACGCTGGCATGCACGCAGATACACGCTCAGGTCCATGCACGTAAATCAATTTTGTTCTATGCATAAGCTTATTAAAAAGAAAGAAAGAAAGAATGGGAAAAAGAAAAGCATTCGTACTTCCGTAACAGCACTAACATATTATCACGCACATACACACAGATTACGCTTGAGAGGTTAATCTGTGGAGATATACGCAACATGCATAGAATTCGAAATAAAGTGTGTCGCGCGCGCGCACACACACACACACACACACACACACTGTGACGGACCGTTTTTTTGTCCGGTCACAAATTTTCACAACCGTGTTTGCCGGAACATGTTCATCCGAAAACCGGTTGGTTAGTACCTGCGCTCTGTATAAGCCGGGTGAGCTGAAGCGACCAGGCAGTCTCTACAGCAGTTCCAGCAGTGCAAGTTCTCAGTGGCCGAAGAGGGACTCCAGACGAGTTGCTGTGGCAGTCAGTTCCCCCAGGTAGAGTCGTTGTCCTGGTGGTACCGGGAACTGGCTGCCACTGCTAGAGGGTCTGGGGCGTAGCTGAGGTCTACCCCTCGTCTCCACCCTGCTTGAGGGTGTGGAGAGGTCGACGAGGGAGTCGACAGTAACCCGTCCTGCCACTACGCCCGGGTTTGGGGCGTAGCCGAGATCTACCCCCTGTCTCCACCCTGCTGAGGGTGTGGAGAGGTCGACGTGTGAGTCGACAGTGACCCAACGTGCCAGTTGTGCCAGAGCCGCAGCTTTTGAGGTATTCGAACCAGCGACCTGTTGAGCCAGCCGTACCAGAGCCATCGCTTCTGCTGTACCAGGGCCGTCGCTTTGTGGTGGAGAACCAACGTCTTTTGTGTTTGAGCTACAGCTCTTGTGTTGGAGCCTTCGCTCCTGTTGTGGACAGAGCCGTCGCTTCGGTTTTCTGTGGGGACTCTGCGAGCTGCTCCTCCTGACTGTGTTAGCCCCAGGAGAGGACTTCCTCTACAGCATTCTTCACGAGAGACCTGCGACGTCTGTGGACTGTCGAGTTGAGCCGGACGTGGCCAAAGAAAATAAATGTTATATATCTATATGAATTGTACATCTAAAGTTACGGCGTACGTATTTCTACTGAAATGGTATTGTTGTATATTGCTGTGTTTTTGTGTATTTGTGTTTTGATGGCTCGGGCAACATAAGAGAAAACGTGGACTTGTTGCCTGGCTGTTCATGTTTCGAATGTGTGGGTGTGTGTGAATTAAAAATCGTACACGCATCCGAATTTCTGCGAGTCAGACGGACACACGCACCAACTCATCCGTAACACACACACACACCACACACACACACACACACACACACACACACAACCACCCACGCACGCACTCTCGCACGCTTACACGCACGCTGGCATGTACGCAGATACATGCTTCAAGTCCATGCACGTAAATCAGTCTCGTTCTATGCATAAAGTTAGAATTTTAAAAAGTCAGAAAAGAAGAAACAAAAGGAAAAGAAAAAAAAAAAGAAAGAAAAGAAAAATAAAAGAAATCAAAAGGAACATCCATGTATTTGATTCCGCAACAACACTTTAATACGATCACACACATACATATTACGTTGGGGGAGAGAGAGAGAGAGAGAGAGAGAGAGAGAGAGAGAGAGAGAGAGAGAGAGAGATTGAGATTTACATGTCCCAGAGCGCAAATGAAAATTTTCGGTGTAAAGGCAGGATGAAACGAAAAACAAATGAACAAACAAAGCAACAGCTAAGTTCAGAACAGCTTCTGAAGGCACAGAAAGTTGTGACTGTACATGACGACGATGACGATGGCACAGAAAGTTGTGACTGTACATGACGACGATGACGATGGCACAGAAAGTTATGACTGTACATGACGACGATGATGAAGGCACAGAAAGTTATGACTGTACATGACGACGATGATGAAGGCACAGAAAGTTATGACTGCACACGACGACGACGATGACGATGGCACAGAAAGTTGTGACTGTACATGACGACGATGATATAGGCACAGAAAGTTATGACTGTACATGACGACGATGATGAC
>CM065730.1:55150145-55160145 GCA_033310375.1 Conus canariensis
AGATTAGCAAGATTTTGTTTATTTGTTTGTTTGTTTTGCTTTTTTTTTTTTTTTTGGGGGGGGGGGTGATCATTTGTTCTCCTTTGTGTGAGCAGTACATTCATCAGAATGAGACTGTCAGTATAGGCTACCACACATTAGAGCATGAACAAACCTAGATACTTGGCACTAAATGCCAGAACACTAATATCAGCAAGAGTACGTCCATTTGTAGTCGAGCATACCGACTAAGCGAGGTGTGTGAGTGAATGATTTGAAGGGAAAAAAAGAAGAAGAAAGAGAAGAACTGGGGGGAAATAGGAGGACAAGTGGCCCACTTAAAAAAAAAAAGAAAAAAAGGACAAAGATAACGTGTGTGTGTGGGTGTGGGGGGTGGGGGGGGTGGGGGGGGGAGTGGAGGTTGGAGGACCCACAAAATAAACAAACAAATAGATAAATAAAACCCACTGTAATCACAAAATCTCATTTGGGGTTCACATTGCTTGAGTCAGTTCGTCAGTACGTAGTTTGTTTTGCTTATGATCCACTCCCACGCAAAGAGAGAGAGAGAGAGAGAGAGAGAGAGAGAGAGAGAGAGAGAGAGAGAGAGAACGAACGAAATTTTATTTTACCAGGGTAATGAGATAAGCAATACAAATGCTTTTCCCACCCAGCCCTGGGGCAAAAGGAAAGAAAACAAATTAAAGTTCAAATTAATGCAGAGAGAGAGAGAGAGAGAGAGAGAGAGAGAGAGAAATCTTAACAGTCCGTGATGGTTCAAGACATTCTACGGCGATGAAAGCGGAGAACCGTCACTCTGTCAATATCGTGTCCCTCTTGTTCCAGTGGTGAGATATCTTCACACTTTGGAGGAGCGAAAATCCTACCCGTTTCCCCCCAGGCGGCGCTAAACGGCGGACAGACGTGAAAACTAGGCTGCCAACGTCAAACCCGAGAGGGTAGAGCCCTTGGAAAAGGGGGGGAGGGGGGGGGGGACAACCATGTGTGAGTACAGAATGGAGTGCAACGTCGTTTGCGTTGTTCAGTGGAGGGCCCTATTCAAGGAAAGCTGTGCAGAGGTGTATACTATTCGCCTAAAGCCCAGGCTCGGTCATTGAGCACTTTCACACCGACCCAACAGCTGGCCAGGCTTCGGGTGGCCATAACAACAAGTTTTGTTGCAACCTAATCCACTTCAAGTCTCACCCTCGTGACAAAAAGCCGGGGTGGAAGGTCCTGTCCCTGACTTACATGACGGGGCGAGGGACGAACACTGGGTAGATGAGGCGAGAGGAGTAAGAGGAGGCTCGGAGCGCGGGTGGAGGGTAGAGGTGGGGGTATTGGATGTGTGTGTGTGTGTGTGTGTGTGTGTGTGTGTGTTGCAAAATGTAGACCAGATCGTGACAGAAAGGGGATTTCCTGGAAAGCCTCTTCAAGGTCTTTATTCACTGGGAAAAAGTAAGAAAAAACAAAACAACAAACACATTATTAACAAATTTAGTCACATACCAGAAAAAGTAAAGCTCTCTTCTTTGACACATTCATGTAGTCGAATAACGTGTCTTGTGTTCGCAAATACATGCCAATAAAACGCAACTGAATTTTATCTATCAATAGCGTCTTATGGAAATCGAAGTTCCAGATGCATTAAAAATTTGATTGGGCTTCATAGATCAGGGGGAAAATCCTAAAAATATCACAATGTTATGAAGAGGGATTTGATTTATTGATTCGTTAGTTAAAAACACTGTTTGCGTCATTTGCAGAAAGATTTGCGTCAGTAATTTATCATAATTTTTTTTTCTAATTAATACCAAAATATACTTTTATTCTGACAGATTCATAAAGACCAGTTGTTTTACGTAATGCGGGTGGTCCGGACAATATAGCTCACAGTCAAATAGGATGGCTCATACTGAAATTCGTCTACGCTCCCTAACTCTATTTTCTTCGAAAGTGGTGGAATACCTATCCACGTAGGTTTCTACTTTTCTTTTACCTTTTCTTTCAGTTATCCAGGCATGTGCTGTTTTGTTATTAATTGTGACGAATGTTACTGGTTTCGTTACTCTTTACACGAAGAAGCACAGAGACGACAATCGACACTGGACAAAGTATCGGATAAACACCAGGGAAAGACAAAATTCAAGTTCAGTAACCGCCATTATTTTCACACACAGAAGATGTCAGGTCCAGTAACCCCAGTTACTTTCACACACAAAAGATGTCAAGTTCAGTAACTCCCATTACTTTCACACTTAAAATCAAACAGGATAGTCAGCCGTTTTGTCCCGGGTCCGTCGTCTTTTTCGTCGGCGACAAAATAGCGGACACAGGAGACAAAATGGCGGCGAAAGGCGATAAAACGGTAGTTGAAATGTGGAGACAGAGCGACCCGGCGACAAAACAGCAAGCTGACTGCAGTCGTCTGGGGGGGGGGGGGGGGGGGGGGGGGGGGGGGAGGGGGGTGTTCAGGTGAAGGTGTTAACGTATACTGATTTAAATTTTTATTGTGGATCCCTTCAAAATGTGGAATCTTGGGTAATGAACTCGCTGACAGATGTGCAAAAAGAGGTGCTAGAACTAACATGTGTTCACAACTTATTATATAGCCTTCACTTTTACGAGAGAGTCATCAAATGTTGAAACAAATGGCTTTGTTTTAGAAATAGTCCGAAGAACATCAGTTCTTATGTTAAAACACAAAACGGTCACTTTTCATAATGTTTAAGTCAAAAGCATCCAAAATCTGCAAATTCGTGACTTGTATTGATACATAGATTTTGTTCAACGTTTTAGCCACTAAAACTAGATTATCTCAGAACTATATATAATGCTTCAACATTATGTATATGTGGTGAAACAAACAGATGAAGAGGTCATGGTTTATTTGAGTGAGTACCTCACAGGATGTACTATCCCTATTTATCAAACTTGTCTGTGATTAATGTTTCTGATACTAATCTCGCTTTTAAAGTTATCTCTTGTTTGCTACATAGTTCGGTTATATATTAAATATGAAGTTGGCGGTCTATATGTGATTATATGTACACACCCATATCTGCACACACACATACACACGCATGCATGCACGCACGCACACACACAACACACACACACACACACACACACACACACACACACACACACACATACACACACACACACACACACGCGCGCGCGCGCGCGCGCATGTGACCTCTCTCTCTCGTTTGATATAATTTAATTTTTGAAAAGACGTAAAATGAAATTACTACTACAGTAGTAACGCCCTCTGATCGGTATATGAACTGTGGTAACGTCCTCTGGTGCATGAACAGTGCTAACGTTTTCTGGTGCATGAACAGTGCTAACGTTTTCTGGTGCATGAACAGTTGTAACTTTTTCTGGTGCTTGAACAGTGGTACATTTTTCTGGTGCGTGAACAGTGGTAACGTTTTGGGATTCATGAACAGTGCTAACTTTTCCTGGTGCGTGAACAAAGATAACTTTTTCTGGTGCGTGAACAGTGGCAACGTTTTCTGGTGCGTGAACAAAGATAACGTTTTCTGGTGCGTGAACAGTGGCAACGTTTTCTGCTCTGTGAACAGTACTAACGTTTTCTGGTGCATGAACAGTCCTAACGTTTTCTAGTGGGTGAACAGTGCTAACATTTTGGGATTCGTGAACAGTGATAACTTTTTTCTGGTGAGTGAACAGTGCTAACATTTTCTGGTGCATGAACAGTGGTAACGTTTTCTGGTGCAGGAACAGTGGTAACGTTTTCTGGTGCATCAACAGTGGTAACGTTTTCTGGTGCATCAACAGTGGTAACGTTTTCTGGTGTAGGAACAGTGGTAACGTTTTATGATACATGAACAGTTGGTAACGTTTTCTGGTGCGTGAACAGTGGTAACATTTTCTGATACATGAACGGTGCTAACGTTTTCTGGTGCATCAACAGTGGTAACATTTTCTGGTGCATGAACAGTGCTAACGTTTTCTGCTGCATGAACAGTGGTAACGTTTTCTAGTGGGTGAACAGTGGTAACGTTTTCTGGTGCATGAACAATGATAACGTTTTGGGATTCGTGAACAGTGATAACGTTTTCTGGTGAGTGAACAGTGGTAACGTTTTCTGGTGAGTGAACAGTGGCAACGTTTTCTGGTGCGTAAACAAAGATAAGGTTTTCTGGTTCGTGAGCAGTGGTAACGTTTTCTGCTGTGTGAACAGTGGTAACGTTTTCTGGTGCATGAACAGTGCGAACGTTTTCTAGTGGGCGAACAGTGGTAACGTTTTCTGGTGCATGAAAAATGGTAACGTTTTGGGATTCGTGAACAGTGATAACTTTTTCTGGTGCGTGAACAGTGGTAACGTTTTCTGGTGCGTGAACAGTGGCAACGTTTTCTGGTGCGTGAACAGTGGCAACGTTTTCTGGTGTATGAACAGTGGTAACGTTTTCTGGTGTATGAACAGTGGTGACGTTTTCTGGTGCATGATCATAGGTAACGTTTTCTGGTACATGAACAGTTGGTAACCTTTTCTGGTGCATGAACAGTGGCAATGTTTTCTGGTGCATGAACAGTGGTAACATTTTCTGGTGCGTGAACAGTGGTAACATTTTCTGATACATGAACGGTGCTAACGTTTTCTGGTGCATCAACAGTGGTAACATTTTCTGGTGCATGAACAGTGCTAACGTTTTCTGCTGCATGAACAGTGGTAATGTTTTCTAGTGGGTGAACAGTGGTAACGTTTTCTGGTGCATGAACAATAATAACGTTTTGGGATTCGTGAACAGTGATAACGTTTTCTGGTGAGTGAACAGTGGTAACGTTTTCTGGTGAGTGAACAGTGGCAACGTTTTCTGGTGCGTAAACAAAGATAAGGTTTTCTGGTTCGTGAGCAGTGGTAACGTTTTCTGCTGTGTGAACAGTGGTAACGTTTTCTGGTGCATGAACAGTGCGAACGTTTTCTAGTGGGCGAACAGTGGTAACGTTTTCTGGTGCATGAAAAATGGTAACGTTTTGGGATTCGTGAACAGTGATAACTTTTTCTGGTGCGTGAACAGTGGTAACGTTTTCTGGTGCGTGAACAGTGGCAACGTTTTCTGGTGCGTGAACAGTGGCAACGTTTTCTGGTGTATGAACAGTGGTAACGTTTTCTGGTGTATGAACAGTGGTGACGTTTTCTGGTGCATGATCATAGGTAACGTTTTCTGGTACATGAACAGTTGGTAACCTTTTCTGGTGCATGAACAGTGGCAACGTTTTCTGGTGCATGAACAGTGGTAACATTTTCTGGTGCGTGAACAGTGCTCACGTTTTCTGGTGCATGAATGGTAGTGACGTCCCTTAACTGGTGGATAAGATAATTATTATTCTCCCACTGCAAAGGCCGGAACGGCATGTAGAGGTTGCTATAATGTTGAAAAGAAGTCACCTGGCACCCTTTTTTTTCTTCAGGATCAGGATCAGGATCAGGATCAGGGGCGTTGTATCAAAAACAACTTAGCCTATTTAGGCTTTTTACGCCCCTTCTGTATGTATATATCTTCTTTTTTTTTCGTGACCGTTGGTCCAGTCGTAGGCTAGCTCAGTCCTATTATCCATCAAATTCATATTCTATTTTAGTTAATAATTCATGTTTATCTATGAGGTTCTTAAAAACATTAATACTAGGTGCACGTTTGATGTTAACTGTTAATTCATTCCAAAATTTGGTTAATCTGTTAGTAAATGTAAATTTTCTCAGATAAGTTCTGGAATATTGTTTAAATATTTTATCTTCGCTGTTCCTTGTAGTATTTTTCTGCAGAGTACAAAAAAAAGCATGCTTTATCAACATCAGCAATTCCATTAAATATCTTATATGCCTGAATCAAGTCTCCTCTTATTCTTCTTGCCTTAAGTGTTGGAAGTTGTAGATATTTGAATCTTTCCTGATATTAGTAATCTTTTATATTATGAATCATCTTTGTTGCTCTTCTTTGTACCTGTTCTAGAGCTTCTGATTGTCTCTTTAGCATTGGATACCATACAGTATTTCCATTTTCAAGAACAGGTCTAACTAGTGTCGTATATAATTGTAAAAAAGTGTCCTTTTCTATAAATGTAAAGGTTCTTTTTATTATTCCAATCATTCTGTTAGCCTTATTAATACTATTCACAATATGATTGTGAAATAGCAAATTTTTGTCAGAAGTCACACCTTGGTCTTTTTCTTCCTCACATTCAGATACTTTTATTTCCTTGTCTCTAATTTTCATTATATAATCCTTTCGTGGGTTAGTTTTTCCAGTATGAAGTACTTTACATTTTTCTGCATTAAAATATAGGTTCCAAGTATCAGACCACTGTACTAATGTTTCAATATCCTTTTGTAATTTCTTATGCAATTTTGGAGAGTTATATAGTTTTGTGTCATCTGCAAAGATTTTACATGTACTCTTTAATCCTACAGGGAGATCATTTATAAACACCGTGAATAATATTGATCCCAAAATACTGCCTTGTGGTATCCCACTAATAACATCAGCGTTTTGAGAGAAGGAACTACCAATCCTTACCTTCTGAGTTCTTTTTGATAAAAGTCTCTAACCCAACAAAGTACATTTCCTACTATTCCATAAGACTGTAATTTCTTTAAAAGTCTTTCATGTGGTACTGAATCGAATGCTTTTCTAAAGTCTAAATACAATACATCTATATTCTCTCCTTTATTTATCTCCTTTGTGAAGTCTTCCATCACTTCTAAAAGTTGAGTCACACAAGATCTTTTTGCACGAAATCCATGTTGACACTCAGCATATAATTTATTTTCTGTCATATGTTTAATAATAGCCTCTCTGATAAATGATTCTAAAATTTTGCATATAATGCATGTTAAACTCACTGGTCTATAATTTCCTGGATCTGTTCTCGTACCTTTTTTGAATACTGGAATGACTGTAGCTCTTTTCCAATCTGAAGGTACTATCATTTCTTTAACAGATTTAGAAAAGAGTATATAAAGTGGGAAGGCCATCTCCTCATTTAGCTCTTTCAGTATTCTTGATGGGATGGCATCCGGACCACATGTCTTATTTGGGTTTAGAGATTGAAGTTTCTTTTTCATTGCATCCACTGAAATGTCTATATTTTCCAATACTATACCTTTTGACCTTGAAGCTGGACTTAGAGTAGGCATATTTTTGGTATCTTCCCTTGTGAATACACTAGAAAAAATGTGTTTAACATATCTGCCTTACCACTATCTGTCTCTACTGTGTCACCTTCTTTAGTCACTAAAGGGTTCACTCCTGTGTTCATCTTTGTTTTCGATTGTACAAATCTCCAGAAGGCTTTTGGATTATTTTTTACATTCCTTTGATTTCTTTTCAAATTCCTTTTTTGTTTTTCTTATTTTTTGTTACAAGTATTACGTGTTTTAATATAATTTTGATAATCTTTCCCTGCTTAGTGACTAAGAATCTCTGATACATATTATATTTCTTTTTCTTTTTTTTTTTAAATTTTTTTTTTACAAATTTCATTGTCTTTGCATTCATCCACTTTGGTTTCTGTTTTTGTTTGTTTGTTTGTTTGTTTGTTTTTTTAATAATTCTTAATAATTTCTTTTGGAACATTGTTGTCTATTAAAGAATTCAAAATACTTTTAATTTTCCCCCAGCATTGTTCTACACTAAGATCATTGAGTTTATTCCATTCAATCTTCTTCAGTTCTTCTTTCATTTGCATATAATTTCCACTTTTAAAATTATATGACTGCTTTGGTTCTTCTTTCTCTTGCTCCTCTCCTAGGTACAAAGAGAACATTAAAACCTCATGATCACTTTTGCCTATAGGAGCTAAGTGCTTAACGTCTGATATCATATTCTCATCATTAACAAGTACTAAATCTAGTATATTTGATTTTTGTCCCTCTCTATGTCGAGTTGGTTGTTTTACCATTTGGTTCAGAAATGCATCCTGTAGGCAATTTATGAATTTTTGACCTCTTTCTCCAGAGCCAGTACCATGCCAGTCAATAACTGGGAAATTAAAATCCCCAGTAATACAAACATATTTGAATTTTACTAATCTAATTTGTTTCAGCAACTCAAACATTTTTTCTTTATTTTCAATTGTTGTGTTTGGACTTTTGTAAATGGTTCCAATCAGTATTTTCTGTCTATCCTTATTTAAAAAGGTAATCCACAAGTTTTCTTCAAAGTCATTACCTTTCGTAAGCTTGTATACTTTGGCATTAATAGAATCCTTCACATATACAGTTATACCTCTTTTGGGATTTTCATTGAAAAATAGTTCGTAACCTGGTATTGAATATTCAACAGAATTTACCCCTTTCTGGTTTTTCGCTATAGGTTCTGTTACTGCTATAAGATGAGGTTTATTTTCTTCAGCTAATAGAAGTAACTCATCTTTTTTTGTTAAACAGTCCATCTGCATTTGTATACAAGAATGTGTATGACAGTTCCTGTACAGGTTTTCTATCAACATACCTCTTAAAACTATTCACATGTTCTTTGTTCTTGTATTTTGATTGTCAGTTTTCTTCTTTATCATCCTGGCCAGGCCTAGGTTTCCACTGTACTTTCACAATTTTCCCACCTCAGATTCCAATGTCTTTCTCTCCTTTCTCAATCCTTTTTCGAAGCTCTTCTCTTAGTTCTTTGTTCTTTTGTCTTTCAACTGGTGTGTAGTCTGGGTTTATATATATCCTCTTTTTTTGCTATGTCACCCCTGCATTCATTTTTCGTGCATTTCTCAATATTTCTTTTTTTACCTCCTTGTTTTTGACGCTTACTCTAAGCAGTCTCGGTTTAGTCCCGATGTTGTACTTTCCAAGCCTCACTGGCTCCTGGACAGTCTCCTCTTTCAAGTGAGGACAAATCTTTCCAACCATCTTTTGTATATTCTCCTTCTCCATTTTCACTCTTTCTTCTCTGTTCTCACTCCCACTCTCTGGAATATTAGTAAAAATCAGATTCAACTCTCTTTTTTCTTTGTCAACCTTCTCTTCCCATAGTTCTGACAACTTTTTCTCAACAACCTCCTCTATCTTCTCTTCAAGAACCTTTCCTCTGCACCTTTTTTTCTAGTCTCTCCAGCCTTTCCTCCACCCTTTCGAACAGCCCGATCAGTCTGTCTAATTTCACTTCCATTCCGTTTTTCTTTTCCCCCTCCCCTGCATAGCATCTTCGGCAGATCCACTCTATTCCTTCTGTCTCAGTATTCTGAAGGTAGCTAAAGTCCCTTTCTGTCAGTGACGTGCATTCTTTGTGGCACCACTGTTTACAATCATGGCATTGGATGCTTGTTTGGTCTTCCTCTACGTCCACCTCTTGCTCCGCTCACGACTCTCGCTTCTCTCGCAGCAAGCAAAACGTGAGCGACTTGTCGTAACAGGAGAAGCGTCTCCAACAAGAGTGTTCGAAGGCCTGCAGCCGGGCTCCTTCCTCGCAAAAGAGGTGTGTACCCGTAAATACTGTACGCCTCGGTAGAACGGACGCACGGCCCAAATGCTGCGTCTAAAGTATGCACCAGCTTCAACAGCCAAAAAAAAAAAAAAAAATAAAAAAAAAAGATAAATAAATAAACAAATAAAATAAAGACACGCTGTGGAGCGGACCAGGGTCTGGCCGACGCCGACCGCTCTGGACACCAAGGTTTACGGTACCCTGGGAAGATCTGCAGCGAACGGCAGACTTCATCTGAGATGCTCGAGTGGACAACCGATGGGAGCGAAGAAAGAAGAAGAAGAAGAACTTAGAACAGATCAGGTTTCCCCGTACTAACAAAATGACTTGAAAGATCCTTTCCAATACTGGTGACTCGAAAAGGCGTGTTTCGGCGACACTTACTTTGCTCCGAAAATCACTGAATGAAATGTTACCACAAGACAATGTCAAACCTAACTGTTATTTGAAATGGACACAAAAGAGGTGTTCCTGAAAAAAAAAAGCAACTAAAGACGTTAGATCTTCTTCTTCTTCTTCTTCTTCTTCTCGAACACTCTATAGATGGGAACGCCAGCTTC
>CM065730.1:55165145-55167645 GCA_033310375.1 Conus canariensis
GAGTTAGGTTTTCTTATGGAAGCAAAAGTTACCCTACTTGTTTATTGTTATAAAATATTAAAATGAAAGAGATGATGAGGGACAGTATTAAGGAACGTGATGGTGTCTAGATTTGTAGTAACTTTCATAGATAGTGTGGAACACATTCGGTAAATGCATGGCAGTCCATAGAAGCTAATTTTCGTTGGGAGACTGGAAGCCATCTTAAGTAACGAATTATATCTAAAAGTGCTAAAAGATTTGTAAATCAAGATTTTTCAGTACAGTTTACTTGGCTTCTGTTATTTGTACAAGTTTTCATATGGGCATGTACATAATTATGGAGTTAAGAAGTGTATATTGTCTTGCACATCTTCGTGCATGAAGATATATTTCTGCTAAAGTGTTTCTGAACGGTTTGCTAAATGCTATAATGATTTGAGAAAAGTGCTTATTATATAAGTGACAACATTTAGCGACATTAGATTTCTAACCTTAATTTTCTGAACGGCGTCATGTGAGCACACACACAATATATTTATATTATGACCTTTTGTACATGTTTAATCCACCCCATTCTATAAGGAGCCGTGACCTATATTAAATAAATCATCCTTCCTCTCTCTCTCTCTCTCTCTCTCTCTCTCTCTCTCTGAAATAGTAAGAATCAAAAAAAAAAAAAAAAAAAATCCGGTGATTATGCTAATATTGTAGTTCACTTATTCACTTTTTGGGAGGGAGCGGGAGGCGGAGGGGAGGGTTTTTTTTCTTTAATGGATTCCATCTCCTAAATTTGGAAGATATAAGTTATTAGTCCACTTTTCATGAGAGGTAAAAGTAATTACCCCTTATACTATAAACACGTATCTCGTTGTGGTGTACATAGGGATTCCCAGAGAGCGACAGAGGGCAGAGGAGGTTGTAGGAATGTCAGTTCGAATGCCAAATTGACCCCAGAGTTAATGAACGGATGATGATGATGATGATGATGATGATGATGTCGATGATAGTGATGATGATGATGATGATGATGATGATGATAACGATGATGATGATGATGATAATGATGATGATGATGATGATGATGATGTCGATGATGATGATGATGATGATGATGATGATGATGATGATCCAAGCGCCTTCATTGTTCATTTACTGGGGCATGATGACCGTCAACAATAACGACAATGCGCAATTGTTATAAAATTATCTCCCTTGTCTTTAAGATCAACAACGATCCGTAAACTTCTTGATTTCCACGACCATTAACCAGAACGACAACGCGCAGTTATTATAAAATTGTCCCCCTTGTCTTTAAAGTCAACGACGATCTATAAACTCCTTGATTTCAATTTGTCTGCACCTTCTACTGTTTCTTACGGCCAGATCTAGTTGCGAACTGAGGCGACTGCAGGCGGAAATGTAAACAAATTTTTAAAAAATTTGAAAACGCACCGCCAAAAAACGTAGACAAGCGAATCACAAGACAAAACACAATGAATTTGTTTCTTACGGATCTACCCTATGTGCTTCAGAGTCTCCGATGAATGGAACATCACGACAACATCAGTTGTTGTCTGCAAATCAGCAGAACACTCCTCCTCCTCCTCCATTCCCCACATCGTTACACACTCTCTGCTGTTCCATGCCAATGTTACTAAACATGATGTTGATAATTAATCAGCATGCCAGCATGATTAAGACACATTCTGCTGCACACACTGTGACACGTTAATGCTGAATGCTCTATGCAAACCTATTGAATGCCTTGTAAAATAAAAATTAAAAAAGGTGATTTGGAGCGTTTACAGGGGGGCCACTCACACAGAGAGAGAGAGAGAGAGAGAGAGAGAGAGAGAGAGAGAGAGAGAGAGAGAGGAGAGAGAGAGAAATGTTGGTCACGAGGGAAGGAATAAGCACAAACTCAGTGGGTTTTTTTTTTTTAAACCAGTCCTCAAACGAAGGAAAGACATCTAAATATATGAAAGAAAACATTGCACAGAACTGCATGTCAACATTTATACTATAATGAATACATAACAATTTAGAATGAATAATGCAATATATAAGTTAGAGAGGGTGGGAGGGAGTGATTGATGGAAAACGACTGATGTAGAACCACCGAGAGACAGACAGACAGACAGGGGTAAGGGGTGAGGATGGGGGAGTGGAGAGAGAGAGAGAGAGAGAGAGAGAGAGAGAGAGAGAGAGAGAGAGAGAGAGAGAGAGAGAGATGTAGAACCACCGAGAGACAGAGAGACAAACAGACAGAGGGTAGGGTGTGAGGATGGGGGGGGGGGGGGGGGGGGGGGAGAGCCACCGAGAGAAAGACAGGCAGACAAACAGAGGGAAGGGGGTGAGGATGGGGGGGGCGGGGGGAGAGAGAGAGAGAGAGAGAGAGAGAGAGAGAGAGAGAGAGAGAGAGAGAGAGAGAGAGAGAGAGAGAGCAATGGCAGTTTTCAACCAAAGGGGAAAGCACGCATTTCCCAGCATCTGGCCTTCCTTTAAAAAAAAATAGTGA
>CM065730.1:55170145-55345145 GCA_033310375.1 Conus canariensis
TGCCATTGCCTGTTGTTTACCACTCTTGCAAAAAGATGAGAAAAAAAAAGAAAAACAAAAACCACCTGCGATTCAATAAACTTTGAATTTGCTGATACATTGGTGGAAGGGGGGGGGGGGGGGAGAGGTGTCCATTTAGTTTTTTGAGTGAGGTTCAGTATATAACTTTGTAATATAATTCACAAACTGAAAAGCTAAGTAACAATGCGTGTAAAAAGGCTTGCTAATCACAAGATTACAATTAACAGTACAGCTAACATGTTATACATTGTAACAAGAGCAAAGTGTGAAACCCTCTGAACAGTGTGGTGCGAAGACAGAAAAAGACAACAGACATCCATAAAGCGATACAAAAAACAAAAAAAACAAAAAAACAAAAAAATGTAGAGTCAAAGAAAAACATCTCCTGATACAGGATATTGTTCTCCCTCCCCCCCCCCTCCCTACCTGCCCACCACTCTCCTCCTCCTCCCTCTCATGCCAACACAAGAAAGTTCGACAGCATTGTCAGATATACAGGAGTTCCCTCACAGAATTAAAACGTGCCTGCCTCAACATCTCTGAACTGAAAAATGTCTCTTAAAAATGGATTGGTTCTATGAAAAAGAAGTACAGCAAAGACAGGTAATCGCTGAAATCAAACATATACAATTTCTAACTTTGTCCCAAATACACTTAGATTATAGAAAATAAACACAGCCTGTCAATTTCAACTAAAACAAAACTCTACTTAATCACTTCCACTGGTGACAGAGAGCAACAGACTAGCCGACATAGACACGGGGAGATACAAAGTGGGTCATCATTTCACGGTTCACTGTATACAGAGCACCAAAACAGTGATAAACACAAAGTGTCCAATCATACCCACTCACACTGACTTCTCCCTGGAACGAACAGGAAGTCTGTACTAAGCACAATCAACCCCCCCCCCCCACCCCCACAACATAACCCATGCCGGCCATATTGGTTTTCAATCCTACATCTCATCAAACAGAGAAAAGAAATATTAACAATGACCGTCATAGACAAAAAGAGACGAGAGACAAAAGGCATTTCATATAATGGAAACTAACATCTAACATCCCCCTTCATAGAGAAAGAACAGACACTAACATCTCCCATCACTGAGAAAGAACAGACTTCATAGAGAGAGAACAGAGATACTAGCGTTTCACTTCATGGAGAGAGAACAGAGATTATACCATTTACTTCCTGGAGAGAGAACAGAGATACTACCATTTCACTTCATAGAGAGAGAACAGAGATACTACCATTTCACTTCATGGAGAGACAACAGAGATACTACCATTTCACTTCATGGAGAGAGAAGAGAGATACTAACATTTCACTTAATAGAGAGAACAGAGATACTACCATTTCACTTCATAGAGAGAACAGAGATACTACCATTTCACTTCATAGAGAGACAACAGAGATACTACCATTTCACTTCATGGAGAGACAACAGAGATACTACCATTTCACTTCATAGAGACAACAGAGATACTACCATTTCACTTCATAGAGAGAACAGAGATACTACCATTTCACTTCATAGAGAGAATAGAGATACTACCATTTCACTTCATAGAGAGAACAGAGCTACTAACATTTCACTTCATAGAAAGAACAGAGATACTACCATGTCACTTCATAGAGAGAACAGAGATACTACCATTTCACTTCATAGAGAGAACAGAGATATTACATTTCACTTCATAGAGAGAACAGAGATAGTACCATTTCATTTAATAGAAAATGAGAACAAACATACTGTTTTACTTCAGAGGGAGAGAACAGAGATACTGACTATTCACCTCACAGGTATTGGACGGATACTTAATGTTTCACTGTGTATACAATGGGCAGGTACCTCACTCTTCTTTTACATCGTCTGCCTAGTCTTCTGCTGATCCCAAAGATGAAGGAGAATGGTGAACCAGTATTAAGCTATGCTCTGACACCAGAGTGATGGCCAATTCAGGTGCCTGAAATTTGGACTGAGCCCATCACAACGACGGACACCTGCCAGGATTCATGAAGCACTCGGACACGTACTGACCACAGAAATATATCAGTCAGACGTTCATTCATATCATCTACTGGCAACGAAACCATACATTGAAAAATAAGAAAGAAAAACAAAAGCACTGTTGCAGTTATGTAAATCAGATCTTCTGGGTTTAAAAAAAAAAAATGAACGAGTTAAAAATGAACATGAACCGACTTGCTGGAGGTACCTTGTGCTAAATTCTCTAAACGCTGCTGTTGCCATACCAACAACTATGAGTCGAGGAGTACAACAGCAGGGCTGTCTGGAAAGAACACACGTCCTGCTTTGCACTCCCATATTCCTGTGCACAGTGTTACAAAGAGCAGTAGAAATGCTACGAGAGGTTTCTATGGTTAACTATTTTATTCAAGCCGTGACGACTGCAAAGGGCCCTATCAGGGTTAGTACCTCATAAAAAATCAATTACTCCATACATGCCTCTCCCCCTCCCCCCCAAAAAAAAAAAAAAAAAAAAGGTGAGAGAATAAACTGGGGGGAAGTTGGAAAGTGGGGGGGGGGGGGGGGGGGGGGGGGGGGAGGGGGGGGGGTGAAAAGGATGTGTTGAGGACCAGTTATTCAGACTGCCCCCAAAATAAATATCGTTACACCGGTTGGTTGCTGGCTGAAAAAAAAGTGCTGACAAGCGAAAATAAAGCACATGAATATTCTCACCGGCTGAGGAAACTGACAAGATAACCTTGTCAATCTGGGCGTGACACACGTGTCATCTATCGCCACCTAAGACGATTAATTTCAGATGCTACTGTCATCAGCTATGCCTGACTCCTTCCAATACTGTGTAACTTGTTCATGGGTGTTGTGTGGCTTATTATATATATATATATATATATTATATATATATATATATATATATATGTTATCTTTCTTCCTCCCAGTATGATCGCATAGACCAACGCAGAAGTTGTCTAACAGCTATTACGTCCATGTACGAACCGACTTTGGGTGATTTTCATTAAACACTTTTGAACTAATCCAAATACAAAACGCTGGGTGACGGGTAAAATATTATGGACAACTGTGGAACCAATGTTTATGCAGTTTGTGATTCGTCGAGATTTCTCTGAACCATGATATTTGCAAAACTAAAAAAAAAAAAAAACCCAAATAAATAAACAAATCAATAAAAACTAAAAATCTAGATTTTTTTACGTATTTCCTAGAGCTACTAAGTGGTGTGTGTTGTCCTTTTTAATATTTGTGGCATTACGGTCATCTTGCCCTAGTGCCAGCCTTGTCACCGTTACCTTGGTAACTTTAATATTCCAGTGTGAAGACCTGAAAGCTTTTGCCCTATTGATTCATGTGAAGAACGTGTTTGCACGAACACAGAGAGAAAGAGAGAGAGAGAGAGAGAGAGAGAGAGAGAGAGAGAGAGAGGGAGAGGGAGAGAGAGAGAGAGAGAGTAACGCAGTTCTACATTTCTTTTTTCTTAACTCTTTGCACACGAAAATAGTTCATTAATCCTGACGCGACTTGAGAGTCACTCGGATGGAAATCGTGATCTCAAAGAAGAAGAATACCACTGATAATAATAATAATGATAATAATAATAACAACAACAACAACAATAATTAATAATAATAATAATAATAAGATGATGATGATGATAGTAATGATAATAATAATGATAATGATAATAATAATAATAATGATAATAATAATAATGATAATTATAGTAGTAATAACAATTATGATAATAAAATTAATAATAATAACACCATCCATGAATACAAGCCCGAGTTTCTTCCAGTACGTTAACTCTTTATATACGGAAACAGTCCGTTAGGAGTGATCCGTATCGAGTCTGCGAGGAGGAAACCCTGACAATAATAATAACAACAACAAAAAGATAAAACAATGATAATAATGATAATACCACCAGCAGTAACAAGAACAATCATAATAATGATATTGATAACAATAACAATAATATTTATAATAATAATGACAATAAAGATAATATTAATAATAATAATGATAATAATGATAACAGTAATAATGATAACAATAATAATAATAATAATAATAATGATAATAATAATATAATAATAATAATAATAATAATAATAATAATAATGAGAAGGAGAAAAGGAAGAAGGAAAAGAAGAAGAGGAACAAGAATTCCGATGATATTGGCCCCATTAACCCATACAGGACGGGAGTTTCTTCCTCTTGGTTCACTTTTTATTGGTGGAAACAGTCCGTGAAGAGTGAACTACGCCGAGTGACCAAGGGTGAACTCTGACCTGAAGGGCGATATTCCACGGGTGTGCGTCAGGGCTGTCTGCTGATGCTGTCTGTCTGAGGTCATGTTCCCAAAACTTCACAGACAGCTGAACAGCTCATGGAAGCAGCTAGGTCACGGAAGACTTTTTTTTTTTTTTTTTTCTATTTTCAAGTTTAAGGGCCACAACTCTATGACCCTGAGAATCTCAAACTTAATTCATACTTTCAGGCACAGGCACAATACATATATATATATTATATATAGTATCTGGGAAAAAGAAGTATATATATATATAGATAGATAGAGATAGACTAAATTATGATAAATAGGCAGACAGATACCTGTTTGCTTCTTTTAACTTTTAAAAAAAAACCTCTGTGACAAACTGGCAGTTTCTACCTCGCTACTTAGCAAGAGTTACCCTCTTTGTTATTTTTCTCAGATAATTGAAGAATTTGTGATGCATCCTCACAATTTTTGTATGTGTGAGTGGTAATTTCGGTTCTGAAATTATGTTAATGTCCCATGTGCACCAGACAGATAATGTGGAAAAAGACAATAATCTTTTACCCATAAATCCATTATTTAGTCTTTACTGTTCACTGCCTTATTTAGGATTTCCTTTCATATCAGAGAAAAATCAGTAGCAACAGCAACACTATGGGTATTGTCTTCACGGAATAATTTGTTCAAAATTTCCATTGCGATGAAAAATGTAGTAAAAAAAAAATCATGATGAGTTTAAAGATACTTCCGACCAAAATTTGAAACAAATGGAAGCGTTCTGTGTTGTTTAATAGTGAAGGCTGCGGGTGCCACAGACTTCCTGGTGACATTCTGAAAACAATACTGAGGATTCCAATGTCATACACATCATTTAAAGGTTGTCGTGGACTTCAAACAGTACCAGTACTTCGAAAATATACTGGAATTGCGCCAACTGTTGTTCTTCATCTATAATTTTGATTCTTCAATTTGAAAAATCTGTAACTATTTTAATTTCTCTTAAACACAAGCGTTATCTTCCGATCAGCTTTAGTTTTTCTCTTTTCGCTAACATGGGGTTGGCAAAACACAAAGAGTTTGGTGCTATCAATTTTCATAGCTTCATAAACCGAACTGTTGAAGGTCTAGGGAGTGTTGATTTTGTTGTACGTGCACACCCATGAGCGTTCAGAAAAAATGTCAAGAGAATTTTATTTCATCTTGATCATTTCGTTTCCCACACTATGAGTAGTTCTACAGAAAAAATGGAATTCGGCAACGGCATTTTTCTCTGGTCACTATACAAGGGAGGCAATATGAAATCAATATGGAACAGAGTGCCCGGACATGACCAACAGCTGTAGAAGCTTACCCTGGTTATTATCCAAGGGAGATAACAACAACACAAAAATTAAGCTGGATAACACCGAACGCTCCTGTCGCCTCGCTTGACCTCACTCTATGTTGCCTTACTATCCAGTTTTTATCTCATTGTCTTGTCTTGTCTGGTCTTGTCAAAAGTCTCCATGTCTCTTCTCGTTCTCTTTCGTCGCGTCTCGTCTCGTCTCGTGTGATTTTGTCACCGTCAGACAAACACGCACGTCCCTCGTTGATGACATAACCGCTTTTTCAAGGGGAAATGCCTGAGGGACCACCATGCTGCCCAACGGTCAGTCCATTGTACCGGTCATCTCACTGTGTCCGCTATGGTCAGTGTCAGAAGGCTGGGGTCAAGATGGCCACGAGGAGCAGTTACCATGACAACTCTAAAGAGGAACAAGCCGGTAGTCCTTTGAATGATGTGTATGGCACACCGCTTCGTCGAAAGTTGGTTCCTTGACAAAGGCAATGAAAAAGATTATTATGAAATGAAATCAAAACTTTTTTGACTGATTGTTTTTACCCAAAGAGAAAACAGTTCAGCTGACATCTTTACCTTGGCATTCAGCCGTGTAAATACTCACATAGAAATTCAATATGGATTGCCTTGGTGTAAACTTTTCATATTACATTCAGCATACCTTTGATTCCTCATCTGAATTTGTCACTGTAATACTGCAAGTATTTTCACATTACCTATTGCATGCTTTTGATTTCTGATCGAAAAGTATCATTTGTCACGCAGAAAAGGGCATCTGATTTCTATTTGAAAATCGCGATGATCATCCACAGACTAAAACCTGAAAAATGTCGGTGATTCATCTTTAAACCAGGGGCTTTTCTTTCATCATTCATATCTGGCTTGTGTGGCAAGCAGGTGGAGAAATAGACGCCACCCATTATGCACAAACTTGAGACAATGAGACAAAAAAAAAATCAGATATGTAAGACACAACGAACATCATAAATATTGATGGCATGGCATGCTGCAGCTGTCTGTTCAAGCAACGTCTTGGTACTGATCATTTACAATCGCCCAATTTTAAGATGACAAGACACCAACACCTTTACATGTTGAACATTCATCACACTTTCAGCATCAAACAACACTCATAAAATAGGATTTAGAAAAAACTGAAATAACTAAGCGTATGGCAATTTGTGAACAGTTTTTCTTCTTTTTTTTTCATCTTTAGAGTCGTAGCCACATGCAGACAGTTTTCCTCTTCCCGTGCCAGTCGCTGCACAACCAGCGCCATGTTGGGAGAGGAAGGACTTCTAGGGGATGTCGTCTTCAGCGCCATGTTGGGAGAGGAAGGACTTCCGGGGGAAGTTGTGTTCAGCGCCATGTTGGGAGAGGAAGGACTTCCGGGGGAAGTTGTGTTCAGCGCCATGTTGGGAGAAGAAAGACTGTGGGGAGAAGTGTCCATCTCAGCGGGAGAGAAGCCGGGAAGAGGCACGGACAGAAACGTGCCGGGTGTGTACATCGGGGCAGGCATCAGGAAGGCTTCGCTTTTGGCATCATTCAGCATCTCGAAGCTCTCTGGCCCTTCCAGCAGCTGCATGAACGAGATGCCTTGAGGCATTGGTTCGTCCACCCGCTGCTGAAGGTGAAGACCTGCAGGCCGTGCCATGGGCAGATGATCAGACGCCTCATCAATCACGATGGTCAGATCAGACTGGGTGGCCTCTTCCTCCTCTCCCAGACCCCTCTCTGGACTAAGAACCACCCTGCAAGACGAGTCCATGACCATTCCATCAGGACTAGCGCAGGGACTGCCGACAACGGTGCAGCCTGGGTCTCCACGGCTCGGGATCCTCACGTCTTGGCTGGAACTCAGAGCAGGGATGGTGAGACCAGGGATGGCGAGACCAGCATCAATACGTTTCGCAGGGATGCTGCTGCTGCTGCTGCCTCTCACGAAGGACTGCTGAGAAGGAGAGAACTAGGGAGACGTACCTCTGGAGGAAGGAGCCAGGTCGGGGTGACCAGATCTGACATTGGGTGGCGGAGACAGACAGGTTCCAGACAGGAGGTCCAGAGGGTTTGCCGGCAGGGAACGGGGGCACTGGCGGACGTGGTGGATGCTCCTCTGTAAGCTGGAGGTCAGGTCATACAGCTGGTTCACCTGCTCTCTCAGCCTTCTGTTCATCTTCTTCAGCTCTTTTTGCTTCTGCACACACACACACACACACACACACACACACACACACACACACACACACACACACACACACACACACACACACACAGAGGTGATAGTGGCCTAAGACATGCAATGCTCACATTCAGTGCTTTAAAAATACTTTAAAGTCGCGAACACACACACACACACACACACACACACACACACACACACACACACACCACACACACACCACACGCGCGCGCGCGCGCGCGCGCGCGCAGAGGACACAACATACCCACGATCTTTTTTCTTTTTTTTTTGCATACAATATGTCGACCATAAAGTGAAAAATGTATAAATTGACTTACTTGCACAGCTGTATAATAGGGGAAAAAAATGTCAAAATCTGCACGTTTGTTTTTGCGTACGCTATGCTAGGCCACGATAAGCTATATTTTAATATAGACAATGCTAAACTAGACTAGAATGACCTAGGCTAGACTGTGCCATGGTATGCTATGTTATGCTACGATACTTATACATTAATTTGTTCTGCTCTACACGCTGATCTACCCTGTTTTACACTATCTCACACTCCATTCCACTGCACTCTACCACACTTCACTCCACTCCACTCCAGTACACTACACTAACCTTGTTGGATTGGACTGCACTGTACTGTGCTATGCTATACTATATTATACTATACTATTTTACAGTACACTATACTATACTTTACTATATTATACTGTACCATACCACACCATATCATACCATACCATACCATACCATACCATACCATACCATACCATACCATACCATATTCTACCTTACCCTACCCTACCCTACCCTACCCTGCCCTGCCCTGCCCTGCCCTGCCCTGCCATCCCATCCCACACCACACCACACCACACCACACCACACCACACCACGCTATACTATACTATACTATACTATACTATACTATATACTATACTATACTATACTATACTATACTATACTATACTATACCCTTTCCAAGTCCGTGTAAAGCTTCCTTTTTTTGACTCGACTCCTCTTCGCTGCCTTTCTGTTCTTCTCCTTCCGTTTGACCAGCCTCTCCTCCTCTTCTTCCGTCAGCTGAAAGGACAGATGAAGACATGGTGCGTGTACACCTCCACAGAGAGGAGACAGAAAGGAACGACAGGTGTTCATCTCTACTCAGGTGAGACAGAAAGACAAATGCTGAATATTCATCTCTACTGAAATAGAAGCAAAGGAATGGCAAGAAAGAAATGGTAAATATGCATCACTACTGGACTGAGAAACAAAGGAATGGCAAGAAAGAAATGGTAAATATGCATCACTACTGGACTGAGAAACAATGGAATGGCAAGAAAGAAATGGTGAAAATTCATCACTACTGGACTGAGAAACAATGAAATGGCAAGACAGAAATGGTGAAAATTCATCACTACTGGACTGAGAAACAATGAAATGGCAAGACAGAAATGGTGAATATTCATCACTACTGGACAGAGAAACAATGAAATGGCACGCAGTAATTTCTACTGAGAGGAGATAGAAGGAAATCGAAAAGTTGACAAGCAGGGGTAAAGGGGACAAGCAGGGGTAAAGGGGACAAGCAGGGGCAAAGGGGAACAAACAGGGGTAAGGGGGACAAGCAGGGGTAAAGGGGAACAAACAGGGGTAAAGGGGACAAGCAGGGGTAAAGGGGAACAAACAGGGGTAAGGGGGACAAGCAGGGGTAAGGGGAACAAACAGGGGTAAGGGGGCCAAGCAGGGGTAAAGGGACAAACAGGGGTAAGGGGGACAAGCAGGGGTAGGGGGACAAGCAGGGGTAAAGGAACAAACAGGGGTAAAGGGGACAAGCAGGGGTAAGGGGGACAAGCAGGGGTAAAGGGAAAAACAGGGGTAAGGGGGACAAGCAGGGGTAAAGGGACAAACAGGGGTAAGGGGGACAAGCAGGGAAAAGGGGACAAGCAGGGGTAAAGGGACAAACAGGGGTAAGGGGGACAAGCAGGGGTAAAGGGACAAGCAGGGGTAAAGGGACAAACAGGGGTAAGGGGGACAAGCAGGAGTAAGGGGGACAAACAGGGGTAAGGGGGACAAGCAGGGTAAAGGGAACAAGCAGGGGTAAAGGGACAAACAGGGGTAAGGGGGACAAACAAGGGTAAGGGGGACAAGCAGGGGTAAGGGGGGCAAGCAGGGTAAAGGGGACAAGCAGGGGTAAAGGGACAAACAGGGGTAAGGGGACACAAGCAGGAGTAAGGGGGACAAGCAGGGGTAAGGGGGACAAGCAGGGGTAAAGGGGACAAACAGGAGTAAGGGGGACAAGCAGGGGTAAGGGGGACAAACAGGGGTAAAGGGGACAAACAGGGACAAGGTGGACAAGCAGGGGTAAGGGGGGACAAACAGGAGTAAGGGGGTAAGCAAGGGTGAGGGGGACAAGCAGGGGTAAGGGGACAAACAGGTGTAAGGGGGATAAGCAAGGGTAAGGGGGACAAGCAGGGGTAAGGGGGACAAACAGGGGTAAAAGGAAAAACAGGGACAAGGGGGACAAGCAGGGGTAAAGGGGGACAAGCAGAGGTAAAGGGGACAAACAGGAGTAAGGGGGACAATCAGGGGTAAGGGGGACAAGCAAGGGTAAGGGGAACAAGCAGGGTAAGGGGGACAAGCAGGGTAAGGGGGACAAGCAGAGGTAAACGGGACAAACAGGGGTAAGGGGGACAATCAGGGGTAAGGGGGACAAGCAGGGGTAAAGAGGACAAGCAGGGGTAAAGAGGACAAGCAGGGGTAAGGGGGACAAGTAGGGTAAGGGGTAAGCAGGGGTAAGAGGACAAGCAGGGTAAGGGGGACAAGCAGGGGTAAGGGGCAAGGGTAAGGGGGACAAGGGGTAAGGGGGACAAGCAGAGGTAAAGGGGACAAACAGGGGTAAAGAGGACAAGCAGGGGTAAGGGGGACAATCAGGGGTAAGAGGACAAGCGGGGTAAGGGGGACAAGCAGGGGTAAGGGGGATAAGCAGGGGTAAGGGGGACGAGCAGGGGTAAAGAGGACAAGAAGGGGTAAAGGGACAAGCAGGGGTAAAGGGGACAAGCAGGGGTAAGGGGACAAGCAGGGGTAAAGGGGACAAGCAGGGGTAAGGGGGACAACAGGGGTAAGGGGAAAATTAGGAGTAAACTGGAAAAGCAGGGGTCAAAGGTAGAAGCAGGGGTCAAAGGTAGAAGCAGGGGTCAAAGAGAGGGGAGAGGGGAGAGGGAGGGTGTACCTGGTATTTCTTGGGTTCTTCAAACTGCACCGTCAGCTCGTCCTTGCCCTCTTGCAGTCTGTGCAGCTGAATCTTGGTCGCAGCTGCTGCATCACCAGGGGGTGTTTGTCCCTTTACCCCTCTCGCTGAGCTTGCTCCATTGCTGTCTGTCAAGGACAGGTCAAGTCACCCTCAGCATAGCATAGCATAGCAGAGAAGAGCACAGCAGAGCAGAGCAACGCATAGCATAGCAGTGTGCATTACACTGCACTAAGTATTGAACAACTTTTTTGTGTCAAAGACAGTGGCGGCGGAAGCTGTCCAGGATTAGGAGGGGGGGGGGGGGGGGGGGGAGGGGGGGGGCAATGGATATTTCAAATCATTGAACTCCGACAATCACAATATGTCAATGTTCGATTTTAAAAAAAAAATCCAGCATGCAATATTCAGTTCACACACACACACACACACACACACACACACACACACACACACACACACACCACACACACACACTTGAAATACACTTTGTATAGCTGCAATTAAAACGTTGCAGAAACTGAGACAGAGAGAGAGAGACAGAGAGAGAGAGAGAGAGAGAGAGAGAGAGAGAGGGGGGGGGGACAACTGTCAGACTTTCTGACTGAATAGCGTAATAACATACCTTCTCTCCATATTCACTGGACATTAGGCACCGTAAAATGCAGTTACTAAGTCACGATTGTCACAGTCTGTACATTAGCAGGTTACACCAACAGCTGGGAGGTTACACCTTTACACATTTAATTTTCCGAAGTAACTTTGACGTCGTTCGTTTCTGCAAACTAACTCGGAAGAAATTTCAGCGAGATTGAGCTGATCAACCTTGTCTTTGAACACATGCATAATGAGACAGTTGTTTAGGCGCTTCTGAGTCATAGTGCTTCGGAGGTATATTTTGACCCGCTTCAAGGCAGAAATACAGCGTTCAGCTGTTGCAGTTGTAACTGGAATGGTCAAGTACAGCCTGATAAGTTTGTCTACCTCACTCAACATTCTTTTAACAGTGTCAGAAGCTGTCAGTTCTTCTAGCAGTGCATCAAAGATGGACTTCTTCTTGTCCCCCAGAGCATGTGGAAGGATGACCAACTGTGTTTTGAGTCTGTCCATGTCAATGTCCGCAGCATATGCGTCTTTGATCTCTTGAGGAATATCTGGATTCTTTCCTGCAGCTCCGTCACCCAAGAGAATGTCAGTCTTCCTTGGCAACTTAAGACTTTGTTGGTCAAACCTGCGCTTTATATGCTCTTTGACGTTGTCTATGGCCTCATACTACTGCTGTCTGTAATAAGCAGAAGGGTCAGAGTAGCTGTGACCCTGGGAGCCCTCATCAAGTCTTCGTGGAGGCTGTCTCTGTCTCGGAATGCGGACCTCATCACACACGTTTGCAGCCGTGGTTGAGACGTCGGCAAAAAACGTCTGGAAACTTTTATCCTGGCGCATACTTTCAAGCGTTCTCAGACAGAGGTTTGCAGCATTTGTTGCATCGACACAGGACGTTTGTTTCCTTTGAACAGCAGTCGCCAGCTCTTCAGTCACAGCAAAGACATCCCGTGAAAGTGAGAGCCCAAGACAGGTGGAGAACTGCTGCATAAGTGCTAGAAGGCCGGATGCCCTCCTGGCATACTCATCATGTCCTTGTGAGACTAGTTCAAGTGTTTCTTGCAAAGCCTGAGAGTTCTCAATGAGAGAGTCAAAAGCTCTTGTTCGAACAGTCCACCTTGTTGGACACAGTGGTTTAATGGACGGGCTGCACGAAGTTGATGTTTCATGTTGGATTGTTTCAAAAAAGATCTGTCGTTTTGGTGATAATTTGATCAACTGAATGACCTCTGTGGCAAAGTCAAGGGCATCTCTTATTACTTTGACCTTTCTGGAAGCCTCTTGTAACACAAGATTGACTGAGTGTGCCAAACAGTATACGGACACTGCTGACTGGACCTTATCTTTGAACCGTTTTGCAACTCCTGAAACGTGACCCTGAAAATTACTGGCCCCGTCGTAGGCCTGACCCCTACACTTCTGCACTGGCAAGTCCAGCCTGATCAAGCAATCCTTTAGCGCATTAAAAATTGTCTCAGCACAGGTATTGTCAACATGCACCAGTCCCACAGGCTCCTCTATGACTTCAAACTGCTCAGTTACCCATCTTATGCAAATTACAACCTGCTCCCTGTTTGCAACATCACGGGTTTCGTCAGCTAGTATCGAAAACCAATTCGCTTCTCTGATTTCAAGTACAAGAGATCGCAAGACTTTATGTGTCATAATCCGAGGATCTCGTTGACAATATCATGTGACAGATATTTTGAACCTGTGTTTGTTTTTTCCTTGCAGCCCTCTCCAAAGCAGAACTTCAGCAGCTGTTGAAGGTTGCCTTCCTGCTCGTCATGTCCACGGAGAGGCAGACCCTGACGCAGGAGAAACTGAAGGTTCTTTAGTTCGTTCATCAGGCTTTGCAGTGTTTCTTTTGTTCTGTTTCATGCTGACACGTCACTGGAGCATACACAGACGTTGTAGACTGCCTACAGTTTACATCATACACGGCTGCTCCATGTGAAGATGATTTTTCGTGGCTTGAGAACTTTTCCAGTGCTTTCTTCCAGTTGTCAAAACCGCTCCATACAAACGCTGCATCAGGTTTGCAGCCTTGATGATTAGCCCTCATGCAGAAGAAACAACATACCTTGTTGTCTGTTGTGCATAGGTGAAGCCAAGGGTATTGCTGGAACCATGATCTTTGGAAATAGCGGGGCCTTCCTGAACTTACCATGGTCAGTTTGGAGAGGACTGTGTCGCTCTGTGGCTGAAAGGGGTTGAGCGCGTCCTTGCAGCGCACAGTAGACTGACATTTTGGTTTTTTTTTACAGTAGCAGGTCGGTCAATGTCACCACGAGGAGACTGCGCAGGTCGGTTGGCGTCGTCACGAGGAGACTGTATGACTGATGCACCTTCTGTAGGAGATGAGAAAACACTTTCTTCCTCCTTTCCTTCATCATTTTCACTGTCCTGGTTTGATGAAGTGTTAGGCTCACAAAATGTTCCTCGCCTATTTGCCCTATAAGGGCAGGTGGAAGGGATGATTCAATGTCTCCCGCCAAGATCTTATTCATCAGGTAGCATATCCTGGAGCTCTCTTGCTGACTTGTTACGATGTGTATGTCCCTACCAATCATTCTCGCCATAGCTTGCACTACAATAGCATCAGCATATATGCCATTCTTGGCAATGTTGGTCAGGTACTGGTCAGTAATGTGTGACCAAAGTGGGTTAGCTGCAGAGAGGTTCCCGAGAAATGTGTTGACATCTTTCCTGAGCGAGTTTGACAGGAAGTATGACAAGTATGACGACAAGGTGATGCACCATCAAACATCTCTCTCTCTCTCTCTCTCTCTCTCTCTCTCTCTCTCTCTCTCTCGTGATTTTTTGGAGGTGCTCAATATTAGGGGGGGGGGGGGGGGGCAGTATATAAGGCTGCCCCCCCCAATATTTTTCTGGAGGGGGGCATGGCCCCCGCCCCCCCCCCCCCCCCCCCCCCCCCCCCCCCCCCCCCCGCTCCCCATGCTTCCGCCGCCTGTGAAAGAAACAATCAATCTGCCAGGCACAGGGGACGAACAAATTACAGGACAAACACGACGCGTTTCGACGAGGGGAGGGGGGTTATGAATAAATGTGTGAATGTGTGTCAGAGAGAGAGAGAGAGAGAGAGAGAGAGAGAGAGGAGAGAGAGAGGAGAGAGAGACGCAGACACAGACGGAGACATAGTAAGAGGCATGAGCATATAAAACTGTTGTTGTTGTTGTTGTTGTTTTGTTGTTGTGTTCTGTCTGCAGGTCTATCTGTCTGTGGGCGTGCACGCACCAGTGTGTTTGTTGTTGTTGTTGTTGTGTCTGTCTGCATGTCTATCTGTCTGTGGGCGTGCACGCACCAGTGTGTATGAGCGAGGAGCGCTTGTTCATGCAAAGCCGAACATTGCTCAATTGGATCGAAAATAAAACTATGAGCAAATGAATGAATGACCGAAATAATAAATAGATAAATGAATAAATAAATAAATAAATACATAAACAAACAGGTAAGCAAAGAAAGAAAGAAAGAAAGACAGACAGAAAGAAATGAATACCTTCAACTGAGCATCCGCTATTGTCGTTGCCGAGACCTGTGCGTAGCGACCAAGACCGACAACCCGTCGAACGTCCGTCTCATTCAGTCGTCACAACTGGATCCATCATCTTGGTATCTTAATTATTAGTACTGAATATGTACTGACAAGTTTCAAACAACAAACTAGCTCTGTAGTTGCCGGTTTTTTTTTTCTTTGAGGAGATCTGCTTCAATTTACCTTGTTTACAGCGCACCTTGTCACTGGAGGGCCGCGTCTCTGAACAAGAGAGAGAGAGAGAGAGAAAAAAAGAAGAAAAAGAAAGAAAGAAAAGAAAGAAAGAAGAAAGAAAGAACCCAGAAAGAATGAAAGAAAGAAAGAAATAAGATATTAAGAAGAAAGAAAGAAAGAAAAGGGAAAAAAAGGAAAGAAGAAAGGGAGAATGGAAGAAAAAAAAAGAAAGAAAGAGAAAAAGAAAAAAAAAGAAAGAAGAAAGAAAAGAGAGAGAGAGAGAGAGAGAGAGAGAGAGAGAGAGAGAGAGAGAGAGAGAGAGAGAGAGGAAAACCATATCGTTTCAAAGATGCCCAGAAAAAGGCTTAAAACCGGACATAACGTTTTCTACAAAATTTTAGAGTATATGAAAAAAAAGTATTCAGTTTTCTTAGACACTCAAAAATGATGAATGTCCGGTTCATGCAAAGTATTTTGTCATCGTTTGGTATCAGTCTTTTTAGGAATGACAGCATAGGGGAAGGTAGAGAGAAGTGGTCGGAGTTGTATATGAAATTCACAGAGGGGAGAGGGGTTGGGGGGTGGGGGTAGGATACGGGCGACACTGGCACAGAGTTTGGAATGTTTCTCTTGCCTGATAACGTCAGCTGACAAGGACACATAAGGTCAAAGACGCACAAAGATGAACGTTCACCATCCTCAATCCGTCTGTTTTCTAAGAAAACTGGCAAGGGAGAGAATCACTGCTATTGCGACCACACGAGTTTTTCTTCAAGCGTCTTCTCGGGGGCGATCACATCACTGGTTCATGACACGGGGAATTCCCGATGCGGCTCAAGACCATCAGTTTCAGTGAACGGTGAATTCCATTGGGATAGAAACCAAAATTGGAACGAGCAGTCAGACCATTGGGATCAGAACAAAGCCGTGGTTTTTGCTTTCGTTCGGTCATCAGCAGTTGTGTCTTTAACCTCTGGAAACCAGTCTGAGACGCAAAAGACACAAGAAACCTCTGGCACTGGTGATGCAGGGCATGGCATCGGGTGGCGGAAAGTGAGGGGATTTCCCATCCCCCACACTCAATGCGACGGCAGACCAGCCTGGCATGTTGCCAAAATTATTGCCGCAGTACATTGTCTTCTCCTTTCTTTGAGCTATGCGTTATTTTCTGGTTGAATGCTAGACAGATGGAACAGAACTTGACTGGACATATCTCTCTCTCTCTCTCTCTCTCTCTCTCTCTCTCTCTCTCTCTCCACACACACACACACACACACACACACACACACACACACACACACAAGGACAGATTGGAAGAATAGGCTCTGCCTAAAATCTCAATATCCTTGATCGAATAAAAGTGTTCTGATCTCTCTCTCCTCTCTTCTCTCTCTCTCTCTCTCTCTCTCTCTCTCTCTCTCTCTCTCTTCCAGCTGTGCCTCTAACATCAGCAGAGAAACTAAAAGCACTCAACATAATTCTACTAGCTGGGGTGCTTAAATTCAACGAGACATCAGTTACATTTAAAATGTCGATAAACAAGTCACGTCATGTCAAAGCCTTTTTCGTTTTTTATACAAGACTGAGCAGCGGCTCTAGTTCGCGGCAGAAATTTCTTCTTCCTTACCCATGTCTTGATCAATACAAAACAGCCTAGTCTGATGTGGATTATACTGTTTTATGTCTGGGATTCACTTCCAACAAGTCTACAAGAAAATTAAAGTTCACACAAAAAAAGAAAATTATTCAAGAAACACCGACATGTTTTCGTGTCTGAATGATTTGATTTTTTTTTTCATTAAAAATCATACACCTCGATCGGTAAACTCTGTTGAACGCAATTTGAACACACCAAGTGAGCGCTATC
Organism: Conus canariensis; assembly: GCA_033310375.1. Taxonomy (NCBI): domain Eukaryota; kingdom Metazoa; phylum Mollusca; class Gastropoda; order Neogastropoda; family Conidae; genus Conus; species Conus canariensis. The sequence goes on from CM065730.1 coordinate 55,187,430, forward strand.
CATTCCATTGTACCCTTTGCCCTCACTCCTACTCTCTCTTCTACATCCACGCAAACCACCTCTCTCTCTCTCTCTCTCTCTTGGGATCTTGAACTGTGTTCAGAGAAGAAGACGCACGGTTGATTTGCTCAGCAATTAATAGTTGATTACTGCTGATTGAGACGTTACGTCATCTCCAGTCGTGGTATACTAACTGCTAAAATACCATGCCGTCTGGAAATCAAGATTTCCGCGTGCGATGTGGATGTTTTGCGCCCATTTTTGTGGCGTTCATGTTAAAGAAGGCAAGAAACAGAGCCGCCATGCGAAAGCGGACATTGAGAGTTCGGAGTGTTGCAGACGGTGTAGTCGTTGGATGCCTCCTCACTTACTTGTTTTGGGGGAGTTTTTTTTTACTGCGGTGCGGCGATGTTGAGCAAAACCCTGGGCCAACCAAGAGCACTCTGCGACAGTCCAGCCAGGCCAGTGGAGCGGGACGAAGAACCAGCACGGACAGATCCGAGAGCGCCTCATCCAGCACTCCGACTACTGCGTCGCCTGCAGTAGAACCGACCATCATAGATGTCATGTCCATGCTTCAAACTCTCCATGTAAAGTTCGACGAGATGAAGGTGGAGATGAAGGAATTCCGTGACGGTTTTGCTGCCCTACACGGTGACGTGGAATCCCTGAAGGAAGAGGTGAAAGACCTTCAGCACTAGAACGCGGACCTACGCCACACCAACGACACCTTGACGAAGAGGATCCAGGACTTGGAGAGGAAGACAGACGATCTGGAGGGACGGTCGAAACGGAATAACGTCATTTTTTACGGACTTTCCCGCAGAGACAACGAGACACCGCAAGACTGTGAATGTGTTGTGAAGGACCTGCTCAAAGAAAAACTTGAAATCAGTGATGACATCCAATTCGACCGCGTTCATCGTCTAAATTCTAAGCCAAATTCTCCAGTTATCGGACGATGCACCTTTTTCAAGGACAAGGAAAAAATGTTAAAGGCAAAACAGAAACTAAGAGGTACACAGGTGTTCTTGGGAGAGGACTTTTCGTTCCGAGTTGGGGAAATAAGGAGACAGCTTACCCTCATCTCAAGAAAGCACATAGTGAGGGAAAGCGTGCCACTATGGTGTTCGACCATCTTCTTATTGATGGTAAAAAGTTTGGACTTGTCGATGGACAAAATCTCCGGGAAATTAAATAGGGGGGAGGCCTGCCCGCAGTGACAACAGTGACACCGGCAACTGAACTGTGCACGCTTACTACTCGCTCAAAACGGACACGGGAGTTTTACAGAAAGGGAATCGTGCGCCGTGAAACATGAGCACGATGACATAGTTAACATTGGGTTGTCCGGGGTGGAAGGGCGGGGGTCAGATATGATCACGGATGAAACGATTGATTTCAATCATTCTTCTAATAATGTTTGTCTTTCTTCTTTTGATAATGTTGTTTTTTCTGATTCTTGTACTTTAACAAACAAGCGTACTGGTGTAATGAACGAGGAAGAAGATGTACATGTCTACAATGAAGTAAACAATGATGTGTTTCATGAAGTTAATGAAAAAACAGGTGTTGCGGGTTTGTATCAAAAGGAAAGAAGTGATGTCAGTGTGGAAAGTGATGTTTGCCAGAGTGTACATGAACGCATGGATGATCACGGAACAAGTGATGTTGATATGAATGATAATGTATCATCGATATTTTCTAATTCACACGATATTACTTGTGGTTGTAATAGTTATTCTTTTTTTTTTTTACACTGGAATGTGAATGGACTCCTTTCTAAAATTCATCATAAAGATTTTCTGTCGTATCTATGCAAATTCGACTTCATATGTCTCGTAGAAACGTTTGTAGAGAATCTGACGTTTAACATTTTTACAAACTATACAATGTTTATGAAACCAGCGTTAAAACTTTCAAATCAAGGGAGACGATCCGGGGGCATTATGTGCCTCGTTAGGAATGAGTTGATGCCTTTCATTCATGAAATCAAGGTAGATAATCCCAATGTGCTTTTGTTTTTGATTGAAAAGAATTCACTTGGTTTATCAGAGAATGTTTTGTAGGTGTGTGTTCGTATGTACCACCTGAAGGCTCGCCTTTGTATACTTACTTAGATATTGATAACGGCATTAGTTCACTTGAAGAGTGTATTGTTGACTGTATACTTGAACATGTTAACGTGCATGTGATCCTCTCTGGTGATTTAAATAGTAGAACTGCACATTTTTCTCCTGATATCTCATATGATGATGAATTTGGTACTAATATCGAAAGTCGCTCTGCATGTTCTGACAGAAAATCGGCTGACCAGGTACTGAATCACTATGGGAAAAGTTTGTTGAATATGTGCGCTGCTCTTGGTTTTTATATTATTAATGGTGTGTGTAATGGTGATCTTGATGGACACTACACGTTTGTGTCTCAAACTGGAAATGGTGTAAATGATTATTTCTTGCTATCTAAGGAATTGTTCTTCGTTGTTTCCTCTTCTTGTAAATTAGTAGTTTCAGAGAGACTAGAATCTGATCACTTACCACTTGAATCTTATTTGAATGTGGTTAACAATACTAAACCTCCTGCAAGAGTTGATAATGTGAATAAGTATATTGAAAAGTTTGTGTGGAATTGCGATGTATCACAATCTTATATGGATGCAATGCATTCTTCTGAAGTGTTAAGCTTACTTAATTATGTGTTTAATTTGATTGACCATGACCACAATGAAGCTTTGAATGCATTTATTCAAACTGTCAAAACTTATGGATCTTGTATGAAGAAACGAATTTATTTTGATAATTTAAGTAAAAATAGTAACTTGTATGATAAAGAATGTAAATCAAGTAAGGCAAAAGCAAAAAGTTTATTACGAGTTTTTCGCCGAACAAAAGATCCAGCCGACAGTGACGTTTACTGTGTAGCAAGAAGAGAATATAAGAATCTTCTACAGCGAAAAGAAAAAGAGCATAATGATTTATTTCTGGATAAATTAACTGGGTCCATTAGTAATAAAAAAAATTCTGGGAAAATATACGTAGAATTTCTGTTAGAAAACAGCAAGCTAGTAATGTTACAACAGATGACTGGTTTGAGCACTTTGAAGGTCTGCTTGAAAGAGATATGGCAACAGAAGAAAATTATACACTTGTAAATAGAATGGATGATGAACAAGAGGAAAACGCTTACATGAATCGCCCTATATCTAGCGAAGAAGTTCTTCACGCCATAAGAAAATTAAAGAATGGCAAAGCTGCCGGACCCGACGAGATTATCGGGGAAATGATAAAAAATGTGGGAGAGCCTGTAGTTGATTTTTTCGTCAAGTTGTGTAATACTTTATTTGATAAGGGTGTATTTCCGGATAACTGGACAAACACCATTGTCGTTCCTCTATTTAAAAAAGGAAACCCAAACGATCCAAACAGCTATAGAGGCATATCTTTATGTGATACAAGCAGCAAGATTTACAGCACTATAATAAACAACCGACTACAGGAATGGATAGAAGAGCAAAACCTTACAGGTGAACATCAGGCAGGATTCAAAAAAGGTTATTTCACTATCGATCATATGTTCACGCTGGTAGCATTAATACAAAAACCATTTTGTATGAATCGTAAACTCTATGTAGCTTTATTGATTTTGAGAAAGCTTTTGACTCTATAGAAAGGCATTTACTGTGGCCTATTCTTTTAAAAAATGGTATAAAAGGGAAACTTTTTCGGTGTATTAATAGTATGTACATAAATGTCAAAAGTAGAATCCGATCTGGGGATAAGTTAACAGACTATATTAACTGTACACGGTGCGTGAAACAAGGTGATGTAACTAGTCCGGTATTATTTTCACTATTCATCAATGAACTGGCATTAGAAGTAATCAGGTGTGGGAGACATGGTGCAAGGTTCACATATGATTATTTTGAATTATTCATTTTGTTATTGGCAGATGATGTAGCTTTATTGTCTGAAACAGTTGTTGGCTTACAAACGCAGTCAAACAGTCTTCATCGCGCAGCATCAGAACTTCATTTGAATGTAAATATGAGCAAAAGCAATATAGTGGTGTTTAGAAAAGGAGGATATTTGGCAGCCAAAGAAAGATGGAATTATAATGGGACCTTAATGCCTGTGGTAAATATATACAAATATTTAGGAATCTATTTTTCCACGAGGCTGAGTTTTACTGCAGCATGCCAAGATCTTGTAAGCAGAGCCAAGAGGGCCCTATTGTGTGTATTGCAAAATTTGTACAAATTGAAGAACACTTCTCTTGATCTTTATGTAAAGTTGTTTGATGCTCAAATTCAACCGATTATTCAAAATGGTGCCGAGATATGGGGTCTTGAAAATGCAGCGCTTTATCCTGAAAAATTACATATGTTCGCACTTAAAAAGTTCTTAGGAGTTGAAACGAGAACACCAAATGATCTTATCTATGGGGAGACGAACAGGTATCCTATCTATATAAATCCAGTGGTGCGGTGTATGAGATACTGTTTGAAATTAACACGATTAGAAGAGTGCAGATTACCGCGGAAAGCCTATAGAATGTTATTTGATTTAGATGCACGGAATAAAAGAAATTGGGTCTCAAATATTCGATGCAAATTATATGCGTATGGTTTTGGCTATGTATGGGTGAACCAAGGAGTTGAAGAAATAAGTCTGTTTTTGAATCTTTTTAAAGACAGATTGATACTGTGTAGGTGGCAAGAATGGGACTTCCATGTAAATAACAGTGAACGGTTTCAAACCTATAGAACGTTTTGTACTGTAAATGAAGATAAAACCTATTTGAAGTAAAAATTAGATGGGCACTTGAAATTCATACTGACAAGGTTTAGGTTAGGTGTGTCTGAAATTGCGTGTCACTACTATCGTTATAGATCACATACAGAAACAGATTTGATTTGTCCGTTGTGTAGAATTACCAAGGAAGATGAAATTCATTTTCTTTTGTGCTGTCCTACTTTAAATGATTTACGAAAACAGTATATACCTTTGAAATTTTATAAGCATCCCAGCCAGTTTCGATTGATTTTATTGTTGGCGTCTAAAAATGAAAACATTGTCAGAAATGTATCAATATTCTTGTACAAAGCGTTTAAATTGCGATCTGTAGCTATGTCTTAATATCTTGAAATATATGTGCATGTATGACTGTGTGTATAGTTTCTAAGAAAGATGCAAAGTTTTGTCAAGTCTTTCAACTGAAAAGTGTACCCCATCATGAGGGGCAATGGCCTATGCATGATTAAATTATCCGAATCCGAATCCGAATTCTCTCTCTCTCTCCCTCCCTCCCTCTCTCTCTCTCTCTCTCTCTCTCTCTCTCTCTCTCTCTCTCTCTCTGAGACGAGAAGACTCTTTACCGGAGCTGGAAAGGCATCATTGAGATTATACCCCCACCCCCACCTTTCACCCCCTTTCTTGCCCCTTTCGACATTACTCCGACGTCATTCACTCCAGGTCCCCTGTACACAGCTACATTCAGGATTATCGTGTTTCCCGTCCACCAGCAGTCTACAGGAGCAGTCAGTACCAAGTCGTCATGAGACACCCCACCAGAGGAGACACCGCACTGCTGAAGAGTCACTCTGGTGGTGTGTGTGTGTAGTCGTGCTGTTCTGATCCAACGTGCATTGGGCAATAGCCACTGACACCTCTACTTACACAGTGGCCACTTAGTCGTGAAGCCAGCGTGACTGAGCGTCCCACAGGTCATGAGGGTGTTGTCATGTCCGTCCCACAGGTCATGAGGGTGTTGTCATGTCCGTCCCACAGGTCATGAGGGTGTTGTCATGTCCGTCCCACGGGTCATGAGGGTGTTGTCATGTCCGTCCCACGACAGCCCCCGTGATCTTGCCAATACAGCGACTTTGAAGGAGGCTGCAATGGTAGAAGGGGTTTCCTGCAATAGCAGATATGCAAGTGTGCCGATCTGGAAGATCAGAGAAGAAATGGATCCGCATACATCAGCAAACAAACTTGACCTGGATGAAAGCCATAAGCCTGAGCTTGAGAGAGCAGATTAAACACACCCTACACAATCATCTTTGGACAAATGACATTTGAACAATGTATAGCATATCATAATCAGCACAGGTTCTTCTTCTTCTTCTTCTGCGTACGCAGGCTGATACTCCTGCGGACACTCCCTAAATGGACAGGCAAGTATTAATCCCATCTACCCAACAAAGGGAGTGGAGTTTTGTGTGTATGACTGTTTTTTTTTTATCCCACCATTAAGGCAGCCATACTCCATGTTCGGGGAAGCACAGGTTCAACCCTGATCAAAAAACATTATGACACGCACTAGCTTCAGTGATGCGGTGGTCAGTATCGTGGTTTTCGGGCTGGGAGGTCTTGGGTTCGCCTCTCATCAGAGCCTTTTATTTCTAGAATTTATCGGCCCCGCAACCGACCCATCCCAGACTTGATATTGATATGGGCTCACATAGAAAGGCTGGAATTACACAGCTGAATTTCATCCACATAATGGAAGTGATTTTTGGTAAAATTTCCTGACCAACACGGCAGGTGTCTGTATGTCTCGGGCCAGATCAACGCCAGGATATATTACGATAGTAAGTATAGAGTAAGACCCAGTCATGTAGGCCAGAAAGAGACCCCATAGCATGTTCTTCATTGTCCTAATCCTCATCAACCGGCAAAAGAAAAAGTATCAAATTCTCTGGCCCTTCATGTTCCACAATCAGGGTGATCTCAGTTTTGATTTCCGCTCCAGTTTTAGGCTCTCGGTGAGTTTGTGTCGAGCTTTTCGGAGTCGGCATGTTTGTGGGGGCTGCTCTTGGACGGTTGTGATGGCGTCATCCTAAAGGGGACACTCACTACTGCTGGCTTTGCGACTCAGCAATTGTCGTTGTCAATAGGAGGCTTAGTGGGCGGTGTTGTAATTATGTTGGATCAGAGCGGGCGCCGATGAGTACTGTCGAACTGACTCGGCAGCAGTGCAGTGCGTCTCTTTGAATGGACTGACCATTGATGATTCCACATGTTCACTTGCTCCTTCAGGATGGATTAAGCCGGGGTTGGGACGGATTAAGCGGGGCTGGGACGGATTAAGCCGGGGCTGGGACGGATTAAGCCGGGGCTGGGACGGATTAAGCCGGGGCTGGGACGGATTAAGCCGGGGCTGGGACGGGACAAGCCAGGATGTGGCTGTGAATGGAGATCCGGATCGAGTGGCATGGGGTTCACGCCATTGGAGTAGCGTGGAGGATAAGACCGAAAGAACCGTGTGGACAAGACAATGGAATGCAGCTGAGAGTACTTGACGTAGAACACGGATCAGCCCAAACTTGGGTCAACATGAATTGAACGATTGGTTCTCTACAGCGTTACGTGGTAGACCTTAGAGTTTGTGAATCGCAAGGCTTGAAATGGCTGGGCTTTAAGCAGGGAGGAATGATAGTGTGCTGGACGAAGACGCACCTGTCTGGGGTAGTCCAGGGATGCAGTCGTCAGTCCTGAACAGAAACGTTGCAAGAGGCGCGCGCGCGCGTATGTACGTGCGTGCGTGCGTGCGTGCGTGCGTGCGTGCGTGCGTGTGTGTGTGTGTGTGTGTGTGTGTGTGTGTGTGTGTGTGTGTGTGTGTGTGTGTGTGAATTCATCCTCAAACCTTTTGTTTGCGAGTGGAAGTGGGAACATGACCGTACGATTAGCCCATTGAACTTGCAAACTGAGCATCCATTCGTAGTTTGTTTGGGCGTATGAGGACATAGTGTTCTTCTCAGAAAATTCAAGAAATCATACTTCACTCCTAGAGTGGGAATTAGGGCTTTTCTAGAATACTGCATATGCCGATTTTTGCCAATGTTTTTAAAAGAACGGTAGAGAAATCCACCAAGCAACGTTGGACTTTAAGCCCCGGGTTAACCGAAAAAAAAAAAAGAAAAGAAGAAAAGAAAAGAAAAAATTCAGCAGATCAAAAACATTTCAGACTTTTTAACATTCGGTAAAATGCATCACGCTATGCTGTGCTTCTGTTTAGTATGTAAAGTACTCGTGAATACACCATGTGAATAACAATATGCATAGACATGAACAAGCACACCCCCTCCACATACACATACACTCTGCCCAAACACTCTTTCTGTATGTACATAAACGGTCACTCGTGTACTGCTGTTTCAAATAGTTTAATAAGAAGAAAAGCTGGTTTTCCTCTGCCTGAAAGAAAATCATGGTAGTGGGATCAACCTGGGAAGAAACCAGTGTAAAAACATAAAAATCACGTTTAATTCACATGCACAGTACCGATGAATGCAAGCATTTCAGTAGACAATGCAGTGAAAACAATACAGAATAACGTTGTGACAGTTTGGAATACGGATGGAGAAGAAGAAAAAGAAGAGGAAGGAGAAGAAGAAATATTACGAAGGCTGATATATTTCTCTAACTGGGAGCCGATCTTTGATGTGAGAGGGAAAGACAGTCTAACCCGGATCTAACATCCGGGCTATCTGCCATTACCGTTTGATCTTCAGTCAAAATGTTCACATGTCACCGCTCTTCGCTATTCAGGAGAGTCGACAACGATCAGAGCTTGTCCTGTGATTAAAAGGTTGTCGGCCTTGATAGTCAAGGTCGAAAGTACAAATAAATAACAAACAAAGTACAAAAGATTCCAAGTTATTCTCATATGGGAAAATCTCAAATTACCCGCTTTAATGACATGTAAAATTCAGGGCTATCTTAGTCAAACCTTCAAGAGTTTTGGACACATTGATGACTCGTGTGTGCCAGACTGTGATACGAAAAGAAACAGCGCATGATGAATACAGCCATACTAATAGAACTCCCCCCCCTCCCCATATATAAAAAAATTGCAACGTTTTGAATCAAACTGCCTCACACCAACAAATGAGCATAAGATATTAACATCCTCAAGGATTTTGTTGACCATTGGAAATACATACAAAATACAGCGAATGAGTGTGACGAATAATTCGTTATATAGCTCTGAGATTATAACCAACGATACTGCATATAGTCAGTCAAGTAGCGATAGGGTTTAGAAGCAAATCTCTAAAAAAAAAATTGAAGCAGTTAATGTGAAAACAAAAAAGAAAGTGATATTTCAGCTATAAAGTGAAAATCTTGAAATAATAGAGACTTTCGAGTATTCAGGTTTAGAGTTCAACTACGGTTTAATTTTCAAGAAAGGTAGAAAGGCATGATTTGATAGGGGTCAAAAAGTTATATTTGGCAAACTTTCTGATCCGCTGTTGTTACATGGAATGTAACATGGATGGGGGTTCATAAACTTAGCATTCATGGACATCTGAAGCTCAAATTTTTAAAATACATTTTGTATTTGCTTGATTCGCAATTCGAAGTACTGTGAATTAATTTGATTACGGTGAGACAAGCAATTGTCCATTAGCCATAAGAATAAAGATGAGGGTGATTAAATTTTGAGACAGCTTATTAATTTCAAACTATGACAAACTCTTATGTCAAAATATATAGAGTAATGTACCCCTTTTTTGTTGTTGTTGAAAAGTCAAAGGTAATATCAGGGTAGCTGAATGACATTAAAGCAGTGTTAACAAAAACTGACTATGAATGTGCTTGGGATTCACAAAGTTACATTAGTTTAAGTTGTGTGTGTGTGTGTGTGTGTGTGTGTGTGTGTGTGTGTGTGTGTGTGTGTGTGTGTGTGTGTGTGCGTGCGCGCGCGCGTGTGTGCATGTGTAAGCATGTAGGAAATAGTGTGAAGAGTTCATTCACCTAAATTGGTAAGGATCTTTCGAAACAAGAAATAAATGCCAATTTCACAAACACCTGAAATCTGGTTCATGCAAAGAAAAGTTCCTTACATAACTACCGGATCAGTATGTTATGACATCTCGTTCTTGTACTCATTAGCTTATAAAAGAGAGAGGATGACGACATGGATTGCCAAGGGAAGAAAGGCTATGTAGAGATTGCAATATGAAGGACGTAGATGGTCACTTTCAATTTGTATTTAACTGCCAAAAATATACAGGCTTACGTCATCAATTTGTACCAAAACGACATCTGACAATACGTTCGATGTTTAATCTTTGTCATTTGTAAAGCATCAAAATGGAGTGACTGACGGCGGAGAACGAAGCAAAATTTAGAAAGAGAGGGTGTTAGTTACCGCCAATGACATTGACAAACAAAGCACATGACAAGACACGATGCATTTCAACCACTTGGGTCTTCTTCAGGCGAAAAAATAAATCACATTTAACATTTAAGACAGTACAAACAAAGAACGAAAATGACTCATCTGTTGTTAGTCCATGTGGTGGGGAGAATAGCCGCTAGGCGGAAATGACAAGGGGGATTATGGGAGAGGAAAAGGAGGGGGGGGGGGTTTCGTGGGGGGAGGGGGGGGGTTTGTGTGATACGATAGGGTTATGTGTCTAGTTTAGTGGGGTGGTGTGATATCTTTGTGACGGTTGTGATAATGGTGGATTGATAATAATGGTAAGGGAGGGGGGGGGGGCAAACTGGAAAAAAAAATTATATATAGAAGGGGTAAATAAGTACATGAGCAGAAGAAACTTAAAAAAAAATAAAAAAAAAGTGTAGGTGAATAAAATAAATGATTTCGCTGGGTGATGAAAGAGGTGGTGGTAGTTATGCGTGGGTAGTTGTGAAAGGTGTGTGGGTAATGTTAATGAGGGAGGGAAGGGGATGGAAGATAAATGGGTGATAAGGTATGATTGGGAGGGGGGGGGGTGAGAAACAAAAAAAAAAAAAGGAGGAGGGTAATGTGTGTGTGGGGGGGGGGGGGGGGGAGAAGGGGGGCAAGAGAAGGAGAGCTCATATCTCTTCATCCACTATGGGGTGGGGGGTGGGGGTGGGGGTAGGAGGTTGGGAGGTTCATATTAATTGTGTTGTTTAAAAAAGTAAACAATGCTGTGGGATGATGTTCATTGTAACAGGTGAAATAATGTGTTGGCATCAATATGCTGCTGTTTGTTGAGAGAAGATAGCAGTGATCAATGAAAAACAGGGTATCATGTGTTGCACACACACACACACACACACACACACACACACACACACACACACACAACACAAAAAAAAAAAAAAGGGGGGGGGGGGGGGGGGGGGACCACATGTAAACAATGTTCTAGGTGAGTTAAGATCGTGTGATCATAGTGAGACTAACTGTGGAAAATTTTCACACACATATTCATACACACACACACACACACACACACCACACACACACACACACACACACACACACACACACACAAAGAGGGGTAAAAATTATTATCATTAATCAGTCATTGATGGGTGATGATCATATGAGATCAACGGTAGTGTAGTGTGTGTGTGTGCCAACACATGATACCTGTTTTTCATTGATCACTGCTATCTTCTCTCAACAAACAGCAGCATATTGATGCCAACACATTATTTCACCTGTTACAATGAACATCATCCCACAGCATTGTTTACTTTTTTAAACAACACAATTAATATGAACCTCCCAACCTCCCACCCCCACCCCCACCCCCCACCCCATAGTGGATGAAGAGATATGAGCTCTCCTTCTCTTGCCCCCTTCCTCCCCCCCCCCCACACACATTACCCTCCTCCTATTTTTGTTTCTCACCCCCCCTCCCAATCATACCTTATCACCCATTTATCTTCCATCCCCTTCCCTCCCTCATTAACATTACCCACACACCTTTCACAACTACCCACGCATAACTACCACCACCTCTTTCATCACCCAGCGAAATCATTTATTTTATTCACCTACACTTTTTTTTTTTTTTTTAAGTTTCTTCTGCTCATGTACTTATTTACCCCTTCTATATATAATTTTTTTTTCCAGTTTGCCCCCCCCCCCCCTTACCATTATTATCAATCCACCACTATCACAACCGTCACAAAGATATCACACCACCCCACTAAACTAGACACACAACCCTATCGTATCACACAACCCCCCCCCCTCCCCCCACGAAACCCCCCCCTCCTTTTCCTCTCCCATAATCCCCCTTGTCATTCCCGCCTAGCGGCTATTCTCCCCACCACATGGACTAACAACAGATGAGTCATTTTCGTTCTTTGTTTGTACTGTCTTAAATGTTAAATGTGATTTATTTTTTCGCCTGAAGAAGACCCAAGTGGTTGAAATGCATCGTGTCTTGTCATGTGCTTTGTTTGTCAATGTCATTGGCGGTAACTAACACCCTCTCTTTCTAAAATTTGTAAAGCAGTTTTTAAAAACAAAAATCTGCTTAACTTATCCAAGCTCATCAGATCAAGCAAGACATTTTGATTACTCCTGCTTATAGATTAAACGATTTCTTCATCAATACACACTGACTATTGTCTTTGATCTTTTAATAATGCAGTTTGTGTGATTGTTCATTTCATTTCATTCTGAAATTCATGGTGACAACAGTTTGTCTATTGTTAAATCCGTCTACCACAAAAGGGGCGAAAGGAGATAACTAATTGTATTGCAAAGATGGGACTCTTAAAAAGCCTATCACTAGCTTCATTTTAGTTCTTGTAGTTTTGATTTTGACACAGGTGAGAAGTGCAAGCTTGTGAATACACACACACACACACACACACACACACACACAATATATATATATATATATATATATATATAATCTCCTCTCTCTCTCTCTCTCTCTCTCTCTCTCTCTCTCTCTCTCTCTCTCAGCTTCTTGCCCTTGGCGGTGAGCGCCTGCTTTTCCAGCCTCAGGGGTTCCCGTGAAGGCCTGAGCCCCACCCAGTCCCCGATCTTCTCTGCTCCCTGGAGCACACAGCACACACCGGTCAGCCGGCTAAAGGGAGGCGACTAGTGTCGGTGATTATTCCGCTTTGGCCAGTCAACGAAACGAAAAGAATCGATTCACAGGACTGTGGGGACCTGCAGTGTCTGAGGGATAGGACATGGCCGCAGCCGGTGCCCATCAACGACAAGCTGTACGGGTCTGTGGAGGCCCTGCAGAGGACCACCAGATTCATTACAGAATCCTGTCTACAAGTGTGAGAGGCGATCGAGAAGAAGATTAACTGAGCTAGAATCATGAAAATCTCTGTCTTGCTGTCAGTGTCTTTTCTGTCTGTCTGTCTGTGCACATAGGCACTAACACACACCCCACACACACACACACACACACACACACACACACACAACACACACACACACACACACACACTACACACACACACACACACACACACACACACACACACACACACACACACACACACACACTCACTCTCACTCCTGGAAAAGGCTATACTAGAAATTTACCAGCTAAGGCTTTCTGAGTAGCACAATTATTTTTTCTGGATTATTTCTGTCTTCACTAGACTGACCTCCTTGTGAACACTTCCCAGAGTCTGCACAGCTCGTATATATGATGGACAGTCTTGGAATATCAACAGAGCAATTCTCCATGACTCTTAAGTCATGGAATTATGGTCCAGTCATGGAATTAAAGGTGAAGCCTTCAAAGAAGACAAAGTTTAGTAGGTCTGGGTGTGTGGGTGTCAGCATTCAAAAATCATGTGCCCATTGAACTCGTTACAGGCGTAACTGAAACTGACATTTGTTTGGTGGGTGAACATGGTTAATTAATGGTTAATAATGGTCATGCTGCTCAAAATGGCGTAGAAAAGGACTTTTGAACTTGTCGACATGTATAGACCCTGTGACCTTTTCGTAAAGACACCGTCTTGTTCAGGCTTTGTGAAGAGCGTTTCAGACATGTGTCACTGTCTTGTTTAGGCTGTATGAAGGGCGTATCAGACATGTGTCACTGTCTTTAGAAAAGTATTTAGACTCAGAATCAAAAACCTTACTTTGAGAATATTTCGACAGGGTCGCCCTGTCTTCTTCAGCTCACTGTTGCTGTTGTGGCAGCGAGGCCTGGTGGGGCGACTGTTGTGTGGGGTGAATAGTTGTCAGGATCTGATTGTAGATGGGGGGAAGTTCAAAACCTTGATCTCTGTTCAGGCTGGGGCGTCTAGTCTTGATTTCGATGGCTTCTTTAACTTTTCTTTTTGTGAGGAAGGGCTTTGTAGATAAGATCTTGGTTTCTTGGGGGCTGAAACTGTGGCCAGTGGCTTGTAGGTGTATGGCAGAAGTAGATCGGTTTTGGTATTCCTGTAGACGGGTGGTGAGTGGTCTTGCTGTCTCGCCAATGTAGGTATTGGCACAGTCTTGACACCCTACCTGGTACACTACACCACACCGCTTGAGGGGGTCCGTTTTGTCTTTGACATGGGTCAGTTGCTTCCTCACAAAAAGAAAAGTTAAAGAAGCCATCGAAATCAAGACTAGACGCCCCAGCCTGAACAGAGATCAAGGTTTTGAACTTCCCCCCATCTACAATCAGATCCTGACAACTATTCACCCCACACAACAGTCGCCCCACCAGGCCTCGCTGCCACAACAGCAACAGTGAGCTGAAGAAGACAGGGCGACCCTGTCGAAATATTCTCAAAGTAAGTTTTTGATTCCGAGTCTAAATACTTTTCTAATGTCGAATCCAGAATCCAGAAACCTATATTCCTATTTAGTGTCACTGTCTTGTTTAGGCTGTATGAAGGGCGTTTCAGACATGTGCCACAGTCTTGTTTAGGCTGTATGAAGGGCGTTTCAGACATGTGCCACAGTCTTGTTTAGGCTGTATGAAGGGCGTTTCAGACATGTGCCACTGTCTTGTTTAGGCGTTGTAAAGGGCATTTTAGACATGTACCATTGTCTTGTTCAGGCGTTGTGATGGGCGTTTCAGACATGTACCACTGTCTTGTTCAGGCGTTGTGAAGGGCGTTTCAGACATGTACCACTGTCTTGTTCAGGCGTTGTGAAGGGCGTTTTAGACATGTACCACTGTCTTGTTCAGGCGTTGTGAAGGGCGTTTTAGACATGTACCACATGTCCAGCCCACCTTCACCTCTCGCCACGTCCATCTGGATTGTCTCTCCACCCAGACAGGAAGCGACCAGCTCATCATGAAAGCTGCCGCCGGTCTGCGCAATGAAGCTGTCGGTGAAGGTGAAGGTCATAAGGGGTCAGGAGTGGAGAGGTCGGCGTTTCGCTCCGAGGGGAAGAAGGGGAAGGTGGTGGACTCTGGACAGAAGGAGGGTGTGGAAGGGAAAGAATCGGCTCTGCAGAGGTCAGTGTGTGTGTGCGTGCGTGCGTGTGTGTGTGTGTGTGTGTGTGTGTGTGTGTGTGCGTGCGTGCGTGCGTGCGTGCGTGTGTGTGTGTGTGTGTGTGTGCGTGTGTGTGTGTGTGTCTGTGTGGTGTGTGTGTGTGTGTGTGTGTGTGTGTGTGTGTGTGTGTGTGTTAATTGGCTGAAAATAGAAAAAAAAATCCACTGTTAAAAAAAAATGAAAGGCAGAAAATTGTGAAGTGTTGATAAAAAAATGTGAGAAGAACATAATTATGATCGTACAAAAGACACCCATACTGGCTTTTTTCCGAATGCTTGAACTTATCTCTAATTCTGTCTCTCACAGCTTCAAGCACTTCTAAGTGTACAAGCCTAAGGAGAATTATTCCAGAGCGACTCTTGAGTATTTTCAACAGTCCCGACAATAATACAAATTTCTTTAGATGACTAGAACCGGAAAGTTGCTCCTTCCATAACTAGTAAGAGAGAGGGTGGAGGTGAAATTTTAACATAACTCTGTTAGAGAAAATATTCCAAGTCCTTTCCCCTAGAGGACAACACTGACCCACCCCCAGCTCTCGTCACAGGGGATAGGATGGAATGGTGTGGGGTGTATGGGTTGCAGTAGGATGGGGTATGTTATTTAACATGTTGCACTATGTATGTTTCACAATAACGTTTAGTATGTCTCTTAAACTGTCAATTTATGTATAATTTTCTGCTGTGCAGATGATAAAAAAGCTACAAAGAAGTCTTCATTCGGGTCAGGATATATTGACATTTTGTGTGTGTGTGTGTGTGTTGTGTGTGTGTGTGTGTGTGTGTGTGTGTGTGTGTGTGTGTAAATCGAAAAAAACAAACAAACGAACAAAACAATCACAACAAACAAACAAACCTGAATATGAAAACATTCAAGAGATGGTTTCCATCACCATGTGACAGAAGATAAAAGTGTTAACTACATCTCGTAATTTTGTACAGTCACTTGCTTGTTTCACTTATTTTCTCCTCACTTCTTTGCATTTGTTTGTATTCCTTAAAGAGCATTTTCAGCAGGCAGGTGACAAAGTGCCTTTTTTAAAAAATAAAAAAAGCATGTACAGTTTCATTTTTGCGCACGTTTACACGTTCGCACTGTGAAAGCACATGCATAAATCCATGTATATGACTCCCCCCCCCCCCACCCCTCCTTCACATACACACAAGAACATACACATTTGTGCATATGTATGCGCACTCGTGCGCACATCCATATATGCGTGCACACACGCACGCACTCATTCACACACACACACACACACACACACACACACACACACACACACACGCACGCACACACACACACACACACACACACACACACACACACACGCGCGCGCACACACACACACACACACACACACACAAAACTCGAGAAGCTTCGGTTGGGTGATCCAGCCCTTTAATATTCAGTGAAATCCCTCAGACCTACTCATGGAGCACAAAATGATTATTTTAATGTAAAGCAAACACAATGGTGCATAAGTGATAGATTTAATATAAAGCAAGCATGATGGTACACAAAATGATTATAGCAAGTATAACAGAGTGTAAATCATTCTTTTGGTATAAAGAAAGCATAATGGTGCACAATCTAAAAAAAATTAAAAAAATAAATAAAGCAAGCATAATGATGCATAAAGTGATGGTTTGAAATATAAAGCAAGCATATTGGTACGCAAAATGATTTAATAATCCAAACAAGCAGAATGGAGCACAAAATGATGTTGTTTTTTTTATTTAAAATTTTGAACATAAAGCAAGCGTAATGGAGCACAAAATGATTTTCTTTAATACAAAGAATTTTTTTTCTACTTTGACGCAAGCAAAATGTGCGCATAATGATTTATCCTTGGTGCGCGGGGAGGAACGGGAGAAGTTGGATGAAGAGTGGTGTATAAACTGTCAATGATTACTGTGGAACGATTTAGATGTAACAGGATGTCAACAACAGACCTCTGATCAGGAACGGGAGAAGTTGGATGAAGAGTGGTGTATAAACTGTCAATGATTACTGTGGAACGATTTAGATGTAACAGGATGTCAGCAACAGACCTCTGATCAGTTTCAGGCCTTTGATATGGATTGTGATGCTTTGTTTCAGATTCACAATATTCTTCGTCTATAAATCGTCTGATCTAAGATTTTATGGAAGAAAGAGCTTAAACGACATTTCAGGTGTGTTTTTAGGAGATGCATTTAAAAGGGTTGGGTGGATGAATCTTTTTTTTAATGACTTGTGAGTTGACTGCAACGCGGTGGCAGCCCTGAAATGGCCTTTTCTGGCTGGCTGGGCTTTAATACTCTCTCTCTCTCTCTCTCTCTCTCTCTCTCTCTCTCTCTCTCTCTCTCTCTCCATGCCTTCATAGCACTTCTCATCCCCCTCCTCTATCCCCCCCCCCCCCCCCCCCCTCTCCATAATGGTTGTCAATATTCTTGATCTGATCAGGCCTTAAAAATGCGATGTCGCACTTTTTGATCGTGTTTTTTTTCCTTACCTGTGTTGGAGGCTCTTTCAGTCTGTATACTGTACATGCGTGTCTGAGGTTATGTACGTGTAGAATTTGTTTCTGGAATCATGAAACCATTCAGGTCTAGGAGCTTCTGCTTCTTCGCCTTGCAAGTTATTCTATTCTTTTGTAATTGTTTTCGGGAGAAAAGCTCTATGCTGTCACTGTCGGATAACGTTTGTGTTTCTTCAGGTTGCATCTGTAAGTTGTTATGCACGTACTTGACTGCTGGGTCTGGGTCTGTATCGTTTTCGGTGCTACGTGTGTGCCAAGTCTGTCCACAAGGACACAGGGAAACGTTTGGGAATCTTCATTCTACTTTACTTTGCTGTTAG
The DNA here is from genome assembly GCA_033310375.1 of Conus canariensis. Taxonomy (NCBI): domain Eukaryota; kingdom Metazoa; phylum Mollusca; class Gastropoda; order Neogastropoda; family Conidae; genus Conus; species Conus canariensis. Next base: position 55,205,486 of record CM065730.1, read on the forward strand.
CAGGATCACTATCGCACACCATTTCAGCTTGTTCACGAATGTTTCTTTATGTCGCAAAAGTGATGAAAAGGAATTTGGCAATCGCAAGCAAGTCTGCATACAGAAAAAGAAGTACACCTACAGGTGGGAGACAATTACTGTTTGTTCATAGAAGTACGCTGAGTTGTATCCCTTTCTCGTAGTCTCGGACTGTGGCTAGAGAGAGAAGCACCCTGAATAATAAAAAAAATATAGTAGACCTAATGGTGTAACGATGCATTCTGACTGTTCCAGATTACCCAAACTGGTGCAAATTATCTTGTGCAGCGGCGCAGGTGCAATATGGATAAAATGATGAAACATTGTAGAACATGTACAAAGAACACTTTAAGCTGAAGTTCAATCGAAACAGAATGTTTGTTTGAAGAACTGAATTACGCTTGATTTGGATGAAATAAACCGAGTGAGCTGATGTTGTAACTATACAGCACTTTTCCATTTTACAATCATGAAATCATTGATAATTTTAAAATCGTTTTCAAGGAGGAAAGAGGTGATATGTATAGCATGCAGTAAAGTGTAAAACAAAATCATCAATAAGGACGTTGAAACGAAACCCATGCCTGAGTCACTGAGCATCACTTTTAATTGTTTACAAGGTGAAAGAGATGGTTCCATAGACGGAATGCTCACTGAGCATCACTTTTAATTGTTTACAAGGTGAAAGAGATGGTTCCATAGAGGGAATGCTCACTCACTCAGTCCATAGTGCCACGATCCAAATGGAAACCATTCCCTTGTTCCTCCTTCGAAAAACCTGTCTCTGTTTTAACATCAAAACAGGCAACAAGTTTAACTTTTAGATTGATTTTTTAAAAAGTAAGAATGTAACCTAAAAAAAACACACAACAATATATACATCGTATCCTGGTTAAACATAAAAAAAAGCAAAACAAAAGTCGGTGAAAGCAATCTGAACTGTAGCAGCAACAACATACACTGAATTCTGATTAAACAGCATAGATCAAAAGAAAGAATCGGTGAACGTACACTGTCAGCTAGGCAAGCAACAGTACAGACTGCATCCTGCTAAAAAAAAAAGTGTAAATAATTATAAAACAATACGTTCACTGAAGGAGCATCGATACACGCTGTATCGTGGTGAACATAAATCAGGAAACCTATTTCATCCCATTGCGAACAAAACATTACTTGTCTCCCACATCCAGCAGTTTAAAACAAATACAGCAAACATGAAATATGATAACAAATTGATCATTTGAAATTTACCTTCTTAGTCTTTTTTTTTTTTTTTTGGGGGGGGGGGGGGGGGGGGGGCAAATAGCTGGCATACAGACTACAGTTATCTCCCCATTGGTTGTTTCATGATTTTTATTGGGTTTCCTTTCTTCTTTATATGTATGTAACAAACTACACTTCATTTATCTCCATGTAAAAAACTACACTTCTTTTACCTCCCTTAGTGATGCCTTGTGCGAAGTAAGAATGTGAAAAAAGGAGTCAACGACATACAACTTAGGGTTTTTTAATGCTATTTCTGTCGCTGCTTTCCTTTCTGTTTTTTTTTCTTTCTGCTCATGTAGTCGGTAGTCTGTACACCTGTCTGTCTGAATGTCTGTCAGTCTGTCTTGCACTGCAGTCTTCGTGGGTTGTTCTGTCTGTTAATTTGCATTCACATAAAAAAGAATATTTGGCTAGAGCTGTATGAGTATATGTCTTTGTTATAGGATGTATTAACACGTAGAGCTGAATATATGCATATCTACTTGCGTGTGTGAGTGTGGTGTGCATGTCTTGTACAATATATGCTGTTATATTTCTATATATGTATTTGCACGTGTGCTTTATGTCTTAAAAAAAGTTCTATTCTTTGTTTTCACCACACACACACACAAATGCAAAACAATATTCACTGGGGGGGGGGGGGGGGGATCAGAAAAGCACAACATCAATTGTGGAAAACAAGGGTGAATTTAAAATAAGCAGAATGAATTAAGTTAATTCATGTAATCAGAGAGAACCCAGAGACATCACAGTTCACAATAAATAAAGTTAAAATTAATTCAGTTCACAATAATTAAAAAAAAAGAAAAAAATGAAAAAGCTCAAAGTTCCCCCTAGCCTATAGGGGGTAGTGAATTGTCAGAGATTCACCTTGTCCGGGGCATAGCATGATGGAAGCCGAGCCCATCCGTTACCTTCCACCGCCTTTAAGTTTCCCTGAACTGAATCAAATAGCCATCTATTGCTGGATGGACACAGCAGATTTCATGCCAAAGAAACCTGACCCCCTCGCCCCCGCCCCCCACCCAAGTGGCTCGAACAACACAACAATCACCGGTCACAATTATCACCGTCTGAAATAAATCATAGTAATCACAGTCTGAAATAAATCATAGTAATCACAGTCTGAAATAAAGCATAGTAATCACAGCCACAATAATCATAGTCTACATAATATCACAACACAATAATCACAGACCACAAAAATCATAGTCTACAATAACTCACAATAACCATAGGTCACAATATAACCACAGTCTACTATAAATCCCAAGTCAACATTTATTGTTACCATGGTTGAAAATATTAGCTGGCAACACTCAGAATTCACACACAACACCGATCAGGTTCACTACACTACAAGCAAACAAATTACAAGAGAAAACACGACGTGTTTTGACCTCTTTGGTCTTCTTCAGGTAAAATAAACAACATTCAGGACAATGAAAACGAAGAATGAGCAATCAGTTATCTCCTTGAATTGGGCACAAAATGGACGTTGACTGGGAAAATTTAATTTCATTCTACTTAAAGCGTGTACATTGTTGACCGGTCAAAAGACATGAATGTCAAACAATAACTTGAGGGGAAAAAAGTACCTACAGTGTACATGAAAGTCAAGTTCACAGGGAAAACAACAGCATGAGCATAGGCCATAAATTATACGAGATATGATTATGCAAAGCAATTAACCAACCTCCTACACGCTGTACTGCAGACCAGAATGGTACAAATCCGATTTGAAAAGAATGCGAACATACCACAAATGAATGACAACTCCTGTCCCCGACGCTTCTGAGCTGTATCTCAGAAGTGAAAAGAAAAAAAGTGAAAACATATTCAGGGACATCGCACCTCCACCAGCAGAGCATGTTCAAACACCACGACCAAAGACAAACACACAGCAACCGAAAACAGGACCAAAGTATCTTTGTTTGTGGTGGTGGGTAGGACTCGGTTCCAGCACAGCTTGAAAGGAAAGGACAAAGTGTTATGCTGGTGCTTAGGGCTGTCTTAGAAGACAGTCTGCTCAGACCTGGACACCGAAAGCCTCACCTCTACGACGTCGGCAAAAACTGACAAAAAAAAAAGAAAAAAAGAAAAAAGAAAAAAAAACAAACAAACAAAAAAAAAACAAAGAAACAAAATCGGCCTCAACTTGGTCAACTGGTTGGGCAGGTGTGTGAGCAGAGGCTCGGTAGGGCTGGTCACAGATATGCCTTTCCGACAGGAAATACGTCTGGTGCCGCCAATTGGTGATTTCCCTTACATGTGTCCGATTCCTCTATTCTTTTTAATTCCATGATAGTCTCAAAAACAGCAGTCTTTGTAGGATCAAATGATATTTCCTCATGTCGCAAAGTCGATCATTCTCATCCTCTTGACTTTTTTTTTTCGTAAACTCGTGGAAAATCATCACATGACTTCTTATTCACTCAATGGCGGACGGCCATGTATAGGATTTGAGCTTATGCAAACGAGACGACCACTTCTGATCAGATTCATGCACCGATGCCTCTGTTTTCAATTTAAAAGGAAAATGAAAACCCAAAGAGAAACAATCATACAAATAGAATTATTTTTAGATGGACTTCAATCAACAAGAGGAACAGATAAGTCATCAGATTAAAACAAAGAAAGGTCCATTAAAGCAGAACATCTACAGTACCTTCAGCTCAAGTGATCAATGTGAGCAAACTTCAGAGCGATGCAATGTTAACGATCGGAACCGTAAGCAGTAAAGAGAATCTGATATGGACAGCCATATAATAGGGTGGGAATACAGTTCACTGCAGAATGATGAAGTCTGTGCTGGCATCGTCAAGTGTATTGTTGGAATGTTTGGTTTGCATTACTGTTTCTTTTTTCAGTCAGTCGTTTTCCTCTTCAGTTTGTATGTACAACTGCTTTATTCATATCGGTGACCATAGCTTGTGTGTTTCTCTGTTTCTCAAGTCCAAAAATTGATTGACAGATGGTCAGCTTTGTGTCGAGTCGTTTACCTCAATATGCGTTTTCCTTTTTATCTTTTTTTAAATTTTGATCTTTTTTCATTGTTATCTGGAAGTAACAGAGCATCCACAAAGGACTGTGACAGAGATGGGAGAAAAGAGAAAAGAGACGTTACGCACAGAACTTCCAGAAAACGGTAAACAAACTTGTTTCTTCTTGTCATTGATACTTCACACGTGATCCCATCCATCAGAGACAGAGAAGGCGCAGGAGAAGCATCTTCACATTTGATCAGTGAGAACTCCACTGCACATTCTGAGGGCATTCACCGTTTCCTGTTGACCTGACTGACTTGTCTGTCTGTCTACCTCGTGTTCTCAGGCTGGCTGGCTGGCTGGCTAGCTGGCTGGCTGGCTGGCTAGCTGCCACGCGTTTGCTGCTGGTTCTGTAAAACTATACAGTTCAAAACACATACAGTTTCTCGCCATGGGCAAAACTTGCGTTCAGGCAGTTGGCTGATTTTGTTGGACACCAGAACAGGAAGATGAGGAGAGATAGTTACCCTGTTCACTCTACATCTTGGCCTCAGCTAACAATGACTCCAGCATCACCAGAGAGATAGTTATCCTTTCCCCTCTACATCTTGGCCTCAGCTGACAATGACTCCAGCATCACCACAGAGATAGTTATCCTGTCCCCTCTACATCTTGGCCTCAGCTGACAGTGACTCCAGCATCACCACAGAGATAGTTATCCTGTCCCCTCTACATCAGCTGACAGTGACTCCAGCATCACCACAGAGATAGTTATCCTGTCCCCTTGCATCAGCTGACAGTGACTCCAGCATCACCACAGAGATAGTTATCCTGTCCCCTCTACATCAGCTGACAGTGACTCCAGCATCACCAAAGAGATAGCTATCCTGTCCCCTCTACATCAGCTGACAGTGACTCCAGCATCACCACAGAGATAGTTATCCTGTCCCCTCTACATCAGCTGACAATGACTCCAGCATCACCACAGAGATAGCTATCCTGTCCCCTCTACATCAGCTGACAGTGACTCCAGCATCACCACAGAGATAGCTATCCTGTCCCCTCTACATCAGCTGACAATGACTCCAGCATCACCACAGAGATAGCTATCCTGTCCCCTCTACATCAGCTGACAGTGACTCCAGCATCACCACAGAGATAGCTATCCTGTCCCCTCTACATCAGCTGACAATGACTCCAGCATCACCACAGAGATAGTTATCCTGTCCCCTCTACATCAGCTGACAATGACTCCAGCATCACCACAGAGATAGTTATCCTGTCCCCTCTACATCAGCTGACAATGACTCCAGCATCACCACAGAGATAGTTATCCTGTCCCCTCTACATCAGCTGACAATGACTCCAGCATCACCACAGAGATAGTTATCCTGTCCCCTCTACATCAGCTGACAGTGACTCCAGCATCACCACAGAGATAGCTATCCTGTCCCCTCTACATCAGCTGACAGTGACTCCAGCATCACCACAGGGCGTGCCTAACGTGGGTGTCTGTGTGGGTGGGTGTACAACAAGTTCAACAAAACATGAACATTGTTGATTTCTTTTTTTTTTGCAGAAGTTTGAATAAGTGATGTTCTGAAGTACTTGTGACAGAATACGCAATGATCGGAAATACTTATGACGAAAAAGGCAATGATCGGAAATACTTATGACAGAATAGGCAATGATCGGAAATACTTATGACAGAATAGGCAATGATCGGAAATACTTGTGACAGAACAGGCAATGATCGGAAATACTTGTGACAGAACAGGCAATGATCGGAAATACTTGTGACAGAACAGGCAATGATCGGAAATACTCATGACAGAACAGGCAATGATCGGAAATACTCATGACAGAACAGGCAATGATCGTGAAATACTTATGACGAAAAAGGCAATGATCGGAAATACTCATGGACGGAGGGAAAACACGTTGCTACTGCAGGAACTACATCAAAGCGAAAACTGCTCATGTTCATGAGATGCCTACCAGAGTCTTCCTAGCTGCTCATGTTCATGAGATGCCTACCAGAGTCTTCCTAGCTGCTCATGTTCATGAGATGCCTACCAGTCTTCCTAGCTGCTCATGTTCATGAGATGCCTATCACAGTCTTCCTAGCTGCTCATGTTCATGAGATGCCTACCAGAGTCTTCCTAGCTGCTCATGTTCATGAGATGCCTACCAGAGTCTTCCTAGCTGCTCATGTTCATGAGATGTCTACCAGAGTCTTCCTAGCTGCTCATGTTCATGAGATGCCTATCACAGTCTTCCTAGCTGCTCATGTTCATGAGATGCCCACCAGAGTCTTCCTAGCTGCTCATGTTCATGAGATGCCTACCAGACTCTTCCTAGCTGCTCATGTTCATGAGATGTCTATCAGAGTCTTCCTAACTGCTAATGTCCATAAGGTGCCTATCGGCATCTTCCCAGGGTTGCCAAACCTTAACAGAAACCATGAGTGATGAGAAGCACAGGCCGCGGTTTTAGCTTTGATTCAGTGAATGAAGCCATCACGCTCTCTCTGTTTGTAATCAAAACGAATTCTCTCCGCTAAAACAGAGGACCTGACAAGGCCGTAAACAGCCAGCACAGAAGGGAAAAAGGCACTGTGCGCGTGCTCAAGTGACGTCTGCTTGCTGTATAAGACCAGAAACAGCAGTTTGCTTGCCCCCTCCCTATCTCTCCCTCGCCCAGCAAGTTTCCTGAACAGGTCTGTTCAGATGATTTTGCCCCACTGTCCCAGTCTCTCCTCACCAAACGTTTTGCAAAGCCGACAAGTGAACGGCCCTCGTGCTTAACACAAATCGTGAGGAAGCTTACAAATGTTGAATGGTGTGCCTGGATGCATGTATTCAGACACAGATAAAAAAAAAGAAATTGGAATATAACTCAACCGTTTTCTTTCCATTTGTAATCTACTGATGGCTATGGAAGCTTTTGTCTTTAAGAGCTGAAAGCTAAAAAAAAAAAAATAAATAAAAGAAAAGAAGAAGAAGAAAACACGAAAATCTTCCTTAGTTATGTACTGCCATTATTTTTGTTGTTTTTTTTCCATTCACCAGAGCGAGTAGCGACCTTTCACAGGTGTTTACTTCCCCTGCGCGTTTCCTTGGCCGTGCTCGGTGGAGACAGGTCTCCCCGGCGTTAGCGAGGCTGGGCGGCAGCGGATGGACGGAAACTCTGCCACCAAGCACACAGTAATGAAGCACCTGCCATGGCGCAGAGCTTGAGCATGGGCACCATGCTCGTCAGCCCGCACACAGCATTCACAAATACATACTTTGGCTAGTTGTGGCGACACACGGTTACACTTAGACGTTAGTGAACATACATGCACTCAGCCACACACAGACACATAGCCACATCACACACACGCGCGCGCACACACAAGCACTCACACGTTTGCTTTGTGTAACTTTTAGTGAACAGGTGCTAAACTGAACGCGCAGACACAGACTCTCTCTCTCTCTTTGTTTCACACACACACACACACACACACACACACACACACACACACACACACACACACACACACACACACACTCACAGCCTTCTCTCTGTGTCTGTCTGTCTCTATCTCTATCTCTCTCTCACACACAAATACACACAGAGAGCCTTTGTCTCTCTCTCTGTGTCACACAACACACACACACACACACACACACACACACACACACACACACACACACACACATGCCCACACGCACGCACTCAAGCACGCACGCATGCACGCACACGCACACACACACACACACACACACGAACCTACAGCTTGCCGAAGAATTCTGATTCTTACTTTGGGTTCGCCCAGCTTGTAAGCGCAGCACCACTTTTTAAACGCCTCCACCAGCACGTTCTCCGCCTCCCTGTCAGTCATTGACGGGTGGAGGAAGAGGCGCACCAGATGCTCTCGGTACCACCGCTGGGGAATCATCGAAGAAATCTGCGACAGAGAAAGGCACGTTGAGCGATGCCTGGAGGAAAGACAAGCACCGCCTGACCGCGGAGGATACCCACAGGATATCCACAGACAGAAGACATTCATCTGGACCGTCGCCGCACGACAGGGAGGTAACAATGGAAATGGGAGTGATGGGGAAGGGAGTCAAGGAGCTGGGGGAGGGTAAGGAAAGGGGGGTGCGGGGAGGAGGTGAAAAAGATCAATATATTCCAAATGTCACATTTTTACAATGTTGACAATCTCTTCTAAATATGAATGTGTAGCAGAAATTCAAAATCAAAGTATCTTAGGAAACAAAACCACACTACGTGTGTGAATGATACAGATCTATACAGTACAAGAGTCAGTATCAGAGTCATCAAGCCGTAATAATAAGCCAGACATTTTCGTCTAGAATATAACCTTATTTGTTTCGTTAATTGCATGGAACACACATCCTGAAACCTAATGCCTGTGATTCATATTTGTTGTTTTCAACAGAACATTAACAGGCACTTTCATTGGTTCTTTCAAAAATTTAACTCGAAGGTCTGTATACAGACAACAATCAAGAAAAAAAATAATGCTAATTTTCAACTTGACCCAAACAAATAAAACATTTTTTTTCATCAAATCTTCGAAACACCGACTGTACTGATACACATCATTATTCAGAGGAAGCACGTTAAATCTGAACTGAGAAAATGCTACACGAAAGCAATACATGTCCATATCACAAATGAAACGAGACCTGGAGAAAAGGCAGACATCATGATCAGGGATGATGTGCACACAACAGACACACAGCAGGCCAGGGGATGATGCCTCGAGAAGAGATGTCAAGACAGTGTATAAGTGCGGGTGATGTTTTCGAGTTTGACGCGAAAACAACACCATAGGTAAACAGTATTGTAATCCCTAACCTTTTCCTGTAGTTGTTTGGACGCTGAGGCATGTGATTAGTGAGAGAAGCTCACTGTTTCGTAGGACGGGTGTGCTCCTGATATGTAGGGCAGACCAGGAGTTGCCAGACAGGAGGAAAGGGCGCTTGGCTTGGGCCGAGTTAATATTTTGTTTTCAACCTTGAGGGTTGTACAAGGAACACCTAGTTTACCGTGCGGCCAGGGAGTGATCTATGTTTTATGTAACGCAGACAGAAGTCTGCTAGGGATATTCCTTCTGTTAGAATATTGATTCCCTATGGAAAACCTCTGAGTCCAACCCTCGGTGACCTTTTCCTTCTGGAAACGTAATTCCCATAGGAGGATTTTTTTTATTTTTACACAGAACACTTTTTGGCAACTTTTTTATATTTGAAAGCAGGAATGACGAGAAATGTGGTATTTGAATGAAGAACAAGAAGTGTAATATCTGTATGGGATTTGTGTTAAAAAAAAGAAAAAAAAGAAAGTGAACTTCCACTATGATGCTATGCAGCTACTAAAGTTGCGAATCAAAAAGTCTTGAGTACGCGTACAAACAAAAAAGCTGTTTTGTGTATGTGTTGTGAAAATTCTCTGTTGTGTTGACAATTTTGGCAAAGGGAGCTAAGAAAGTGAGTTCTTGTTTCCCCAGTCTCTCCTTTGGATGAATGGAGTAAATGTACCTGTATGGAGAAAACATGCCGTGTGTGTGAATGAGTGTTGCAAATGCGGCGTGTGACAACAGACAAGCAACATGACAATGATGACGGTCCCAGAAAAGAGAGACAGCACGACTATGGATAGCGCCAGAAGAAAGGAGGCATTGTCCTAACCTTTCTCTTAATTGTGACGCCAGAGTTACCTTGAATGCATACCACAAAAATGAAAAACGCGGATTCATCAGCATCTAATGACTCTTTGAGTATATAAAATTATAGGTCCATGGGCGCTGCCATTCACAACTACAGCACACAAGTAACATTATCTATGACATTAAAATTAGACAGATTTTTTTAGTGGCCTTGATTACTAACCTTACACCATAGATGAGTTTTCTCTCTAAGTTTCAAATCATGCATATTCATGTGTTTTAAACCACGTCAGTTAAAGCAGCCTGAAACCTGACTTTATTTCCGTTAAGATTGATAGTAATCACGTGATAGTAATCTTAAGTGATTTCTTTGTCAGTTCATTTTATTCATCATTGTCCAGACATTCTGGCCTTAAAAAGTCAGAAACTTGATTTAGTTAGATTCACGCCGTTCACATTCGTTCCGCGATAAGCTGCTTCTGCTTCTTTGTCGTCTATGTCTTTTCTGTTCCACTGTTTTTTTTTCTCTCTTAAACTTCAACAAAATCATATTGGATAATATGTGCATGAATTGTGGCACACATTTGTATTTCGAAAACATGTATTCTGTGTCTAACTATGCATCCACAATACAGTGTTTCAAATCTGCACATCGTGAAAAATCCTCCAACCATGTAACTGCTCACATAATAAACAGGTAGAAATCATAATGATGTCCTACAGATTGAGTTCATCAGGATTGCATACGTTCATTTATATTTTGGTAGCCTGGAATATCACACACTAATTGCTGGATAACCAAACTGAGTTTGAATCTGAAGCAGCTTGGGATGTCAGTGTCGTCTACATTCTGTCGTCATCATCATTCGTGACTGACCTCGTTAGCGCTGAAATTGATGGGGGTGTCTTTGTCATGTTTGGAGTAGAACCAGATATGGTCGACAGGATTTTCGCTTTTCTGCCCATAATCCAGTTTTGCAATCTGAAAACAGAGCAAGTTTGATTAGTTTAGGCAAGCTGATGGCATTACAAATGTTTGGCATATTACATGTGTACATGTGAGCCATTGCACAGTATGGTATGGATACACACACATAAATATAAACAATTCAATAGTGGGGGAAAACCAGTGCAAGGTAACAATTCCTGTCATTACATCAATGACTAAACAACAACAAGTAAGGAGGTGGGTGAATAAAGACCATGAGACCAGAAACATCACGGGAATCCATTGTAAGCATTTAAGCCTTCTCTAGCAGTATTATGGAAGCCATTGCAATCCATCTTGAAGACAGAGCCAGTCTTATTGCCTCCTCCGAGACCTTTCATCCGCTGAATGTGTCTGTGCTCCCTTGGCATCAAATGGACATACACCACAGTCTATAATTCTGTGGTATTCTCACCACCAAGGGTTCAAAAATGGAATCCAACAGCATCCCATAGCAGCCATCGAAGTGTAGAAAAGTGGAACAAAAAGAAAGTGTAGTAAGGAAATAAGTCGCTGAAAAACCAAAATCATGACATAATTAGTATGAAATGTAGGTGGAAGTCTTTGAGCCCATGTTTTAGGATCCATTTAAGGGGGGGGGGGGGGGGGTCAAAATGTGTCCAACAGTTAGAATGGTCAGCTCTGCTGATTAACAACCTAAGCATTGTCAGCAGCTAAGAATTGTACAGAACAGCCTTTAGTTGGATCTCCTAAGAAAAAAATCACTGCGTTTCGACACTGAGACTCATTAAGCAAACCTGAAAACAGTTTTGTGTGGAAGTGAAAAAGAAGAGGACCCAACATAGAAGCCAAAGGAGCACCATAGAGAAAATCATATCTGAACAGTGGTCATTGATTGTTAGAGAAAGAAGACAAAATAGTCACCTACCTGAACGGTGAATTTGGACTCCAGCTTCTCCAGACTTTTAGTTTTCTCCAGCTTTTTTATCTCTTCCACAATTTCCTTCCTAATGTCTTCATCCTGATGAAATTGTACACACAAAAATGATGATGATGTAAAATCAATGATCGCTCCATTCTATTAAAATAAACTCCTCAAGAAGATTACTACTACTATCACTACAACTACTACCACCACCACTACTACTACTACTACTGCTACTGCTACTACTACTACTACTACTACTGCTGCTGCTGCTGCTGCTGTTGCTGTTGCCACTAAAGTACAGGATAGAAACAAAATCAATATTTATTTCATCAGGCCTACATTATTTGCCTTCCCGTTACCCTTCCCTTTGCTCTCAGCGGAGCAGGGTATTACTGTCAATCCTGTCTGCTGGTCTGTCCGTCAGTCGTCTGTCTGCTTGTCTGCAGAATGACTCAAAAGCAGTGAAACGGATCGTCTTCAAATGTTACATACTTAGTCCGCTGGTCGTTAGCTAACACCAACTGACTGCTCTGTCTGCAGGTGACTGCTCTGTCTGCAGGTGACTGACTGCTCTGTCTGCAGGTGACTGCTCTGTCTGCAGGTGACTGCTCTGTCTGCAGGTGACTGCTCTGTCTGCAGGTGACTGACAGCTCAGTCTGCAGCTAATGATTGCTCTGTCTGCAGGTGACTGCTCTGTCTGCAGGTAACTGCTCTGTCTGCAGGTGACTGACAGCTCTGTCTGCAGGTAAATGATTGCTCTGTCTGCAGGTGCAGACCTACATCTTGTCACGAAGGAACGTGAAACAGTTAAAAAAAAAAAAAAAAAAAAGGATACAAGAAAGGGATGGAAACATTCTTTTCTCTTGAATATTCAAGGTTAGTGTGCTCAGTTTTCAGTCTACTGCCCGGAGGCTATTTTCACGAACCAGTGAAACTCCATTTCCAAAGTAGTCCTTCAAACCGAAGTTCCGTGTGTGAACGCACGCATAACATCTTGCACACACATACAATCCCATCACCAACTTTCGAAAGAGAAGGCCGGTTTGGCCGTTGGTAAGGATGACACTTTACACATGGCATATACCCTGCGTGAGAAATTGAAAGAATGAAGGAAGTAAGGACACTGAGTGAACAATATTGACAGAATGATACGGGAAACGAATGTATGAAGCACCAGCAGGCAGCTCTTCAGTCGACACTGCCCAGGTAGGCAGCCCGTTGCGTACACAAGAGTGTGGATTGTCAGCGCCTAGAACCTTTGGCGAGATGCTATATAGGTGCTGTTTTTAATATCATTATCATTGTTGTTAAATACATACATCATACCCCTCATGTTCATCACCAGGAAAGACGCGAATAATGTGTATGCTGACATTATTAATAATATAGTTATTCCACACAATCACATAGCGGACGGGCAAAAATGTTGGCTCCCGGTGAAATGTACCACCGCTCCTTCCCTCCCCCACCCCAACTCCTGACCCATTTTTCAGTCCCGTTCCAAAAAAAAAAAAAAGAAACAAAGAACAAGATGTAAAGCATATAAACGTACTCCCAGTTTACCTGAATACGTGTGAGATATTCCATAAAGAGGAAAAACCGTCTTGGGCTGGTGTAGCCCTTAGTAATGGCTATTCTGGTAAATATCGGCCATCATCTGTGACCTATAATGAACATACTTACAAATTTTCAGAAAGATCGGCCAAGACCTTTCTGAGATTTTCCGTAAAGACGAAAACCATTATGGGCCATTAGTAACGGTTGTAACGGTAAACTAAACATCGGGCATCATCCGTGACCCATAATAAACATACCTACAAATTTTCAGAAATATCGGCCACATACTTTCTAAGATATTCCATAAAAAAGAAGAACAGTTATGGGCCGTTATAGCCCACAGTAAAGGCTATAACGGTAAACTAAAACATCGGGAATCATCTGTGACCCTTAATGAACATACCTACAAATTTTCAGAAAGATCAGCCAAGTACTTTCTGAGATATTCCGTAAAGAAGAAAAACCGTTAGGGTCCGTTATAGCCGTTAGTAACGGCTATAACGGTTAACTAAAACATCAGGCATCATCCGTGACCCATAATGAACATACCTACAAATTTTCAGAAAAATCGGCCACGTACTTTCTGAGATATTCCATAAAAAGAAAAACCGTTATGGGCCGTTATGGCCGTTAGTAAAGGCTATAACGGTAAGCTAAAACATCGGCCATCATCCGTGACCCATAATGACTTGACTTAACTTGACTTAATCCTCTTGGTTCCTCGGGGAACATAGGGCCGCAACCACACTCCCCCAGCGCACTCTGTTCTGGGACGCCCTCTTCAGCTCGGCCCATGTCATTCCGGTGGCCTTGGCTTCAGTGTTTGTACTTCTCCGCCACGTCTGTCTTGGTCGCCCAACTTTGCGTTTGCCCTGGGGGTTCCATTCAGAGACTGCCTTGTGATGTTGGATGTGGGCTTTCGCAACGACCCATAATGAACATACCTACAAATTTTCAGAAAGATCGGCCAAGTACTTTCTGAGATATTCCATGAAAAAGAAGAACCGTTATTGGCCGTTATAGCCGTTAGTAATGGTTATAACGGTAAACTAAAACATCGGGCATCATCCGTCGCCCATAATGAACATACCAACAAATTTTCAGAAAGATCAGCCAAGTACTTTCTGAGACATTCCATAAAGAAGAAAAACCGTTATGGGCCGTAATAGCCGTTAGTAACGGCTCTAATAGTAAAATAACACATTGGGCATCATCCGTGACCCATAATGAAGATACCTACAAGTTTTCAGAAAGATCGGCCAAGTACTTTCTGAGATATTCCGTAAAGAAAAAAAAAACGTTATGGGCCGTTATAGCCGTTAGTAAAGGCTATAACGGTAAACTAAAACATCAGGCATCATTCGTAACCCGTAGTGAACATACCTACTAATTTTCACAAAGATCGGCCAAGTACTTTCTGAGATATTCCATAAAGAAAAAAAAAAACCGTTACAGGCCGTTACAGCCGTTAGTAGCGGCTATAACGGTTAACTAAAGCATCGAGCATCATCCGTAACCCATAATAAACATGACTGCTAATTTTCACAAAGATCGGCCAAGTACTTTCTGAGATATTCCATAAAGAAGGAAAACCGTTACAGGCCCTTACAGCCGTTAGCAACGGCTATAACGGTCAACTGTAACATCGGGCATCATCCGTGACCCATAATGAACATACCTACAAATTTTCAGAAAGATCGGCCCAGTAGTTTTGTCTGGAGCGAGTGGAACACATTTTGTCCACGGACACACACACACACACACACACACACACACACACACACACACACACACACACACACACACACACACACAAACATTTCTTCGTTCCCATTGTAAAATACTCCCTGTTCTATAAGAACTAGGAATACAAAAAGGATCCTGAAAGATCCTATAACGCACATAACAAAAATTCTTTTTTTTATCATCAAAATGAAAATACTACAGACTGCAGATTATGCACTGTGTTAATACCATCCTCCTCTCTTCTCTCTCTCTCTCTCTCTCTCTCCACCACTCAATATCATAAACTGGAATCTGTCCTCACTTAAAAACGTACTGCGAGAGCTCTTCCATTGTTACAGGAGGACGAGTTCTGCCGTACCCCCATCCCTCGTTCTGTCCTCTGCATGATAACCACTGTGCCAATAGGAACAAACCTGCCCCCCTCCCCCCTCCAAGCCACCTCATCCTCCACATCTTTCAAACACAGAGAACATAGTTAAAGCCGACTTCAAAGCAGCATCACAAATTTACATCCATAGATTATGTGCTGGTGACAATATAACCGCAACTGCTATCAGATCTCACTAGAATGAAGATCACCATTTTCAAATGGACTCACGGTCATCTTCATGACGCCTTCATCGGTGACTGGCTTAGTCTCTGCAATACACTGGTGCAGATTCCTGCTATGAATGTTCTGCAGGATTTCCAGGGCTGTCTTCATTTCTGGCCTCTCATCCAGCAAGATCTGTTGGAATACGGCGTCCGTCAGCTTGACGTAGGCTTCCATGTCACCAATGCACTCTGACATCTTCTTGGATTCGCTGGAAAACATATTTAAGAGGTGAAAAGAAATCGTTGAGGAACGAAAGAAGTCTCCTTTCCAACATTATAGCCATTCTTACACGTATTAAAACAGTTTGTACATATCAAACACAAAGACCACTCAACATTATAGCCACTCTTACACGTATTAAAACAGTTTGAACATATCAAACACAACAGATCACTCAACATTATGGCCATTCTTACACGTATTAAAACAGTTTGAACATATCAAACACAACAGATCACTCAACATCACAGCCATTCTTACACGTATTAAAACAGTTTGAACATATCAAACACAACAGATCACTCAATTTAAAACAAATCAAAGACAATTTTTTTTGCATACTGTTCAGTTTTCCCAATATAGTATCTAAATTACTGATTCAAATAAATTTCTTTTAAATTCATTTTGAGCGTATGTATTTCGCCATATTTAAAAAGGAAAATTCAGTCATGTGCATTAACTGGTCGGAGAAAAGAAGAAAATTTGTCTTTTTGTTTTGCTTTTGTTTTATGTGTTCTTAGGTATTTCCAAATATTTAACTGACGGAACAATCCTCTATTTGCCCAAAGAAAATGAAGGAATTGCGTATCTACATAAACGGTATATGCGTGACAACTCGGAAAGCTTAAAAAAATTACCGGGAAAGATATGGAATGATTGAGGCGTTGTATAATCATTCTTCTCGATATTCATATCCTTTGTGTCAGAGATACCTAGAACAGTTTCTCAGGCATATGTGTTTTATTGACTAAAGAAACACCCGGTCTTTCATCTTACCCATTCTTCCTGGTATTTTCAGATGGGGTCGGCTGCTATCATTGCCTCCACCAACCTGGAAATGATGCATACATTGCCTTAGGTATTCATTGTCCTTTCTAACGACAGCATGTCCAATATAACCATTTAATACACTACGTTCGATCAGTATTCACATTCCACATCAAATGTTAAGAACTTAGCTTAAACTGATAGATCTCTATGATATTCTTATATAGTGTAGTAATGTGTGGACATTTAACACACCATGATAGGTCTGTGTGCTGTCTTTATGTTGTGTTATTAATGTGTAGGCATTTAGCAACTATGACGGATCTACATGATGACCTTATATAGTGATGACTTTATATGTGCACACATTTAGCATACCATAATAGGCCTAAATCTGCATGATATCCCATATGGTTGTAAATAAAGTGTGGGCATCTGGCATATCATGATCGATCTTCATGTTGTCCTGATACAGTATAACATGATAGACATGTAAAGTGTCTAAAATGGTGTCGCTAAAGTGTGGGCATTCATCATACCATGATGGGTCGCATGATGTCCTAATACAATGTAAGTGATATGTGGACACTTAGCACACCATGGTAGACCTGCATACTGTTCTGATACAGAGTGGATGGGTCATCCTTGCACACCGGCTACATCACCGAAGAGTCTCTCTGCATACAATCAATAAACATTCAACTGACTTTCATACTTCCTATAGTTTCTAATGGATGCAACGGACTGAATATGCTGACCAATTCACACGCAACAGATTGACCATCAATACCTATTGCACACCCTTTAATTTTCCCATTTATAGTTACAATATCATATCATGTTGACCATTCCATAGTTTCTGGCAAATTCAACAGACTGAATTTCTAGATTCTTGCACATTTGCTGTCAAATTTACAAATAATAACACATCATGTTGACCTTTCCGTTGTTTCTAACAAATTCAACAGACTGAATTTCTAGATTCTTGCACATTTGTTGTCAAATTTACAAATGATAACACATCATGTTGACCTTTCCGTTGTTTCTAACAAATTCAACAGACTGAATTTCTAGATTCTTGCACGTTCGCTGACCAATTTACACTCAACAGATTGGCCGCTCATACCATATCATGTCTGCCGACCACTTCCCATTCAGCAGATTGATTGTAATTACCATTACATGTTTGCTGACCGGTTTTCATGTAGCAGACTGACTGTCCGTACAATTCCATACTTGTTCAGTCACGTTCAGCAAATTGATTGTCCATACCTTTCCAGGTGTGTTAATTAATTTACATTCAGCAGAGTGATTGTCAATTTCATCCCATGTTTGCTAACGGGGTTACATTCGACAGATTGTTCATATTGTTCTATGTTTACCAACAGATTTACATTTGGCAGATTGTTTGGATTATTCTATGTTTTATGTTTGCCAACAGGGTTACATTAGAGAGATTGTTCATATTATTCCATGTTTGCTAACAGGGTTACATTCAGCAAATTGTTCGTATTATTTTATGTTTGCTAACAGGGTTACATTCAGCAAATTGTTCGTATTATCCTATGTTTACTAACAGGGTTACATTCAGCAAATTGTTCGTATTATTCTATGTTTGCTAACAGGGTTACATTCAGCAATGTTTGCTAATAGGTGTACATTCAGCAAATTATTCGTATTATTCTATGTTTGCTAACTGGGTTACATTCAGCAAATTGTTCGTATTATTCTATGTTTGCTAGCAGGGTTACTTTCAGTAAATTGTTCGTATTATTCTATGTTTGCTAGCAGGGTTACTTTCAGTAAATTGTTCGTATTATTCTATGTTTGCTAAGAGGGATACATTGAACATACTGTCATGTTTGCTAAGAGTTATATTCAGCAGACTGAGCATAACATTCTAGGCTGCCTGAACAAGATATATTAAACACTCTTTCCGTGCCTGACCACGTTTACTAACCAAGTTACAAACAGCAGACTGATTGTTCTATTTCATGTTTGCCAACCAGTTTATATTCATTATATCGGGTACTCATTCGATTTCAAGTTTGCCAGCCAGTTCACATTCAGTAGATCGATTGTCCATTCTATTTCACATTTGTTAACCAGTTTACATTCATTAGATTAGTTATCTATTCCATTCCATGTTTACTAACCAATTTACATTCAGTAGATTGATTGTCCATTCTATTCGACGTTTACTAACCAGTTTACATAGTAGATTAGTTATCCATCCCTTTCCATGTTTATTAACCAGTTTACATTCAGTAGATTAATTTTCCAGTCTATTCAACGGTTAATAACCACTTTACATTCAGTAGATTGATTGTCAAATCTATTCCACGGTTGATAACCACATTACCTTCAGTAGATTGATGATCAATTCAATGTCATGTTTGATAACCAGTTTAGATTCAGTGAACTGGCTGTCCATTCCTTTCCGCGTTTGATAACTAGTTTACGTTCAACAGAGTGTGCACGTCATTCTGTGTTTGTTAACCAGTTTATATTCATCCGACTATGCTGAATTATGCTGCACTGAACAAATTGTACTGCATATTAACAGACTTGTACTGAAATAATATCTGCAATAAAATGTAAGCAAAACATCACCAGTACTGGTGCGGTTTCAACGCTAAAGGTAATAATTAATCCATTCTACAGACGTGACTTCAACCACAGAGAAAAATCATTAAACTCTCTGCAACATTCGTTTCGACAAAATGATACACATCAACAATACGTTGTACAGCTATCGTTTCAACGAAAAGATATAAATAATTAATTATCCTGATGATATGGATTGAAGACAATAAAACGTCAATCAATTACACATTTTACTGATGTGATCTGAACAAAAGGACATTTAATCCTCAACAAACTATACGGACATGGTTTCAACAACAACAAGAACAACAAATGTTAATTAACAGTAAAGTTTGTGGATAAGGCTTTAATAAAAAGATTTAAATCAACATTACATAACATGAAAATTGTTTCAACACGAAAATGTAAACCAGTACAGTGTGTCAGGAATGGTTTTAACAGTTTCAGTTTTAGTTTCATCAAGGTGGTGTCATGGACTAGTCCATATACACTACACCACATCTGCTAAGTTTCGAGACCACACTGTGCACGATTCACAACTAGTGGATAAATAAATTGATGACGAAGATGAGAAGATTTAGCAGATGTCTGACCTACGCTTTAACCCTACACGCTGATCAAACCTTGGGTGTTAACACACAGGTGTAAACCAACACTACATAACTCTGGTATGATTTTAATTCAAAGATGTGAATTAACACTACATCACACTGTTATGGCTTTAACAAAAAGATGCAAGATCTAGTTGCAAGGTGAGACGACTGCAGGCGGAAATCCATACAAATCTTAAATAAATGTTAGCGAACCGCCCAAAAGACGTGGACAAACGAATCACAAGACACAACGAATCTTGTGATTAGTTTGTCCACGTTTTTTGGGCGGTTCGCTAACATTTATTTAAAAAGATGCAAGTGAATGGTTTTAAGAAAAAGGTGTAAATACATGACACTAACATGATTTTAATAGAAAGATGTAATTCAGCATTACATGACACTAACATGGTTCTAACAAAAAGATGCAAGGCAATGGTTTTAACAAAAAGATGCAAGCAATGGTTTTAACAAAAAGATGCAAGGCAATGGTTTTAACAAAAAGATGCAAGGCAATGGTTTTAACAAAAAGATCAAGGCAAATGGTTTTAACAAAAAGATGCAAGGCAATGGTTTTAACAAAAAGATGCAAGGCAATGGTTTTAACAAAAAGATGCAAGGCAATGGTTCTAACAAAAAGATGCAAGGCAATGGTTTTAACAAAAAGATGTAAATCAACACGACATTACACCGTTATGGCTTTAACAAAAAGATGCAAGTCAATGGTTAACAAAAGATGCAAGCAATGGTTTTAACAAAAAGATGTAAATCAACACGACATTACACCGTTATGGCTTTAACAAAAAGATGCAAGTCAATGGTTTTAACAAAAAGATGCAAGGCAATGGTTTTAACAAAAGATGTAATCAACACGACATTACACCGTTATGGCTTTAAAAAAAGATGCAAGTCAATGGTTTTAACAAAAGATGTAAACCAACACTATATGACGCCAATATGATTTTAATAAAACGATGTAAATCAACATTACATGACACTAATTGGTTTTAACAAAAGAGAATGTAAGCGAGCAATACACAACACGAACACGGTTTTAACAAATTGATGTAAACCAACACTATATGACACTAACATAGTTTTAACACAAAAAATATAGATCAACACTACATGACACTGACATAGTCTTAACAAAAAGATAATTTATAAATAAACAAGAAATAACATTGACATGGTTCTAACAAACAGATACAAGGCAACAATCAATAAACAACACTGACATGTTCTCTATGGCCTGCACCACCTTGTGTTGATAAGCTCTGCGGTGGAGGGCATGGCGTGTATGGAACATCTCGTACATGTTGAACGCCTCCTGCAATGCCAACAACGGCTGATTCAGGCATACGACTTAAAACAAAGCACAGTTAAGTTGAAGCCAGCAGGGTTTTCTTTTTCTTTTTCTTTTTAATCGGCAAAGATCCAACCACTGGCTAGTTTCACCTTCCTGTCTCTGGGGCTTGTTCAGACAGACTGCTGATAATGGGTCATATCCTGAAGATCTGATCGTACTGCCACCCCTGTCACATTGTGCATGTGCTGCTCGGCCAAAATTGGATACTTCACAGACAGCATTCAGTCTTGGGGGCCAGAAAAGCTCAGTAGAAAGAAACTCGTGGAGAGCGTGGCAGCAGAGAGTCCTCAGAAGAGAAGCCCCCTTCAAGCAAGTGTTTCGGCCCTCATCTCCCGACACTCTAGGGGGGGTTGGGCCACACCCGGTTCATGACTCCGGATGTCCCTCTGCTGCCCCCTTTTTTTTTTTTACCCATCTTGGGACGAGATCAGTTGGTAGAGCGCCGGACTCTTAATCTTGGTGATCGTGGGGTTGCGAGTTCGAATCTCCGCTGGGCCGTTTCAGAACAGGTGGATTTTTCCCTCGGAGTTAACATTGATTCTGACTCCATTTCCAAAATAGGCCTTAAAATGAGACTATAAACAAGGTTTCATGTATGAACGCATGCATAACATCTTGCACACACGTAAAATCCCATCACCAACTGTCGGAAGAGAAGGCCAGTTTGGCCGTTGGTCTTGCTGACAAGTTAAACATAGCGTGCACCCTGCGTGAGAAACTGAAAAAAAATGAAGGAATAAAGAAAACTGAGTCAACGATATTGACCGGATAACACTGTAAATAACTGAATGAAGGGCCGGCAGGCAGTGCTTCAGTCGGCACTACCCAGGCAGGCAGCCTGTTGTGTACATGAGAATGTGGATTGTCAGCGTCTAGAACCTTTGGCAAGGCGTTTTATAAATGTTATATTACAATAACAATAATTAGAAACAGGGACAGACATGGGACCTGATCAGGTGGAAAAAGCCTGAACATTGTCAGATGATTCAGACACCTGAACTTTGTCAGATGATCCAGACACCTGAACTTTGTCAGATGATCCAGACACCTGAACTTTGTCAGATGATCCAGACGCCTGAACTTTGTCAGATGATCCAGACGCCTGAATATTGTCAGATGATCCAGACGTCTGAACATTGTCAGATGATCAAGACGCCCATGGCAGGTCTTCAGCTCAGGACCAAAGACAACGGCCGCAAGGGGTCAGAGGATGTTGGCCCCTGAAGCGGAAGCTTTTTTTTTTTTCTACCAGACTTGTCAACTATTGTGAGTTTAGCGGTGTTATAAAAGCCATCCTACATGACAGTTCTTGACGCCTGCAGTCTTATCAATGCTTCTTCGCAATACTTGTTTTCTATAGCCTCTGAAACATTTTGAGCCTTGAACTGTTCTTTTTTCCCATTAAGTCTGGAGATGCTGTCAAAACCTAACACAAATCAAACTGATTATGATAATGGACTGAACTGTGAACTTGAAACCTGATGTTCTTACTCATATATATCCCCAAAATGTTCTCTGCAGATTTATGCCTGTCTCAAGAATGGACCTGGATACGCTCAGAAAGTCTGAGTTCAGGATCAAAACCTGAACAGTCTCATGTCTGAAGGGATCCTTCGTAAAACTGTCCGAGGCCTCCGTAATTTTTCATCAGAAATACTTTTCTTAGCCATGATGTTCACATTGTTGCCCAACATATGTTGGCCTTTACTCAACGCAATGTTTTCAACGGCTGTTGAGGAAGATTTTTGTTGTGGTGCCATGACCTTTTTGTCTGATGTGTTGTATCCCTGAAGGTTTCCTAGTCGTCATATGAAATAGGATATACTGCTATGGTTCGAGGTAGATGGCGCTACTGTATCCACAAAGGTGCCAATTTATGTGAAGAAAGGAAGACAACTGCAGCGCAACAAAAGAGACAGGCAAGGAAAGCCCGCACCAGCAATCAAGAGGAGGTCTCCCACATTCCCTGTTCAAGCTGTCACTGCACTGTCCGTGCACGTATGGCCTTGATCAGCCAACTGCGTATCCACAAATCATCTCAGTACCGCCTTCCCCCCCCCCCCCCCCCACTCCTCCTGCCCCTCCCCTCTTAACCCCAAGATGACTGAAGTGGTTCTCGTTGACTCGACCGACGAACGACAACAGTGTTGATGGTGTAGGACCTGTGAAAAGGGATTAATAACTGAACCTGGAAAGGGGTTCAAGATCACTGCACTGTGAAAAGGGATTAATACTGTACCTGGTGAAGGGTGATCTATACCTGAATCCTGTGAAAAGGGATCTAATACTGTATGTGAAAAGGGGATCAAAACTGCACTGTGAAAAGGGGATCTGATCACTGCACTGGAAAAGGGATCTACACTGAACTGTGAAAAGGGGATCTCAATACTGTACCTGTGAAAAGGGATTCATACACTGTACCTGTGAAAAGGGATCTAATCATGCACTCGTGAAAAATGGGATCTAATACCTGAACCTGTGAAAAGGGGATCTATAACTGACCTGTAAAGGATCAAATCACTGCACCTGTGAAACGGTCTAATCATGCACCTGTGAAAGGGATCTATTACCTGAACCTGTGAAAAGGGATCTAAACTGTACTGTGAAGGTGATCTAATACTGCACCTGTGAAAAGGGGATCTAATAACTGAACCTGTGAAAAGGGGATCTAATAACTGTACCTGTGAAAAGGGGATCTAATACTGCACCTGTGAAAAGGGGATCTAATAACTGAACTGTGAAAAGGGGATCTAATGACTGTAACCTGTGAAAAGGGGATCTAATCACGTACCTGTGAAAAGGGGATCTAATAACTGTACCTGTGAAAAGGGGATCTAATCACTGCACCTGTGAAAAGGGGATCTAATAACCGCACCTGTGAAAAGGGGATCTAATAACTGTACCTGTGAAAAGGGGATCTAATAACTGTACCCGTGAAAAGGGGATCTAATAACTGTACCTGTGAAAAGGGGATCTAATAACTGTACCTGTGAAAAGGGGATCTAATAACTGTACCTGTGAAAAGGGGATCTAATCACTGCACCTGTGAAAAGGGGATCTAATAACTGTACCTGTGAAAAGGGGATCTAATAACTGAACCTGTGAAAAGGGGATCTAATAACTGAACCTGTGAAAAGGGATCTAATCACTGCACCTGTGTGGTCCAGGGGGTGGTTTGATCCATATTTCTCACATGGGTCTGTGTAGATGGGTATTCGGGGCCAACCTCTCAAAATTTAGACCCTTGCGGGTTAAAATATTTTTCTTGAACTTATTGGACAGGGTTAGAAAAACAACTTCAATTTACGTTCATGGAGTATGTTGGCACTGTACAAATCAGTTTGTTCAATGAGTATTCGAATCAGTGAAAACAACTGAACTCTCACTCACTTCTCATGTCATCAACTTGTGTTTACTGACCTTATCACGGACACAAATCTGTCGTTCTCCTTTCACTTCAAGCACTCTGGAGAACTTGATGAAGCGGATGTGGTCGAAGGAAGTGCTCATCCCCAGCTGAAGGGAATCACGCTTGAAATAGTCCCACTTGTCCACGTCCACCCCGTTCCGTTTGTTGGCCACAATCTGAAGTGTCATTGACCATGCTGCATCTCTCTCCTCTGGGTCTCTTATTACATCATCATAGGCTTTTGAAGTGCAAACAAATCAATGCAGAACGTAAACATGAACCGAAAAATTAAACCACGTACATTCATTTAGCCTGCAGTTCGTTCAGGATGTGAACACGCGCACGCACGCACGCACACACACACACACACACACACACACACACACACACACACACACACACACACACACACACACGCACACACGTTCAACAGAAGCAAACACTCACCACATGACGCTGAGTAGTGACAATTAACTGAAATAGCGTGACCCGTCAGGTAAGGGAGGTTAAAACAATGTAATATAAAACAAATTATTCCCCTTTATTCTCAAATGCCTTGCCCCTTTTATTATCTGTATTTCTATCACGGTCACTTTTTTTCATACCTTCCTTGATAACCTTTGTTATCTCATCCAGCTTTTAGCTGAAATTCGGAGATTGTTACTTTTGCGGAGATCTTTCATTTGTATTTCGAGTATGGACTGTGTTGGGGGAACATGGGACGGCCGGTGTCAGCCGTGTGACTTAAGGAAAGATAAGGAAGATGGGATAATGAATGACCAGATAAACCATATGAAATAAAAATACAACATTCTCCAGCCATTGGTGAGGAAGGAGGGGCTGCGGATGTTCATTATAATGTCTATTTGACACACACACACACACACACACACACACACACACACACACACACACACACACACACACACACACACACAAGCGCGCGCACGCGTACGAGTAGAATTTTTTAAATCTCCAGACAAGCAAACCAGCCAACCAAATACAAAAAAACAGAAAGAAAACAAATCATGTCACCTCATACAGAAACCTCTTCGGCGATTTGGGTCCATATTTCCACTCCTGTAACACAAAGAATAATTTCCAACTTTCCTTTATAAATGAAAATCACAAAAGAATTCTTCTCACGATGGAAACTATACTGCTTAAAAAAATGACAGTCACTTATAAATATGTCGTATATATGAAGAATAACACACACACACACACACACACACACACACACACACACACACACACACACACACTCACACACACACACACACACACACACACACAGAAATAAGTGCATGCACACACACAGACACAGACACACACAGACACACAGACACAGAAGAGAGAGAGAGAGAGAGAGAGAGAGAGAGAGAGAGAGAGAGAGATTTACAAAATCCTCCCTTCTCCCTCCTCCAACACTCTATGACAATAAAAATTATCCCCCCTTCCCACCCCAGCCCACATATCCTCCCCCTACCGATCTTATCTCCTTTCTTATCTTTTCAGTTCTTTACAAACATCAAAGAATATTTACGTGACATGTCATGCAAACATATCTCTACATATCAGATTCAGATAATACACTTAATATTTTTGGCACCGGTATTGTATAACCGATTTACGTCAAATGAGGACACAAGACCGACTTTTCAGGTCTGAAAAATAGATTACAACATATCTTTGCTAAAATCGGACACACATTAAAAGAATTTGTCAAACAAACTAATTGTCAGTTTAATACACTAAATAATTATGAACAAAACTCATCTATAATGCAAATCTTATTTCGTAAATTGTAACGGCAATAATGATCACTCCATGACACGTACAACAACATGTTTTTATCCAGTAGGAGTAGGAAGACACTCAAGGGAGAGCTTGACAGCAGCACTTCAGAGAAGACGCCTCCCTCAGACAAGTGTTTCGGCCCTGAACTCCTTACACTCTAAGGGGGCCGGCCGCATCCAGGTCATGGCTCCCAGATGCCTTTCTACTGCCAACCCTTTTTTCCTGGCGCTATCGGGATTCGAACCCTTTGGATGGGCGGGCGTTTCAAGGCGTGCCTTTTCAGACGGATGTTTTACCCCACTGCTAACGGGACACCTGTTCTAACATGTGAAATCTAAGCCTCATGAAGTTCACTTTTGTTCCTCTTTGACCAGATCCAGCTGGAACTTTTTGCGGCTGCCTCTGCCATTGCCTTTAGGGTTCTGGTCCTCTTCTTACCTCAAATTCCGAGCTGTTTCATGAGGTCATAGGCTGATGAGCTTACAAATCCCCTCGCTCCAACTTTTACAGCAAAGACCCGGGCCTGAAAGCCGGATTCTCTCAAGCTGCTTACTTCTCAGTCTTGTGGAGGTGCGTTTGCTCCATTCTGTTTTTGGCACACTGAGTTCGATCAGAATCATTCGTTTTGATGAACTTAGTGGAGAACAATATCCAGTCTCATGCCACTCTTCCTGATAATCTCTGGATGGTTCTCCCATTCTGGAAGGTCTGCTGTGCATTCCCAGTCATCTACCCCACCCGGTAAACCTTGCTTCCGTGCTCTTGATATCACAGCTGTTTCAGACAATGATTTGTGGCTTTCTGCCATGTAGAACTTTATTACTGGAGTGTCTAGTGGCACAGAGCTTCTTCTAGCAGTACTAACTGCATGTACGAATTCCTTGAGCACTTGATTGTACCTCCATGTGTGCCTTCCCAGGGTTAGCACTGCTTTGCATGAACTCAGGACACGTTCCACTGTCTGCCGTGACATAGTGACACGTGGGGTCATCAGATTTCCCCCACTTGGGCAGGCTGGAGTTCGAGGGCAAGAGGTCATATACAGATCTGAAGACTCTAAAAGGTGCCATGTGCCATATATCATTCAGGTGAGACTTCTTTGCAGTGCGTTTTCCCACGTAGTCCACTGTCCTTGTTGGCCTTGCTGGACTGCTTTCTGGATTCTCTTGGTGTCCTCTTCTTTCTTCAGCTCCTCTTTTACCACAACAACATGTTTTCGACCCACTATGTGATCTCACCCATTCTTATGTTCATTTTGCCCGTGAAGCCTGTACACATACATCATACAAAGGTTAAAGGTAGGAACACAAGATTGGTGACATGAAAGAAATGAACGTGATATTTCGTCAGAAAACGTGTTGAATCTTCTGTGATCAACGGCTGTTTTTTGTGAACCACTTCAACCTTTTGACTTGTTTCAATAAGTTCCACGTCCATCCGTCTGTCCCACTATTTTTGCCCCTTAGCTGTGGGGTGTCCCGTCAGCAGTGGGGTAAGACATCCATCTTAAAAATGGAGACCTTGAAACGCTCATCCATCCAACCAAAAACTGCGGGTTCGAATTCCAGCAGCGCCAGAAAAAGTAAAAAAAAAAAAGGTTGGCAGTAGAAGGGCATCTGGGCGTTATGACCTGGATGCGGCCCGGCCCCCTCAGAGTTTAAGGAGTTCAGGGTCGAAACACTTGTCTAAGGGAGGTTTCTTCTCTGAAGACCTTCTGCTGTTAATCTCTCTCCAGAGTTGCTTCTTATCAAACCCCAAATTAACGAGAAAAGACTCAACAAAACATCTATTTTAACACACACACACACACACACACACACACACGCACACACAACACACACACACACACACACACACACACACACACACAGAAAGAGAGAGAGAGGTTGGTATTTTTCACACAAAATGTTGTTAAGGTTTGTATTAATAGCATGCATACTCTTGCTTAAAATCCAGCTTGTTTGTTTCCAGACATATGGACAGTGAATTAAAGTTTGTTATCAGTATCAATACCACGCATTTTAAGTCATGTACACGTTCTGTATGTATATTGTTATAAGGAGTAAATAGGTCAGAAACTACATCTGATTCTCGAAAAGTAAATAAGCTATTCTCTTTTTTATATCCTCATATCAGATAATGTCCAACTCATTCACGTTGTCAAATTTTAGAATAACAGTGATTTTACATTCTATGTGAAATCATGGGAATAATCACAACCAGAACAGAATCCTTAAATGACTCAAACGGGCAAATTTTTAAAGGCAGTATTTACAGACCCAACAGAGTTCTTATTGAATAATACTACAACCACTTATAATGATAATGATAATAATCATGATGAAATAATGATAATTATAATAATAA
This sequence comes from Conus canariensis, assembly GCA_033310375.1. NCBI lineage: Eukaryota > Metazoa > Mollusca > Gastropoda > Neogastropoda > Conidae > Conus > Conus canariensis. The sequence goes on from CM065730.1 coordinate 55,234,344, forward strand.
CAATAACAACATAATAATAAATGATAATTGAAATAACAATGAAATAACAACAGCTACTACTATAGTGATAGAATAGTATAGTAATATCAAAAATAATAGTAAGAACAGTAACAATAATGATGATGATAATAATAATAATAATAATAATAATAAAAATAATATGTCTTAGAGAAGTAGTTAAGTGATATATTACTATATATATATAATATTATATATACTATATATATATATAACTTGCATAAAACAGAGCGGGAACGACTGACAAAAACAAAACAAAACAAAGAATGTGTCATGGCCGAGAGTTTCGATTCCGGCGTGTCAGGACCAGAACAATATCCTACGGTGTTAAATACAGATGAGCTCCATCCAACAAACAGATTATGAAGGGACACGAAGATTTTGTTCTGTTGTGGCTTACAGTGTAAGTGCTGAATCTTCGTTTGTAGATCAGTATCCTGCTTTAGCCCTTACCTTGCGTTCACACTGCTTTTCGTTAGAGATCAGCTCTTTGATGAAATCTCTGTGCTCCACCCGAGTTTGTACCTCGCAAAGTCGCCTTTCAGATCGTTGTTCTCCACGAGGTAGTCAAAGATTTCTATGGAAGCCTGCTCGTGCTGAAAAAAAGATGGTAATGTATTTATCATTGAAAACACAAGCACACGGAATCGGAAAGAAGTCTACTCAGCTATCATGTACAGTGTTAGTGTAACTGTGATCGATTCCGTCAGATTGGAGATTACTGTGAAATAAAACAACGATCAACCAAGAAGAACAGGTCTCAGTGGAGTCTTTCCAGGTATACCACCAACAGCCTCCAACGATTATATGAAAGCCCCTGTGAAACGTCCAACGAGATCACTTTTAGTCGGTCACGTGTGCTGTATACTACTACACAAAACTACTTGCAGTCTTTTTGGCAGTATAGTGCTTCTGGACTGAAAGGTCCAAGCTCTAGAGGTTAACCAACACAAATGCATGCGCGCGCGCGCGCACACACACACACACACACACACACACACACACACACACACTTTATTACTTTCCACAAGGGAGTCGCAGAAGCAAAAGAAGAACAGTAACCCACATTATAACGAAAGATAGAAAAAAAATCGTGCAAAGTGATAACGAAACGAACTAAAACAAAAGTTTTCATTTCTTTAAGAGTAACAACTTTGAAAAGAAAGTGATTGCCTTTTTTGTGTGAAAAAAAAACAACAACCGTTATTCCGATTGTCATGTGAATGAGAAAAGTGTTATGTGAATGGAAAAGTTTCATGTCAAAGAAAAGAGTGTTAAGCGATTTTGTCATTTTTGCGATTGTGGAATGGAACCTACGGTTTTGATGCTTTTTTGTATTCATGGAGTGCAACCGCCAGTGATGTGGAAGAGTAGGACGCTGAGTGGATTGTGAAGTGTGTTCACCCAATGTGAGGAAGGGTGGAAGATTATTGTTACTTCAGAGGAGTTCTGGACACAGACATGGGAGGATGTCTAATTGTAACCCTCGTTGGGTTTTAACATAGTTAGGACTAGGATTGTCCTATGCAGCCCTGGGTTGGGTGTGCTATATGATTGGACTGGTTTGTCCGATGCAACCCTGGTTTGGGTGTGCTTAACCCTTGGTGGGTGTAATATGCCTGGCGTGGCAAGTTTCACTCAAGTATAGAGTGTAGATGTAGACTGGAAGTCTACTAGGGTAGGCTTGTCGCTTATTCCCTAGAAGGCGAGTACCAGTTGGGGTTGTAAACTGGTTAAAGTAATTACAGTAAAGGTGTAATTGTAATGATAACAGAAGTTTGATAATTATAAAGATTTGATGATATTGCGCTATTTGGGAAAAAGAGAAAGATGAACGTTGAACGCGAAAAGAGAAGAATTGAAAAATAAATAAATAAAATATTGTTGTATAAAGATTTCTTTCTGTACCCCAACTGTAGGTAGGAATAGGTTGGCGGAACAAGACTCATGTGAGTATTCTATATTGATTTTGGAGTGAATGTGAAAGGAGTTAAAAAGGAGCTATGAATAATAAGAGAGAAAGAATAAATACAATTCATTTTTAGAGGTTAACCCTGGACCTAGGGTTTCGTTATATCGTTACAGAATCCCTCAGCGTCCAGTGGTGGTCCAGACTTGAGGTGTACCAGCCTAGTGAGGGTCCAGGCTGTGGTGGTCCAGAGGTGGTACATCCAAGTGCACGAAAGCTCCTCGACAAGTCAAGAAGATGACTTGTCTTTACTGTTACTATAAAAAGAATTGATAGTGTAACGTGTGTGAGTGTGTTTGATTTTTGATAAAACTTTGAATATTGTATTATTGTTTGCATGTGGGGAATTATCTTGTAAAGAGAAGAAATAATTGTTGGAAAATGCAGTGAAGAGAAAAGAAGAATTAAGACCCTTTTCCTTATTGAGTAAAGGGAGCGTTTTATAGAAAACTTAATTCAATTGTGATAGTGCTCCTTTGGGTGAATGGAGTGATTGCATGTTGCGTACGAAGTAAGCATACTGTGTTTGTGAATGCAAGTGTGTATGTGCACAAACATGGGTGTGTGACACCGATTCACTCCATGATAATAGGTAATGAAAGCAATATTTGGTTAAAATAAAACGCTAATCACAAAAGGTATTTGTTTCATGAGCACATCTTGATCAATATGGCCATCTTCAAAATGAACATCACAATGAACAGCAGCTTGACGTCCCAGCGGACAAAAAGAGTTCTCTGGAGAAATGTTGTCTACTAGAGTGATCTAAAAGACCAGTAACTGTGTATGCTCGTTTACATGAGTGAGGGAAGTAACTGTGTTTGCATGTTTAAATGAGTGAGTGAGTGAGATAGTGTGTGTGTGTGTGTGTGTGTCTGTGTGTGTGTGTTGTGTGTGTGTGTGTGTGTGTGTGTGTGTGTGCTCGTGCGCAGGGGGGAGGGGGAGGGGCCGAAGACAGGTGGATGTGTTGGAAGGAGGGTGGGTGCTCAGAACAGTGCACAACGAATGAAAATGAGGAGAGCGAAGATATGATATAGTCTGGACCATTTACCGTCCAGTTTTTTCCTGGCATCATCTTGGGGATGAACTTGTTATCGAACACGTGGGAGAAGGGACCGTGACCGAGGTCGTGACAAAGTCCGGCAATCTTCACGCACAGGACATCCTCGTCGTCGATCTCCAGCTCCGGCTGATTTTTCCGCAGAGTTTCCACCAGCTCTCCGGCCAGGAAGCACACCCTGAGACGGTTTCGGCACCAAACGTGTTCTTAATGATAATGATAATGATGACTGTGATCACGATCACGATAACAACAACATTAACAACCACAATTACAACAACAGCAACAACAACAACAACAATACTTAGCCTACGTGCATAGTGGACCTGGACTCGGCCGTGCATGGCAAGGCGGTGCCCCATCCGGTTGTCTGGGTCCTTCGAAGCGTGCATAGCAGACTGGGACGGAGCCGGCCGCCACACACAATTTTCTTTGTCACACTTACCATCTTACTGGCACTTATGAATGCCATTGGATCTAAAGTTGAAGATTTGTTTGTAACTTTGTTCATTTGGTGGGGGGAAAAATATCATTTTTACTAGGTACCATTTTCTCCCACTTCTCCTACTATATTGTCCTAAGCAGCAAAGAGAATATCGCTGTTGGTATGATTCTTGTTACTTTTTCTGTAAACAAATGATCTGAGCCCCACGGCAGCGATGAGTTTTTCGTCGTCCATGATGGAAAGAAAGATAACTGTAAATATCAGAGGAGGAGTTCGGTCCCTTAACCCAGGCTGCCGAGGAAAGTACGATTTGCACGACCGGCACAATCACGGCTCTCATCACATGGGTCGGGCCGGGTGCACTATGCACGGCTTTGGCCGTCGCCTTGAAGTCGGAAAAGAGATGAACTAGAGCAGGTTTTTTTCCTCCGGACGGGCGGCGCACGGCCGGGTCCAGGTCCACTATACAGACAGCCTAACTCTACTCAGTCACCGTGTGTACAAAGCGCATTTTGTCTGGGGTCGGTCTGTCTGTCTTCTTGTTCCTTACTGGAATTCACACATTTCATTTGATCTCCGAATTTGACATGGTGATTCTCTAGCACACTGAGCAGATGGAGAGAGAGTCATTTTGGCCGGGGTGCTGGATCGTCTCATGAGCTTACAGTTTGGATGCTACTAGACGGCCAAACATAGTGACTGTACAAATTCGAAGCAGGTCAAGGTGAGAAGGGGGAGGGGGTGAGGGTGGAGGTAGAATGGCGGCAGGTATGGGGGAACGGGGTGGAAGAAGGTATAGGGAGCAGGGGGTGGGAGTTGGCGAGGAGGGAGTGGAGGTGGGGAAACAATAGGGAGGGGAGAGCCGGGGGTTGGGGGGTAGGGGGAGCAGCTAGTTATGGTTTTATGATGACAATGACTCTCTCCCTCCAACCGCTCCTCGTTCTCCTTCTGTTCCTCCTCCTCCTTCTCCTCCTTCTCCTTCTCCTCCTCCTCCTCCCCTCCTCCTACTACAACTACTACAGTTGTGAATTCTACTACTGCTGCTGCTGCTTCTATACTACTACTACTACTACTAATGATGATGATAGTAATGATGAAGATGATGATGATAATAAAATATAATAATAATAATAATGATTAAAAACAGTAATGATGACGATAATAACAACAAAATAACAATAATTTTAGCTGAGACTGCCATTTTTAATTCATTCATTTATTGTTATACCTGAAACACAAAGCTCACTGTACCTGTTCAGTTGAAGTACCGTTCAAAAAGAGTCAGGCACAGAGGAGAACACTGATGTGTGTGTGTGTGTGTGTGTGTGTGTGTGTGTGTGTGTGTGTGTGTGTGTGTGTGTGTGTGTGTGTTTTTGCGAGAGGTCTTAAATACAGATTTAGTATCGTTTGGTTGGATGACCATTGAGGTTCAATGACACGAGTCGGATACCTCGATCACACTTTCCTGAAGAGATATTTCTATTGTTTTTATTGTAAATCGCTTCCTCTGGTTTGCATGGTAACTTTCCCAACGGACATGGACCATGGTAAATCGTTCATGAAGATGCAGAAGGCTGAGGAGGAGATCCAGAATGGCTGTGCCTCCATGTCTGCTCAGGTCTGTAGAGACAGTTTTGTTTGCCTGTCAGCAACATCTACTGAGTCATGCCAGCGTCATTTCAGTGTGACTGGAATACTGACGCTGTTGATGAATTAATGGCATAGATCAGTTACCTGAAAAGAAGGGCATTATTAACAGTCTGAGAGAGAGAGAGAGAGAGAGAGAGACAGACAGACAGACAGACAGACAGACAGGCAGAGAGAGAGAGAGAGAGACAGATAGACAGAGAGAGAGAGAGACAGAGAGAGACAGACAGAGACAGAGACAGATAGAGAGAGAGAGACAGAGATAGAGAGAGAGAGAGACAGACGGACAGACAGGCAGAGAGAGAGAGAGAGAGAGAGAGAGAGAGAGAGAGAGAGAGAGAGAGAAAGACAGAGACAGAGACAGAGAGAGAGGGGGGCATCTTATCCATGTGCGTGCCCTGCGTGCTTGATTCTCCTTACCCCAGACTATGCTCAAAACGGTTGTGGGAAGCCCCAGGGTAGACAAAGTAGACCATTCCCAGCTGTTTCAGGAACCGTAACCGCTGGAACTCGGGTGTATCGATGATGGCCACACACAGCGGATGGAACTCCATGTGACCATGCACTGGGTCGTTGAACACCTGCTCGCACAATACACCAATAAAAATTTATTGCATAAAAGCATGCAGTATATAGAAACGGGAGAGAGGAGGATGAGGAGAGCAAAAGCCACATGTCAGTCTTTTACTCCAGTCAAAATGCAACATCCAAACGAGGTGCGGAGTAACGATTAATGAATGCATATCATGTAACGTGAAATAATAATTCAACAAAATAGTGTTCTTCAGACCGAAACAAATAATAATTAACAGATGAGAGTGGGGGAGGGGGGGGGGAGGTGTACGTGGGGAAGGGGGGAGCATCGCCATCTGGAGAGTTAGTTTCAAACTGAGGAGACTGCAGGCGGAAATTGAAACACATTTTCAAAGAATTATTAGTGAGACCGCCAAACAACAGGGACAAACAAATTACAAGAGAAAACACGACGCGTTTCGACCTCTTAGGTCTTCTTCAGGCAAGATAAACAACATCCAGGACAATGAAAACGAAGAACGAGAGGTCCCTTATCTTCTTAAATTCGGCGCAAGATGGGCATTGAATCTGGAGAGTATTTGTTTTGTGCGGTTTTTCTGTCCGCCATTTGTGAAGTCTGAGCAACATGCATCTGTCGACGATTCACGGGTCTCTTTCAAGGTGGGGATTACTTTGTACCTTGCTTTGTGTGTTCATTTGTGTTTTGCCCTGATCTTCGCATGTTTATTTGTATTCTGGCTTTTCGGTGACCCTGGGGTCTTGTTTCAGCGTCCAGATTTTCCTCATACTTACCTGTCCAAACAAGTGTCCCATGCCTGCCTTTCCTACACAACGTAACTCCAAGCAGTTTTTAATGTACAGAAAGGAGCGATTCAGACTGGGAACAGGGAGCAGAGGCAGAAACCAGTTCAAAGAAGACTTTCTTACTGAACGTAGACCAGCAATGTCAGACAGGAGCAATGAAAGATGCATGGGACAGGCTGACACTTACTGTCAGACAGCAGAAATGAAAGATGCACGGGACAGGCTGACACTCTTACTGTCAGAGAGGAGCAATGAAAGATGCATGGGACAGGCTGACACTCTTACTGTCAGACAGGAGCAATGAAAGATGCACGGGACAGGCTGACACTCTTACTGTCAGAGAGGAGCAATGAAAGATGCATTAGACAGGCTGACACTCTTACTGTCAGACAGGAGCAATGAAAGATGCATGGGACAGGCTGACACTCTTACTGTCAGACAGCAGCAATGAAAGATGCATGGGACAGGCTGACACTCTTACTGTCAGACAGGAAATGAAAGATGCATGGGACAGGCTGACACTCTTACTGTCAGACAGGAAATGAAAGATGCATGGGACAGGCTGACACTCTTACTGTCAGACAGGAGCAATGAAAGATGCATGGGACAGGCTGACACTCTTCCTGTCAGACAGGAGCAATGAAAGATGCATGGGACAGGCTGACACTCTTACTGTCAGACAGGAGCAATGAAAGATGCATGGGACAGGCTGACACTCTTACTGTCAGAGAGGAGCAATGAAAGATGCATGGGACAGGCTGACACTCTTACTGTCAGACAGCAGCAATGAAAGATGCATGGGACAGGCTGACACTCTTCCTGTCAGACAGCAGCAATGAAAGATGCATGGGACAGGCTGACACTCTTACTGTCAGACAGCAGCAATGAAAGATGCATGGGACAGGCTGACACTCTTACTGTCAGACAGCAGCAATGAAAGATGCATGGGACAGGCTGACACTCTTACTGTCAGAGAGGAGCAATGAAAGATGCATGGGACAGGCTGACACTCTTCCTGTCAGACAGGAAATGAAAGATGCATGGGACAGGCTGACACTCTTACTGTCAGACAGGAGCAATGAAAGATGCATGGGACAGGCTGACACTCTTCCTGTCAGACAGGAAATGAAAGATGCATGGGACAGGCTGACACTCTTACTGTCAGACAGCAGCAATGAAAGATGCATGGGACAGGCTGACACTCTTACTGTCAGACAGGAAATGAAAGATGCATGGGACAGGCTGACACTCTTACTGTCAGACAGGAAATGAAAGATGCACGGGACAGGCTGACACTCTTACTGTCAGACAGCAGCAATGAAAGATGCACGGGACAGGCTGACACTCTTACTGTCAGACAGGAAATGAAAGATGCATGGGACAGGCTGACACTCTTACTGTCAGACAGGAAATGAAAGATGCATGGGACAGGCTGACACTCTTCCTGTCAGACAGGAAATGAAAGATGCACGGGACAGGCTGACACTCTTACTGTCAGACAGGAAATGAAAGATGCATGGGACAGGGTGACACTCTTCCTGTCAGACAGGAAATGAAAGATGCATGGGACAGGCTGACACTCTTACTGTCAGACAGGAAATGAAAGATGCACGGGACAGGCTGACACTCTTACTGTCAGACAGGAAATGAAAGATGCACGGGACAGGCTGACACTCTTACTGTCAGACAGGAAATGAAAGATGCATGGGACAGGCTGACACTCTTACTGTCAGACAGCAGCAATGAAAGATGCATGGGACAGGCTGACACTCTTACTGTCAGAGAGGAGGATTGAAAGATGCATGGGACAGGCTGACACTCTTACTGTCAGAGAGGAGCATTGAAAGATGCATGGGACAGGCTGACACTCTTACTGTCAGACAGGAAATGAAAGATGCATGGGACAGGCTGACACTCTTCCTGTCAGACAGGAAATGAAAGATGCATGGGACAGGCTGACACTCTTCCTGTCAGACAGGAAATGAAAGATGCATGGGACAGGCTGACACTCTTCCTGTCAGACAGGAAATGAAAGATGCATGGGACAGGCTGACACTCTTACTGTCAGACAGGAAATGAAAGATGCACGGGACAGGCTGACACTCTTACTGTCAGAGAGGAAATGAAAGATGCATGGGACAGGCTGACACTCTTACTGTCAGACAGGAAATGAAAGATGCATGGGACAGGCTGACACTCTTACTGTCAGACAGGAAATGAAAGATGCACGGGACAGGCTGACACTCTTACTGTCAGACAGGAAAAATGAAGATGCATGGGACAGGCTGACACTCTTACTGTCAGACAGGAATGAAGATGCAGGACAGCTGACACTCTTACTGTCAGACGGAAATGAAAGATGCAGGACAGGCTGACACTCTTACTGTAGACAGGAAATGAAAGATCATGGGACAGCGACACTCTTCTGTCAGACAGGAAATGAAAGATGCATGGGACAGGCTGACACTCTACTGTCAGAAGGAATGAAAGAGCATGGGACAGCTGACACTTTCGTCAGAAGGAATGAAAGATGCATGGGACAGGCTGACACTCTTACGTCAGACAGGAAAGAAAGATGCATGGGCAGGCTGACACTCTACTGTCAGACAGGAATGAAAGATGCATGGGACAGGTGACACTCTTCTGTCAGACAGGAATGAAAGATGCATGGGACGGTGACACTCTTACTGTCAGACAGGAATGAAGATGCATGGACAGGCTGACACCTTACTGTCAACAGGAAATGAAAGATGCAGGGACAGGCTGAACTCTTCTGTCAGACAGGAATGAAAGATGCATGGGACAGGCTGACACTCTTACTGTCAGACAGGAAATGAAAGATGCATGGACAGGCTGACACTCTACTGTCAGAAGAAATGAAAGAGCATGGGACAGGCTGACACTCTTACTGTCGAGCGAATGAAAGATGCATGGGACAGGTGACACTCTTACTGTCAGACAGGAAGAAGATGCAGGGACAGGCTGACACTCTTCTGTCAGACGAGCAATGAAAGATGCATGGGACAGGCTGACACTCTTCTGTCAGACAGGAATGAAAGATGCATGGGACAGGCTGACATCTTAGTCGACAGGAATGAAGATGCATGGGACAGGCTGACACTTCTTGTCAGACAGAAGAAAGAGCATGGACAGGCTGACATCTTACGTCAGCAGAATGAAAGATGCATGGGACAGCTGAACCTTCTGTCAGACAGAGCAGAAGATGCATGGCAGGCTGACACTTTACTGTCGACAGAGAATGCATGGACGCTGACATCTCTTCAGAATGAATGCGGGACGTGACCTACGTCAGACAAAGAAGATCGGGACGGCTGCACTTTCTGACAGGAAGAAAGATGCATGGACGGCTACATTCTCAAGAATGAAAATGAGGACAGTGACACTCTTCTGCGACAGGAAGAAGATAGGACAGGCTGACACTTTCGCAGACAGGAATAAGATGATGGATGACTCTCTGAAATGAAAGTGCGGCAGCTACACTTACTGTAACAGCATGAAAGTGCTGGCGTGACACTCTTCGTCGAGAAATGAAAGCTGGGAGTGACTTCTGCAGGAATAAAGCTGGACGGCTACCTTATCAGACAGAAATGAATGGGGGGCATCTTCTGTCAAGAAATGAAAGTCATGGGTGACACTCTTGTGAGAAGAAAGATGCAGGAAGGCTGACACTCTACTGTACAGCAGACAGGAAATGAAAGATGCATGGGACAGGCTGACACTCTTACTGTCAGAGAGGAGCAATGAAAGATGCATGGGACAGGCTGACACTCTTACTGTCAGACAGGAAATGAAAGATGCATGGGACAGGCTGACACTCTTACTGTCAGACAGCAGCAATGAAAGATGCATGGGACAGGCTGACACTCTTACTGTCAGACAGGAGCAATGAAAGATGCATGGGACAGGCTGACACTCTTACTGTCAGACAGGAAATGAAAGATGCATGGGACAGGCTGACACTCTTACTGTCAGACAGGAAATGAAAGATGCATGGGACAGGCTGACACTCTTACTGTCAGACAGGAAATGAAAGATGCATGGGACAGGCTGACACTCTTACTGTCAGACAGGAAATGAAAGATGCATGGGACAGGCTGACACTCTTACTGTCAGACAGCAGCAGTGAAAGATGCATGGGACAGGCTGACACTCTTACTGTCAGACAGCAGCAATGAAAGATGCATGGGACAGGCTGACACTCTTACTGTCAGACAGCAGCAATGAAAGATGCATGGGACAGGCTGACACTCTTACTGTCAGACAGCAGCAATGAAAGATGCATGGGACAGGCTGACACTCTTACTGTCAGACAGCAGCAATGAAAGATGCATGGGACAGGCTGACACTCTTACTGTCAGACAGCAGCAATGAAAGATGCATGGGACAGGCTGACACTCTTACTGTCAGACAGGAAATGAAAGATGCACGGGACAGGCTGACACTCTTACTGTCAGACAGCAGCAATGAAAGATGCATGGGACAGGCTGACACTCTTACTGTCAGACAGCAGCAATGAAAGATGCATGGGACAGGCTGACACTCTTACTGTCAGACAGGAAATGAAAGATGCACGGGACAGGCTGACACTCTTACTGTCAGACAGGAGCAATGAAAGATGCATGGGACAGGCTGACACTCTTACTGTCAGACAGGAGCAATGAAAGATGCATGGGACAGGCTGACACTCTTACTGTCAGACAGGAAATGAAAGATGCATGGGACAGGCTGACACTCTTACTGTCAGACAGCAGCAATGAAAGATGCATGGGACAGGCTGACACTCTTACTGTCAGACAGCAGCAATGAAAGATGCATGGGACAGGCTGACACTCTTACTGTCAGACAGGAAATGAAAGATGCACGGGACAGGCTGACACTCTTACTGTCAGACAGAGCAATGAAAGATGCATGGGACAGGCTGACACTCTTACTGTCAGACAGCAGCAATGAAAGATGCATGGGACAGGCTGACACTCTTACTGTCAGACAGCAGCAATGAAAGATGCATGGGACAGGCTGACACTCTTACTGTCAGACAGGAAATGAAAGATGCACGGGACAGGCTGACACTCTTACTGTCAGACAGGAGCAATGAAAGATGCATGGGACAGGCTGACACTCTTACTGTCAGACAGCAGCAATGAAAGATGCATGGGACAGGCTGACACTCTTACTGTCAGACAGGAGCAATGCCCTCTTTTTCATTCTTGTTTATTTTTTTCTTTCTTCTTCGTTTCATTCTTTTTCTTACATTTTGATATCACTTAGGCCTATAGGTCATTCATAGCATACCTTCATCAAAAGCAGTCAAAGTACATCAGAGTAGCCTGAAGTCTCTTGGAACAAATTTCACGCTCAATCATGTAACAAATGGCGTTTCACATCCAAAATTCGTGTTTCATATCCAAAATTCCAAACGCATAATTCTGCAATTATAATAAGACAATAAATTCATCCAAGCAACAAGTATGCTCACTGCTTACATTTGTTTCCTCATTTTGAATGAAAGTTCATCAGTAGGTCAAATGTGATATAGAACATTTCCCTTGCACTTCACCTGGCTTACTTTTTAAAGTTGTTTTTCTTGGCAATATTCACATCCTTCAAATATTAATGTATTTAAGGGAAAAAAGATGGAGTATAAAATGGGCCAGATGATATAAAGTGGGCTAGGCCAAACTATACACGGGCATGTAGTAGACTGAGCGAGTTTATATCCGGGGTAGGCCAGTTTATCCAGGGGCATATTCTGGACTAGACCACTTTGTACGGGGGCCAGCTCTGAACGGGGTAGAATCTGGCCCGCTACACCCGAAATAAGATCCTCCGATGGGATCAATATGAATACGTTGGAAGCTGATAATGGGGACTTTTGAAATTGACGTCACATATTACGCAATACGTACACGTATTGAGATACGTACGGATCACGTACGTGAAGCTTGCTTCGTTTTAGAGTGCACGTGCCGCCGACTCACGCCCCCTTTGTCCCATCGAGAAAAGGGAGGTAACATAGAAAACACTTCCTGAACTTAACATTTGTGTCGACCTGCATGTGCAGATGCTGACAACTATGCAAAACCGCCAACACGACGAAATTTGTTAATTTCTTCAGACCTTCGAGATATGCAACCCCCCCCCCCTCCCCAACCCCTTCATGCATATGCCTTGAGAACAGCGTGCGTACACGCTTACTTAAGAGTGCGCCTGTGCGCATGCTGATATCCACACATGCACACTCAAGTATGCGCGGGCACAGGCGTATGTGTGTGTATGTGTGCGTGTGTAGGGTAGGGTAGGTGGATATAGAGAGAGAGAGAGAGAGAGAGAGAGAGAGAGAGAGAGAGAGAGAGGGGAGGGAGGGAGAGAGAACAGAACAGAACAGAACAGAACAGAATTTTATTCAAAAAGGCCAAAGCCCCATTTGTAGGGGTGTGAACAATGAAATGTATACATAATACGAATGTGAATTATACTTTCATCCCAACAAAAGCACGAGAACTAGATTAAATGTATGATGGAAAACAGTTTACCGACCTTTAAAGAAAAAAATCAAAAAAGGAGGAAAGCGAAAAATAAATTACTTACATTAGTACATTTATAGCCTCAGTTGACTAAGTCACATTCATACAACAAGTCAGTTTAATAACATCAGAATACAGCTATTTCCCTTCTTTAAATTCTTTGTTAAGATTACAGCAAGATTTTTAACGACTTCTGTCTTTTGTGATGCTAAAAGTGATGTCAATCTGAAATCACTGGGATTAATTATGATACTTTGGATTAAAGCAGGACAAAAAAGTAAGTTTCATCATCTGTAGCAGATCCACACACGGGGCATTTCATTACATGTTCATCATCCCTTTTATATCTTGAACTGTGCATTGGTAAATCAGACATCCTACATTTAAATCATGTTAGTATGTACGGAATAAATCTGTCCAAATCCAAAAGTAAATATGACTCCGGATCACGAAATGTGTTGAATTTCCTATAGTGCACAAATCTATCACTGTTATTCATATGATAATTCCAGTTTTGCTACCTGCAATCAATTAGTCTTTGTTTGAACACTCTTATAAAAGAATTCATGCATCCTGCACCATGGTTTTTCCATACATAACAGAAGCCATAACTATTCAAAACATCGCGGCTTTTCGAAGCCCAGTTGACCTTTCCTTTATTTGACAAATTCAATGGCATTTTATATGCTTTGTATGGCAGTATGTGCTCCTCCATCCGATTTAATTTTGACTAAATGAACACTTTCTATCACCGATAAAGCGTCTTCTAAATCCCAAATCTCAGCACCATACAGAAGTATAGATTGAATCTGTGAATCGAAAAGCTTCAAAAAGTTTTGAATGCTACATTAAAACTTGCCTCTCTGAATTACGCAAACTTAAATTCTCCCCCAGCAAGATTTCCAACCTTACCCCCACAGAAATTCAAGCTCTGGAGTCTCTTCGCAAGAGGGATGACATTGTCATAAAACCAGCTGACAAAGGTGGTGCGGTAGTGGTGTGGGACAGGAACCTGTATATAGCAGAAGCTCCCAGGCAACTCAACGATCCCACTAGCTACCAGAAACTGGAACAGCCCACCCTCCCAGTAGACCAGAAAACTATTTCCAAAACCATCAAGGACCTTGTCAAAAAAGGCCACTTACCTCCTACAGCTAAACTGTTGATCAAAGCCAAGACCAGAGAGTCCATTTTCTACCTTCTGCCTAAAATTCACAAGGCCAACACCTCTGATAGACCCATCGTCTCAGCCTGCAGTTGCCCCACAGAAAATATTTCCGAATACCTTGACTCCATCTTCCAACCCCTCGTTCAAGACCTGCCTACGTTCATCAAGGACACTACTCATGCTCTCTGTCTCATCAATGACCTCCACCTAAATCCGAAGTTCCAGCCTAAATATCTATTCACTCTCGACGTGACATCTCTGTATACCAGTATTCCCCATGCAGATGGACTGCAAACTCTGTCATCTTTCTCAGCCAAAGAAAAGACCCTTCCCCTGCAACCACCACTCTGATTCGCCTTGCGGAACTTGTCCTCACCAACAACACCTTTACCTTCCTTGGTGATACTTTCAAGCAAATCAGTGGTGTCGCCATGGGCACAAAAATGGGCCCCAGCTACGTGTGCCTTTTCATGGGATACTTTGAACACAACTTCCTGCAACAATACTATGGTTCTATCCCTGAATTCTATAAACGCTACATTGATGACGGACTTGGTGCCACCTCCATGCCCATCAGTGATCTCCATGTCTTCATCACAGCAGTTTAGAACTTTCATCCAACAATCAAGTTCACCTACGAAATATCTGAAAAGTGCATCACTTTCCTTGACATGAGTCTCTCCATCACTGATAGTGGACTCTCCACTTCCATCCACTACAAACCTACGGACTCCCACTCTTATCTCGACTACAAATCGTCACATAATCCCAGTACCAAAACCAGCATACCCTACTCTCAGTTCTTGAGACTCCGCAGACTCTTCTCTGAAAACTCTGTCTTTGATGTAAAAGCCCTTGAAATGAAACAGTTCTTCCTCAAATGCCACTACCCCGAAGACATCATTGATCGTGCTCTCCAGAAAGTCCAGCTCATCACCCGCCTACAAGCTCTGGAACCGAAACCCCAGGAATCAATCAGAGACAGACCTTAGAGCCTAGCGCCTACTAGGATGATCGTTTGAGAGCCTATATCTTTTGCCAGGAGTTTCTGAGTAGGGTTAGCTCCCCAGTCTCCTGTCTTTTTGTTTTGTTTTTTTGTTTAATTTTATTTATTTATTTATTTTTTTACTTACTTTTGTATCTATCCCTCTCCTTCCTACCCACCTTTGCCCCCTTCTTCCCCCCCTCCCCTCCTCTTCTCTTTCTTCCCTTCTTCCTTTTTCCCCTCTCCCCCCTTTCACCCCCCCTTCAACCCCTCCCTACCCCCTCCCCCCTTTCCCTCTCGCTCCTTTCCCTCCTCTGTCCTGGTTCCTTTTCAGTCGTCTCCCAGTAGGGCTCCTTTTTCCTGTGCATTCCTTCTCTTGACATTCCTTCTTACTTCCTGTCTCTCTACTTTTGTCTGGTCGCCCCCCTAGTAGGACCCTTCTACGGGACCTCTCGAGGCTTCTCTTCCTCCTTCTCCCCTTAGCACTTTTCTCAGGCATCTCTCTTTTAGGGCCCTCATACAGGTCCTCTCTTTACTTCTCTTCCTACTTTCCCCCTCCCCCCCCTTCCCCTCCGCCCCCCCCCCCTTTTTTTTTTTTGGTCATTGGGAGTGTTGTTAGCGCCTCTTATCATGACCTCATATCTATCTTTTGCGTTAATGCCTTATTTTTGCCTTTTTCCGTTGCGCCACCATAGCACCACCTACCTCCCTATTCTATACCCCAATGTCTTAATGTATGCCTTGTTTGTACATTTACTCATTTACTCTCTATTGTAACCTTCCCCCCTTTTTCTCCCCTTAGGTATGTGTGTGTTTGTGTGGTTGTGTGTGTGCGTATGGGCGGTGTGTGTGTGTTGTTGTGTGTGTGTGTGTGTGTGTGTGTGTGTGTGTGTGTGTGTTCGTGCGCGCGCGCACTTGTATGTATGTGTGTGTGTGGTTGTGTGTGTGTTGTGTGTGTGTGTGTGTGTGTGTGTGTGTGTGTGTGTGTGTGTGTGTGCGTGTGTGGTTGTGCCCGCGCGCAAGAGCTTTTTCGTTCGGGGGGGGGGGGGGGGGGGGGGGGGGGAGCCCTGCAGCTCTTAGCTGCGTCTGGCTAGGGTTTTTTTTCTCGGGGTTCTCCCGTTTTCCCTCTCACCCCTTGGTGCTTGGGTAGGGCAACCTACCCTAGGGTCAGACTTGGGTCGGGTGCTTTAGGCGGCTGACCCCCCTCTCCCCCCCCCCCTCCCCTTGTCATTCACAATGCTTCCTTGTGCATATTGTATTCTATTTATTGTGTTTTCTCTTGTTCATTTCATTCATATGCAACACACCCACTACATACTATCACACCCTCCCCCTCCTCTCACTCTCCTTCCCCTCCCCATCCTCTTCTCTCTCTCACTCTCCACTCTTCCTCTACTTCCATTCTCTCTCTCTCTCTCTCTCTCTCTCTCTCTCTCTCTCTCCCCCTCTCTCTCTCTCTCCTTTCCCTCCTCCTCTCTTAGCTCTACCCTCTTTCATCGTGCCCCATTCCTCGAACTCAACTCACACTCTCTCCCACTGTCCCTCTCTCAACTTCATTCACCACTTTGGCTTCACAAGGGGAGTACTGCGCATCTTAATGTCTGTACTGTTTTTACTTTTTTGTCGCTGAGGAAGGCATATTGCCGAAAATTTCTTGTCCTGTTTTGTGTCTTTTATTAAAACTGCGTTACTTCACACTTTGTTTTGTGTGCTCTTCTGCTTTTTCGAAAAGCTTCAAGAATAATTTCACAGAGTTATTATTTCATTGATACGACTTTCAACTGATATGAAGAGCAGCTCGTTTCCCTTTGTTGGCAAAATCTTGGCATGCAGGCTTAACACTCAGTCTTGTGGAAAAGACGATGCCTAGGTATCAATTAGAATTCACTACACTCATCTTTACTCTGTGGTAAACCCATCTTTCTGTGCTTACTAATTACCCCCACCCATACCCCACACCCCTTTCTAAAAACCACAATATTAGAAATGTCTAACTTAACTTTAAGCTATAACTGACATGCAGCTCTCTCTCTCTCTCTCTCTCTCTCTCTCTCTCTCTCTTCTATATATATATATATATATATATATATAGAGAGAGAGAGAGAGAGAGAGAGAACGAACGAACAAATGAAAATTTTAATCAGTATAGGCCATGGCCCCTTCTGATGGGAGTACAATACAAAAATGCCAATAATGAACTTCATACAGCAAGGTAGCATATCATTGTTGACAACATAAACATACAAAATGTACACAACAAAATACTGGAGTTAGATTCCTTTAACTGACCATAATTGTGCGCCTTTTAAAGGTCTTATATAAGTAAACGCATGTGTTCTTCAGCGCTTCTTCCTTTTGATTAGCCATGAGCAAAGCAGCTCGGAATAAACACGGGTTTTCAAAGAATTTCCGAGGAATGTATTCATACCTTAAATCCTGCGGGACAGGACAACAAAGCAGAAAATGCACTTCGTCTTCATTCGCGCTTTTGCATAAAGGACATAGCATATCAATGTTTTTATTCTTTGCATATTGGTACTGGTGCGCTTTGATTCTGTAATTCCTAATCTAAATCTTGTTAGGTAACTTCTGATATGCCTGTCAACATTAAGTGAGAGATATTTTTCACAACCAGCAGATGTCTTAAAAGTTCTGTAAAACGAATATCGCTCACTGTTCTGGACATTTTCATGCCAATTTTGCCATCGGTTATCAATTAGTCTTAGCCGGAGTTGTTTCAGAAAAGCATTTCCATTTCCAACCCCTTGACACATCTAGACACACCCAAATCCATTCAAAAACAGAAAATCCCGAACATCTGAAACCCATAACTTTTTGCCACGTGATTCCAATCCAAGTAGCATATTATATGCTTTAAGTGGTAATCTATTGTCATCCATTTGTACCACCCTCAGCCAGTATCTAATACACCATACAGATGAATTGATATAGATAGGATAGTGGTGTGCTTCCCCATAAACACATTCATTCGGTGTTTTCATGTGAACCCCGAGAAATTTATTAAGAACAAATGAATGAACTTTTTCCACATTAACAGATTTATCTAAGCCCCAAATCTCAGCACCATAATGAGCAACTGGTTGAACCTGGGCATCGAAGAGTTTTACAAACACTGTCAAGGAGTTATTATTTAACGTGTTTAATTTTTTCAAAATACACAATAAGGCATTTTTCGCTCTGATCACTAGGCCCTGAGCAGCTGTAAAGCTTAGGCATGTAGAGAAATAGATGCAAAAATATTTGTAGCAATTTACAACAGCCATCATCTGTCCATTAAAAAAAACATCTTCCGCTTGCTGCCAAGTAACCTCCTTTTCTAAAAACCATAACAGTACTCTTTTTCATATTTACCTTTAGCTGAACTTTAGAGGCTGTTTGACACAAATTGTTTAACTGCGTCTGGAGGCCAATTGGAGTCTCAGATAATAAAACAATATCACCAGCTAGTAACAAGATGAATACTTCTTCAATAAAATCGGGAGAAAGTGCTGCACCATGTCTTCCGTTTGCTATAATTTATAAAGCTAGTTCATTTATAAACAATGAGAAAAGAACAGGGCTACAAGCATCACCTTGTTTTACACCCTGTGTACATAAGATATAGTCAGTAAGTTCTCCACCTCATCTGACTCTTGCTTTAACGTTATAGTACATACTTTTAATACACTATATGATTTGCCATTGATACCATTCTTTTTCAGTATTGGCCAGAGTAATTTTCTAGAAATGGAGTCAAACGCTTTCTCGAAATCAATAAAAGCTACATATAACTTATGATTTTACGAAAACTGTTTTTGAACAAGAGCCAAAAGAGTAAACATATGATCTACAGTGGAATGATTCTTTTTGAAACCAGGTTGATACTCACCAGTAATGTTATTTTGAGCGATCCATTTTTGTAATCTGTTATTAATGATGGAGCTGTACAATTTGCTGCTCATATCAGACAATGAAATTCCTCTATAATTACCAGGACCATTTACGGCACCTTTCTTGAACAGTGGAATAATAATCGATTCAGTCCAGCTTTCTGGATATAGTCCTTTATCAAAAAGAGTATTGAAAATTTTAAGAAAGAAATCAATCACGATATCCTCACCATTCTTGAATAACTCACCAATCAAACCGTCGGGACCAACAGATTTTCCATTCTTTAAACGTCTAACCGAAAATAGAATCTCCTCTTTCAAAATGGGACTATCCAAGTAACTTATTTCTTTAATTTCTTCTGTGTCTGCTTCACTGCAAACATCGTTCTCTAGCAAATTTTTGAAATGCTGGTATCACTCATCAACAGAAATATTACTGTGCATAGGAGATGTCTCTACAGAAATGTTACGAACATTTTGCCAGAATTCCTTCAGGTCATGGGTTGAGTTTATCAAATAATTCAGTAAAGATTTGTTGTGCTCTGTTTGCTTTCTCTGCAACATATTTTTGTATTCTCTTTGAGCCTTACAGTATTTTACACGGTCTTCGCTATCACGCGTTCTGCACAACACTCTTAGAAGTTCCCTCGTATTTGATTTAGTCACTTTACATTCTCGATCATACGACGATTTAGTTCTCTCACATGAATTTATTCTTATCTTCTTTTTCATACATTCTGCGTTGGTCATAATACAATTATTAAACATACATCAAGCTACATTAATATCTTCATCTATGCAACAAATCGCTGTTTTCAGTACTTGTAGGGTATCATCATCATTCATCAGACTACGAAAAATGTTTGCATATTCATCATTCCATATCAATTTCTCGACATATTCAGCCTCCTTGTACTTCTTTGCAATAGGACCAACAATCTGTGAACAACCAAAGTGCAGTTCCAAAGGTACATGGTCAGACTCAATACGGTCTGTTACATACAAATGCGTTAATGATTCTAGATATAGATACAAGTCAGTGGACATAAACAAAATAATCATTGACACCACTCCCTGTATCAGAGATGTATGTGAAACGACCTTGGCGGTCGCCATTACTTACACCATTCATTACACATAATTCTAACGCTGTGCACATATTCAGTAGTAATTTTCCACACCTATTAAGCACATTATTTTCAGAGCACCTGTTACCACAACATGAAGAACTTTTGACTTGAGAATAACAAGCATACACTTCACCAGATAGTTCTGGACCCAAATTTGCTGTCATTCCATTGAAGTCTCCTTTGAGTAAAAGAAACACATCAGGAAAGTCAAAAATTTTATCAGTAATACTATTTTCAAGCACACTGATGCCATTATCTATTTGGAATAAAAAGGTGAATTTTCTGGTGGTATATAAGTAAAAATTTGCAAGACATCTTTGGGCAGACCCAATATATATTTTGAAATAAGAAACATCATCGTATTGTTACACTCAGTATGTATTTTTTGTACATATTTTGATAATTCATTTTTTATTAGATAAATTATACCCCTGATCTTCTCCTTGTGCTGTAAACTGAGTCGCTGGTTTGCAGAAAATTTTGTAGTTACTAAACACACTAGACTGAAAGTTTTCAACAAAAGTTTCAACGAGACAAATGAGATCAAATGACAGAATATAATCAATACAACTGCGATTTTTTAACTTCGACAACAAGCCATTCACGTTCCAGTGTAATAACGACATACCAGTTCTAGTATTATATACACCATTCGCTCGACTGTCACTCTCGCACACACGATGTGCATTTTCCTGTTTTCTCATTGATCCATTGTTTCCATTCTTGCAACAAAAATGACCAATCTGAAAAGTTTCTTTTGTATCATAGCGAAGTGAGACAGAAAAATCAACATCTACATCTTTTTTATTACACTTGTTGAGATCAATAGTGTAGTTGTTCTGAATTTCTGTAGAAAGTCCACTCTGTGATGAAGTCGACCCAGTCACCGACTGACGACAGCTGACAGGCGAGCTAACTCGGCCACCGTGAGTACTGCCCTTTGACAGCAGCGACAACATGGCAGCAGTGTTACCCGCCGTGTCACGATTCAGTGAATCGCGCTGTTCAGCACGCGTGAGCGAGGGGGTAGAATTTAAGCGATATGGTGACTTGAATTGATTTGTTCCTGTTAAGACATTTGAAAAATTGTGGACAAAAGCTATTCCCGGAGGACAGATAGGATCTACGCTAATTTCAATATCAGGCCGGCCGGACTGTTAAGCCATCGGTTTGAGCTTTTTATCTCCGTCCAGACAGAACTTTTCTCCGTCTATGATCAAAATGATCAAAGACCATGGTGGCTCTTCTGTTCTCTTTCCTAGCAGTCTTCAAATGCGGAACCAAATTCCTTCGTATTTCCCTCACCCTTTGCGAAAAATCTTCACCAATGAAGATTTTACTGCCCCGTAATTTATATCTGGAATTTCGAATTTGTTCCTTACTTTTATAAAACGTACACTTTCGGATAATTGGGGATTCAGGTTTTCGATTCAAGCGATGAATTCTGTCGAATTCAATGTCCCGGGGCAGCTCTAATTTGTCTGTCAGCAAGTCTTTCACAAGTCCTTCACATTCATCTCTGGTTTCGCTGTCAGTCTTCGTATTCTATAGAAGAAAACATTGTTTCTTTTTGAGTGCCCCTCTAAATCTTCAGTTTTTTAGTTCTAAAGCTTCCAACCATTCACACAGTGTTTGATTCTGCTCTTTCAACTGCTGGTTTTCATGCTTTAAATCCCTCACTTCCTCCCTCAAAGATGCAACATCTTCATGTAATCCCACACACATGTCTTTCATTTCTTTCACATCTTTCTTCAAGCCATCACACTTGCAGTTCAAATCGTTGAGAGAGGCCAGAATGTCCTTCATCATCGGGTCACCAGACGTCTTAGACGGTTTAGATGGGGATCCGGAAGAGCCACCGCTTGCAGATACCAGTCGGGTCTGTCACAGGTTCTCGGTCTTCCCAGCAGGTCCGGGTATGGGGATCAATTCCACATTGCCACAGCGATGCAGAAAAACGCTGAAGTACAAATACGCCAGGAGGAACCAGCCACCGTGGCCAAGTGGTTAGCGTCGCGGACTCCCGGCTGGGAGGTCGTGGGTTCGAATACTATCAGAGTCATGTGGGTTTTTCTGCCCCGACTGGCTCCTACCCAGAGTTGAGTTTGCTGTGGACTCAGTTGGGAAGACTGGGACCACACAGTCGAGTTTCATCCACTTAATGGATGCGTTTCTGAGAGTGTTGTTCAAATTTCCTGACCAACTCTGCAGGTGCCTGTATCTCTCGGGCCTGGTTGATGCCGGGATATATTATGAAAGGAAGCGTAGAGTACAGCCCTGTCATGTAGTCTCAGACCAAAATGGAAATTCGTAGCATCATCTTAATCATCCTCATTCTCATCGATCAGCATAAAAAAAAAGTCTCAAATTCTGTGGCCATTCATGCCCTGCTCTCATGGTGACCTCAATTTTGATGTCCTCTCCACGTCTGTGGTCTTGGTTTGGTTCCGTCGGGGTCACCGGTATCGGCGAGTCCATGGGGGCTGTCGTTGGACGGACGTGGTGGCGCCCTCCGGAGGGACAGCTCACTCACGCTGGCTCCGCAACTAAGCATTTATTGTCGTCAGTAGGGGGCGTAGTAGGTGGTGTCCTGCGTATGTTAGATCAGAACAGGCGCCACTGAACACCACCGAAGTGACTCGGCAGCAATGCAGTGTCTCCTCCGGTGGGTTGCCTTTTGACGACTTGACATTGACTCCTCCCTGTGGATTGCCGGTGCCGGGGCTGCGGCGGGGCCGACCGGGCTGTGGCTGTGGACGGGGTGTCGGAATGAGCGGCGTGGGTGCACTGCCTCTGAGGTGGCGCAGAGGTTGGGACAGCAAAAAAAAAAAAAAAAAAAAAAAAAAAAAAAAACGCCAGGAGGAAACCTACGATGACACCGTCCCGTAGCTTTGAATTTTTCATTGTCCGCAAACACAAAGATTTTCTTTGCATTGCTCGACGATACATGATTGCGACGAACACCGGTGTGACGATCCATTTTAACTCCCCTCCACTTTTTAACTCCCCGGGAGTTAGAATTGGCATGTGCCTATTTTAACTCTCCGGGAGTTAAAACATACCACGCCAGAATGACTCCCCCCCCCCCCTGTTTTAGATTAACTCCCCCACCCCAAAACATTCAGTTTAATGTGTTAGTCACGATATGAGAAATAAACATTTAATATACACCCCCTCCCTCCCTCCCTCCCCCCCCCCTCTCTGTCTGTCTGCCTGTCTGTCTGTCTGTCTCCCTCTCTCTCTCCCCCCCCCCCCCCAACTTTCTTTCAGTCTCTCGCTCACTCTCTCACTCTCCTTGCTTGTCTGTCTGCCTTTTTGCTTGTCTGTCTGTTTGTCTCTCTTAATCCCTTTCCCTCTCTCTTTGCTTGTCTCTCTGTCTGCCTGTCTATTTGTTTATCAATCTCAGTGTCTCTGTCTCTAGTGTCTCCCCCACTCCCCCTCTCTCTGTCTGTCTGTTTTTCTTTCTTTCTTTTACTCCCCCCTCTCTCTCTCTCTCTCTCTCTCTCTCTCTCCTTCTCTCTCCCTCTCTCTCTCTCCTTCTCTCTCTCTCCCTCCCTCTCTCTCTCTCTGTCTCTCTCTGCATGCTTCTAGTCAGCTTTGTTTACTATTATTAGTGTTTATCAAAGACAGGTTGGATTAATAGGCTTTTATGTTAGCCTAAGATCTTTATCCTTGTCAAGTAAAGTTTTCAAGTGTCTCTCTGCAGTGTGTGTGTGTGGGGGGGGGGGGGGGGGGGGGGGGGGGGCGGGGGGCGGGCAGTCCTGGCATAAGGCCAGAATGACCCCCCCCCCCTTCTATTTTTTAACTCCCCGGGAATCAATCTGGATCAATATTTCCTGATCGAAAGTAACTTCCCGGGAGCTAGTTTAGGCACGTGCGTATTTTAACTCTACCCCTAGAGAGAAAGAGAGGCAGAGAGAGAGAACGAGAGAGAGAGAGAGAGAGAGAGAGAGAGAGATCGAGAGAGAGAGACAAATAATATGCGGGCACTAAATCACCCTCCATTTCACAACATCTCGTCCCTCTCATGCTACTTTTTGCCAAAATTAACACCTTTCTTACAATCAAAATTAACATGCAAACCCCTCCAAAAATTGACGTAATCGTTATTTTAAAATGGGGTCTTCGGGCAAAACAAAGATGTGCAATTTAGAG
Organism: Conus canariensis; assembly: GCA_033310375.1. Classification (NCBI taxonomy): domain Eukaryota; kingdom Metazoa; phylum Mollusca; class Gastropoda; order Neogastropoda; family Conidae; genus Conus; species Conus canariensis. Next base: position 55,258,694 of record CM065730.1, read on the forward strand.
GCCCGCATATTATTTGTCTCTCTCCATAGCATAAAAATCTAATGGTTTACAGTACACTCTTCTATCTCAAGCACTACCAACAAATCAGAACAAACAACCGGCCTTCCATCTTGGTTAGTTATTTTTACACACACTGAATTTATAGGCCCTTCAACTAATTCTTTAAATTGGCTGTCTTCACCAAATGTGCTTAACTGATAATCGCAAAACCCCGCCTTAATTGATGGCAGTACTCCTAGAACTGTAGATGGGTTGCCATCAAATAAATTAGTACTTGTTTTTAACTCTCGTAAATGGACATACAACATCGGGTTAACGAGAAAATCACATGGCTCATTACCTTCAAATTGATAGATGTTTTCTCTTGTACTAAATTTATAAGATCTGCTAGTACTGTGGAAACCCAAGATTATAGCAAGACCTTTAGGAAAAGTGTATTCTCTTTTTTCTTCTAGTGGAAAATGCATAGTAATTCTGAGGTTTACTTCGTTAATTTTTAGCAATATGCCTAATTCGTTAAATACTTCTTTTAAAGAACAAAAGCTGTAATAGCCTTCTGGTATTTTTTCATGAGTTATTTGATTGCCCCCTTCATTACTAATATTAATCCAGTTATTCTGAGCTTCTTCAGATATATTAAACCACTTAACTTTAAAACCAATTTTTCTAAGAGCAACCCTACTATTACTGCGCCTATTGTTAATTGGATACTTTAAGAACACACTCGTGTTTTGTTTAGTTATATAAATGTACATCCTTTTTAAATCCTTTTTAAAAACTATTTAAAAATGGAACCTTTTAAAGATAAATGAAAGTGCCACTTACGATGTAGGAGGGGTTTATGAGCCCAAATCTTTGGACTTTAGTAGCCTAACCATCGCAGTGGATGAATCATATGGCTTTCTAGTCAGACTTGTAAACCCACTAACTAGATATTTAAATCCTCCAATAAAGAGTGATAGAGTGCCATCAGCATGGTCATCCAACCCTATGGCTTTTTACCAGAATCAGTTAAATTTTGCCATTTACTGCTCAACTACTGGCTGTGGCGTTTCATATGCAAACCATTTATACCACCCCAACCTCTTAGTAAGGTCAGTATATAACTTTCATGTTTATTATCAGTATAGGCGCATACTAACTGAACTACAAGTACCCCTCCCCAACGACAACGCGTTTAATCCATTTAACAGCCCAATGGACAAGAATGCATATGAAAGAATCTGCAACGAATTTAACATTAACCCTTCAAATAACTTTAGACAAAAGTTAGACCGCAATCACGGGTTAGGCACATTGTATTTGTGGGGTCAGCGTAGAGAATATAATTTTGACTACTGGCCCGGCCACACCTCTTTTAAGCCAAACTCCCAAGTTAGATTGGGATCAATAGAACAAAAACACCCCAATGCTTGGGCAACATTTATCTTAGATGAAAGTAAAGGCCTAACAATGCCAGGAGTGCAAAGGCTCAATGACTCCATACGAACGTACGTTTGGTGTCTATTAGGAGCGCAAGCACAGACCAAGTCTAGCATAGTGGATCAATCTACAGGCTTTGACGCCAGAAAACAATTTCTAGCCAATTTAGAAGATGCTATTAACTCTGCTGTTGATTTACCTTCCAGCATACAACGGTACCAAAACGTTCTTTCACATGCTAGGTCAAAGGTTGACTTTGTTGTGGGCCATGGATTATACATGCTGCCTTCTGACCTTAGACTACAGATTGGTATGATACAGAATTATAATAATGAAATTCTCATAGCCGGAGACGATCAAAACTTAGGACACAATCAAGGCTTAAACACAAGGCCCGCACCAGCCATTTTTAAAAAAAAATATCTAGCCCTGAAAGCGACCCCCCACCAGTTATAAGCAGCCCACAGCCAGAAAGCGACCCCCCCCTATTGATGTACCTCACCCCGACAGACACACTAGCGAAAAGACAGCCCTTGTTGTGTTTTTAACTTTTACTGGACTGGCTATACTTTATTTCACTAAAAATTAAACCGACAGCCAGCGCCCCCAAAGTCCACAGATGGTCAGCCATATAACCAGCCACTTTGCCTATGGTAGACAAAACCCAACTAACAACACTGCCTATTATGCCAGGCAGAGCATCAAGCGCTTTGGCTGCTAACTTCTTTAATAAGTTTGCTAGATGGTGTAATTGTTTTCTAATCCAACTTTTACCAGGCTGAGGCGTTGGAGGCGCTACTGACCCTGTTGGCGCACTGCCAGTTAATGCATAAACCAGTGTAGAGATAGCAAACCCAATGGCCGTCAATATACTAACTATTGTAATCCCCTGCTCTCTGAACAGAATTTTTATTCTTTCGGCTAACGTAGTATTTTTTTGAAGGAGACTGTTTATAGTTTCTCTGATTCTGCTTGTTTGGTATGCTATTTTTTCTCTGTTAATATACAACGCTGCTAACCTGTTTTTTTTATCTTCCATTAAATCCTGTATTTTCACCTGTATTTTAGCCTTTTCTTCTAACCCTAAATTGTTATCATCTGCATCGGCCAGTTTATTTTTTTCTTCTTCTATCTCTCTCTCTAGCTCATTAAATTTTGCCAAATTGTTTTTTAGTTCTTCGTTTATAGTTGTTAAAGCAGACTTAACAGACCTGAGGTCGCGCAGTTCAGCTTCAAGATCCTTGATTCTTGCTTTAAGAACCTCGTGTTCGCGCTCAGGCAATGAAGGTTCAACAATTGTTTTTAAAGCCGTTTCTTCTTCAGGACTCGGCTCACGTTCTCTTTGACTAGGCAATTGAGAACCGGCAATTGTTTTTAACTGTGTCTCCTCATTAAAACTCGCCTCAATTTCTGCTATTAGTTCATCTGCTCTTTGACTTAATTCTTGAAGAGGTATGTTTTGCATTTCAGATTGCGATGGCAACCCTTGCGCCAAGTTCTGTAAAGCACTAACAGCCTCAGACCGTAGATCGCCAATAAAGTTTAACTGCCTTTGATCAGAAACAGGGAGCTCTCTAAGAATTGTGCTCCTGCTTAAAAACCGGGTTGGGTCTGGTTTTGTAGTAAGTCGTACAAGGCTTCCTTTACTAGTTCTTACATACAAATGATTATTTTCATCTGTTAAAAAATTAGAAACCTTAAGTGCTTCTGGCTGCTCTCGCCCTATACTGCTATATAACGATTCAATTCTATCTAACAATCGTATTTGGCTTAATACTGCTCCTTGCCATGCTGCTGCTCCTTCAAGTTCTTCTTGCAATGAAGGACTCGGCTCTCTTTCTTCATCTTCTTCTTCAATAGGATCAATCGCGTCAAAATCTTCATCAGCCATATTTATATTTATTATTTTTTGTTTTATAAAAAATGAACCCATACGGCTGCGACCTTGATCCATTCAGAAAAGCGAAGGAGCCCCATGGCATAAAAGGCATAAGACAGACTGTGCGCGTTGTAAATAATCCATCAACAATTGAGCCCAATGAAATGTTAACAGTAAGATTTAGTGACCTCGGGCCTGACGATGTTATAATGCCAGGCACTGCCAGGCTGTCATTCAAAATAGACATTGAGTCGGCGGATCCTAATGCTACTGTCGTTGCTAACCTGGGCAGGGCCATCATTAAAAATATGGTAATTAAACTGGAAGGTAGAGAAGTCTTCTCACTGAGTAGCGCAGACATTTTTAATCTCTATTCGGACCTGTGGCTACCCAGAACAGAAAGGAAAGACAAAATCTTTCAGGGGATCCAGAGTCCAAATGGTCTTAAGCACAGGCTTAATGCTGCAGATGCAAAGGAAGACGAGGGAGACCAGGCAATAGCGCAAGCATTTAAGAACAGATTTTGCATCCCTCTAGATTTTGAACTGTTAAAAACCCATCAGCCATATTACCAAGGCGCGCTAAGAGACAAACTTACTTACGAACTGACATTCAATGACAGCGGGTCTGTTATTTTATCAGATGACCCTCAAGCCAGATACACTGTCAGTAACATCTCTCTTAATTTTGACGTTGTTACTAACCCCGAACTGGCTAGAATAATCTTAAACCAGTATTAAAGTAGGGCGGTTGTTTACTTTGAAAGAGTTTTACACCACAGTCTAGCGATTAAAAACAAGCAAGACACCATCTGGGAAATAGCTATAAGCAATTCTTTAAGGTCCCTAAAGGGGGTTCTCTTGCTATTTACTGAACCCTCAGCTCCTTTTCAGAGAGAATCTGAGGTGTTTTACAACCCAAAAATTGAGCAGTTGTCTTGCACAGTAGATGGCAAGCCTTTTCAGCTGTATTCAGCCGGACTTTTACCTGACCAACACTTTGATGAAATAAGAAAATTGTTTGCTGGAGGCAGACAGACAAGCCCCACAGCCGATCATGTGTGTAAAAAACCTTCACCTTCACGATGTAAGACTCGAAGATTATCTAACAGACAAATATGGACTATGGCTGGATTTTAGATCCACGTATGACAACAGACTGCACGGGAGTGGAAGAAGGGTAGGGTCAGATGGCATACTCATACAGATTAATAAGGAAGAGGAGGAGAATGGTCAGATACAAATGCATGTTTTTGTGGTTTATGACGCCCAGCTGAACATTGAAGAAAATAGACTGAAAGAAATAGCCTATTAAAACAGATGGATAGTTTGAACTTTTTGCCTAAAGACCCGCACTGCTCGCTTATTTGTGGGATTACTGGGTGTGGGAAAACTGTCTTCGTGCTTGATTTGTTACAAACAGTCTACAGGTTTCATTACGAGTACATTGTTATATTCTGCACAACCATTAAGCACAACAAGTCTTACAAAGAAAGGCAGTTTGTTTGGACAGACGAGAATATATTTTTAGTTGCTCCTACTGACAAGCTAAGCGACTGTTTAGAACATTACTATAGGCTATTTGAGGGAACTGAAACGTTGTTTATTATTGATGACTGTTCAGCTGAACAAGACATTGTTAAAAAAAGAAGGACTCTGTCTAAGCTAGCCTTTAGCGGAAGACACGCATTAGTTTCTGTTTGGCTCTTAACTCAAAAATACAATGCTGTCTTAAAAGACTTTAGATCGCAGTTAAAATCAGTCATCTTATTCTATACTAAGGACAGGGATAGTTTTGAGGAGTGTTTAAGTGAAAACTATATAATCAGGGACAAGGATGAACTAAAAAAAATAAAAGAGCGGCTAGAAAAATCTAAGCACGCTAAACTATGCTTACGGACTGACCCGCCAGTTCAATACGTTTGCTTATAATAAATTGTTTATTATAGATTGCTTATTATAGATTGCTCATTATAGATTGTTTATTACAGATTGTTTACTATAGATTGCTCATTATAGATTGTTTATAATAAATTGTTTATATTAAAAAAAAAGAATGTCTCGAGGGCCTGAATCAAAAGCAGAGTTAGCTCCTAAATGCGTTGCAGTAGAGCTAAAAGATCTAGCAGATACAACTGACTTTGATCTAATAGGAGTGGCAGGAAATGTTTATGGGTTTGAGTACACCGCCGAGGGCGTTTACAAACGAATAGAAATTGAAGATAAAAAACGACAGCAATATCCTACCCTGGAGGAGATAAGAAATCTAAGGGCAAACGATTTTGGCAAACACGAATACAAACTTCATAAACGAGAGAATGCTTGGGCGTTGCTTCCTGACATTAACTGGGATTTAAAGTTTGAACTACGAAGCCCCTATGTATACTTTGATAAGAAAAACAATTTTAGAAAAGCTTTGAATGAATGACGCCTTCTTGCTAGCCTAGTCCCAGGAACACAACAGAAAAAGCAGATTGAAATAACTAAGCAGGGCTCTGAATATATGCTGCGGAGAAAGAAGTCCTTAGCTGAAGTGGGGGGTGACACCGTTGGCTTAGAATTTAACCCAAAACTAGAATCACTGCCTAGAAAAATGACGATGCTTTTTCGCTTATTTATTACTCCAAGGGAGTCTGATCCTAGTTTGCCAGAGCATACGTTAATCAGAGGCGTACAAATAAAGTCTGAAAAATTGGGCGGGCCTCTTAGGCTTGTTATTGTTATTACTAAAAACGGGGATGAAATAAAGACTTTTGTATCTTCTGACAAAGTTACTGTGGTGGTTGACAAAACCAAATTAACAGTACTCGATTTTATTTTTATTAAGTATGTTGATTTTATTGCGTTTTACTCTGTTGATGAAGTGCTGCCAGAAGGGTTAATAAGAAGATATGTACAAGATTAATCTTATTTAAAAAATTAATCTTAATTAAAAAATGGATGATCAAGCTCAAAAGTTTAGGTTAGAGCAAATAACTGAACTTCAAGAAGAAATAGAAAGTGACTTGAATAAGTATAGGGTTACTAGAAAGAAATATGCTAAAGTTTTAAATACTCTTTCTTATATAATCACCGGCTCATCAGCTGTAGCGAGCGTAAGTACTGGGTCCGGCGTTGCTCTTTTAGCTACTGGGGCCGGAGCGCCAGCCTCTTTAGCATTAGGGAGCCTTGGTTTGGGTTTAGGTGCTATGTCTATGATTGTGAGTGCTGTTTTAAAAAAATTAACGCCTAAACTACAAAAGCACACTGCCATTGTGGCCCTAGCATCAGCAAAACTTTGTTCATTAAGACTGAGAATAAGCAAAGCATTGCAGGACGAAAACATTACAGCTGAAGAATTTGAGCGCCTTATGGCTGATGGTGAGGATTACAGGCGACAAAAAACTGAACTTCAAAAGGAGTGGAGAAAGACTTTTACTTCGCAACAGGTAGACACTGAGACAATCAAACAGAACATTGAAAAGCAAGCAAACAATCAGTTAAAGCCAAAAATAGACTAAAAAAGAAGATGTGAACTAAATAAATAAATCATAAGTTTAACAAAAAAAATAAATACTATTTTTTTTTAACTAACAGGCACTGTGTTTGGTGGGACAACTTGCAACTCTTCGCGAACAAACGATCTTTTAGGGGCAGGCTTTTTAGACGTAGTAGCATCGCTAGAAGAAAGAGTCTCTCTTAAATAATACACGGGAGGGGTTGTTTTCATAATTCTTTCAACTTCATATACATCTACGCTCCATATAGGGTCTGTAGCTCTAATTCTAACATCACCCTCTGCCTCTCCAGGTGCATACAAGTATCTTACTTTTAGTCCAAAAGGCAAGAGTTTTTGATTACCTTGGATGTCTTCAGTAATGCTAATTTTTTTTAATTTGATCACGTTTACTGGCTTAAGGCCTGTTGCTTTAAATTCTTCATTGTTCATGGCACGTAAGACTGCCGGCAATCTCCTAACCCATTCTGTGTTGCGTGTTTTGTCCATAAGGTCTCTATGATATTGATAGGTAAACAGACGCTCAGCCAGATTCTTATTAAAGTTTTCTACGAGGGCCTGGGAGCGATGGTTGCCTGGGATCCCTCTCTTAACTGTAACCCGATGTCTTAAAAGCAGTTGGTTTACAGCTCCTTTAAACTCTTTCCCATCATCAACCTGGATCAATCTAGGATACTTTAATGGACCTCGCATGTATATTTGTTGTAAAGCCACAGCCACAGCAGTTGAGCTTTTATCCGTTAAAGGCTCAGCGTCTTTATACCTTGAAGCCATGTCAACAACTGTAAGAGCATACTTAAACTTTTTTCTTCTAACTTTGTCATGTGGAAGATACAACAAGTCCATCTGGTGGGTGTCATTAGGAACTGAGTTAACAAATCGAGGCCTTATTATTCTTTTTGGGGCAGGCAGATATATTTGCCAGATCGCTTGTTTTGAAAGCCAGTCTTTCGCTTCTGATTCAGACACCCTAGCAGCTTTACTCAGTTTATCAATAGCAGCCTTTCCTTTCCAATACCCTCTAGGAGAATAATATATTTTGTACTTTGTATCGTCCATAAGAGACTGTTTTTATTACATTTTTAACTATGTTTTTAGATTGAATATGCAAGAAGAAAGATTGCTCCCATAGCACCTATAATAAAGCCTATTTCTACCATTTTCTGATCCTCAGATGGTTCATAAAAGTCAGACAGTTCTGGCGGTGCCGATGTTAGAAACTTCTTTCCTGTCACTAAGTAATATTCATTCATTGCATCATCAATGTCTGTAAATGTGTGCTCTGCATGTCCCTGTTCTCTTAACTTTTTATTAATAAAGTCTAAGTGAGCAATTCTCCTTTTCTCGTAAGCGTCTCTTGCCTTAGCTAAATCTTCCATTGCCTTGTTATGACGTTCTCTTTCTTCATCAGACCGCAATTTACTAAACATATAATTGCTGCCAGAGAAAGCCAACGCATTAACAATAGCCCCACCCACCATTAGAACTAATCCAGACATCTTTTTATAAATGAATGAATCTTTTTTTTATAAAATCAATCTTTCTATGCATTAATCTTTTTTTGAATCAATCTGCCTAAATGCATTAATCTTTCTATGCATTGATGTTTTCTGGGATAATCCCCTGTGCAACAAGAAAGTCTTTTGAAGCAATCCCCGCCGTTATTACAGCTATAATCTTAACAACATCCTCAATGTCCAACCTTCCTAGATCGGCCGGCCTCATTTTAAACATGTTTTTTGCTAACGTGCTATATCCTATACTAAGGCCGCTGATTACAGCAGAGTGGTAAATCGTATTAATAATCTTTTTTTCGCTCATGTTTTTTATTAACTAAAAAAATAATTGAAATAATCATAATATGAAAGACTGTCTATGTGCTTTTTAATCAGATAATCTTTTGTTGCCAGAGCTAAAAATAAGGTTGTAACTAGTCTCGGCGAATCTTCTATCTTTCCCATGTTGGGCGGTTTTATTCTTAACAAACATTTTGCTAGGGTTGAATAAACTATAACACCGACAATGGGCACTGCATAATTAACCAGCGTTAAACTCATGGTTTTATTTTTTTATTGATTTAATTTTTAGATTTAAAAATGACGGCCAAACACGGCGAATCTGATCTAATGATTTTAATAGAAAATTGTAATGAACTATTTGACGAAACAATGAAAGTGTTAAACATTGATTTTAGTAAATCTGGGTTTGAGAATGATGTAAACAATTTAATCAAAAATCATAGTGAACTCTTTGGCGAAGCAATCAAAGAGTTAAACATTGGCCGTAGTGATTCAGAAAAAGCTAAAGTATTAGCAGACGTTCTTGTAAGATTAGGGTGTCTTGAAGTATTGCAACGCTTGGGTGAAGAATAAAAACGCGTTTACTTACTTTTACTTACTTTTTTTTTTTTTAATTTACGTAAATATTGTGAGTTAAAAATGCCCCTTACAAGTGAGTCCGAGTTTGAAATACTACCTTCCAACAGTACGTTGTTGGATAGTAACAAAACATTAGGCAATATGTTCATTGAATTAGACATGGACATCATTAACCCCACAAACGTTCAGGAAAGTGTAACACATGCTATTTCTAAAATCCCAGGGTCTCTTCAAATTAACCCGCCAGCAAAAGTGTTGTTGGCCATTCTGATTGAATATATAACCCCCGATGATAGTAGTATGCAAGTCTGGGTTTCAACTAGGCAGAAAGAAGTAATCAGCTATTACGACTTTACACCTGGCTGGGCCGATTACATGCTTACACAGTTTAACCATGCAAGTGAAGAAGCGAAATTGCGCGGCTCTGGCTGGTCTGAAGGAACAGTCCTCGAAATCAAATTAAGACAAACCAAATACTCTCCTATAGTCGGCAATTCTTACCTTCCTCTCCCGAGAGAGTTAGTTTTTAAACGGGCAGTCCTAAACATACATAATTCAGATAACTTATGTTTCATGTGGTGTGTTTTGGCGCATTTACATCCTGTTAAAATTAATGCAGACAGAGTTTCCAATTATAAACCTTATCTTCATGAGCTGAACTTTAATAACATAGACTTTCCAGTGAGCGTAGAAAGTATCGACCAGTTTGAAGAACAAAACAAACCAATAACCGTAAGCGTATACACATGGAATTCAGTAGACAATCTAGTCCCTCTAAGGATCTCTCCCGAAGCCCCTACTTTAGGCGAGTCACTTGAGAATCATGTAGACTTGATTCTGTTTGCAGACGGTTCCAAGAGCCATTATGTATTAATCAGATCAATTAGCAGACTGTTAGAATATACATCAAAGCATAAATCTAAACAGGAGCTTTGTAGAAGGTGTTTGGTCAGGATCCCAACTATAGAGGCAGCTGCCAGCCATAAGAAACATTGTAAAAGTTTTGTAGACTGTAAAATCGAACTTCTTACGCCCAAACCAGGGTCTAAGGTTGGTTTTAAGAATGTACACAAAATGCAGATGAGCCCATACGTAGTCTATGCCGACTTTGAAGCGATCTTGCCACAGTACTACGGCCCTCAACAAGAACAAAAAACAACCTTATTATCCCGTCATCAGATCTGTTCTTATGCATTTGTTGCTGTTAGGTCAGATGGCGGACACACACAGCCGGAGATTTACAGAGGCCCCAACGCAGCCGATCGATTTTTGGAGCAGATGAAACACCTTCGCAATCAATTCTCTAATCAGCTGAATCTTTCAGACATTAAGATGACCCCCGAAGATGAAGAACGTTATAAATCAGCCACCCACTGCTGGATATGCAAATGCAAGTTATTAGGTGACACTGTAAGAGACCACGATCACATTACTGGAAAATTCAGAGGAGCGGCACACAGCAGTTGTAATCTTCAGCTTATGGTTGACCCCAAAAAATGGAAACTGCCAATCTTCTTTCATAACTTACGGGGCTACGATTCGCACTTTATCATGCAAGCAATAACTTCTGAATGTAAGAGGGTTAGCTGTATTGCACAGTCATCAGAAAAGTACATGACCTTTACTGTAGACTGTTTATCCTTCTATGATTCTGCCCAGCATCTGATGGGGAGCTTAAGTAAACTAGCAGAATCTTTACACGACTATCCAATCACTAAAAAATATTTCGACCCATCTTTAGTCCGTAAAGGCGTCTATCCTTATGAATACATGGACTCGTGGGAGAGGTTTGACGAGCCGGCGCTGCCGCTTAAGGAAGACTTTTACAGCCGGCTTAGAGGCGGAGGCATATCTGACGCCGACTATGAATACGCACAGAAAGCCTGGACAGAATTACACTGCAAAACGATGGGCGACTATCACGATCAATATTTATTAGCCGATGTGTGTTTATTGGCAGACGTCTTTCAGAATTACAGAGCTACTTGCATGAAACACTACGGTCTAGATTCATCACAGTACATCTCTGCCCCGGGGCTGTCTTGGGACGCATTCTTGAAGTCTACAAACATTGAGATTGACTTAATATCGGATCTGGATACACTTCAGATGATTGAGGACGGGCTGAGAGGAGGCATTAGCATGGCCTGTCATCCTTACCGCAGAGCCAACAACAAGTATTTAGATGATTATGATCCAACTAAACCATCCAACTATCTGATGTACTTAGACGCCAACAATCTGTATGGGTGGGCCATGAGCCAGGCACTGCCATTAAGAAACTTTAAAATGATAAATGGGCCTCATGAGGTTGATCGGGTGGTAGGGCTATTGTCAAATCTTACACCCGATAATCCAATAGGACTAATCTTAGAAGTAGACTTAGATTATCCTGCAGAGTTACATGACCTCCATAACGATTTCCCCCTAGCGGCAGAAAGATTAAAGATGAGTCCCACCGAACTGCCCAAACTCGTGCCTAACCTCTTTAACAAAACTAAATATGTTTGTCATTACCGGCTGTTACAGTTTTACTTAAGACACGGACTAAAACTTACTGCCGTTCACAGAATAATTACTTTCGACCAAGGGCCTTTCATGAGACCATACATCATGAAGAATACTGATCTTAGAACCAAGGCCACAGACGCTTCAGAAAAAGACTTCTTTAAGTTGATGAACAACAGCTGTTTTGGTAAGACGATGGAGAATCCACACAATCGTAAAGATGTAAGATTAGTTACAAAAGAAAAACAAGCAATTAAGCTGGTCTCTAAACCTAACTACCAAGACTTTAGACGATTTGGCGACGGCCTGGTTGGCATTATGATGAAGAAACAGAATGTGAAGTTGGACAAGCCGGTGTTTATCGGCTTTACTGTGCTAGAGTTGTCAAAGTTATTGATGCTTGAATTTCTATACGACTACTTTAAGCCGCTGTACCCAGAATCAAATGTCGTTTACACAGACACTGATAGTTTTATTCTGGACATCCCAACTGAAGACTTCTATAAGGATTTAGAGACGGAGGTAGCTAAAGGAGCTGACGGATGGTACGACACATGCGACTACCCCCAAGATTCGCCTTTACATTCAACCGTGAACAAGAAAGTGATTGGAAAGATGAAGGATGAATTTAATGGGACGGTTATACTAGAATATGTTGGCTTACGGGCAAAGATGTATAGCGTTGCTACCCAGACTTCTGTAACAAAGAAGGCTAAGGGTATAGGTAAAGAAGTTGTAAAAAAATATATAAGTCACGACAACTACAAGCAGGCTCTCTTTGAACGCAAAGTATTTTATCACACAAATGTTAATCTGCGCTCTACTCTTCATCAAGTAAACACAACTGCTGTTAATAAGAAGTCACTAGACTCTAACAATAGCAAGCGAACTTGCGTTAATCCCGAGCTTTCATACGCTATAGGCCCCTGGAGAACCAACTTGGCTGACTTAAATTAAGATCTTAACTAGTACTTAACTAGTACTTAAATTAAGATCTTAACTAGTACTTAACTTAAGATCTTAACTAGTACTTAACTAGTACTTAACTAGTACTTAACATGACTTGCACTTTACTTGCACTTAACTTACACTTAACTTGTACTTAACTTGTTATAACTGACTTAACCAGTACTTAGCTTGTACTTAATCAGTACTTAACAACACATTAAAAAAAAACTAATTTATTAAAAATGGGTCTACAGCAGGAGGTTGTACTTTTTTTGCAGAAGTTGGTTCTTTTTCTTTTACTGTTTTTGTGGGGATTTGTGACTTTGTTGCTAAGTATGGCTTTAGGCGCTTGTATGCTAAAAGCCCCCCACCAACAACAATACTCCCCAGTACATAATAATACATCTTATAGTTTGATTGTGTTGTTGTTGGCGGCGGTGGCGGTGCTGGTGCTGATGTTGTATTACTATCTAATAATTTTTGTTTTGCTGCTTGGTTTGCTTTTTGCAGTCTGTTCCATTCAGCTAGTTTACGACCGGCCTCAACGCGGCCAGAATTTTTAGACTTAGTAACACTACTCACCTGTGGGACACTCACCTGCGGGACACTCAGTTGTGGATTCACTTGTGGGACACTCGCCTGTAAATTCACTTGTGGGGAATTCACTTGTGGGACACTCGCCTGTGGAGTCTTCTCCTGCTCGCTCATTTTTTTTAGTCTGATTAAAATTAATATGATTAAAATTAATATGATTGAAAGTAATTAATCCCATGATGAATGGACATAACAACGTCCCAAATCTATAGTACATGTCACATGCAAGAGATTCTAGGGACTTGGTTAAAACCGGATCTTGTGTTAAGTCATATTTTAAATCTTCTTCTGAATCAATCGGTGCTATCTTGCCTACTAACTTTGCATATAAACTAATCATTGTCTGTCCCACCGATCTAACCATTTTTGATCCTAGCTGTGCTTCGTACCTAGCGTAATACTTCTCAACGTCTGATGTAGACAATTGCTGAATCTGTTCAATACTTAGTTCAACGCCTAAATACTGCCTGGTTTTCCCACACGCAGCCAGAGAGTATAATCTTTCTTTATGACAGAGGTCTGCTGCCTCCTCACACTTTAATAGCTCGTCGCAATCCATTTTTTTAAAGCCCTTTTTAAAAGCAATAAAAAAATAATTGTAAATTCAGCTGTTATTTATTACTCATAGTCTTTTACTAATCTTAAAAACTGTCCAGGTTTAAAGGTAACAGTTACTCCTTCAGGGTCAGTAGAAGCAGTCAAATCAAGATCTTCGGGAGCTATTTGATCAATTAAAATAGCAAACAACTTTATAACTGGATGAGGCCAAGAATGTGGTAGTTTACTGATGGCGTTCCTTACGCTTTCCCGCATATCTACGCGCTCAAAAAGCTCCGTAATTAATTCTTCAAACTCTTCTCTATCAACTCCCCAGCTCCTTTCCTGCATCTCCCAATCTCTGAATATATTAATAAGCTCTGCAACTATTCCGGGCTTCATTTTTTAAATCAGATTATAAACGCCAATTAAAAAAATTAAGTAAGCCGTTCCTATTGTTTTGCGCAAAAATCAGAAGAGGAGAGAGAACTATAAAATAGGCATTCTGGCTCACCCGGCTCCGCTGTTGCTCCGCCGGCTTACCCAGAATGCCTATTTTATAGTTCTCTAATAGTAAACACTTTACAAACATACATAATGTGTAGGATTATCTGTTTTTAACACTAATTTAGAAAACTTTTGAGACTTAAGTTTTTGCTTAATCCTATGTTTTTCTTGATCGTTTTCAATAACATCATTTTCACGCATACATTCATCAAATGCGTCTCTGTCTTTCATATGAAATAAAACTACAGTCTTTAACTGTTCTCTAAAGTCTTTTAAAACTGAGTTATATTTTTGACATAAAATCCACACACTTATCCCAGCATGTCTTCCACTGAAAGCTAGTTTTGACAAAGTGTTTCTCTTTTTAACTATGTCTCTTTCTGCCGAACAGTCATCTATAATAAATAGTGTCTGCGTTCCCTCAAACAATTTATAAAAGTGTTCTAAACACTCACTCAGCTTATTGCTGGGATCAATCAAATATATATTATCATCCGTCCATATAAACCTTCTATCATTATATGCTTTGTTCCATTTAAGTGTTGGGCAGAAAATTACTATATGATCAAAATTATAACGATAAACTGTTTGTAATAGGTCGAGGACAAATATTGTTTTTCCACAACCAGTCTGTCCACAAATCAATGAACAATGAGGGGTTTTTATCATAAAGTTTAACATCGGCATTGACACCAAAGTCGTCTGCTCCATAGTTTTATAACAGAATTTAATTTACACCAGTTAGTGTTGTTATCATACTATCCGTCAAAATTTGATCAGTACAATAAAATCTTATAAGGTCTAAATGTGTCAGATTAATCCAACTCAGTTTTGTCAGATTGTTTCTATTAAGACTAACATTGATTTTGTTGCTTGTTGTTACGACCTTAAAATTTTCACCATCGTGACGAACCACAACAGTAACTTTAAGATTGTCAACGTCTAAGTTTTGCCAGCTAATAAGAATTCCTTCCATAAGGTTGTCACTGACACCCACAGCTCCATTCCTCCCCACATCTTTTAAGACAGAAATTTCAAGTATTATTGTGAACGTGTCTCCTAATAACATGCGTGGAAAGAACTGTACTTTTGTAGTAGCTTCCTTCAAAACTGATTCTCTTCTGTGGAGGATGTACTGTTTGCTCCCAAACTTCTTTATTTCGATCTCTTTCCGACTATTGTTCTCTGGCATAAGACTTACATGTAAAGGGCCAGAGTTCAATGCTTTTCTGAAACTTTTTTGACGGTCGAAAAATGTAAATGGGCTTACGAATTCAAATTTTATGTCCCATTCTAAATATGGTTCTAAGTGCCATTTGCTGTCAGTTTTTCGAACTATTTTATATTCATACTGACCCGCATTATTTGCTTCTACATTGCGTAGTTGTTCTAGTTTAGGAAACCTTTTGCTGTCGCTAACCTCTTTGCGTTTATAATAACCATCTTTAGTGTACTCAAAACCATACAAAGTGCCTATCTCACCGTTCTGTTCAAAGTCCTCAACGTCTGCAAGGTCTTTTAATTCTAAAGTTACACACCTCTCAGGCGCTAATGTAACTCCTGATTCTTCTGGTCCACGTGACATTTTTTAAAACAACGTATTATTTTATTTCTAAAACAATGTGCAGGTTATCACATTTCACAACTTTCCCTGTTTTATCTGTGATCTTTATATTAAATGATCTGACCCTCCCACAAGCTAATCTTTTAAACTGTAAATTAGGGAATTGTATAATTTCATAATCGCAATATGCAGCTTTCCCTGATGGAAGAGCTCTTAAAACAGTTGAGGGCCTTCCATCATATAAGTTTTCATCAGTGCTCAGCTCGTCCAAATGAACATAGAGTAATGAATGTAATGCAAGATCGAGCGGATATTCTCCCTCATAAGTAGTTTTGTCTGGTGTAACTATAAATCTATGAATGGCTTGATTGTCAGTTGCAAAGCCTAACATTTTAGCTAGCTCTCCATCAAAATAGTAACCTACTTCTTCTTCTTCAGGTTTGAATGTCAACATTATTTTCAAATTTGCATTGTTAAGTTTGAGAGTAATGTCGAAGTTACTCATTGCTTCTTTTAGCGAGCAAAACCCGTAATAACCATCAGGTATGGTTAACTGGCTAGCTAAGTCACTATTATCAAATTTTGTAATCTTATTATTCTCCTTGGATTCAGTTATATTAAACCATACGACTTTGTAAAAAATTTCATGGAGTGCGACCCTTTGGGTTCCGCAGTTATTATCAATAGCATATTCTAAAAACGAAGGACTGTCTTGAGTTGTTATTGTTACAAACATTTTTAAAACAAATTTAAAAATGAGTGCATTCAAATATACTAATGCAAAATATTCTGTCGGGCCGCACTACAATCTTAAAAATATAACAACTGACACCCTTGACATTTCTGTGACTCAGTCTGACGCCTTTCAAGTAAAGGTTAGTACTCCATTGAACAGATATCTTAACCCTCCTATTAAAAACGACTACATCCCGAAAGTGTGGTTTAGTCATCCGATGCAGTTTTATCAGAACCAGTTAAACTTTGCTGTGTTTTGTGCATCAACTGGGTGTGGAGTGTCGTATGCTGATCATTTAAATCATCCTGATCCTTTGGTGAGGTCAGTGTATAGATTTCATTTTTATTACACCTTCAGACGTATTTTATCTGAACTGCAAGCGCCATTACCAAATGACAAAACGTTTAATCCATTCAGCAACAGAATAGATTACAAGGCTTTTGAAAGGATCTGTAACGAATTTGATATTGACCCAAAGACAGACTTTAGACAAAAGTTGGATCTTAATCATGGTTTAGGCACCCTTTATTTTTGGGGCGTGCACAGAAAGTATAACTATGATTGGAATCCTCCTTACACATCTTTTTCTTCAGGCACAACTGTTCACCTCGGGTCCATAGAGCAAGAGCATAAAACAGCATGGACAACATTTATTTTGGATACTTCTAAGGGCCTAACAAAAGCAGGAATAGAACGAATAAACGACTCTATTCGTACTTATGTTTGGTGTTTGCTAGGTTCGCAAGCACAAACGAGATCAAACATAATTGATCCTTCTACTGGCTTTGACGCCCAAAAACAGTATTTAGCAAATTTAGAGGATTCTATTAATTCTGCAATTGATTTGCCTTCAAGTATTAAAAGGTACCAAAATGTTTTGCAATACGCAAGATCGAAAGTAGACTTTGCTGTCGGCACTGGTTTATACATGCTGCCTTCTGACCTCAGACTTCAGATAGGAACAATAATAAACTATAATAATGAAATCCTTGTGGCTGGCAATGAAGAGAAGGTCGGAAAAAACGACATAAATTCTAAGCCAGCAATAGCAATAAAAAAAGAAGTCCCAATCCCCGTGGCCCCCTCTAAACCCCATCCAATCCCCGTGGCCTCAAAAAATAATGACCATGAATATGAAAAGACGGCACTTGTTGTTGGATTAACTGCCCTAGGATTACTTGGTCTTTATCTTACTATAAAGTAACCCAACTATTAAGACAACTAATGCCCATAAGTGCTCAGCCATAAAGCCAACTACTTTACTTGCGGCAGACAAAAGCCAGCTAACAACACTCCCTATTATACCAGGCAAAGAATCTATTGCCTTACTGGCTAATTTTTTTAATAAACTTGCAAGATGATCAAGTTGTTTTTTTACCCATGATTTATCTGATGGTGGTGATGGTGGCGGAGGCACTAACCCTTGCCCACCGCCGCCTGTAATAGCCAACACCAGTGTACTTATTGCAAATCCTAAGGCTGTTATAACACTTGCTAATGTGACACCTTGCTCTCTAAACAGTGTTCTTATTCGTTCTGCTAGTGTTGTGTCTTCATATAAAATTCTTTGGATAGTTTCTCTTATTCTGCTCACTTGAGTTCGTAATTGTTCTCGGTTAGTAGACAACACTTCTAGTCTTGCTGATCTCTCTTGTTCAAGATTATTTAGTCTTTGGGTTATTCTTTCTTTAACACCAGACCCTAAGTTGTGGTCATCAGCCTCAACTAGTTTTTCTTTTTCTCTTTTTATATGCTCATCTAGTTTACCCAGTTTTGCTAAATTGTTTGTTAATTCGCCTCTGATGCTTCTCAAAGCATGATCAAGGGCCGTTATTTCTCTCATAGGTAGCGGCGGATCGTGCATAGTTTTTAATACTGTTTCTTCTGAAAAACTGGTTTCTGCTTGTATTATTTCGTCTGCTGTTGGCTTAAATCTTTAAGGGGTATGTTTTGAATTTGGTTTTCTGTTGGGAGTTTCTGTAGTGTGTTTTTGAAGTTTAGCAACTGCTTCCCTATCTAATTTTGGTTTAGTAATGCCAAGGCGATTTTGATCGCGCACACTGAGTCTTTGTCTAATTGTACTCTTAGCTAAAAACTTTAATGGGTCTGGTTTAGTTGTAAGCTGAACAAGTTGCCCTTGGTCGTTTCTCACAGACAAATGGCCATCTTTTAATTCAAAATCAGGGTCTATAAATTCGGGAGGTTCTAGGCCTAAACTTTTGTAAAATGCTTCGGCCCTTTCTTCTGTTAATTCATGCTGCACTGAGCTCGATGGTTGTGTCAAAGGAGTCATTTCACTCATGTCGTCTCCAGGATCAAAACATCATAATCTTCTTCACCTTCAATGCCTGCCATGTTTTTAAATAATTAACTTTTTATTTTGTTTTATAAAAAAAAATGTCACAAGCATATGGCTCAATTCTTGACCCGCATAGAAGACTGAAAGAGCCCTTTGCTTGAAGGGAAATAAACAGAATATTATTGTTCCAAATAATCCATCTACTATTGATTCAGATCAAATTTCTTACTGTTAAATTTCCAGACCTAGGAGCAATGAAGTGATTGTGCCGGGATCTGCAACGGCTTACTTTCAAAATAGAACTTGATTCAGCAACAGACGCAAACAGGACAGTTGTACAGAATCTGGACGGGCAATCGTTAAGAAAATTTCTATAAAACTTGAGGGGCAAGAAATATTTTCTTTACACAATGCAGACATATTTCTAATCTATTCTGATCTATGGCTAACCGCGAATGAAAGGGCCGATCTTGCGTTTCAAGGAATCGAAAATAACGAAGCACTAAAACACAGAATAGACGCCGAAGAATGCTAAACCGGCAACAAGAAATGAAGCTGTAAGTTTTGCTTATGGAAATCGCTTTTCTATACCCTTAGATTTTGAGTTGTTAAAAGCGCATGCGCCATACTTTCAAGGAGCATTAAAAGACAGATTGTCATATGAACTAACTTTTAATGAATACAAACGTGTCATTAAATCTACAGACACGGGATTCCAAGTACAGCATTTTCGACATCTCGTTAGAGTTTGACATTGTTAGCAACCCTAACTTAGCAAGGCTGATTGAGCAACAATATCAGTCAAAATTAGCAATATATTACGAAAGAGTGATTCATCATTCAAAATATCCTAAAAGCAAGCAGACACTATATGGAATTTTAGTTTTAGCGCCGCAGCACGATCCCTAAAGGTATTTTATTGCTGTGTGAAGATGATAAAGAACCATACCAAAGACAAAGTGAAAAGTTTATCAATCCTAAAATAACGAAAGTACAATGTTCAATTGAGGGTAGTCCTAACCAAGTCTAGGGTAGCGGGCTTAAACCTTATCATCATTTTGATGAAATAAAAAATTGTTTGGGGGCGGGAGGTCTAGAAGTCCAACAGTAGACCTTGTGTCTAAAGATCTACACCTTCACAGTGTTAGACTTGATGAATATTTAACAACGAAATACGGTTTATTGGATTGACCTAAGGTCAACAGAGGATAATCAGTTGCATGGGAGTGGGAGAACAGTTAAAGACGTAATAAACATTCAAATTGATAAAGAAAAAGAGAGTGATAAACCACTAATGTACATTTGTTTTTAATATATGATGCGCAGCTGAATATTCAAGATAACAGATTAAAAGATATCCAATACTAAATTATTTTTATTTTTAAAAAGCATGTCTGTTCAGGTTTACCAAAAGTGCCCAAAGAAGAAAACTCTGTTGCTGTAGACATAAAAACTTTCAGATTAACCAACATTACACAAATGCAAACCCAACTAGAGCAGGACCTTTCAAAAACAGTAAAACCAAACGAAGGTATTCTGCTGTCTTTAATGCTGTTACATATGTTAATACTGGAGCATCGATCACTAGTGCTCTATCAGCAGAACAAGTGTAGGCCTCTTAGCAACAGGCGTAGGTGCACCGGCAGCTTAACCTCTAGGTGGTTTGTCTTTAACTCTTGGCCTGTGTTCATTGGCTGTAAGTGCTGTCAGCAAAAAAATAAAAGCTAAACTCCAAAAGCACACAGCTATGGTTCAACTAATAACAGCTAAACTTAGTTCCTTCAAACTGATAATTGATAAAGCACTTGTCGACTCGAACATCACGGATGAAGAATTTAGTCGCCTACAGGGTGATTTTGAGGACTACAAAAGACAAAAGTTTGATCTTCAAAGAAAGGCAAGGGCAACTTTTTCTCACAACCAGACACCGACCAGATAAAAAAGGAATGTTTAAAAAAAGTAAACGAAACATTAAACTCTGTTCTAAACAGCTCACATTAACAACCCCAAAGGGCGTTTTATACTTTAGTTTAGAGTCCAAGCACAAAAAGACCGTTGATATTGATTCTGATTAAGTATTTTTTTTAAAAATTTAAATAAATATGTTGAGTTAAAAAGAAACTCAGCATGGATAAGATATATGAAGGTTCAGATGAATGTTTGAAGCAATGCTCGAGAAAGAGCGTTTGTCAAGAGCACTAAATGAGATTGATTTAGAAGTTATTAAAACCAAAAAACGTGCGGGAAAGCGTTGTACACGCTATTTCTCAAGTTCCAAGTAAACTAACAATAAAACCCTCCAGTTAAAGTAAGGTTAGTTGTTTTAATCGATTATATAACAATAAATGAAGAAAATCTAGAAGTCTGGGTCTCAACTAAACAGCAGACTATTCTTTCCTCTAATGACTTAACACCTGGTTGGGCAGACCAGCTGCTTACACAGTTTGATGTGGCCGCTGAAGAAGCCAAAATGAGAGGCTCTGGCTGGTCAGAGGGGAAAGTCTTAGAAATCAGATTAAAACAGGCTAAGTATGAGCCGATTGTTGGCAAGGCTTACATTCCACTGCCTCCAACATTAGTTGCAAAGAGAGCAGTTCTGAACATAAAGAATTCAGACGACAAATGTTTTATGTGGTGCGTTCTTGCTAGGGTGCATCCTGTCCGCAAAACGCAGAGAGAGTGTCTAACTATGAACCTTACATCAATGATCTTAACTTTAGAGGAATATCCTTTCCTGTTAGTGTAAATCAGATTGATCATTTGAAGAACAAAACAAACCAATAACTGTTAATATCTACATATGGGATGAGGAAACAAATCTACAGCCGATTAAAGTGTCCAAGAACAGTCCAACGATTGGCGAACCAGACAAAAATCATGTTGACTTACTACTGAATTTTTTTCACCAGCGGGCTACCGCATTACACATTGATACGCACAATGAGTAGATTACTAGTGCATACTACAAAACAACATAGCAAACAAGAATTCTGTAGAAAATGTTTAACAAGAATTCCGTCCGTTCAAGCTGCGAGCGAACATATAAAACATTGTATTAGCCCAGTTGACTGTGATACAGAACTAATTACGCCCGGAGAAGGCAGTAAAGTTAGTTTTAAGAACTGGAAACGGTTGCAAAAATAGTCCATATGTTGTTTACGCAGACTTCGAATCACTCATGTTCCTTATGAAAGGACCAACCCCACAGAAACTTCCTAAAACAGTCCTTAATGATAATCATCAGATTTGCTCATTTGCCTTCATCATTGTTAGGTCGATGGCGCCCATTCAAAGCCAGAATTATACAGAGGACCAAATGCTCAAAATACTTCTTAAAACGCATGCAGCAAGTGCGTAATGCCTGTCTAATAATCTAAACTTATCTGAAATCATAATGACGCCTGAAGACCAACAACAGTATGACTCAGCCACACATTGTTGGATTTGGGGGTTTAGGCCTCTCCCCAGACGCAGAGAATCCAACAGTAAGAGACCATGATCACATCAGCGGAAAGTTCAGAGGAGCAGCACACAGTAAATGCAATCTTCAACTAAAGTTTGAACCAAAGACATGGAAGCTGCCTATATTCTTTCACAACTTGCGAGGTTACGACTCTCACCTTATAATGCAAGCAGTAACCAGCGACTTCAGGGTGTCATGCATTGCACAGTCATCAGAAAAGTACATGTGTTTCACTTTAAATAACATGTCTTTCTACGACTCTATGCAACACATGATGGTTCATTAGAGTCACTGGCTATGTCCTTAAAGTCCTGCCCAATAACAGAAGAATATTTTGACCCAACTCTTGTTAGAAAGGGCGTTTACCCTTATGAGTACATGAACAGTTGGGAAAGGTTTGACGAAGATACACTTCCGCCTAAAGGTGCGTTCTTTTCTAGTCTTAGAGGAAAGACATCAGTGATTCTGATTACCAGCATGCTCAAGATGCGTGGCAGAAGTTAGAGTGTAAAACGATGGGAGACTATCATGATTCCTATTTAATGGCGGATACCTGTTTGTTGGCGGACGTCTTTGAAAATTATAGGAAGACCTGCATGAAACATTACAGCCGGATCCTGCGCATTATATTTCTGCGCCTGGGATGAGCTGGGACGCTTTCTTAAAATTTACTGGAGTACAAATTGATTTATTGTCTGACCTGCCAATGCTTCAGATGATTGAAAACGGATTGCGTGGGGGAATCAGTATGGCGTTGCACCATTACTGTAAAGCAAACAACAAATACTTGGACGACTATGATCCAAGTAAAAGGTCTAACTATCTCATGTATTTAGATGCAAACAATCTGTATGGATGGGCAATGGCGCAATCACTTCCATTACGCAACTTTAAAATGTTCACAGACGGTGATACGAATAATATTCAAAAAGCATTAAAGTGGTTGGGCAGTTTGACGCCAGATCAACAGTGTGGATACATTCTAGAAGTTGACTTGAATATCCTCAGGAACTCCATGACCTGCATAATGACTATCCATTAGCAGCAGAAAGTCTAAAGATGGCAAAAACAGAACCACCTAAACTTGTGCCTAATCTTCGAGGCAAAAAAAATTATGTCTGCCATTACAGGCTTCTACAATTTTATTTAAGACATGGTTTGAAGTTGACAGCTGTTCATCGTATAATTGCTTTTGATCAAGAACAGTTCATGAAACCATACATAATGAAGAACACTGATCTCAGAACTAAATCCACAGATGCTTCAGAAAAAGACTTTTTCAAGCTGATGAACAACAGCTGTTTTGGAAAGACTATGGAGAATCCGCACAAGCGTAAAGATGTTAGATTGGTCACCAGAGAGAACGATGCAATTAAGCTAACTTCAAAACCTAATTATCAGGACTTCAGAAGATTTCATGATCAGCTTTTTGGCATAATGATGAAAAAAAAGAAAGTCAAATTGGATAAGCCCGTTTTTATTGGGTTTACTGTTTTAGAGCTGTCGAAGCTTTTGATGTTAGAATTTCTTTATGACTACTTTAAACCCTTGTATCCTGAGTCCAAAGTACTTTACACAGATACAGATTCCTTTGTAACCGACATCCCTACTGAAGATATCTATAAAGACATGGAATTAGAAGTAGCTAAAGGGCATGCGGGATGGTACGACACATCTGATTACCCTAAAGATTCACCTTTGCATTCAACTATTAATAAGAAGGTTTTAGGTAAGATGAAGGATGAATTATCTGGAGGTGTGATCAAGGAGTTTATTGGTTTAAGGTCGAAAATGTACAGTCTTTCAAGCCAAAAAAAAGTTGTTAAAAAAGCAAAGGGAATATCTCATAGTGTTGTGCAATCAAGCATATCCCATGACAACTATAAAAAAGCATTGTCTGACAATAAGACTTTTCA
The DNA here is from genome assembly GCA_033310375.1 of Conus canariensis. Classification (NCBI taxonomy): domain Eukaryota; kingdom Metazoa; phylum Mollusca; class Gastropoda; order Neogastropoda; family Conidae; genus Conus; species Conus canariensis. Next base: position 55,282,940 of record CM065730.1, read on the forward strand.
TCATGACAACGTAAAACTACGATCTAATCTACATGAGATCAACACAACTGTTGTAACAAAGAAGTCATTAGATAGAACAAACACAAAACGTGTGTTTGTTAATCCAGAGTTTTCATATGCAATCGGGCATTGGAAAACAGCATAATTACATACCTTCTTCATCCGTGGGTTTATATTTTTCCTCAAATTTATCTAGAAGCTCAATCATATCAATATCCAATTCAGACAAATTTTTTCTCATGTTTGCTTGATGTGCACGAATTTTTTTTATTTTTTCAAGATATTCTTTATCCCATATTTTGATAATCAAAATTTGGGATTTTGGGCGTAGGCGATCAGGATGCGTTGCCATGTACCGATGAATCCACTTAATTGTTTCCTTAATAGCTGAACACGTATCATATGATTCTTGTATTAATTCTAAGGTCTCTTTTTTTATCATCATTTTAGTTTCATGTAAGATTTCTTCCTTTTGAGCTTCCATTTTAAACTCAAATATATTTACGTAAATTAATTAAGCGGAACTGTGTCTGGCGGGATTATTTGCAGTTCTTCTTTCACAAAAGATCTTTGAGGGGCTGGTCGTTTTGTTGTGTCAGTTTCTCGTAAATAATACACAGGCGGATTCATCTTTACAATTCTTTTTATTTCATATGAGTCAACACTCCAAACTGGATCTGTTGCCCTGATGTGGGTGTCCCCTTCTGCTTCTCCCGGTAAATAAAGGTACCTTACTTTCAAACCAAATGGTAATAGTTTGCTTGATGAACTGGCGTCTCCTTCAACAACATTTATTTTTTGTTTTTTGATTGCTTGTACTGGTTTTAGACCTTTAAATTCTTCATTATTCATTGCACGTAGAACTGAGGGCAGTCTTCTAACCCATTCTGTGTTGTGAGAATTGTCAATCAGCTCTCTGTGATACTGGTAGGAAAAAAGCCTTTCAGATAACTGTTTGTTAAAGTTTTCAACCAAACCCTGTGATCTGTGAACACCCGGAATGCCTCTTTTAATGGTAACTCTATGTTTTAACAATAATTGATTTACTTGACCTTTAAATTCTTTTCCTTCATCAACTTGAATCATGCGAGGATAAGTTAAGGGGCCCCGTTGATATATCAGTTGTATAGCGACAGCAACAGCAGAAGCACTCTTTTGTGTTAATGGTTCAGCATCTTTGTATCTTGAAGCTATGTCAATGACTGTAAGTGCGTACTTAAATCTTTTTCGTCTAATCGTATCATGGGGTAAATATAAAAGATCCATTTGATGGGTGTCGTTTGGAGTTATATTCACAAAGTGTGGTCTCTGTATTCGTTTAGGCGCTGGTAGATAAATTTGCCAAATCGCTTGTTTAGATAACCATTCTTTTGCTGTTTGTTCACTGACTCCAGCTGCTTGGCTTAGCTTTTTAATTGCTGTTATTCCCTTCCAATATCCTTTTGGTGAATAATAGATTTTGTTCATTTTTATTCAGCCAATATTATGCGCAACAAAATACACAACGGTCATGCCAAAGGCAATAAACAATATTTCTTGCATCTTTTGTTTTTCTGATGGTTGATAAAAATCACTGAATTTTGGTGGAGGCAATGTCTCGATTGGCTTGCCTGTTACAAGATAATATTCTTTTATTGCTTGATCAACATCTTTAAATGTGTAAGCTGCATGTCCCTGTTTTTTCAGTTCATCGTTAATAAAATCTAACTGCTCAATTCTCTGCTTTTCATACGCAGCTTGTGCTGCAGCTAGTTGCTCCATAGCTCTGTTATGTCTTTTTCTCTCATCGTTATTTTGTAGTTTACTAAACGCGTAATTACTTCCGCTAAAAGCAAGCGCATTAACCACAGCGCCACCAATCATCATTACGAGTGAAGCCATTTTTATAAATGTATTTTTTTAATTTTACATATTGATACTGTCTGGAATTATTCCTTGCTTAACTAGAAAATCTTTCATAGCAAATGAAGCTGTAATAACAGCAATCAGCTTTGCTGAGTCTTCAAAATCTAGCTTGCCAAGATCTGCTGGTTTTATTCTTAACAAGCTTTTACCAAGCATTGTGTATCCTACACTTAGACCTCCAATAACAGCAGAATGGTATACAAGGTTAGTAATAGTTTTTTCGGTGCTCATTTTTAAAAAATAAAATAATTATAATTATTAATAAAACATGAACTGCGATGATTTACTTCCTGAACTTATGATTACAAATGATCAAGTTGATGACCAAGCTATTATGCGCAAAAAGGAAGGGCTGTATTCTTTAGCAGCATGTGGAAAAACAAAACAGTACCTTGGAAATGAATTCAGCATAGAACAGATTCAACAAATGTCGCCACAAGACATTGTAAAGTATCACAATAGGTATGAAGCGCAACTGGGGTCAAGAATGGTAAAAAGTGTTGGGCAAACGGTTCTTAGTTTGTACACTAAACTAGTTAGTAGATTTGCTCCCATTGATTCTGAACAAGATTTTATGTATGATTTAACGCAGGATCCAGTTTTAACAAAGTCATTAGAGTCTCTAGGATGTGATCTATATTACAGATTTGGAACATCGTTATCGCCATTAATCATCGGATTAATTACTTTTAATCATATAGATTTTGTTTCCCTTCAAAATGACCGAGCCAGAAAATCAGCAGAATCAGAAAACATTGAATCAGGTGGAGAAAGTGACCAGTAAAAAGCCTCCTCATCCTGGGCGCGTTGCAGCAGGAAAAAAATTAGCAGAGTGGAACAAACAAAAAAAATTAATGTTGCAATCACAGAATATAACTCATAATGAAAACATAACACCACCAACGCCAACAGTTGTTTCAATGCCAGCTGTAAATACACCAGAACAAGTTGATTCAAGGTCTGCAACACCAAAGTCTTTATGGAATATTGAACTTAAAACAATTGTCATTTTTGGCGGCATTGCTGCTGGGGGTGGTTATTACGGTTATAAAATATATAAACAACGCCAGCAAAAACCAAAGCAGTCAAAAAAATCTCAACCACTAAATACAGAAGCCAAACAAAAAAGCATGCCAGAACCGCCAACAACAAAAGATCATTTTGATCCATTTCAGATGGAATAATATTTCAAGAACTTAATAAATAATTATAAAATTGACTTGAATAAGAACTTGGTGTACATAGAGGATGACTTAAGTAAAAACTTAAAGTAACTTAAGTTAAGAACTTGAGGTAACTTGATTAAAAACTTAAGGTAACTTGATTAAGAACTAGATTAAGAACTTGGGGTAACTTGATTAAGAACTTGGGGTGACTTAATTAAGGACTTGGGGTAACTTAATTAAGGACTTGGGGTGACTTAATTAAGAACTTAATTAAGGACTTGGGGTGACTTAATTAAGGACTTGGGGTGACTTAATTAAGGACTTGGGGTGACTTAATTAAGGACTTGGGGTGAAAAAGTGGAAACTGGTAGGACCACTTGTCATTTGATATGTCAGCCACTTGCTTTGTGACTGAACAGGATGTGCGTGGGCGCTGTGCAGTGATTCGTTGTCGGGCTGGCCTGCAACTACTAGTTAAGCGCGATGAAGAACAGAGAAAGAGGCAGCTCACGCTATAGCAAAGAACGTGTTAGCGCACGCCCGCTGTGCGGACAGACCTATTGGATTAATAAACTAAGAACTCTCAAATCTGACAATTTCTATTACACAAGCCATCGCGTTGACGCCAAAGATACATGCTGCTCTAAAAACCCACGCCGGTGTGGCAGCTGACTGGATGTGAAGAAGGTATGTACATTGTCAACTAACTGACTGTGTGCTGTGTTCTGTGTAAACAAAGGCCTCTTGTCTGTGTTAAGTCGTAAACCCCACACACCAACAAACCGACACGCACACTGAAAACAGCGAAGTGGTGGCTTCCCATTCGAGAATGTTCAAGAACATTTGTGACAAAGCGCGCCGCGAGCCCGGTGAGAAAAGAAACGCAGTAGGCGCGCGAGGCGTGTTTTATTGATAGGGAGGCACACAGTTTGTAAACAGGACGCTCGGCCTGCTGACTTACTGCGTCGTTATAATTGTGTTGTCTTGGTCTTGCAAAAAAGCTGACAGTCAACCGACTGGTAGTACAGACTGTTTGGGGGAACGCAGACACTATTTATTATAGATGACTGTTCGGCCGAAACTGGCTTTCAGTGGAAGACATGCTGGGATAAGTGTGTGGATTTTATGTCAAAAATATAACTCAGTTTTAAAAGACTTTAGAGAACAATTAAAGACAGTGGTTTTATTTCATATGAAAGATAGAGACGCATTTGATGAATGTATGCGTGAAAATGATGTTATTGAAAACGATCAAGAAAAACGAAGGATTAAGCAAAAACTTAAGTCTCAAAAGTTTTCTAAATTAGTGTTAAAAACAGATAATCCTACACATTATGTATGTTTGTAAAGTGTTTACTATTAGAGAACTATAAAATAGGCATTCTGGGTAAGCCGGCGGAGCAACAGCGGAGCCGGGTGAGCCAGAATGCCTATTTTATAGTTCTCTAGGAGAGAGACAAATAATATGCGGGCCTCTAAATTGCACATCTTTGTTTTGCACGAAGACCCCATTTTAAAATAACGATTACGTCAATTTTTGGAGGGGTTTGCATGTTAATTTTGATTGTAAGAAAGGTGTTAATTTTGGCAAAAAGTAGCATGAGAGGGACGAGATTGTTTGTGAAATGGAGGGTTTCGGGCAAAATAAGATGGTGATTTAGTGCCCGCATATTATTTGTCTCTGAGAGAGAATTTTCATTATGAAACCATGTGGTCTGTTACAGGTACACACTTAGACAACAAAAACATTTGATAATATTTACAATGGTTCACAACTCCTATGTTCGACTTTACTAGCGAATGGATTACAGTAGGGTTTTTTTTTCCATAACATTTCTCGCTTTCTCCTCAGACACTAAAATGAGACACGTAATTTTCGTCGACTACCAATGGCGTACAAGCAAACAGTTTCTTTTGCAGCAGAGCTCTTGCCTTCAGTTGTCTTGACTCCGGATTGGCCATTTCTTGTTGAGGGCTTGCAGTCACTGAAATGAATAACATGAAATAAAATAGATCCGACACTATTTTGAACAAATATGCTATTAAGCATAGACGGTTGCACTCTGCAGTTTTTCATTTCCATGTTGGGCATATTTTCACATTACTCCTGTTTACAGACCAGCCAAGCATATACCATCTGCATGTGTTTATTCTATGCAGTCTGAACAAAACAATGCTAGTCTTCGATGTTTTGTGTTATTAATTGAAGAGCAACGAAAAAAATTACGAAATAGCCAGAATGATCGTCGTGCAACCTCAGGTAACAAACAAAATCAACCGATGTAAGAAAGTAAGGAAGTTCATGTTTTTAAACTAGAAAACGGACGAAAAACAAGTAACAGCAGCTCCATAAATAAAAACACAGTAAGAAAGTTGATTTTTTTTTAACTGGAAAAGGGACGAGAAACAAGTAACAGCAGCTCCAAAAATAAAAACACTGTGACCAATTACCAAAAGGGTTGTGGCACAAACTATACAGGGTCTGCAGTGTCTCTGACAGCCACCGCTGGATCAGTGCTTATAAGAATGACGTCGCCAAATCCAGTCATGCAATTCGCTTTGCCAGGTCTACCTGGTCCAGTCATGTGAGCATGGGTTTGATGAGTTATCGTTTTTGGCAACGGAACTCACAACTACAAATCAGTGAATGTCTGTCTACACACAACAACACACACACACACACACACATAAAGCTAAACACTAAAACAGGTATGCACTCTGCATGCACAGGCATGCTAGTGGCTTTATCTGCAGATAGGATAGATAGACCGTGTATTGCGAAATAGGGAAGCCTACCCTCCTTTTTCGGGCTCGAAGTATATCTCGGTAAACAATCGATCATATGAAAGAGAACGTGGTCTACAAATGTCCTGGAATGAGATTGGATTGGGAAGACATGAGGGACATAGTGTGGATGTGGGCGTACGGGGTGGGGGTGTGGGGGGGGGGGGGCTGAGTGAGATCAGTGTGAGGGCAACAGGTGGAAACAAGCAGTCAGGCACACGCATACACAGAATGAGACTGTTCCTAGAGGGAACTGTTTGGTTTTGGTTTCGGTTTAGAAAACGCTCGTTCACTCTTGCTCTCCAAATTGTAAGCAAAAACAAACAAACAAACAAAAACTACATGTTGAATATGCCAGCCCTAACTACATTTTTAGTGATTTTCTTTTTTTTTTTATCATAGAAAATAATTCAAATATAATTTAAATGCGACTAGAAAATAACAAGATGCGAAGCATATAAGCGTACTCCCAGTTTTCCAAACCGCTTATAAATCGGCCAAGAGCTTTGTTAGATAAGAAATAAAGGCAAAATAACGGTTTTAACGGTTATTTAACTGATGTACACTTTTGAAACTGGTATTTTAGTCCTCACTGGGCTAAAGCCTGTGTACATACCAAATTTCATCCAAATCTGACAATATGTCAAGAATAACGGTTTTTAACGGTCAGATTTTGAAACACTACATGGAAGTGCCATTTGTGTGTGATAACCTTTCTATATACAAAATTTCATTAAAACCCACCAATGTATAAAAAATAACGGCAAAATAACGGTTTATAGGTTATATAACCGATGTACACTTTTCAAACCGGTATTTTAGTCATCACTGGGCTAAAGCCTGTGTACATATCAAATTTCATCCAAATCGGACAATATGTCAAGAATAACGGTTTTTAACGGTCAAATTTTGAAACACTATATAGAAGTGCCTTTTGTGTGTGATAAACTTTCTATATATCAAATTTCATTAAATTCCACCTATATATAAGAAATAACGGCAGAATAACGGTTCTTAACGGTTGTTTAATCCATTTTCAGCATTACATCACTTACATATGGACAGAGGCTCCGATTTGTCACAAGATCATCCAAACCGCTTATAAATTGGCCAAGTACTTTTTGAGAGATTCCATAAAGAAGAAAAACCGTTACAGGCCGTTACAACCGTTAGTAACGGCTATAACGGGGCAAACTAAAACATCAGGCATCATCCGTGAACATACCTGCTAATTTTCATAAAGGTCGGCCAAGTACTTTCTGAGATATTCCATAAAGAAGAAAAACCGTTACAGGCCGTTACAGCCGTTAGTAACGGTTATAACGGTAAACTAAAACATCGGGCATTATTCGTGACCCATAATGAACATACCTACAAATTTTCAGAAAGATCGGCCAAGTACTTTCTGAGATATTCCATAAAGAAGAAAAACCGTTACAGGCCGTTACAGCCGTTAGTAACGGCTATAACGAGGTAAACTAAAACATCGGGCATCATCCGTGACCCATAATGAACGTACCTGCTCATTTTTACAAAGATCGGCCAGTACTTTCTGAGATATTCCGTAAAGAAGAAAAACCGTTACAGGCCGTTACAGCCGTTAGTAACGGCTACAGCGGTAAACTAAAACATCGGGCATCATCCGTGACCCATAATGAACATACCTACAAATTTTCAGAAAGATCGGCCCAGTAGTTTTGTCTGGAGCGAGTGGAACACATTTTGGCCACGGACACACAGACAGACAGACAGACAGACACACAGACAGCATTTCTTCGTTCCCATTCTAAAGTACTCCCTGTTCTATAAGAACTGGGAGCACAAAAAAGAAGTGACGTATGCAAAAAGCACTGCAGAATGAACACCCTGTGCACGTGGAAGTTTGTGTGTATGTGAGGGTATGAGATGTGTGTATTTGTATATTTATGTGTGTGTGTGTGTGTGTGTGTGTGTGTGTGTGTGTGTGTGTGTTGTGTGCGTGCGTGCGTGCGTGCATGTGTGCGTGTGTGAGAGTGTGTGTTGGGGGGAGGGGGGGGGGGGCTGGGAAGAGGCGGTGGGCGTGCGCGCGTTAACAGAGAAAGAGCAAAAGAGCTGGTGGAAAGACAACCTTAATGGACATAGCACGGCTGGGACGCACCATCACCAAAAGACCGGTCACGTACGCTAAGACAGACAGACCCCCCCCCCCACCACCCCCACTCCCTCCACCCACCCACCCCACACCTAACAAACATAAGAACACAAACAACCCCTAAACTATGATTATCAGCTTTATCCCCATACGCGGCGGAGACAGCCCTGACCCTTTGCGGTCGCTAGGCTATAAGCGCCATTACCTGATCTTATCTTACCTTACCTTGCCTCCAAAGTGCAACGCACATGTCAAAGTATCAAACTAGAAAGTCACACTGTAACGCACCGACCTCTCCCAAGGTCGAACGGATCTTGCATCGGCCCTCAATTCGTGATTCACATAAACCTTTGAAAGGGTTTTGTTGATAGCCCACATTCCGTCCTTCTACCATATTTTGGTTCAAAATCGGTTCTGTGTGTGTGTGTGTGTGTGTGTGTGTGTGTGTGCGCGTGTGTGTGTGTGTGTGTGCGCGCGCGTGTGTGTGTGTATGCCTGTGTATGTGTTCGTGCGTACGCGCGCGCGTACATGAGTGCGTGCGTTCGTGCGTGCGTGCGTACGTGATGCGTGTGTGCGTGCGTGCGTTTAAATCTTGCTTAACGATCCTGGTCGGTCCGTCTTTTCCCCGGATCGGCACCAAAATTTGACAAATAGACCAATTCCGTTTAAAGGAAAAAAATAGAGGAAGATTCCCGTACCAGATGTGAATTAATGACAGAACAACGATCGGGATATTGACTGTATAAAAAGCGCAGCGTTGGCACCCCTGTTTGGGCACTTTCTCTCCGTGACTGGACTGTGAAGCTAATTAACTGCTTAGCTGAAAAATTGCTTTGGGCTTGCCCACCGGGTGGGGGGGGGGGGGGGGGGGGGGATCTGTCCCATGAAGACGGCGGGGGTCACTGTCTCCCACCGCGAGCTCTTACACAGGTTAGCTCCCTTGCACATTTTCGAATATCATCGATTCGTCTTTGGGCTGGATGTCATCTGTCCATGAAGGTTCGAGCGTATTAGACAGACAGACAGTCAGACAGACAGTAGACAGACAGACAGACAGACAGACAGACTGACAAACTAAGCAACAGACGCAGGTGAGAAGGTAAACTTCCTGACGCAGTCATAGACAGCCAAAACCATGCATCAGAAATCAGTTAGCTATATTGTGTCACCACGCATCACTGAAATGTTTATGACATGGCACGCAGGTTTCTATGTGACTCTCAGGCTTATTAGAATATTTCATCAAGTGACAGTCACACCACAGTTACGTATACAGTATCATAGATACGAATAAAATGCATTAATTACTATTAATCCATCTTATTTATACTTTCATATGATTTCATATACCCCGTAAGGAATAGGGCAAAACTTACTCGCACCTTAAGGTAAACAAGGACGAAAAAGGGGACAATACTGAAATTATGACAGAAAGGAAAAGGAAACGATTTATTTCATAGAAATTGTTGGGACGCAAAAAGTGGAAGTAACTCGCGTTCCTTTAAAAGAAAAAGACAAATGGAAACAAATGGAAAAGGGACATGCCGTTTATTTCTGAGGTATTATGCAAGTAGGAAGAAACTCTGGGAAGAGCCGGCCAGCAGAAGGTGTTTAGAGAAGGAGCCCCCCTCCCCCCCCCCCCCCCTCCGTTCCCTTCAACAAAGTTCACAGTTTTTTAAAACCTAATGGGTGGGGGTAGGAAGGGGAGGGTGACGGAGTGGCGAGGGGGGAGGGGAGGGCATCCATGTCATGACTCTAAGATGCCCTTCTCCTGTCGCATTTTCTTTTCGTGTGTGTGTGTGTGTGTGTGTGTGTGTGTGTGGCGCGTGTGGTTTACTGATTCAAGTGATACAGCCCCTCAAGGCCAAATCGCCCCGTGAAGGATGTCGTATCCACTCAGCCATCGGTCAATTACGATCAAGCTGTGAAATTTTAGCCTTATGAAGATTACGTTTGTTCCTCCTCGACCAGCTCCAGCCGTCTCTGCCATTGCTCATTGTTTGAGGTCTCTAGTCTTCTTCTTCCCAAGAATCCAGACCGTTTCATGAAATCTTTGTTTCTTTTTCTCATCAACTTTTTCCGATCACGGTCTTGAAGCATCCAGCATACACATCTGCGTCCATAAGTGGTGCCACATATCATTACAAAAATCAGACACAAACAAGAGTTAGCAAAGTGCAAGACCATGACAAGAAGCAAAAGAAGTCTGTTCAAGTATTAGCGATCTTTTGTTTGTTGTTGTCCAAACCCCTCCAACCATACCCTTTCCAACAGTATTTTGCGAATAATAGGATAAAAATCAAAAGCAGTGTTCCTGAATGAAGTTGGTGCTGTTATCAAAGACAAACATTTCTTTTTTGTTTGATTGTAACCTTTCAATAATTATTATGATAATTTGTGTGACGACAGAATTCTTCCAGCTCGGACTCTTACTAAATGCGGAAAAAACGAATGCAGTATGGTTAGGAAGTAAACGAAACTCGCCCGTTAAGTATATGCCACATTTAAATATCAAATGGAACCCTCCTAAATTTAAAATTTTAGGTATCTGGTTTACGAGTGATTTAAAAAATTGTGAAACTATGAATCTCGAAGAAAAATTTGCAGAGATAAAAACATTGTACAAAACTTGGCTAAAAAGGCAGATAACACCTCTTGGCAGAGTAGCAGTACTTAAATCCCTGATCTTATCAAAACTAACCCATCTATGGATGTTACTACCAAACCCACCAGACTACATAATTGATGAAATTCAGAAATTTACATTTAAGTTTGTATGGGGTAAAAAGAGAGATAAAATTAAGCGAAAAACATCTGTAAAAAGTATACAGCATGGGGGTATAGGAATACCAAACATATGGAAGCAAATAAAAGCATTAAAATTAACTTGGATTCGGAAACTTTCATCAAGTAACCACTGTTGGAAAAAAAAACTCTTCTCATTATATTACAAGGCAGAAATTATTCATAAATTAGGTGCTGATTTGTCTGGGCAGGATAAGTTAAACAATTTCTGGAGAGATGTATTCAAAGCATATAAAGAACTAGATGAGATTGTTTGTGTCAAAACTGCAGATGAATTCTGTTTAGAGCCTTTATTTTGTAATAGGAACTTGATGATTGGGGGCAGATCTAAATTTTATAAAAACTGGATAGAAAATGGTGTATTCTGCGTACGGAATCTTTTAGACGAAAATGGTGATTTTTTGAGTTTCCATTCCTTTGTTGATAGGTATAACATCAATACAGATTTTGTAACATACAACGGTTATATTAGTGCTGTAAAAAAGTATTCGAGAGAAGCTGGAGTAGAAATAACATGTTATGAAGAAGGTGAGTCAAGTAAACTAATGTCTGTGATATGTTCAGTTTCAAGAGGAGCCTCACTTTATTATGATCTACTGAATCAAGACACTCTAGAGCCAACTTTTTGCAATAAATGGAATGAAAGATTACCGAAGGATGTCAGTTGGGCTAAAACTTTTCAGAAAATCCAACAGATAAAAGATATTAAGTAAGATGGTTTCAGGTTAGAATTAACAATAGGATACTAGCAACCAATATTGTTTTGAAAAACATGGGCATTGAAAATTCAGAAAAAATGTTCTTTTTGTAAGAGAGAAACAGAAAACATTCAACATTTATTTTGGTACTGCCCTCATGTTCAAACTTTTTGGCAAGAATTTCAAAATGAAATGAATAGAAAATGCGAAACTATGAATTTACTGTTGAATGCAAATATTGTCCTGTTTGGTTGTGACAATGACTTTAGATCAGATAAAACAGTTTGATTTAATCCTGTTACATGCCAAATTCTATATTTACAAATGTAAATATGAAAAACGATTTGCCATTATTTCAAGTTTTCATCGTGTATTTGAAAGCAAGATATGAAATAGAAAAGTATGCTGCATGTCTTCAAATGTCCCTCACAAAGTTCGTTACACAGTGGCTCCCATATTCTTTTTTATTGGATTAATGCTTTTTTTTCTGGTAAGGTTTCTAAATAACATGACAACGGTCAGTTGCTTTGTTTTCCCTGTTTGACTAATTTATTTGCTCGGTTTAGTCATTTTGTTTTCACTTATTTAACTGTTATTCTTTTTGTGTTTACCCTTTGTGGTTTTTGTGTGTTTATATATGTCTATGATAAGACTTTAAAAAAAAACAACGCATACAGTGTTTATTAAGTGACCGTTATCACTATATAAAGTAGTAGTATTTGTGGTGGCAGTAGTAGTTCTATTGATGGTGTTAATATTCACAGTAGCAGCAAGGTGATGATGTTGAAGATGTCGATGATGAAGATGATGATAATGATGATTATGATGATGACGATGTATATTTTGCTGTTGTTGTTATTGTCTTACTGCGATAAGTATGCGTTTTGTATTCCTTACTTGTAATTTGTTCTTATGTTTTGTAATAAAATATGTATTTAAAAAAAAAAAAAAAAAGAATTCTTCCAGCTCTCACCAGGCAAATCAGCCGTGCTCACAGTTCCAAAAGACACGAGTTATGCTTTTTTTTCAGAGACATAAACTACATAAGTCGCTGTTTACTAAACGTATTTCTGTCAAAACAGCTGTGTGGCTGTGTTGTGTCACAGGTATGTTGTGTCACGTGAGGTTTGCATTTTTTCTTCTCACACGTACTCCATTATCCATGTCAAATTTCGCATTCTCTATGAGTGACTTCCCCTCCTACATTTTGAAGATCAAACTGGTTTGAACCGGTTGTGTCACGTGAGGTCTGCTTTTCATTTTTCCACTCTACTCTCCATTATCCACGTCAAATTTTGCATTCTCTATGAGTGAATTCCCCCCCTACATTTTAAAGATCAAACTGGTTTGAACCGGTTGTGTCACGTGAGGTCTGCATTTCTTTTTTCCGTTCTACTCTCCGAGTAGCGCGAGTCATTAAGTGGAAAATGAGCATGTCCAGAGGGTCATGGGTTCGAATCCCAGCCATGGCTCGTCCCAAGATGGGAAAAAAAGGGCAGCAGAGGGACATCCGGAGTCATGAACCGGGTGTGGCCCAACCCCCCTAGAGTGTCAGGAGATAAGGGCCGAAACACTTGCTTGAAGGGGGCTTCTCTTCTGAGGACTCTCTGCTGCCACGCTCTCCACGAGTTTCTTTCTACTGATGCATGGGTAAACCATTGACTTCCGGGAATAGGCCGGAGGACGTCCGGGAAAGACCGGAGGACACTGGGAAAGACCAGAACCAAGGGCTCTGTGGGCTGGCTCCCCACTTTGCCTTGAACATGTGGCTACTAAGAATAAAAGGAAAAGATGCTCCCAGGATTCACCGAAAGGGGGAGAGAATGATGAATCCATCGGTGCTCAACCAATCATGACTGCAAATCCCAAACGGACTATGAACATGGACCAAATGGAATATCCATGTGTCTGTGGAAAGCGTTTCGCTACCACCGTGGCATGAAGATCCACAGAACAAAGATGGGATGTGTGAAGACTCATCTGAATGAGCAGCAGCGCACTGCATCAGCAGATAAGACGTCGGAAGACCAAGGCCAGGATTTAAACCACAGTGCCAAGGACATCCACGCTGTTGGTTCGGATGAGGAATTTGCACAGGCCCTCGATGCCAGGCGCCTGAAACTCAACCTGCCACGAGCAAACGAAACTGAAGATTGGGAGAAACTGGATGCAAAAATCGTCCAAAGACTCGATGCACTGATAGGGAAAAGCACCTGGAACACAAACTAGCCACATATGGGGACATTGTGTATGCCACATGTAGAGACACCTATGGAGCAAAACTACCCAAAGAGAAAACACCTCCAAAGAAATCCAGACGCCAAGAAAAGATGGACAAGATCAGGGTCCAAAAGAAAAACCTCAAGATGCAAATGAAGACCGCACTGCCAGCTGAAAAACAAGGCTTGGAAAAACTGTGGAAAGACCTGAAAGAAAAACACAGCGCCCTCAGCAAAGCGGAATCTGCGAGGAAGAGGAAGAGCAAAAAGAAGAAGACACAAGAGCGCTTCTTCAGAGACCCCTTCCAGTTTGCCAGAACACTGTTTGAGCAGCCAAAATCTGGGACCCTAAGTGTGGACAAAGGAGTTCTTGAGCAGCATCTGAGGAAAACATACTCTGACCCACAGAGCAAAGCACCACTCGACATTCAAAGTCTGGTGTGGCCAACCAACCCTGAGGAACAGTTCAATGGCAAGCCTCCAACGTTGGCGGAAATCAAGAAGGTGGTCGACAAAGCCAGAGCCAAATCATCACCAGGGCCAAACGGAATACCTTACCAGCTTTACAAGAAATGTCCCAAGGTGCTGGAGTGGCTCCACAGGCTGCTGCGATCGGCTTGGAGAAACCAGAAGATCAGCGGCCAGTGGATGACGGCAGATGGTGTGTACATCCCCAAAGAGCACAACTCAAGTGACATCAGCCAGTTCAGGCCAATATCACTACTGAACGTCGAAGGGAAAATCTTCTTCTCTGTCATGGCAGCAAGGCTGACCAAGTACCTGATGGAAAACAAGTACTTGGATGTGTCAGTCCAGAAAGGTGGCATCCCAGGCGTGGCTGGCTGTGTAGAACACGCTACAATGATCTGGGACGCAATCCAAAAGCAAAAACAGAAAAGAGAGACCTGGACGTAGTGTGGCTTGATCTGGCAAACGCATATGGATCTGTGCCCCATGAGATGATACAGTTGGCTCTTGAGATGTACCATGTGCCAAAGAACATCCGCGACATGCTCAAGAAGTACTTCAATGGCTTCTCAATGCGGTTCTCTACCAAGGAGTACTCAACAGACTGGATCAACTTGGAAGTGGGTATTGCAATGGGCTGTGCAATTTCCCCAATACTGTTCGTGTTGGCAATGGAACTCATCTTGAAAGCAGCAACAAACAACGCGAGACAAACAGACCTTGGCGATGGATACAAGATGCCTCCTCTCAAGGCCTTCATGGATGACACTACAGTGATTTCATCCAGAGAAGACGAGACACGTCATGTGCTGGAGAGGCTGGACGACATAGTTGCCTCATCCAGAATGAAGTTCAAGCCAAAGAAATCACGGAGTCTCTCACTGAGGAAAGGAAAAGTGGCCGGATCTGTGGTCTTCAGTGTTGCCAACCAGGCCATGCCAACAGTCACAGAAGAACCAGTCAAGAGCCTTGGAAGATGGTATGATGATACGCTGAAAGACACACAAAGAGCAAAAGAAACCAAGCAGATGGCGAAGGAAGGCTTGGAGACCATTGACCAGTGTGGGCTCCCTGACAAGTACAAGGTCTGGTGTCTGCAGTTCATGCTGATACCAAAGCTCCTGTGGCCTCTGATGATATACGACATCTGCACCAGCATAGTGGAGGCAATGGAAGCCAAAATCAACAAGTTCACAAGGAAATGGCTTGGTGTCCCACCCTGTCTGACTGACATAGCGCTGTACTGTCGCCAAGCAAAGCTGAAACTACCACTGAAATCCATCCTGGAGGAATACAAAGCAGGGAAGATCAGACTTCAAAGCATGCTGGAGGACTCAGGAGACAAGGTGGTAGAAGCAATCAAGCCCCAGCTGAAGACAGGCAGAAAATGGAAAGTTCAAGAGGCGATGGATTCTGCAAAAGAGTCTCAAGATCAGAGAAATAACAGGACTCACACAGACCAACAGACAAGGACTGGGGGTGACCAAAACTGAATGGTGGTCAAAGGCCAAAGGAAAAGCCAAAAGAGACATGATGATTCAGGAGATGAGAAAAGAAGAAGACCAAAAAAGACTCCAAAAAGCAGTCCAGCAGAGCCAGCAAGGGCAATGGACAACGTGGGAGAATGCACTCCAAAGAAGTCTCACTTGGAATGACATTTGGCGCATGGCCCCTCTCAGGATCAGCTTCATTCTCAGATCTGCATATGACCTTCTGCCCTCAAATGCAAACCTGGTGAAGTGGGGGAAAACAGACGATCCTGCATGCCCCCTCTGCCATGAAAAACAAACAGTGGAGCATGTCCTAAGCTCATGTAAAGTAGCCCTGGCTCAAGGAAGGTACACATGGAGGCACAACCAAGTGCTCAAAGAGATTGTACAAGTAGTCTGGGCTAGTACCAACACCACAAAAGGGAAAATCAGGACTCCAAAAGCACCCGCAACATTCTTCACGGCAGGAGGCAGCAAATCATGGCCAAGAACAACAGTGCCACTCGAAACATGCAGGCAGAGTCTGCTGGACGGGGCAGATGACTGGGAGTGCACTGCAGACCTCCCAGAATGGAAGAGTCACTCAGAGATCATCAGCAAGAGTGGCATGAGACCAGACATAGCAGCTGATCATGATCGAGCTCACGGTGCCATATGAGAACAGAATGGAGGCAGCTCAAATCTACAAGACTGAAAAGTATGCTGATCTGGCAAACAGCCTGAGGAGAGAAGGCTATCAGGTCAAAGTCCTCACTGCAGAAATTGGAGCTAGAGGGTTTGTAGGAACGTCTGCATACAGCCTCATGAAACAGCTCTCAGTTGCAGGGAGGGAAAAAACCAGAGCCCTGAAAGCAATGGCAGAAGCGGCAGAGAGGTGTTCAAGCTGGATCTGGTCAAGGAGGAACAAAAGTGAACTTCATAAGGCTTAATTTCCCTACAAATATCAGGTGTCCCTGTGGCTCAGTGGTTAAAGCGCGAGTCATTAAGTGGAAAATGAGCATGTCCAGAGGGTCATGGGTTCGAATCCCAGCCATGGCTCGTCCCAAGATGGGAAAAAAAGGGGGCAGCAGAGGGACATCCGGAGTCATGAACTGGGTGTGGCCCAACCCCCCTAGAGTGTCAGGAGATAAGGGCCGAAACACTTGCTTGAAGGGGGCTTCTCTTCTGAGGACTCTCTGCTGCCACGCTCTCCACGAGTTTCTTTCTACATTATCCATGCCTAATTTCGCATTCTGGATAATGACATTATCCCCTCCTACATCTAAAAATAATACTGGTTTGAACCGGTTGTGTCACGTGAGGTCTGCTTTTCTGAGTCTTTTTTTTTTATTATCCAAGTATTAATGCAAAGATGTTAATGTAAACAAGGAAAGACGATGTTATGAGTTCACATTCACACTGCTATAATCTTCATTCACACGTCTTTCACACAATCATTGAGTGTTTGTTCCGCAGAATCAATAATTTAGTCAAGAGCTCTTAGAAGTGAAAGGTTATCAGAATAAACAAAAGGGAAAATCCAGAATAACTGTGGCCACTATTGGATCATTCAGCGGTTGTCAGAATGCACGTGTGTTTATTGCCGTGTTGGGGAGTAGACGACGGAGACACGTGTGTTTATTGCCGTGTTGCGGAGTAGACGACGGAGACACGTGTGTTTATTGCCGTGTTGCGGAGTAGACGACGGAGACACGTGTGTTTATTGCCGTGTTGCGGAGTAGACGGAGACACGTATGTTTATTGCCGTGTTGCGGAGTAGACGACGGAGACACGTATGTTTATTGCCGTGTTGCGGAGTAGACGACGGAGACACGTATGTTTATTGCCGTGTTGCGGAGTAGACGACGGAGACACGTATGAAGAAAAGAAACACCCGAAGGTGCTGGGGAGGACCCAGAGAAGCACTGTCTTCACCTGCCTTTGGAGCAGTCCTGTACCACCCTTGGAGGCCTGCGCTGTGTTGACGATGGGTACAGGCACGCGCAGGACGGAGACACGTGTGTTTATTGCCGTGTTGGGGAGTAGACGACGGAGACATTGCATCACTATTTTCTGCCTGCGCCTGGATGTAAAGAAGTTCCATCTGACAGACTAACTATCAGCTGAATAAGGAGAAACGTCAGCAGAGTGAAGATGGAGCACTGGCTGACTGACAAAAGAGTATCAGTTGACTGAAGGAGTATCAGTTGACTGAAGGAGTATCAACTGACTGAAGGAGTATCAGCTGACTGAAGGAGTATCAGCCGACTGAAGGAGTATCAGCTGACTGATGAAGGAGTATAAGCTGACTGAAGGAGTATCAGCTGACTGAAGGAACATTAGCTGACTGAAGGAGTATCAGCTGACTGAAGGAGTATCAGCTGATTGAAGGAGTATCAGCTGACTGAAGGAGTATCAGCTGACTGACGAAGGAGTATCAGCTGTCTGAAGGAGTATCAGCTGACTGAAAGAGTATCAGCTGACTGAAGGAGTATCAGCTGAATGAAGGAGTATCAGCTGACCGATGAAGGAGTATTAGCTGACTGACAAAGGAGTATCAGCTGACTGAAGGAGTATCAGCTGACTGATGAAGGAGTATTACCTGACTGATGAAGGAGTATCAGCTGACTGAAGAAGGAGTATCAGCTGACTGAAGGAGTATCAGCTGACTGACAAAGGAGTATCAGCTGACTGAAGGAGTATCAGCTGACTGACAAAGGAGTATCAGCTATCTGAAGGAGTATCAGCTGACTGACAAAGGAGTATCAGCCAACTGAAGGAGTATCGGCTGACTGATGAAGGAATATAAGCTGACTGAAGGAGTATCTGCTGATTGAAGAAGGAGTATCAGCTGACTGAAGGAGTATCAGCTGACTTAAGAAGGAGTATCAGCTGACTAAAGGAGTATCAGCTGACTGAAGAAGGAGTATCAGCTGACTGAAGGAGTATCAGCTGACTGAAGAAGGAGTATCTGCTGACTAAAGGAGTATCTGCTGACTGAAGGAGTATCTGCTGACTGAAGAAGTATCTGCTGACTGAAGGAGTATCTGCTGACTAAAGGAGTATCAGCTAACTGAAGGAGTATCTGCTGACTAAAGGAGTATCTGCTGACTGAAGGAGTATCAGCTGACTAAAGGAGTATCAGCTGACTGAAGGAGTATCAGCTGACTGAAGAAGGAGTATCTGCTGACTGAAGAAGGAGTATCTGCTGACTAAAGGAGTATCAGCTGACTAAAGGAGTATCAGCTGACTAAAGGAGTATCAGCTGACTGAAGGAGTATCTGCTGACTGAAGAAGGAGTATCAGCTGACTGAAGAACGAATATCAGCTGACTAAAGGAGTATCTGCTGACTGAAGGAGTATCTGCTGACTGAAGGAATATCTGCTGACTGAAGAAGGAGTATCAGCTGACTGAAGAAGGAATATCAGCTGACCGATGAAGGAGTATCTGCTGACTGAAGAAGGAATATCAGCTGACCGACGGAGGAGTATTAGCTGACTAACGAAGGAGTATCAGCTGACTGAAGGAGTATCAGCTGACTGACAAAGGACGCCGTTGTTGAGGAGAAACTGTTCATTTAAGGCACATTCTGTATCACGGAAGAATCGATTTCCAAAAATTGAATCCAACGGTTACATTGAAACATCTGCAAGCAGGAACCTCAGTCTCCCACAACAGCTTTAAATGAAAACAACAACAAAACTTTGACTTGGGGTGAAATTAAAGGATCGTCCAGTATGGCGTCATCAACTCCCAAACGAGACTTCCTCGCAAGCCAAGGGACACAATTGTTTGACGCAGAAGCCACTAATACATACTCACTAACTGAAGAGCAGACATCCCTCTTGCGTCCCCTCTTTCGGCAGTTGTTTGTATACTGCTGTAAAGGTTCTAGTAGCCAGTAGGTGTTGGCGTAGTGATGGGCAGTATGCTGGGCACTTTTCCTGGCAGTCCCGAGGGCTTCTAGTGTACTGGAGCTAAGCGCAGCCTTGTAAGCCAGGAGGGCTTTCCTCTTCACCTCGGTCACGGGGCCCCATATCCTCCCAGTGGGCCTCATACCAGTCACGGGTTCCATATCCTCCCAGTGGGCCTCATACCAGTCACAGGGCCCCATATCCTCCCAGTGGGCCTCATACCAGTCACAGGGCCCCATATCCTCCCAGTGGGCCTCATACCAGTCACAGGGCCCCATATCCTCCCAGTGGGCCTCATACCAGTCACGGGTTCCATATCCTCCCAGTAAGCCTCATACCAGTCACGGGGCTCCATATCCTTCCAGTAAGCCTCATACCAGTCACGGGGCTCCATATCCTCCCAGTGGGCCTCATACTAGTCACAGGGCTCCATATCCTCCCAGTAAGCCTCATACCAGTCACAGGGCTCCATATCCTCCCAGTAAGCCTCATACCAGTCACGGGGCTCCATATCCTCCCAGTGGGCCTCATACCAGTCACGGGGCTCAATATCCTCCCAGTGGGCCTCAAACCAGTCATGGGAGCTCCATATCCTCCCAGTGGGCCTCATACCAGTCACGGGGCTCCATATGGTCCCAGTGGGCCTCATACCAGTCAGCATTCTTACTGCTCCTTCTTCCTTAGGCAGCGTTGGCTGAGTTCTACATGGCGTCTTGGAGTCGATGATGTCATCGTCAGGCGTCTTCTCAACGAGAGTTTTCTTCCAGTCTGTTGACGAACTGCTGTGTCCTCTCTGGATTACTAGCATAGCAGTGTTGAAGCGTTGGCGTCCCTTCTTCTTCGAAAGGTGCAACATCTTTGGGTTACGCGCACATTGCTGGCTATGAGGGAGTGATCTGTGTCGCAGTCAGCTTTGATTGAGAAGTATAAACTAAAGAAAACTCTGTAAAAGTGTTCCATTGATTTTAAGCAGCCCTGACTGCCTAAGTGCCAGCAAGTTGAGGCATAATCAATATAGGATCGTACATATCTATGGAAACGATCATTCCCGAGTACGATGATCGAGTAAATATTCAATTCTGTTGAGCTGAAACATTAAAAAAAATCTTCCGGCATAAACTAGAAACATGATTTGAGCATGACAGATTTTAATCGATAGTGAGACTGAGCAGTCTGTGGGAATTAATTTACTCTAAAACTTGATCAACCCGGGTGACCTAGTTTTAATATTTTAACTTTATTGTCGCACTTCAACTTTATTGTCGTGCTGAAAGCAACATTAATGGATTCTAGGGGATAAAGGTACATATAATTGAGTTCTAACCACTTAACAAGTCTGTCAACATCTTTATGCGAATGACTGCACACTGCTTTGCATGAGGAAGAACTTGTTAATGGTAGATCATTAATTCAAACCGAAAACAAAATTGGACTTAGGACCAGCCACCGTGGCGAAGTGGATAGCATCGCGGACTCCCGGCTGGGAGGTCGCGGGTTTGATTCCAATCAGAGCCATGTGGGATTTTTCTGCCCCAACCGGCTCCTACCACCCACAGTTAAGTTTGCTACGAGTTCAGTTGGGAAGACTGGAACCACACAGTGGAGTTTCATCCACTTAATGGATGCGAGAGAAAGTTTAAACGTCTGCTCTCGGCCAGCCATCTTATTTCGCCCGGAAACCCCCTCTTTTCACATAATCAAATTTTCTTAACCCAAAAAATAGCTAAACCCCCACAAATTAAACAAATCTAATCGCCCGCAAACCCCCCTTTCACGTAATTTTGTAGGTTTTAGCTATTTTTTAGTTAAGAAAATCTAATCGCGTGAAAGAGGGGGTTTCCGGGCGAAATAAGATGGCTGACCGAGAACAGGACGTTTAACCCGTTCGCTGCTTGAAGCTGCTTGAAAATGTTACAAACAAAGGCTTTCCCAGTGCCAGGGAAATCTAATGATTTGGGGGTAATAATTAACAAAAAATTCTAGCTCAGAAACTACAAAAGATATAACAATGAAATATATATGATTTTTGAAGGAAATTGAATGAAGATTTTGAATCTGGGCTTCTTTTGTTTTAATTTTGATAATAAAAAAGTATTTAGACAATTAGATTTGGATAGATTTTTTTGCACGATCAAAAGCATATGTATTTACCACTACATCTTCACATCCAAACAAGAACACAAAGCAAAAAAGTTGAAAATAAAGTTTGTATTGTCACACTACACCTGTAAATGAAAGTAAAACAGTTTAGAAGTCTATCAAGACGCTCACACTCTATGCAGACAGGTCAGTCCACGACCACGCCCCCCTCTCCCCACCACGCCCCCTTGCTGGACTTCAACCCTCTCTTTCACTGCTCCTCTTCCCCTACCTTTCCCTCTGCCCTGTGCCGCGCCGCGAGCAGGCCGCGCTCCCCTCTCACGCTGACTACCACGTCACTGACCACTGGCACGCAGTGCAGAGTACACACTAGGCGAGCTCGTTCGACACTGGCAAACCAGTCAGCTGAACACACATTGAGGTCACACAGCCCGACACAATAACTGACGAATACGGTTGGCAATTCCATCACTATCATCATCTCACCTTCATGCTCGAGTGAGTCGTTGAATAAAAGATTATTGTCTTTGTCAAAAATCATTAGCAGAGCCTGCTCAGCTGTGTAAATACGTTGATTTGGTCGCTGCGCTTGTCGAAGGTTGCGCCGCCATCTTTGCAAGCGAGACGAAGTGCTGGCTGGTCATCCAGTCAGTGATGAGAATAAATGGGCTTTCCCCTCACGTGTGGTCATTTACATATTATTTTAATACTACAGACATATAAGGCTTACTACGCACACTCTATTTAAGTCCGTTGATAGAAATAGTAACGAATGAAAATTCAAGAAAAATGCATGACGTCAGTGGACGGCCCATAGGCACTGGGAAAGCATTTTTAATGCGGCGTCAGCTGACGGCTTAAAGGCACTCTACGGGTTAAACTTTCCCTCTGATTAACTAACAGGCACTGTGTTTGGCGGGACAACTTGCAGCTCTTCGCGAACAAACGATCTTTTAGGGGCAGGCTTTTTAGACGTAGTAGCACCGCTAGAAGAAAGAGTCTCTCTTAAATAATACACGGGAGGGGCTGTTTTCATAATTCTTTCAACTTCATATACGTCTACGCTCCATACAGGGTCTGTGGCTCTAATTTTAACATCGCCTTCTGCTTCTCCAGGTGCATACAAGTATCTTACTTTTAGTCCAAAAGGTAAGAGTTTTTGATTACCTTGGATGTCTTCAGTAATGCTAATTTTTTTTTAATTTGATCGCGTTCACCGGTTTAAGGCCTGTTGCTTTAAATTCTACATTGTTCATGGCGCGTAAGACTGCCGGCAGGTATCTATACTTTCTCCCTGATTAATCTTCTATCTCAAGCACCACCAACAAATCAGAACAAACAACCGGCCTTCCATCTTGGTTAGTTATTTTTACACACAATGAATGTATATCCTCACCAACTAATTTCTTAAATTGACTGTTTTTGTCAAATGTATATGACTGATAATCGCAAAACCCCGCCTCAAGTGATGGCAATACTCTTAGAACCGTAGATGGATTTCCATTAAACAAATTAGCATCTGTTTTTAATTCACTTAAATGAACATACAACCTTGGGTTAATTAGAAAATCGGACGGTCTACTACCTGCATACTCATAAAGACCGCTTTCTAAGTACTTATGGGTGTTAACGCTATACGTTTCACCGCTATCATAGAAGCCCAAGATTCTAGCAAGACCTTTAGGAAAAACGTACTCCCTTCTTTCTTCTGGAAAGTTCATAGTAATTATAAGATTTGCCTCATTAATTTTTAACCGAATGCCAAAATTGCCAAATACTTCTCTTAAAGAACAAAAGTTGTAGTAACCATCAGGTATTTTTAACTGCTTTAATAAATTACCTTGCCTGTCCTTAACACCCACCCAGTTATTCTTAGTTTTTTTCAGATATATTAATCCACTTAACTTTAAAACCAATTTCTCTAAGGGCAACCCTATTATCACCGCGCCTATTGTCAATTGGATACTTTAAAAACACACGCTGGTTTTGCTTGGTTATATAAATGTGCATCCTTTTTAAATCCTTTTTTAAAAATCTATTTAAAATGGAACCTTTTAAATATAATGAAAGTGCCGCTTACGATGTAGGAGGGGTTTATGAGCCCAAATCTTTGGACTTTAGCAACCTAACCATCGCAGTGGATGAATCATATGGCTTTCTAGTCAGACTTGTAAACCCACTAACTAGATATTTAAATCCTCAAATAAAGAGCGATAGAGTGCCATCAGTATGGTCAACTCACCCCATGGCTTTTTACCAGAATCAGTTAAATTTTGCAGTTTACTGCTCAACCACCGGCTGCGGTGTTTCATATACAAACCACTTAAACCACCCTAATCTCTTAGTAAGGTCAGTATATAACTTTCATGTTTATTATCAGTATAGGCGCATACTAACTGAACTACAAGTACGCCTCCCCAACGACAACGCGTTTAATCCATTTCTCAGCCCAATGGACAATAATGCATATGAAAGAATCTGCAACGAATTTAACATTAACCCTTCAAATAACTTTAGACAAAAGTTAGACCGCAATCACGGGTTGGGCACATTGTATTTGTGGGGTCAGCGTAGAGAGTATAATTTTGACTACTGGCCCGGCCACACCTCTTTTAAGTCAAACTCCCAAGTTAGATTGGGATCAATAGAACAAAAACATCCTAATGCTTGGGCAACATTTATCTTAGATGAAAGTAAAGGCCTAACAATGCCAGGAGTGCAAAGACTTAATGACTCCATACGTACGTACGTTTGGTGTCTATTAGGAGCGCAAGCACAGACCAAGTCTAGCATAGTGGATCAATCTACAGGCTTTGACGCCAGAAAACAATTTCTAGCCAATTTAGAAGATGCTATTAACTCTGCTGTTGATTTGCCTTCCAGCATACAAAGGTACCAAAACGTTCTTTCACATGCTAGGTCAAAGGTTGACTTTGTTGTGGGCCATGGATTATACATGCTGCCTTCTGACCTTAGACTGCAGATTGGCACGATACAGAATTATAATAATGAAATTCTCATAGCCGGAGACGACCAAAACTTAGGACACAATCAAGGCTTAAACACAAGGCCCGCGCCAGCCATTTTAAAAAAAGTATCTAACCCTGAAAGCGACCCCCCACCAGTTATAAGCAGCCCACAGCCAGAAAGCGACCCCCCGCCTGTTGATGTACCTCACCCCGACAGACACACCAATGAAAAGACAGCCCTTGGTTTTTTTTAACTTTTACTGGATTAGCCATACTTTATTTCACTAAAAATTAAACCGGCAGCCAGCACTCCTAACGTCCACAGATGGTCAGCCATATAACCAGCCACTTTGCCTATGGTAGACAAAACCCAACTAACAACACTGCCTATTATGCCCGGCAGAGCATCAAGCGCTTTGACAGCTAACTTCTTTAATAGGCTTGCTAGATGGTGTAATTGTTTTCTAATCCAACTTTTACCGGGCTGAGGCGTTGGAGGTGCTACTGGCCCTGTTGGCGCACTGCCAGTTAATGCATAAACCAGTGTAGAGATAGCAAACCCCACGGCTGTTAATATACTAACTATTGTAATCCCCTGCTCTCTGAACAGAGTTCCTATTCTTTCTGCTAGCGTAGTATTTTCATAAATCATTTTGTTTATAGTTTCTCTGATTCTGCTTATTTGGGTATCTATTTTTTCTCTGTTAATATACAACGCCGATAGCCTGTTTGCCCTTAGTATCCTTAAATTCTGTATTTTCGCCTGTATTCTAGCCTTTTCTTCTAACCCTAAATTGTTATCATCTGCATCGGCCAGTTTATTTTCTTCTTCTTCTATCTCTCTCTCTAGCTCATTAAATTTTCTCAAATTGTTTTTTAGTTCTTCGTTCATAGTTGTTAAAGCAGACTTAACAGACCCGAGATCGCGCAGTTCATCTTCAAGATCCTTGTTTCTAGCTTCAAGATCCCTGATTCTAGCTTTAAGAACCTCGTGTTCGCGCTCAGGCAATGGAGGATCACCAATTGTTTCTAAAGCGGCTTCTTCTTCATGACTCAGCTCACCTTCTCTTTGACTAGGCGATGAAGAACCGGCAATTGTTTTTAACTGAGTCTCCTCATTAAAACTCGTCTCAAGTTCTGCTATTAGTTCATCTGCTATTTGACTTAATTCTTGAAGAGGTACGTTTTGCATTTCAGATTGCGATGGCAACTCTCGCAGTATGTTTTGTAAAGCACTAACAGTCTCAGGCCTTAGATCGCCAATAAAGTTTAACTGCCTTTGATCAGAAATAGGGAGCTCTCTAAGAATTGTGCTCCTACTTAAAAACTGGGTTGGGTCTGGTTTTGTAGTAAGCCGCACAAGCTTTCCTTTACTAGTTCTTACATACAAATGATTATTTTCATCTGTTAAAAAATTAGAAACATTAAGTGCTTCTGGCTGCTCTCGCCCTATACTGCTATATAATGATTCAATTCTATCTAGAATTCGTATTTGATTTAATCCTGCTGCTCCTTCAAGTTCTTCTTGCAATGAAGGGCCCGGTTCTTCATTAGAATCAATCGCGCCAAAATCATCTTCTCCTTCTTCAATAGAATCAATCGCGCCAAAATCTTCGTCAGCCATATTTATATATTTATTTATTTTTTGTTTTATAAAAACTGAACCCATACGGCTGCGACCTTGATCCATTCAGAAAAGCGAAGGAGCCCCATGGCATAAAAGGCATAAGACAGACTGTGCGCGTTGTAAATAATCCATCAACAATTGAGCCCAATGAAATGTTAACAGTAAGATTTAGTGACCTCGGGCCTGACGATGTTATAATGCCGGGCACTGCTAAGCTATCATTCAAAATAGATATTGAGTCGGCGGATCCTAATGCTACTGTCGTTGCTAACCTGGGTAGGGCCATCATTAAAAATATGGTAATCAAACTGGAAGGTAGAGAAGTCTTCTCACTGAGTAGCGCAGACATTTTTAATCTCTATTCGGACCTGTGGCTACCCAGAACAGAAAGGAAAGACAAAATCTTTCAGGGGATCCAGAGTCCAAACGGTCTTAAGCACAGGCTTAATGCTGCAGATGCAAAGGAAGACGAGGGAGACCAGGCAATAGCGCGAGCATTTAAGAACAGATTTTGCATCCCTCTAGATTTTGAACTGTTAAAAACCCATCAGCCATATTACCAAGGCGCACTAAGAGACAAACTTACTTACGAACTGACATTCAATGACAGCGGGTCTGTTACTTTATCAGATGATCCTCAAGCCAAGTACACTGTCAGTAACATCTCTCTTAATTTTGACGTTGTTACTAACCCCGAACTGGCTAGAATAATCTTAAACCAGTATAAAAGTAGGGCGGTTGTTTACTTTGAAAGAGTTTTACACCACAGTCTAGCGATTAAAAACAAGCAAGACGCTGTCTGGGAAATAGCTATAAGCAATTCTTTAAGGTCCCTAAAGGGGGTTCTCTTGCTATTTACTAAACCCTCAGCTCCTTTTAAGAGGGAATCTGAGGTGTTTTACAACCCAAAAATTGAGCAGTTGTCTTGCACAGTAGATGGCAAGCCTTTTCAGTTGTATTCGGCCGGACTTTTACCCGACCAACACTTTGATGATATAAGAAAATTGTTTGCTGGAGGCAGACAGACAAGCCCCACAGCCGATCATGTGTGTAAAAAACTTCACCTTCACGATGTAAGACTCGAAGATTATCTAACAGACAAATATGGACTATGGCTGGATTTTAGGTCCACGTATGACAACAGACCGCACGGGAGTGGAAGAAGGGTAGGGTCAGATGGCATACTCATACAGATTAATAAGGAAGAGGAGGAGAATGGCCAGATACAAATGCACGTTTTTGTGGTTTATGACGCCCAACTGAACATTGAAGAAAATAGACTGAAAGAAATAGCCTATTAAAACAGATGGATAGTTTGAACTTTTTGCCTAAAGACCCGCACTGTTCGCTTATTTGTGGGATTACTGGGTGTGGGAAAACTGTCTTCGTGCTTGATTTGTTACAAACAGTCTACAGGTTTCATTACGAGTACATTGTTATATTCTGCACAACCATTAAGCACAACAAGTCTTACAAAGAAAGGCAGTTTGTTTGGACAGACGAGAATATATTTTTAGTTGATCCTACTGACAAGCTAAGCGACTGTTTAGAACATTACTACAGGCTATTTGAGGGAACTGAAACGCTGTTTATTATTGATGACTGTTCAGCCGAACAAGACATTGTTAAAAAAAGGACTCTCTCAAAGCTGGCCTTTAGCGGAAGACATGCATTAGTTTCTGTTTGGCTCTTAACTCAAAAATACAATGCTGTCTTAAAAGACTTTAGATCGCAGTTAAAATCAGTCATCTTATTCTATACTAAGGACAGGGATAGTTTTGAAGAATGTTTAAGTGAAAATTATATAATCAGGGACAAGGATGAACTAAAAAAAATAAAAGAGCAGCTAGAAAAATCTAAGCACGCTAAACTATGCTTACGGACTGACCCGCCAGTTCAATACGTTTGCTCATTATAGATTGTTTATTACAGATTGCTTATTACAGATTGTTTACTATAGATTGTTTATTACAGATTGTTTATAATAAATTGTTTATATTAAAAAGAATGTCTCGAGGGCCAGAATCAAAAGCAGAGTTAGCTCCTAAATGCGTTGCAGTAGAGATAAAAGATCTAGCAGATACAACTGACTTTGATCTAATAGGAGTGGCAGGAAATGTTTATGGATTTGAGTACACCGACGATGGTGTTTACAAACGAATAGAAATTGAAGATAAAAAACGACAGCAATATCCTACCCTGGAAGAGATAAGAAATCTAAGAGCAAACGATTTTGGCAAGCACGAATACAAACTTCATAAACGAGAGAATGCCTGGGCGTTGCTTCCTGACATTAACTGGGATTTAAAGTTTGAACTACGAAGCCCCTATGTATACTTTGATAAGAAAAACAATTTTAGAAAAGCTTTGAATGAAGGACACCTTCTTGTTAGCCTAGTCCCAGGATTACAACAGAAAAAGCAGATTGAAATAACTAAGCAGGGCTCTGAATATATGCTGCGGAGAAAGCAGTCCTTAGCTGAAGTGGGGGTGACACCGTCGGCTTAGAATTTAACCCAAAACTAGAATCACTGCCTAAAAAAAATGACGATGCTTTTTCGCTTATTTATTACTCCGAGGGAGTCTGATCCTAGTTTGCCAGAGCATACGTTAATCAGAGGTGTACAAATAAAGTCTGAAAACTTGGGCGGACCTCTCAGGCTTGTTATTGCTATTACTAAAAACGGGGATGAAATAAAGACTTTTGTATCTTCTGACAAAGTTACTGTGATGGTTGACAATGCTAAACTAACAGTACTTGATTTTATTTTTATTAAGTATGTTGATTTTATTGGGTTTTACTCTGTTGATGAAGTGCTGTCAGAAGGGTTAATAAGAAGATATGTACAGGATTAAAAAAAATAATCTTGTTTAAAATGGAAGAAGGTCAACAGTTTAGATTAAAGCACATGACTGAGCTTGAAGAGGAAATAGAAAGTGACTTAAATAAGTATAGGGTTACTAGAAAGAAATATGCTAAAGCTTTAAATGTCCTTTCTTATATAATCACCGGCTCATCGGTTGTAGCCAGCTTAAGCACTGGGTCTAGTGTTGCTCTTTTAGCTACTGGAGTTGGGACGCCGATGTCTATAGCTTTTGGGAGCGTTGGTTTGGGTTTAGGTGCCATGTCCACGATTGTAAGTGCTGTTTTAAAGAAGCTAACGCCCAAATTACAAAAGCACACTGCCATTGTAGCCCTAGCAACGGCAAAACTTCACTCATTAAACCTAATCATAAGCAATACATTACTGGATGGAAAAGTAACAGACGAAGAATTTAAACGAGCCATGGCTGACGGTGATGATTACAGACGACAAAAGATCGACCTCCAAAAAAAATGGAGAAAGACTTTTACTTCACAACAGGTAGACGCTGAGGCAATCAGAAAGAACATTGCAAAGCAGAACATTGCAAACGATGAACTAACCTGTCACGGTCGCTAAGCCGGACGGCCCTACCACCCTTACCCACGCCTATCACACACTAGGTCAGACAACACAGCACACTAACACAGTTTTACAATCACGCACGCTTTATTTCACACACACTCCATGGCGCCACCACTCACGCACATCTACAACTGCACACAAGTATCCTAATTCCCGCTGACTCACCCTACTCTACGATAAAGACCCGGAAGACCCTAACCTAACCTAAAACACCAGTTGCGGTATATCACTGTGACCTGGGGACACAGCGATAGCCCGCACACGTGGTGACTAACTACTAGGGACAAGGATTTACCAAAGGGACTCTAATCTCTTAACTACTGCTACCACCCACACCTCTCCCCGGGACTCACCCTTCTCTTTTAACCCGGGACCACTACTGCACTGATCGCTGCGTCCCTAAGGGAGGCAACGACCAGTACCCTACACTGTGCTGGCCACTACGTCCTGAAAGGAGGCAGTAGCTAACACCCCTAACCCTACTGCCTAACGCTACACCCCTTCTACCACAAACATGGGACAACCCATCCCGGCCCGGAAAGCTCCAGTCCTCGGCGCTGTACGTGGCCCCTCACAGGCTGACACCTCCCCGGAAGACTCTGCACCCCGGCGCTGACCGTGGCTCCTCCGCGGGCCGACACCCTCCCCGAAGACTCTGCACCCCGGCGCTGACCATGGCTTCCCGCAGTCTGACTTCTCCCCCGATGGGCACGACCCCCAACGCACACACACACCAGACGCCCTCTCGACGAGTCTGGGGCTCGAAGGACGCCTCCTCCTCTGAAGGCCCCGTCGGACACCAAGGGTGAGGGAAAAAGGCCTGGTGCAGCGCCCTCTCACAGGACGCCTAAACCGGGACGAGGAACCAGTGCCGGAGAACTCCCGGAAGAGTACCGGTAGCCGGAGGAGAGCTGCCCCACAGAAGGCAGACGGCCTGGGTGGTCTCCCTCTCCCGGGAAAAACAACAGGCACTGGAAAGCGCCGCTCACCTGCCGGCACGCGGCAGTAGACTGCGGTGGTCTGGCCCCAGCCTCAGGACGGAGCAGGATACCTGCTGACACAACTGGAGGCCACTACTGTAGTGTTGCTACTACCCGAGTCATCAAGGCACATAGGCTACTTGGTAAAGCTTTAACTCTCCATCTCCCTTGCCTACTTCCCACTCGGGCATGAGAGTGACCCCTTGAATTTCGAACACATCCCCCAACCCATTACTCACTTTGGGGTTATCAGACCCATTTCCTGCCAACCCTTACAACAGCAGTAAAACAATATTCTCTCTGAGCCAATCCACGCTATTACATATGAAATTATGAATCACACCCAAATCTCGGAAAAGAAAAGAAAACTAAGCGATCCCAATGCGGACTTCACGGGTCCCCTTAGGACATACTAAATAATCTTGGAAATGGGCAATTTCACAAGGAAATGTCTCCACACAATAACCAGTAGTAATACACATCTCTCAGAGGAAAAACTTATCAATTTCATCGGTTTACAGTTCCAGCATGTTCACACAAGAGAATCGGCTCGCAGCCACAATCCTTCACATTCTTACCCCTCTTTGCACTGTCAATTATAATCATATATCCAAAACATCATGATTTGTTTGCCACAATTTCCATCCAGCACCTCACTCTCATGTCATCTCTTGTCAGATAGCCCAGTGGTTAATCCTTGTTATGCCAACACAACCACACTTCATACAATACTACCTGCTGCACATCATCCGTTTTTATCCTATCGACTGCTAAGCTACTCGCCTTAAACTTTACCTTTCCCTTCTTTCCGACTACTAAAATTCATAACTGGGTTGCCTCCCCACAACCTAAGATATCTTTCTCCAACCCCGTTCTGTCACAAATACATACATCCCTGCACGTGTGACGACTGTCACTTTCTTACAAAACTTCTAACCATATGGACTCACTGTCCTGTACCAAATGCGTACGCCACAGATACAGTCTGCACGCGCACGACACCCGCGTCGAGAACCCTAACTCGTAACGAAAGTGAAAAGACACCAATATAAGTTGAATGGTTACGACTGTACCCCAGTATAAACCACTCGACCACAAATTGGCCTTGGCCTTACTACACAGTTAACCGATTCCAATGCTGTGCAGGTCAACTCCGGAATCGTTAATCAATTTCAACGAACTCCTACTATTTACAATTGAGATTGAGCACAATCATCAAACCCCTCTATGATTCACGCAGACACATCTGCACCTGACTCATATTATGATCCTCAACCAAAAAGCAACCTCGTATTACCTTCTCATTGAACCCACGGAAATTAACAGACTAACCACAAACAATATCTACATCACCGCCCATCAACGGTTATTATATCGAACCCACATTCTCTAGCCAAACTGTCACATGACAATCGAACTCAGGAACCACTATGTACATTACTTACAGAATATACCGAAAAGAGGTAACAACACAAACCGGCTGCCAACAAATTCCAATCACGGAACCAAGACAACATCATACCAGACAACCAGTATACGCAACGAACACCATACAACTAATCCCAACATGAGACAACTACAGTACAACTCGCCATAATACAAGACAACACGACGAACTACAACACAACGAACCTAACAGATCACCAACCTGGACATACAGACGATCAACCACACCAGTTCTGCAACTGGCTGACAGTGGCTGCCAACAAGGACGACACCGACTCAGCACAGGCCAAGGGCACCCAAACCCGACGAGGACCTGGCCCTAACTATGACTTGAAGTCACTCTTCAAAAACTAACGGCGCTGCCGCCGCACCTACAAGGAGTACGTCCACTCCGACGAACACCAGGGACCGAAGTGAAGCTACCCCAACACATTCCGCCCTGGTCGGAATCAAGCGAACTCTACTCACCACACAAAACAACGATTGGTCAGAGCAGTGTATCCCTCCGCAGAGCTGACACGCCTGACCAACGGACTAGTTGTTGCTAGTGCAACAACACGACAATTTACCACAACAACTCACAGACTTGACAACACAACAACAGCCGATATCCTGCCCGCCTTCTCTGGTGTAGAACCAAAGTAACAAAAGGGTAACAATCGGGAACGAAACCAACCTCCCGCTTCCATTCCATTCCTTCAATAAGTGAAGACTGGAATGAAAGAATATTGTATGTCCTATTTCCCCAGCCTCCTACCTAGCCTAATCTTTCTACCTAACCCTGAGGAACTTAACCTAACTGTAGCTAACTAAACCCCAACCTTACCCCGCGCGCGCGCACGCACACACACACACACACACACACACACACACACACAAGCACACATACATGCACGCATACATGCACGCTCTATATCTTGAATCCACACCACTCTTAAACACGCGGACGTACTAGTTTAGTACCGCCGATCGGTGACATAACCCCAAAATAGGTTAAAAATGAGTCTGATTTAATTATTGTATTACTTATATATTGGCCTTAAAAAATGGCGGCCAAAGTAGTTACAGAGCTTAGAAATATATGCCGCGCCTTAGAGTTAATGATGGTGTGGGGGGCTGATGAAGAAGAGTTAAGATGCGTGTTTGGCGAATTAATTACGGATCTTTTTGAGCACACAGATATTCGTGAAAGTGTAACTAACGTAATCAGTAAAATGCCAGATTCTTGGCCCAACCCAGTTATAAAGTGTATTGCAATTTCAGTTAATATTATGGCTCCTGATGACGCTGAATTGTCTATTTTTACTAACTCTGAAGGAGCAGCTATTCAATTTAACTAAATTTTATTATTTATTTTTTTTGTATTACCTCAAATTAGTAAATATTAGCTAAATTTTAGTATTTATTTTTTTGTATTACCTATATATTGGCCTTAAAAAATGACGGCCACAAAGACGTTGGATGCCAAACCGGTGGGCAATATGTTCAGTGAATTAGCCATGGACATCATTAACCCCTCAAACGTTCAGGAAAGCGTAACACATGCCATTTCTAAAATCCCAGGGTCTCTTCAAATTAACCCGACAGTAAAAGTGTTGTTGGCCATTCTGATTGAATATATAACCCCCGATGATAGTAGTATACTAGTCTGGGTTTCAACTAGGCAGAAAGAAGTAATCAGCTATTACGACTTTAATTCTGACTGGGCCGATTACATGCTTACACAGTTTAACCATGCGAGTGAAGAAGCAAAATTGCGCAGCTCTGGCTGGTCTGAAGGAACAGTCCTCGAAATCAGATTAAGACAAACAAAGTTCTATCCTATAATCGGCAATTCTTACATCCCTCTCCCGAGAGAGTTAGAGTTAAAACGAGCAGTCCTAAACATACATAATTCAGATAACTTATGTTTCATGTGGTGTGTTTTGGCGCATTTACATCCCGTTAAAAATCATGCAAACAGAGTATCTAATTATAGGCAGTATATAAATGAGCTGAACTTAAATAACATAAACTTTCCAGTGAGCGTAGAAAGTATCGACCAGTTTGAAGAACAAAACAAACCAATCACCGTAAGCGTATACACATGGTCTGTAGTAGACAATCTAGTCCCTCTAAGGATCTCTCCCGAAGCTCCCACTTTAGGTGAACCACTTAACAATCATGTAGACTTGATTCTGTTTGCAGATGGTTTCAAGAGCCATTATGTATTAATCAGATTAATTAGCAGACTTATGGCTTATACTACAAACAATACGGCCAAACAAGAGCTCTGTAGAAGGTGTTTGGTCAGAATCCCATCTATAGAGGCAGCTGCCGAACATAAGAAACACTGTAAAAGTTTTGTAGACTGTAAAACCGAACTTCTTACACCCAAAACCGGGGTCTAAAGTTAGTTTTAATAATGTACACAAAATGCAGATGAGCCCATACGTAGTCTATGCCGACTTTGAAGCGATTTTGCCACAGTACTATGGCCCTCAACAAGAACAAAAAACAACCATATTATCCCGTCATCAGATCTGTTCTTATGCATTTGTTGTTGTTAGGTCAGATGGCGGACACACACAGCCGGAGATTTACAGAGGCCCCAACGCAGCTAATCGATTTTTGGAGCAGATGAAACACCTTCGCAATCAATTCTCCAATCAGCTGAACCTTTCAGACATTAAGATGACTCCCGAAGATGAAGAACGTTATAAATCAGCCACACACTGTTGGATATGCAAATGCAAGTTATTAGGTGACACTGTAAGAGACCATGATCATATTACTGGCAAATTCAGAGGGGCAGCGCACAACAGTTGTAATCTTCACCTCAAGGTTAACCCCGAAAAATGGAAACTGCCAATCTTCTTTCATAACTTACGGGGCTACGATTCTCACTTTATCATGCAAGCAATAACTTCTGAATGTAAGAGAGTTAGCTGTATTGCACAGTCATCAGAAAAGTACATGACCTTTACTGTAGACTGTTTATCCTTCTATGATTCTGCCCAGCATCTGATGGGGAGCTTAGATAAATTGGCGGGATCTCTACAAGACTATCCAATCACTAAAAAATATTTCGACCCATCTTTAGTCCGTAAAGGTGTCTATCCTTATGAATACATGGACTCGTGGGACAGGTTTGACGAGCCGGCGCTGCCGCTTAAGGAAGACTTTTACAGCCGTCTTAGAGGCGGAGGCATATCTGACGCCGACTATGAATACGCGCAGAAAGCCTGGACAGAATTACACTGCAAAACGATGGGCGATTATCACGATCAATATTTATTAGCCGATGTGTGTTTATTAGCTGACGTCTTTCAGAATTACAGATCCACTTGCATGAAACATTACGGCCTAGATTCGTCACAGTACATCTCTGCCCCGGGGCTGTCTTGGGATGCATTCCTGAAGTCTACAAACATTGAGATTGACTTAATATCGGATCTGGATACACTTCAGATGATTGAGGATGGGCTGAGAGGAGGCATTAGCATGGCCTGTCATCCTTACCGCAGAGCCAACAACAAGTATTTAGACGATTATGACCCCACCAAGCCATCTAACTATCTGATGTACTTAGATGCCAACAATCTGTATGGGTGGGCCATGAGCCAGGCACTGCCATTAAGAAACTTTAAAATGATAAATGGGCCTCATGAGGTTAATAAAGTGTTGGGCATGCTATCACAGTTTACACCCGATAATCCAATAGGATTAATCTTAGAGGTAGACTTAGATTATCCCGCAGAGTTGCACGACCCCCATAACGATTTCCCCTTAGCCGCAGAAAAATTAAAGATGAGTCCCGCAGAGCCGCCCAAACTCGTGCCTAACCTCTTTAACAAAACTAAATATGTTTGTCATTACCGACTGTTACAGTTTTACTTAAGGCACGGACTGAAACTAAGAGCTGTTCACAGAATAATTACTTTCGACCAAGGGCCTTTCATGAGACCATACATCATGAAGAACACTGATCTTAGAACCAAGGCCACGGATGCATCAGAAAAAGACTTCTTTAAACTAATGAACAACAGCTGTTTTGGCAAGACGATGGAGAACGTACACAATCGTAAAGATGTAAGATTAGTTACAAAAGAAAAACAAGCAATTAAGCTGGTCTCTAAACCCAACTACCAAGACTTTAGAAGATTTAGTGACAGCCTGGTTGGCGTTATGATGAAGAAACAGAATGTGAAGTTGGACAAGCCGGTGTTTATCGGGTTTGCCGTGCTAGAGCTGTCAAAGTTATTAATGCTTGAATTTCTATACGACTACTTTAAGCCGCTATACCCAGAATCACACTTACTAATGCACTCTCCTACTCCTTTTACAAAAATGACCATCATCCTACACCACTATGACCATACCTACACCTTTACCATCATCATCATCCACCCATCTTTAAACACCTGCCCCATTCCCCCACCGACACTTTACACCATGCCACAACATCATCCCACTTATACCAACAATTATCATCATCCTACAGTATCTCCAATGAAACATGACCATCACCCACCAGTCATCTACCCCAACCCCCCTCCACCCACTTTCTCAACCTGCAATATTATACCAATGCCACCTTATTATTCCACTTACCTCAGTGACTATCATCCTACAGTACCATTGATCTCACCCATGCCAGTGAGCATCACCCACAGGTCATTGGTATTTTCCTATGCCCCCCCACCTTGCACCATTGCACCATCACCACTGCATTTTTCCACTTGTATAACAATGGTCACCACCTTGGTACTACTGATTTAAAATTATTACCATTATCAGTCACTGAAAATACTCCCATCCAGTGAATACCTTCACACTGCACTATATGGAAATGAAGAAGCTGACCAACTGACAAAGGAAGGACAGCAGCCCCAACTGTAAAAGGTAGTCTCCTTGGAATAAATCTAAAATATTTCCAAGGAGACAAATAGGAAGATGACTTGAGCAGCACCCAGACTTCAACAAGAGGGATGCATACTACCGGACGCCCAAATCAGACCAAGTGAACATTGTTGGACTGAGGATAAGGCTCCCCTGACCTCAACATGACAGGTCCACTATACTCCACACCTGTGAGTCTTTCAAACCATCAATGCAGTGCAGCCCCAGAGACAGCGGAGCATTCCCAGCTTGGCCCAAAGTGGAAACCTGGCCTGCCAACTCACCAATGAGTGCAAAACCATACTGACCACTGGAGGGTCTTCACCATACAGCAGCCTCCGTCACTACCTCCAGGATTCCGACCTAAGTAAACGAAGAAGACCATCATTGTGATACTGAGAACCGGGCACTCCAGACTATGACATAACATCTCTGCAATACTCCACCCTGGCGGGTCTGCAATTAATCCATGCAGCCCCAATGACGGTGGAACAGTCCCAACAACACCAAAAGAAGAATCCTGGCCTGCCAACACACTGATGAATGCAAAACCTTATTGACCACTGGAGGGCCTTCACCATACAGAAGCCCTTGCCAGTACCTCCACCATTCCTGCCAAAGGGAACGGAGAAGAATCTCTTCCTACACTACCGTTGATCTCATATGATCATCACCCATCAGTGACTGATTAATGATAATAATTTTTACCCCTCTTTGTGTGTGTGTGTGTGTGTGTGTGTGTGTGTGTGTGTGTGTGTGTGTGTGTATGAATATGTGTGTGAAAAATTTTCCACAGTTAGTCTCACTATGATCACACCATCTTAACTCACCTAGAACATTGTTTACATGTGTTCCCCCCCCCCCCCCGCCCCCTTTGTGTGTGTGTGTGTGTGTGTGTGTGTGTGTGTGTGTGTGTGTGTGTGTGTGTGTGTGTGTGTGCAACACATGATACCCTGTTTTTCATTGATCACTGCTATCTTCTCTCAACAAACAGCAGCATATTGATGCCAACACATTATTTCACCTGTTACAATGAACATCATCCCACAGCATTGTTTACTTTTTTAAACAACACAATTAATATGAACCTCCCAACCTCCCACCCCCACCCCCACCCCATAGTGGATGAAGAGATATGAGCTCTCCTTCTCTTGCCCCCCTTCCTCCCCCCCCCCCCCACACACACACACATTACCCTCCTCCCCTTTTTTTTTTTTTTTCTCTCACCCCCCCCCCCCCTCCCAATCATACCTTATCACCCATTTATCTTCCATCCCCTTCCCTCCCTCATTAACATTACCCACACACCTTTCACAACTACCCACACATAACTACCACCACCTCTTTCATCACCCAGCGAAATCATTTATTTTATTCACCTAAACTTTTTTATTTTTTATTTATTTATTTATTTTTTATTTTTTTATTTTTTTTTTTTTTTTTATTTTTTTTTTTTAATTTATTTATTTTTTTTTTTTTAAAGTTTCTTCTGTTCATGTACTTATTTACCCCTTCTATATATAATTTAATTTTTTTTATTTATTTATTTTTTTCCCAGTTTGCCCCCCCCCCCCCTTACCATTATTATCAATCCACCATTATCACAACCGTCACAAAGATATCACACCACCCCACTAAACTAGACACACAACCCTATCGTATCACACAACCCCCCCCCCTCCCCCCACGAACCCCCCCCCCCCCCCCCTCCTTTTCCTCTCCCATAATCCCCCTTGTCATTTCCGCCTAGCGGCTATTCTCCCCACCACATGGACTAACAACAGATGAGTCATTTTCGTTCTTTGTTTGTACTGTCTTAAATGTTAAATGTGATTTATTTTTTCGCCTGAAGAAGACCCAAGTGGTTGAAATGCATCGTGTCTTGTCATGTGCTTTGTTTGTCAATGTCATTGGCGGTAACTAACACCCTCTCTTTCTAAATTTTTATTAAAAATGGGTCTACAGCAGGAGGTTGTACTTTTTTTGCAGAAGCCGGTTCTTTTTCTTTTACTGTTTTTGTGGGGGTTTGTAACTTTGTTGCTAAGTATGGCTTTAGACACTTGTATGCCAAAAGCCCTCCCCCAACAACAATACTCCCCAGTACATAATAATACATCTTACAGTTTGATTGTGTTGTTGGTGGTGGCGGCGGCGGTGCTGGTGTTGATGTTGTATTACTATCTAATAATTTTTGTTTTGCTGCTTGGTTTGCTTTTTGCAGTCTGTTCCATTCGGCTAGTTTACGGCCAGCCTCAACACGGCCGGCACTTTTAGCTTTAGTAACACTACTCACTTGTGGGACACTCACCTGCGGGACACTCAGTTGTGGATTCGCTTGTGGGGCACTCGCCTGTAAATTCACTTGTGGGACATTCTGCTCCTGTGGAGTCGCAATCTTCTCCTGCTCGCTCATTTTTTTAGTGCGATTAAAATTAATATGATTGAAATTAATATGATTGAAAGTAATTAATCCCATGATGAATGGACATAACAGCGTCCCAAATCTATAATACATGTCACATGCAAGAGATTCTAGGGACTTGGTTAAAACTGGATCTTGTGTTAAGTCATATTTTAAATCTTCTTCTGAATCAATCGGCGCTATCTTGCCTACTAACTTAGCATATAAACTAATCATTGCCTGCCCCACCGATCTAACCATTTTTGATCCTAGCTGTGCTTCGTACCTAGCGTAATACTTCTCAACGTCTGATGTAGACAATTGCTGAATCTGTTCAATACTTAGTTCAACGCCTAAATACTGCCTGGTTTTCCCACATGCAGCCAGAGAGTATAATCTTTCTTTATGACAGAGGTCTGCTGCCTCCTCACACTTTAATAGCTCGTCGCAATCCATTTTTAAACTCTTTTTAAAACAATAAAAATAATAAAGCCTTTTTAAAACCATGAGTTTAACACTGGTTAATTATGCAGTGCCCATTGTCGGCGTTATAGTTTATTCAACTCTTGCAAAATGTTTGTTAAGAATAAAACCACCCAACATGGGAAAGATAGAAGATTCGCCGAAACTAGTTACAGCCTTATTTTTAGCTCTAGCAACAAAAGATTATCTAATTAAAAAGCACATAGACAGTCTTTCATATTATGATTATTTTAATTATTTTTTTAGTTAATAAAAACATGAGCGAAAAAAAGATTATTAATACGATTTACCACTCTGCTGTAATCAGCAGTCTTAGTATAGGATATAGCATGTTAGCAAAAAACATGTTTAAAATGAAGCCAGCTGATCTAGGAAGGTTAGACATTGAGGATGTTGTTAAGGTTATAGTTGTAATAACTGCAGGAATTGCCTCAAAGGACTTTCTTGTTACACAGGGGATTATCCCAGAAAACATCAATGCATAGAAAGATTAATGCATAGAAAGATTAATGCATTTAGGCAGATTGATTTATTTAAAAAAAAAAAGATTCATTCTAAAAAATATTGATTTATAAAAAAGATTCATTCATTTATAAAAAGATGTCTGGATTAGTTCTGATGGTGGGAGGAGCTATTGTTAATGCATTGGCTTTCTCTGGCAGCAATTATATGTTTTAGTAAATTGCGGTCTGATGAAGAGAGAGAACGCCATAACAAGGCAATGGAAGATTTAGCTAAGGCAAGAGACGCTTACGAGAAAAGGAGAATTGCTCACTTAGACTTTATTAATAAAAAGTTAAGAGAGCAGGGACATGCAGAGCACACATTTACAGACGTTGATGAAGCAATGAATGAATATTACTTAGTGACAGGAAAGAAGTTTCTAACATCGCCACCGCCAGAACTGTCTGACTTTTATGAACCATCTGAGGATCAGAAAATGGTAGAAATAGGCTTTATTATAGGCGCTATGGGAGCAATCTTTCTTCTTGCATATTCAATCTAAAAACATAGTTAAAAATGTAATAAAAAACAGTCCCTTCTTATGGACGATACGAAGTACAAAATATATTATTCTCCTAGAGGGTATTGGAAAGGAAAGGCGGCTATTGGTAAACTGAGTAAAGCTGCTAGGGTGTCTGAATCAGAAGCAAAAGACTGGCTTTCAAAACAAGCGATCTGGCAAATATATCTGCCTGCCCCAAAAAGAATAATAAGGCCTCGATTCGTTAACTCAGTTCCTAATGACACCCACCAGATGGACTTGTTGTATCTTCCACATGACAAAGTTAGAAGAAAAAAGTTTAAGTATGCTCTTACAGTTGTTGACATGGCTTCAAGGTATAAAGATGCTGAGCCTTTAACGGATAAAAGCTCAACTGCTGTGGCTGTGGCTTTACAACAAATATACATGCGAGGTCCATTAAAGTATCCTAGGTTGATCCAGGTTGATGATGGGAAAGAGTTTAAAGGAGCTGTAAACCAACTGTTTTTAAGACATCGGGTTACAGTTAAGAGAGGGATCCCAGGCAACCATCGCTCCCAAGCTCTAGTAGAAAACTTTAATAAGAATCTAGCTGAGCGCCTGTTTACCTATCAATATCATAGAGACCTTATGGACAGAACACGCAACACAGAATGGGTTAGGAGATTGCCAGCAGTCTTACGCGCCATGAACAATGAAGAATTTAAAGCAACAGGCCTTAAACCGGTGAACGCGATCAAATTAAAAAAAATTAGCATTACTGAAGACATCCAAGGTAATCAAAAACTCTTACCTTTTGGACTAAAAGTAAGATACTTGTATGCACCTGGAGAAGCAGAAGGCGATGTTAAAATTAGAGCCACAGACCATATATGGAGCGTAGACGTATATGAAGTTGAAAGAATTATGAAAACAGCCCCTCCCGTGTATTATTTAAGAGAGACTCTTTCTTCTAGCGGTGCTACTACGTCTGAAAAAGCCTGCCCCTAAAAGATCGTTTGTTCGCGAAGAGCTGCAAGTTGTCTCGCCAAACACAGTGCCTGTTAGTTAATCAGAGAGAAAGTTTAAACGTCCTGTTCTCGGTCAGCCATATTATTTCGCCCGGAAACCCCCTCTTTCACGCGATTAGATTTTCTTAACTAAAAAATAGCTAAAACCTACAAAATTACGTGAAAGGGGGGTTTGCGGGCGATTAGATTTGTTTAATTTGTGGGGGTTTAGCTATTTTTTTGGTTAAGAAAATTTGATTATGTGAAAAGAGGGGGTTTCCGGGCGAAATAAGATGGCTGGCCGAGAGCAGACGTTTAAACTTTCTCTATGCGTCTCTGAGAGTGTTGCTCAAATTTCCTGACCAGCACTGCAGATGTCTGTATCTCTCGGGCCTGGCTGACACTGGGATATATTATGAAAGGAAGGTAGAGTACAACCCTGCCATGCAGTCTCAGACCAAAATGGAAATCCGTAGCATCATCGTTATCGTCCTCATTTTCATCGATCAGTATTAAAAAAAAGTCTCAAATTCTGTGGCCTTTCATGCCCTGCTCTCATGGTGACCTCAGTTTCGATGTCCACTCCACGTCTGTGACCTTGGTTTGGTTCCATCGGGGTCACCGGTATCGTCGACTCCATGGGGGCTGTCGTTGGACGGACGTGGTGGAGCTCTCCAGAGGGACAGAGAATGTAAATATACGGGTTCACGACCACCCATCTTATTTTGCACGAAAACCCCCCTTTTCACATACAAATCACGTCCATCTCATGCCAGTTTTTGCCAAAATTAACACCTATTTCTAAACAAAATTAACAAGCAAAAACCTCCAAAAATCGACGTAATCGGTACATTAAAAACGGGGGCTTACGTGCAAGATAAGATTGGTGATCGTGAACCCGTATATTTACATTCTCTCCCTCAGCTAAGTAAAACCTTTAATCAGCTAGACAGAGCGTTCTTACAAGAACGTTTGACCTAGTTTACTGCACTGCTTGTAGGCCCCGAGCGTTCTCACAGGAACGTTTGACCTAATTTACAGGGCTGGCAATTAGGTCAAACGTTCCTGTGAGAACGCTCAGTCTAGACCGCTGCTGTGTTCCTCTTTTTCCAACCAGGCTTACAACTGGCTTTGGCAGAGTTACAGCAGTTACTGCTGTAGCCGAGCTTTTATGGCGGCTTTAATCGCCAGTAGTAGTACATCCGTCATTGTATATTTGGAGCATTTATATGGAGATAGTGCTGGCTACACACTACTCCTCTCCATACTGGTAGATGTACTAAGGCCTGCCTATAAAATAACAACACAGCCAAACACAGTAGGAGCACAGTCAAACACAGCCTTCTCGCACGACAGTCAGTGAGAGAATGATGAAATCTACCTCTGCGGCGGCACATGCGCGACTGAATTGCGCATTGCGACAATAGATTTTTTTGGAATGATCGCCCCCACAATCACACCATATATGAGTAACACCACACATTAACATGCACGACTGAATTGCGCATTGCGGCAATAGATTTTTCTGGCGTGATCGTCCCACGATCGCGCCACATATGAGTCACGTCAAAACAACCGTGGGCGGTCCAAGCACAAGCGTGCAGCGGTAGCACTTAATCAGCTACCTGTTATTGATTTCTCTTCTGATTCTTGCGCAAAACAAGAGGAACGGCTAGTTAATTATTTTTTAATTGTTGTTTTTATTTTGGTTTAAAAAATGAAGGCTGAACTAGCAACAGAGCTTATTAATATACTTTACGAGTTGGATTGGGAGGTTGATAAAGATCAGTTAAAGAGCAGGTTTGAAGAATTAATTACTGATCTTTTTGAACGCATAAATATTCGAGAAAGTGTGAAGAAGGCAATCAGTAAAATACCAGATTCTTGGCCCCAACCGGCTATAAAGTTGTTTGCTATTTTAGTTGATAATATAGCTCCTGAGGATGCTAATCTGACTGTTTCTACTGACTCTGAAGGAGTAGCTATTCGTTTTAATGAAGATCAGGTTTTACGATTAGAAAAGACTATGAATAATAAACAATAGCTGAATTTACATTTACAATTATTTTTTATTTATTTTAGATTTAAAAATGGCTGCCGAACTCAGTGAATCTGATTTAAAGAATTGTAATGAACTATTTGACGAAACAATGAAAGTGTTAAACATTGATTTTAGTGAATTTGGGTTTGAGAATGATGTAAACAATATAATAAAAGATCATAGTGAACTATTTGACGAAGCAGTTAAAGTGATGAACATTGACTGTAGTGATTCAGAAAAAGCTAAAATATTAGCAGGTGTTATTGTAAGGTTAACGTGTCTTGAAGTGTTGCAACGCTTGGGAGAAGAATAAAAAGCGAGGTTTACTTACTTTTATTTACATTTATTTTTTTTAATTTACGTAAATATTATGGCTTTAAAAATGGCAGCCAAACGCGGAGAATTTAAGGGCGAAAA
Organism: Conus canariensis; assembly: GCA_033310375.1. Taxonomy (NCBI): domain Eukaryota; kingdom Metazoa; phylum Mollusca; class Gastropoda; order Neogastropoda; family Conidae; genus Conus; species Conus canariensis. The sequence continues at coordinate 55,327,268 of CM065730.1, forward strand.
ACTATATACGTGGGAGGAAGTATTTGATAATGGCAAACAATTAATCAATACGTTTAATGAAGTAGACATGGATATTATTAACCCTACAGACGTTCATGAAAGCGTGACACATGCTATCTCTAAAATCCCAGAGTCTCTTCAACGCGAGCCGCCAGTAAAAGTGTTGTTAACTATTCTGATTGATTATATAACGCCTAACGGCGATAACATGCAAGTTTGGGTTTCAACAAGACAGAAAGAAGTAATCAGCTATCACGACTTTAACTCTGACTGGGCTGATTACATGCTTACACAATTTAACCATGCAAGTGAAGAAGCAAAATTGCGCGGTTCTGGCTGGTCTGAAGGAACAGTCCTTCAAATTATATTGAAACAAACAAAGTTCTATCCTATAGTTGGCAATTCTTACCTTCCTCTCCCAAAAGAGTTAGAGTTAAAACGAGCAGTCTTAAACATACATAATTCTGACAACATGTGTTTTATGTGGTGCGTTTTAGCGCATTTACATCCTGTTAAAAATCATGCAAACAGAGTATCTAATTATATGGCTCATCTTAACGAGCTGAACTTTGATAACATAACCTTTCCAGTGAGTATAGAAAGCATATCTCAGTTTGAAGAGCAAAACAACCCAATCACCGTAAACGTATACACATGGTCTGCAGTAGATAATCTAGTGCCTCTAAGGATTTCTCCCAATGCTCCTACTTTAGGCGATTCACTTAAGAATCATGTAGACTTGATACTGTTTGCGGATAGTACAAAGAGCCATTATGTATGAATTAGAACAATAAGCAGACTGTTAGCCTACACGTCAAAGGATAAATCTAAACAAGAGCTTTGTAGAAGGTGTTTGGTCAGAATTCCTACTATAGAAGCAGCTGCCAGTCATAAGAAACATTGTAAAAGTTTTGTAGACTGTGAAACTAAACTTCTTACGCCCAAACCAGGGTCTAAAGTTAGGTTTGAGAATGTACACAAAATGCAGATGAGCCCATACGTGGTTTATGCTGACTTTGAATCAATCTTGCCACAGTACTACGGCCCACAACAGCAAAAACAAAAAACAACCTTATTAACCCACCATCAGATCTGTTCTTATGCGTTTATTGTTGTTAGGTCAGATGGCCGACACACAACACCTGAGATTTACAGAGGTCCCAACACAGCTAGTAGATTTTTAGAGCAGATGAAACAACTTCGTAATTACTACTCCAATGAACTGAACCTTTCAGACATTGTTATGACTCCTGAAGACCAGGAACGTTATGACTCAGCCACTCACTGTTGGATTTGCGGCTTAGAGCTAACACCTAACAGTAAAGACGTGCCAGTAAGAGACCACGATCACATTACTGGCAAATTCAGAGGGGCTGCGCACAACAGCTGTAATCTTCAACTTAAGGTTGACCCCAAAAAATGGAAACTGCCTATCTTCTTTCATAACCTACGAGGCTACGATTCTCATTTTATCATGCAAGCAGTGACTTCTGAATATAAGAGGGTTACCTGCATTGCACAGTCTTCAGAAAAGTACATGACTTTTACTCTTGACTGTTTATCCTTTTATGACTCTGCCCAACATCTGATGGGGAGTTTAGATAAGTTAGCAGGATCTCTACAAGACTTTCCAATCACTAAACAATATTTTGACCCATCTTTAGTGCGTAAAGGCGTCTATCCATATGAATACATGAACTCGTGGGACAGGTTTGACGAAGACTCGCTTCCTCCTAAAGGCGCTTTCTTTTCTAGTCTTAGAGGCAAAGACATAACTGACTCTGAATATGAATACGCTCAGAAAGCCTGGACAGAATTACACTGTCAAACAATGGGCGATTATCACGATCACTACTTGATGGCTGACGTGTGTTTATTGGCAGACGTCTTTCAAAATTACAGATCTACATGCATAAAACATTACAGCTTAGACTCATCACATTACATCTCTGCCCCAGGGTTGTCTTGGGATGCATTCTTAAAGTCTACAAACATTCAGATTGACTTAATTTCTGATCTACCCACACTTCAGATGATTGAAGACGGCCTAAGGGGAGGTATTAGCATGGCCTCACATCCTTACTGCAAAGCCAACAACAAGTACTTAGATGATTATGATCCCACTAAACCATCCAACTATCTAATGTACTTAGACGCTAACAATCTGTATGGATGGGCCATGAGTCAACCGCTTCCACTGAGAAACTTTACAATGATAAAAGGACCTCATGATGTTAATATTGTGTTAGGTATGCTGTCACAGCTTCCACCCGATAATCCAATAGGACTAATCTTAGAAGTAGACTTAGAATATCCTAAAGAATTACACGATCTTCACAACAATTACCCCCTAGCCGCAGAAAGATTAAAGATGAGTCCCATCGAACCTCCTAAACTTGTACCTAATCTTCGACATAAAACTAAATATGTGTGCCATTACAGACTCCTACAGTTTTACCTAAAGCATGGATTAAAGCTGACCGCTGTTCACAGAATAATTATCTGTGATCAAGAGCCTTTCATGAGGCCATACATCAAGAAGAATACTGATCTTAGAACCCAAGCCACTGACGCTTCAGAAAAAGACTTCTTTAAACTGATGAACAACAGCTGTTTTGGTAAAACCATGGAGAACCCACACAAACGCAAAGATGTGAAATTAGTTACAAAAGAAAACCAAGCAATTAAGCTGGTCTCTAAACCTAACTATCAAGACTTTAGAAGATTTAACGACAGCCTGGTTGGCATCATGATGAAGAAAAAGGATGTTAAGTTGGACAAGCCGGTGTTTATCGGCTTCACCGTATTAGAGTTGTCAAAGTTATTGATGCTAGAATTCTTGTATGACTACTTTAAACCACTGTACCCAGAAGCAAGAGTTCTTTACACAGACACTGACTCTTTTATTCTAGACGTCCCAACTGAAGACTTCTATAAGGATTTAGAAACAGAAGTAGCTAAAGGAGTTGATGGATGGTACGACACATGCGACTATCCAAAAGATTCACCTCTACATTCAACTGTGAACAAGAAAGTGATTGGAAAGATGAAGGATGAACTTAATGGGACAGTTATACAAGAATATGTTGGCTTACGGTCGAAGATGTATAGCGTTGCCAGCCAAACTTCTGTAATGAAAAAAGCTAAAGGCATAAGTAAAGAAGTTGTAAAAAAAATATAACTCACGACAACTACAAGCAAGCTCTCTTTAAAAACAAAGTATTTTATCACACAAATGTTAATCTGCGCTCTACTCTTCATCAAGTAAACACAACTGCAGTTAAAAGAAATCACTAGTCTCTAACAATAACAAGAGAACTTACGTCAATCCTGAGTTTTCATATGCTGTAGGACATTGGAGAACTTTAAAAGATTAACTTGACTGACTTGACTTGTACTTAACTTAAGAACCTAACTAGTACTTAACTTAAGAACATAACAAGAACTTACTTAAGAACCTAACTAGTACTTAACAAGAACTTATAATTTTTTTGCACTTAGCTTATAATTTACTTGCGCTTAACTTGTAATTTACTTTCTATAACTAACTTAACTTGTACTTATCTAGTTCTTAACTTGTACTTTATCTAGTTCTTAAAAACTATTCCATAGAAAATGGGTCTACAGCAGGAGGTTGTACTTTTTTTGCAGAAGTTGGTTCTTCTTCTTTTACTGGCTTTGTGGGGGTTTGTGACTTTGCTGCTAAGTATGGTGTTAGACATTTGTATGCTAAAAACCCCCCACCAACAACAACAGCAGCAAATACATAATAATACATCTTATCGTTTGATTGTGATTGGGGTGTTGTTAATTGTGTTGTTGTTGACGGTGGCGATGTTGTATTACTATCTAACAATTTTTGTTTTGTTGCTTGGTTTGCTTTTTTTAGTCTGTTCCATTCAGCTAGTTTGCGACCAGCCTCAACACGTCCAGGACTTTTAGACTTAGTAACATTACTCACTTGTGGTACATTCACCTGTGGGATGCTCTGTAGCGCATTCTGCTCCTGCGAACTGTCCTGCAGCATCGCAATCTTCTTCTCCTGATCGCTCATTTTTTTTATTGCGATTAAATTTAATATGATCAAAATTAATATGATTAAAAGTAATTAATCCCATGATTAATGGGCATAACATCGTCCCAAATCTGTAATACATGTCACATGCGAGAGTTTCTAGGGACTTGTTTAAAACCGGATCTTGTGATAAGTCATATTTTAAATCTTCTTCTGAATCAACAGGCGCCATCTTACTTACTAACTTAGCATATAGACGAATCATTGTCTGCCCCACTGATCTAACCATTTTTGACCTAGCTGTGCTTCGTACCTAGCGTAGTACTTCTCAACGTCTGATGTAGACAGTTGTTGGATTTGTTCAATACTTAGTTCAGTGCCTAAATACTGTTTAGTTTTTCCACACGCGGCTAGAGAGTATAATCTTTCTTTATGGCAGTGGTCTGCTGAGTGGTCTGCCTGCTCCTCACACTTTAATAGTTCGTCACAATCCATTTTTAAAAGCAATAAAAAATAATATAATACTTTTAAAACCATGAGTTTAACGCTGGTTAATTATGCAGTGCCTATCGTTGATGTTATAGTCTATTCAACCCTCGCAAAATGTTTGTTAGGAATAAAACCACCCAACATGGGAAAGATAGAAGATTCGCCAAAACTAGTTGCAACCTTATTTTTAGCTTTAACAACAAAAGATTATTTGATTAAAAAGCACATAGACAGTCTTTCGTATTATGATTATTTTAATTATTTTTTTAGTTAATAAAAAGATGAGTGAAAAAAAGATTATCAATACAATTTACCATTCTGCTGTAATTAGCGGCCTTAGTATTGGTTATAGCGTGCTAGCAAAAAACATGTTTAAAATGAAGCCGGCGGATCTAGGAAGGTTAGACATTGAGGATGTTGTTAAGGTTATAGTTGTAATAACGGCAGGGATTGCTTCAAAAGACTTTCTTGTTACGCAGGGGATTATCCCAGAAAATATTAATGTCATAGGCAGATTAATCTAGAAAATATTGATTTATAAAAAGATGTCTGGATTGGTTCTGATGGTGGGAGGAGCTATTGTTAATGCTTTGGCCTTCTCTGGAAGCAATTATATGTTTAGTAAATTGCGGTCTGATGAAGAGAGAGAACGCCATAACAAGGCAATGGAATAGCTGGCTAAGGCAAGAGACGCTTACGAGAAAAGACGAATTGCTCACTTAGACTTTATTAATAAAAAGTTAAGAGAACGGGTCATGCAGAGCACACATTTACAGACGTTGATGACGCAATGAATGAGTATTACTTAGTGACAGGAAAGAAGTTTCTAACATCGCCGCCACCAGAACTGTCCGACTTTTATGAACTATCTGAGGAACAGAAAAGTTCAGAGATAGCTTTTATTGTAGTTGGCATGGGAGCAATCTTTCTTCTCGCATATTCAATCTAAAATTATAGTTAAAATGTAATAAAAAAAACAGTTAAAATGTAATAAGAAGATAGTTAAAATATGAACAATACGAAGTACAAAATATATTATTCTCCTAAAGGGTATTGGAAAGGAAAGACTGCTATTGAAAAACTAAGTAAAGCTGCAAGAGTGTCTGAATCAGATGCGAAAGACTGGCTTTCAAAACAGGCAATTTGGCAAATATATCTGCCTGCCCCAAAAAGAATAATAAGGCCTAGATTTGTTAATTCAGTTCCAAATGACACCCACCAGATGGACTTGCTGCATCTTCCACATGACAAAGTTAGACGAAAAAAGTTTAAGTATGCTCTGACTGTTGTTGACATGGCTTCAAGATACAAAGACGCCGAACCTTTAACGGATAAAAGCTCAACTGCTGTGGCTGTGGCTTTACAACAAATATACATGCGAGGTCCATTAAAGTATCTTAGGATGATTCAAGTTGATGATGGAAAAGAGTTTAAAGGTTCTGTAAACCAACTGTTTTTAAAACATCATGTTACAGTTAAGAGAGGGATCCCAGGCAACCATCGATCACAAGCCCTAGTAGAAAACTTTAATAAGAATCTAGCTGAACGCCTGTTTACTTATCAATATCACAGAGAAATTATGGACAGAACGCGTAACACAGAATGGGTTAGAAGATTGCCAGCAGTCTTACGTGCCATGAACAATGAAGAATTTAAAGCAACAGGTCTTAAACCAGTAAACGCGATCAAATTTAAAAAAATTAGCATTACTGAAGATGTGCAGGGGACTCAAAAACTCTTGCCTTTTGGATTAAAAGTAAGATACTTGTATGCTCCTGGAGAGGCAGAGGGTGATGTTAGAATTAGAGCCACAGATCCTATATGGAGCGTAGACGTATATGAAGTTGAAAGAATCATGAAAACAACCCCTCCCGTGTATTATTTAAGAGAAACTCTCTCTTCTAGCGGTGCTACTGCGTCTAAAAAACCTGCCCCTAAAAGATCCTTTGTTCGTGAAGAGCTGCAAGTTGTCCCACCAAACACAGTGAGTTAAAAAAAAATAGTATTTATTTTTTGCTAAAACTTATTTTTTGTTAAACTTATTTTTTTGGCTTATTTTGGGTTTAACCGATCATGTGTTTGTTTTTCAATGTTCTGTTTAATTGTCTCAGTGTCTACCTGTTGCGAAGTAAAAGTCTTTCTCCACTCCTTTTGAAGTTCAATTTTTTGTCGTCTACAATCCTCACCGTCAGCCATAAGCTTCTGAAATTCTTCGTCTGTAATGTTTTCATCCTGTAATGATTTGCTTATTCTTAATCTTAATGAACAAAGTTTTGCTGATGCTAGGGCCACAATGGCAGTGTGCTTTTGTAATTTAGGAGTTAATTTTTTTAAAACAGCACTTACAATCATAGACATGGCGCCTAAACCTAGTCCAAGGCCCCCTAATGCTAAAGAGGCTGGTGCCCCAACCCCAGTAGCTAAAACAGCAACACTAGACCCAGCACTTACGCTAACTACAGCTGATGAGCCAGTAATTGCATAAGAAAGAGTATTTAAAGCTTTAGCATATTTCTTTCTAGTAACCCTATACTTATCTAAGTCACTTTCTATTTCCTTTTGAAGTTCGGTTATTTGCTTTAACCTAAACTGTTGAACCTCCATTTTTTAAATATGATTATTTTTTAAAATTAATCTTGTACATATTTTTTTATTAACCCTTCTGGCAGCACTTCATCAACAGAGTAAAACGCAATAAAATCAACATACTTAATAAAAATAAAATCAAGCACTGTTAGTTTAGCATTGTCAACCATCACAGTGACTTTGTCAGAAGATACAGAAGTGTTTATTTCATCCCCGTTTTTAGTAATAGCAATAACAAGCCTGAGAGGCCCGTCCAAGTTTTCAGACTTTATTTGTACACCTCTGATTAACGTATGCTCTGGCAAACTAGGATCAGACTCCCTCGGAGTAATAAATAAGCGAAAAAGCATCGTCATTTTTCTAGGCAGTGATTCTAGTTTTGGGTTAAACTCTAAGCCGACGGTGTCGCCCCCCACTTCAGCTAAGGACTTCTTTCTCCGCAGCATATATACAGAGCCCTGCTTAGTTATTTCAATCTGCTTTTTCTGTTGTAATCCTGGGACTAGGCTAGCAAGAAGGCGTCCTTCATTCAAAGCTTTTCTAAAATTGTATTTCTTATCAAAGTATACATGGGGGCTTCGTAGTTTAAATTTTAAATCCCAGTTAATGTCAGGAAGCAACGCCCAAGCATTCTCTCGTTTATGAAGTTTGTATTCGTGTTTGCCAAAATCGTTTGCCCTTAAATTTCTTATCTCTTCTAGGGTAGGATACTGCTGTCGTTTTTTGTCTTCAATTTCTGTTCGTTTGTAAACCCCATCATCTGTGTATTCAAATCCATAAACATTTCCTGGAACTCCTATTAGATCAAAGTCAGTTGTGTCTGCTAGATCTTTTATCTCTACTGCAACGCATTTAGGAGCTAACTCCTCTTTTGATTCTGGCCCTCGAGACATTTTTTTAATATTAAAATTATAATAAACAATCTACAATAAACAAACGTATTGAACTGGGGGGTCAGTCCGTAAGCATAGCTTAGCGTGCTTAGATTTTTCTAACTGCTCTTTTACTTTTTTTAGCTCATCTTTGTCCCTTATTATATAATTTTCACTTAAACATTCTTCAAAACTATCCCTGTCCTTAGTATAGAATAATACAACCGATTTTAACTGCGATCTAAAGTCTTTTAAGACAGCATTGTATTTTTGAGTTAAGAGCCACACAGAAACTAATGCGTGTCTTCCGCTAAAGGCCAGCTTAGACAGGGTCCTTCTTTTTTTAACAATGTCTCGTTCAGCTGAGCAGTCATCAATAATAAACAGCGTTTCGGTTCCCTCAAATAGTCTATAGTAATGGTCTAAACAGTCGCTCAGTTTGTCGCTAGGATCAACTAAAAATATATTATCGTCTGTCCAAATAAACTTCCTTTCTTTGTAAGACTTGTTGTGCTTAATGGTTGTGCAGAATATAACAATGTGCTCGTAATGAAACCTGTATATTGTTTGTAACAAATCAAGTACGAAGACAGTTTTCCCACACCCAGTAATCCCGCAGATAAGAGAACAGTGCGGATCTTTGGGCAGAAACTTCAAACTATCCATCTGTTTTTATTAGAATATTTCTTCTGCATTTTAATAAGCCACATCTTTTAACCTGTTTTCTTCAATGTTTAACTGAGCATCACAAACCATAAAAATATGAATTTGTATTGGTGCGTTTCCGTCTGCTTTCTGTGAATATTTATTTTTATACCATCTTGCCCTACCCTTTCTCCACTTCCAAACAATCTGTTGTCAAATGTGGATCTAAAATCCAGCCACAGCCCATATTTAGTTATTAAGTAGTCTTCGAGTCTTACATCATAAAGGCGAAGTTTTTTACATACGCGATCAACTGCAGGATCTCTTTGCCTACCTCCAGCGAATAACTTTCTTATTTCATCAAAGTGTTGGTGAGGTAAAAGCCCGCGCCCTGAATACAACTGATCAGACTTACCATTTATTGCACAGTCAACATTCTCAATTTTTGGATTATAAAACGCTTCTGATTCTCTCTGAAAAGGAGTTGTTTCTTCAGTAAACAAAAACAAAATTCCTTTTAAAGACTTCAGAGACTGATTTAGATGTATGTTCCAGAGAGTGTCTCGCTTGTTTCTATTTTCTGTAGTGGAGTGTATAACTCTTTCATAATAAATAACTGTTTTATTTTTATACTGGGTTAAGATTGTTCTGGCCAGTTCAGGGTTAGTAACAACATCAAACTCAAGAGAAATGTCGCTGACTGTGTATTTAGCTTCAGGGTCTTCAGACAGAACAACAGACTCGCTAGGATTAAATGTCAGTTCATAAGTAAGTTTTTCTTTTAGTGCACCTTGGTAATATGGCATATGCGTCTTTAACAGCTCAAAATCTAGAGGGATGCAGAATCTGTTGCCAAATGCTTCTGCTACTGCCTCATCTTTAACATCATCCTTTGCATCCTCCGCTTTAAACCTGTGCTTGAGACCGTTTGGGCTTTGTATTCCCTGGTAAACTTTCTCTTTTCTTTTTTTTTAGGCAGCCATAGGTCAGAATAGAGAGCAAAAATGTCTGCCTCGCTTAGTACAAAGACTTCTCTACCCTCCAGTTTGATTGCCATATGTTTAACGATTGCCCTGCCCAAATTAGCAACAACAGTAGCATTAGGATCTGCTGATGTAATATCTATTTTGAATGATAGTTTAGCGGTGCCTGGCATTATAACATCATCAGCGCCAAGATCAGGGAACTTAACTATTAAAATTTGTCCAGGCTGAACTGTTGATGGAGTATTTACACTAATTACAGTCTGCCTTATACCTTTTACGCCGTGGGGTTCCTTCTCTTTTCTGTATGGATCGAGGTCACAACCGTATGAGTTCATTTTTTATAAAACAAAAAAGAATATAAATAAAAAATATGGATGAAGATTTTGACGCGATTAGTCCTACTGAGGAAGAAGAAGATGAAACAGAATCGGGTCCTTCATTGCAAGATGAACTTGAAGAAGCAGGTTCTTCAACCCCTTCATTAGAAGAAACACCCCTGGAGTTATTACAGCTCGTGCAGAACTATTAACAAATAAAATTAACTCATTCTATAGAAGCATAGGACTAAAGCCGCCAGAAGGCCACAGTGCTTTTGATTTTAAGATGGATAAAAATAATCATCTGTATGTAAGGACTAGTAAAGGCCTTATACGACTTACTACAAAACCAGACCCGGCCAAGTTTTTAAGCAAGAGCACAATTTTTAAAAATCTCCCTGTTGCCGACCGAAGGCGATTAGCCCTTATTAAAGATTTAAGGCCTGAGGCTGTTAGTGCTTTACAGAACTTGGGGCAAAGGCTGCTGACACGATCTGAAATAGAAATGATCTCTATTCAAGAATTAAGTCAAAGAACAGATGAGGCAATAGCAGAAATTGAGACGAGTTTTAATGAGGAGATGCAGTTAAAAACAATTGTCGGTTCGCCTAGTCAAAGAGAACGTGAGCTGAGCCCTGAAGAAGAGGCAGCTTTACAAACAATTGATGACCCTCCATTGCCTGAGAGTGTACACAAGAATCTTAAAGCTGCTATACATGAACTCAGGGGCCTTGATGAAACTCTACGGAGAATAAATGGCGAGCTAAAAAACAACTTGTCAAAACTTGGTGAGCTAGAGAGAGAGATAAGAGAAGAAAAAAATAAACTGGCTGATGCAGATGATAACAATTTAGGGCGAGAAGAAAAGGCTAGAATACAGGCGAAAATACAGGATTTAATGTTACTAAGGGCAGCCAGGTTAGAAACGCTGTCTACTAACAGAGAACAAATAGTATTACAAACAAACAGAATCAGAGAAACTATAAACAGACTCCTTCATGAAAATACTACGTTAGCAGAAAGAATAAGGACTCTGTTCAGAGAGCAGGGGATTACAATAGTTAGTATATTGACAGCTGTTGGGTTTGCTATCTCTACACTGGTTTATGCATTAACTGGCAGTACGCCAACAGGGCCAGTAGCGCCTCCAACGCCTCAGCCCGGTAAAAGCTGGATTAGAAAACAATTGCGCCATCTAGCAAACTTATTAAAGAAGTTAGCTGTCAAAGCGCTTGATGCTCTGCCTGGCATAATAGGCAGTGTTGTTAGTTGGGTTTTGTCTACAATAGGCAAAGTGGCCGGTTATATGGCTGACCATCTGTGGACGTTAGGAGTGCTGGCTGCCGGTTTAATTTTTAGTGAAATAAAGTATGGCTAACCCAGTAAAAGTTAAAAACACAACAAGGGCCGTCTTTTCGCTGGTGTGCCTGTCGGGGTGAGGTACATCAACAGGCGGGGGTCGCTTCTGGGCTGCTTATAATGGTGGGGGTCGCTTTCTGCAGGTTCAGGGCTAGATACTTTTTTTAAAATGGCTGGCGCGGGCCTTGTGTTTAAACCTTGATTGTGTCCTAAGTTTTGATCGTCTCCAGCTATGAGGATTTCATTATTATAATTCTGTATCATGCCAATCTGCAGTCTGAGGTCAGAAGGCAGCATGTATAATCCATGGCCCACAACAAAGTCAACCTTTGACCTAGCATGTGAAAGAACGTTTTGGTACCTGTGTATGCTGGAAGGCAAATCAACAGCAGAGTTAATAGCATCTTCTAAATTGGCTAGAAATTGTTTTCTGGCGTCAAAGCCTGTAGATTGATCCACTATGCTAGACTTGGTCTGTGCTTGCGCTCCTAAAAGGCACCAAACGTATGTCCGTATGGAGTCATTAAGCCTTTGCACTCCTGGCATTGTTAGGCCTTCACTTTCATCTAAGATAAATGTTGCCCAAGCATTAGGATGTTTTTGTTCTATGGATCCCAATCGAACTTGTTTGTTTGGTTGAAAAGAGGTGTGGCCAGGCCAGTAGTCATAAGTATATTCTCTTTTTGTACCCCACAAATACAATGTGCCTAGCCCATGATTGCGGTCTAACTTTTGTCTAAAGTCAGTTGAAGGATTAATGTTAAATTCATTGCAGATTCTTTCATATGCATTAGTGTCCATTGGGCTGTTAAATGGATTAAACGCGTTGTCATTGGGGAGGCGTACTTGTAGTTCAGTTAGTATGCGCCTATACTGGTAATAAACATGATAGTTATATACTGACCTTACTAAAAGATTGGGGTGGTTTAAATGGTTTGCATATGAAACACTGCAGCCTGTGGTTGCGCAGTAAATGGCAAAATTTAACTGATTCTGGAAAAAAGCCATAGGGTGAGATGACCATGCTGATGGCACTCTGTCACTCTTTATTGGCGGATTTAAATATTTAGTTAGTGGGTTTACAAGTCTAACCCGGAAGGCGTATGATCCATCTACTGCAATTGTTAAATTGCTGAAGTCCAAAGATTTGAGGTTATAAAACGCTCCTACATTGTAAGTAGCACTTTCATTATATTTAAAAGGTTCCATTTTTAAATTAGTTTTTTAAAATAGTTATAAAAAAGATGTACATCAATATAACCAAACAAAACGAGCGTGTGTTCTTAACGTACCCAATTACCAATTGGAGCGGGAGTTGTAGGATTGCCCTTAAAGAAATTGGCTTTAAAGTTATGTGGGTTAACATATCTGAAGGAGCTCAAAATAACTGGATTAATGTTGATGACGAACAAGGCAATCAAATAAGCCATATACAAATACCTGATGGTTATTACAACTTTTGTTCTTTAAAAGAAGTACTTAACGAATTTGGCATATTGCTAAAAATTAACGAAGCAAACCTCAGAATTAGTATACATTTCCCACTAGAAAAAGAAGAGAGTACACTTTTCCTAGAGGGCTTGCTCGAATCTTGGGCTTCCACAATAGTGACAAATCTTATAAATTTAGCACAAGAGAAGACATCTATCAATTTGAAGGTAATAAACCTTCTGATTTTCTCGTAAACCCAATGTTGTATGTCCATTTACAACAGTTAAAAACAAATACTAATTTGTTTAATGGCCATCCATCTACAGAGTGCTGCCGTCAATTAAGGCGGGGTTTTGCGATTATCAGCTATATGGGTTTGATGGAAACAGTCAATTTAAAGAATTAATTGAGGGGGCTATAAATTCATTAGATGTAAAAATAACTAATCAAGATGGAAGGCTAGTTGTTTGTTCTGATTTATTAATAGTGCTGGAAGTAGAAGAGCATATTAAAAAAGTAGTAAGGGCTAAGTCCCGCGGACGTTAATAGCTGAGGGAGAGAATGTAAATATACGGGTTCACGATCACCAATCTTATCTTGCACGTAAGCCCCCGTTTTTAATGTACCGATTACGTCGATTTTTGGAGGTTTTTGCTTGTTAATTTTGTTTAGAAATAGGTGTTAATTTTTGCAAAAACTGGCATAAGATGGACGTGATTTGTATGTGAAAAGGGGGGTTTTCGTGCAAAATAAGATGGGTGGTCGTGAACCCGTATATTTACATTCTCTGGGACAGCTCACTGACGCCGGCTTCGCGACTAAGCAATTAGTAGGGGTCTTAGTAGGTGGTGTCCTGCGTATGTTGGATCAGAACAGGCGTCACTGAACGCCACCGAAGTGACTCGGCAGCAGTGCAGTGTCTCCTCCAGTGGGTTGCCTTTTGACGACTTGACATTGACTGCTCCCTGTGGATTGCCGGTGCCGGGGCTGTGGCGGGACCGACTGGGCTGTGGCTGTGGACGGGGGGCTCGGGATAAGCGGCGTGGGTGCACTGCCACTGAGGTGGTGTAGAAGTTGGGACAGCAAAAAAAAAAAGAAAAAAAGAAAAAAAAGAAACAGAAAAAAAGAGAAAGAAATTGGACTTAGGACTCATCCTTGAGTAACTCTGTATTTCACTGGTAATAAAAAGGATGTTCCAAAACCTTTTAAACCAGTTGTCTTCTGTTATTCAAGAAGGACAATGCGGATTTCATAGATTCACCGGATAGACCTTCTAATAAAAGTTTTTTTTTAAAGAGAAGGTTGTGGTCGTAAACTCCGAAAGTTTTGGCAAAATCAACAAAAGGTACTCGTGTAAAAAGATCACAATCAACGTTTACATGCCATCGTTCTTGTTAGTGCAGTATGACAGAAGTGTTTTTGTCTAAATCCCTTTGGTTTTGATTAAATAAATCATGTTTAGTAAAGCATGACCCCATCTTTCGTTTGAGATGCCTCTCGAGAGGTTTAGATAGGGTAGATAGAATCGATATTGGTTTATGATTTGACGGGTCATTTGGATCACCGGATTTAAAAATTGTTGGTGTTTTGGCTTCCTTAAAAGCTTGTGGATAGTAACACTTATCGATGTAAAGGATGTAAATATATGTAAGATGTTAAGATATAACAGGTGCTGACATTCTACTGTCAATACTGTCCAGCCACATGAAATAGATTGTTTCAATAGGCACACCATATACACGCTACACCACGTCCGCTAAAATCAAACTGCGCATGGTTTAAAGCCGGTGGATAAATGAATAAATGAATTAGATGAGAGAATTTGAAAAGAGGGTCTCATGGCTACGACTGAAGATGTTTGACCTGCGCACTAGCCCATCGTGCTGGTCAGACTCCGGGTGTACCTATCTAACATTGGCTGTGCCATTATTATCGTTGTATGAATGTGTGGTGAGTGTTCACATGTGTATATATGTGTGTGTGTGTGCATTGGTGCGCGGGCACGGCCCCAGGTGTGTGTGTGTATGCCAGTGTATGCGATGTGCATGTACACGTGTGTGTGTGTGTGTGTGTGTGTGCGTGTGTGTGTGTGTGTGTTGTGTGTGTGTGTGTGTCTTAATGATGCGATAAGTGGGACCAAGTCTGCCTACTAAGAGACTGAAGTTTATTCTTGTGCATATTTTACCATAGTATAAACAAGTAAAGCTGATGTGTGAAGGTACACTTAACTTGTGTCAGTTCTTTAATGTTCATTCAGTATTGAATGCTTGAACTTATCTCTAATTCTGTCTCTCACAGCTACAAGCACTTCTAAGTGTACAAGCCTAAGAGAGCCACTCTTGAGTATTTTCAACAGTCCCGAAAAAAAAAAAAAAAAACGATTTCTTTCGATGATAGTACCGGAAAGTTGCACCTTCCATAACTAGTAAGAGAGAGGGTGGAGGTGAAATTTTAACATAACTCTGTTAGATAAAATATTCCAAGTCCTTTCCCCTAGAGGACAACACTGACCCACCCCCAACTCTCGTCACAGGGGATAGGATGGAATGGTGTGGGGTGTATGGGTTGAAGTAGGATGGGGCATGTTATTTAACATGTTGCACTATATAGGGTTTCACAATAACATTTAGTATGTTAGATTATTTTGCGCTCTTGAAGCTGGCGCAAAGATAGGGTCACAGGTGAGTGCAAAGGCCTAGAATGTGCGTGAACGAAGGGGAAGGTCATGTATTTGAAGATTGTGATTTCGTCGGTAAAAATTCCCCCAAACAAGGGAAATAATTGGTGGGGTTGTTCTTTTGATCAAGTATCAATTTAACATTAAATGCTGGCTCAGATTTATGGTATGGCTTACATGGATTATGTTTTGATGCAAAATGCTGCGTGTATGGCGTGTGGCCTGTCACTCAAAAAAAAAAAAAAAAAAAAAAGTTTGCCAGTTGGAATCACTCTCGCATCACTTTGTTGTTGTTGTTGTTGCCAATTCTGATCGTATGTTTTCATTTTCATGTAATACGATACCATTTAAAGAAGAAAAAAAAGTCTCAATCCGTGATTAATTATGGTTTCTATCCGTCGGGAATTCCCGTAGCGACGACGTTAGTCTAAAGTAATGACGTAGGCCTGTGGCCATGACCATGGCAGCTGTTGACAAGGGACTTCACTCTTCAAAACCAGCGCGGGATGGTAGATTACTAGATACCGAAAGAAAGAAGAGGGAACGGCTTGTTCAGTTCAACTGTGGTCACTGTCAGTCATTTAGAAAGTTTGGACAATCCACAAATGCCGGTAGCTTCTGATGATATAATTTTTTTTTTTTTACCTGACTTCGTAATCGTTGGAGAAACTGGTCACTTGTGTGCTCAGTCGAGTGTGTGATGCATGATTGGATCGGCATTCGGTCGAGTCAACGTTCAAATCGAACTTGGAATTCAAGTGCCGTAGTCCTAGTTTGTGTACTGCGTAAAGAGTCGGTGTTTACCTGGCTGTGTCAGTCTGCCTCAGTGTCACTATCAGTATGTGCTAGCTTTACCAGAGTTTACTGTTAGACTGTTACGACTACTGATCATACTCTTCATTCGCGGCAGCTCTGTCAGTTAACTTTGTAGGAGTGCATTCCACCAGTACACTACGTGGATCCCTGGCTGAATGGTAAGACAGATCAGCAGTAACCGACAGTCAGCCCAACATCAGCATGAACAGGTATCAGATTCTTTTCCAACATCAGCTTGAACAGGTATCAGATTCTTTTCCAACATCAACATGAACAGGTATCAGATTCTTTTCCAACAACAGCATGAACAGGTATCAGATTCTTTTCCAACATCAGCTTGAACAGGTATCAGATTCTTTTCCAACATCAACATGAACAGGTATCAGATTCTTTCTCTTTCAGTGCCTCAGTTGTTTTTGCTTCAGCTGCCTTCTTCTTGAGAGCAGCTTGGCGTGTTTTCAGTTCATTTCGCTGAATAATCACCCGAGTAGACCCCATACATTTATTCAGAAACAGAAATAACTTTTGGGGGGATGGTTCCTTGTTTGCTCAGTGTGCACTGTACAGACATATCTGCTAGGCGATTTAGTCGTAAGCAGCATTTGTTTGGAATTGAGCATGTATTCATTTCATCATCGAAGCAAGAGTTACCCTCTTTGTTATGTACTGTTTACTGTTCTCTGCCTCTTTTAAGATTTCATTTCATTTCAATCAAATCCAAGTTACCTGTGTTTGTTACATGTCTGAGTATATTCAAGATCGAAAAGGCTGTGCCAGCCTTGAAGAAATGTTTATTTGTATTAGTTCATTTCTCCAGGTGTTGTTACTCTGTAGAAATGTTCAGTACGGGGTATATAGGCAAGCTGGAACATCCTTTTACGGGGAGTTTCCTTGTTTGTTCTGTGTGCTCTGTGCTGTCATACAAGCGAGGTGATTCAGTGTTGTAAGCAACATTCAGTTAATTAGAGTCATGGGCGTGTATTTATTTCATCATGGGAGCAAGAGTTACTCTATTTGTTTGTTACTTACTGTTTACTGTTCCCAACCTCATGTAAGATTTCTTTTCATTTCAATCAAATCCAGGTTACCTGTATTTGTTAAGTACTGTTTGTTTGTGTCCTTGTCTGAGTATGTATCCAAGATCAAAAAGGCTGTGCCAGTCTTAAGTTGACTAAATCTTAATTTGTGATAGTTCAATTCACCAGTTGTGGTTGCTGTGTAAATGTATCCAGTATGGGGTATATAGGCAAGCTTGGAAAATCCTTTTGGGGGATGTTTGCTTGTTTGTTCTGTGTGCTCTGTGCTGTCATATCGGCTAGATGATTTGGTGTCATAAGCAACATTCGTTTGGAGTCGTGGGCATGTATTTATTTCACCATGGGAGCTAGAGTTACCCTGTGTGTTTGTTATTTACTGTTTACTGTTCCCTGCCTCACTTAAGATTCATTTCAATCAAATCTAGGTAACCTTATTTCTTACTGTTCATCCATGTACTTGTCTGACTATTCAAGATGGAAAAGGCTGTGCCAGTCTTGAAGAAATGTTAATTTGTAATTTGCTCATTTCTCCAGTTGTAGTTTCTGTGTGGATGTGTCCAGTATGCAGGACACATGGGAGCAAGAGTGGCCCTATTTGTTTGTCATTTACTGTTTACTGTTCCCTGCCTCATTTAAGATTTCCTTTCA
>CM065730.1:55350145-55375145 GCA_033310375.1 Conus canariensis
CTCGTGTCCTGTGACTCTAGAGAGAAAAAAAAAGTCTTTGTGAGTTGGCCCTGCATATCACATGTATTCTCTAACTTTAGAAAAAAATGTTTGTGAGTTGGCCCTGTATATCACAAGTATTTTCTAACTTTAGAGAAAACGTTTGTGAGTTGGCCCAGCATATTTCATGTACTCTGTGACTTTACAGAAAGTCTTTGTGAGTTGGCCCTGTATATCACAAGTATTTTCTACCTTTAGAGAATATGTTTGTGAGTTGGCCCTGTATATCACAAGTATTCTCTAACTTTAGAGAAAATGTTTGTGAGTTGGCCCTGTATATCACATGCATTCTGTGACTTCAGAGAAAGTAGTTTGTGAGTTGGTCCTGTATATACACATGCATTCTGTGACTTTAGAGAAAGTAGTTTGTGAGTTGGCCCAGTATATCATGTGTATTCTGTGACTTCAGAGAAAGTCTTTGTGAGTTGGCCATGCACAATATATGTCAACAACAACAACAACAAAATCAGCGATTCTAAAAGACTGTGAGAGTTAGTTAGCCATGTATATATTTCTTCTGTGAGTGTAAACAACCTAGTCAGCTGGGCAGGTACATGTATTTTTGTGGCTCAAGAATACTGCTGGCCAGCCCTGTGCATGTGTACTCCCTGCAACTGTAGAAGGTCATCATTAAGTCCTCTACTTGAACTGTTGAAGTCATGTTTTATGACCACTGGAAGGAGAGTGTTTGTCAGCCCTGTTCATGTGTTTTGTGAGTGGGATAGGAGTCTGTCGGTTGGCCCTGTCTGTGTGTCCGTGAATGCAGAAAAAGAGAGTGTGACATGGGCAGTTCTCCAGACTCAGTTGACGCCTTTTTTGTTTGTTTTGTTTTGTGTTGCACCTACCAGTGGAATTGCAGTTACAGCTGATTTAACATGTTGTCAGTGACCCAGAACAGCTGGTGACTTTGTGTGGACACCTGTTTTAAAATTCCAGGGGGTGGTGTGAAGTGTTTGTGGGTGAGTTTATGTGTTCATGCAGAGTGTGTGTGTGTGTGTGTGTGTGTGTGTGTGTGTGTGTGTGTGTGTGTGTGTGTGTGTGTGACTTAAGTGTGTGTGTGTGTGTGTGACTTAAGTGTGTGCGTTGTGTGTGTGTGTGTGTGTGTGTGTGTGTGTCGGTCGTGTATGTGTGATAGACTAAAGTGTGTGTGTGTGTGAGAGAGAGATAGACTAAAGTGTGTGTGTGTGTGCGTGTGTGTGTGTGTGTGTGTGTGTGTGTGTGTGTGTGTGTGTGTGTGTGATAGACTAATGTGTGTGTGTGTGGTGTGTGCGCGTGCATGCGTGCGTGTGTGTGTGTATGTGTGTGTGTGTGTGTGCATGCGTGCGTGCGTGCGTGTGTGTGTGTGTGCGTGTGTGTCCCTGTGTGACTTCAGTCTCTCTCTCTCTCTCTGGCCTGCAGGACAAAAAGATGTCCTTTTTTGTCACATTGAAGATTTATTTTGAAGTCTGCAATTCCAATGTTCTGTTGAAATGTACACTGACATCAGGCTATAAGGTTTTGTAAAACAAAGGTTAGTGTAGTGATTCACATTTGTTCTTGTGATTTTTTTTTTCACTTCATAACTTGAAAGTGAAATTTAAGATGCAGCCATAACTTAACACAGTGTGGTAAAAACAAACCAAAGAATTTCCCATCTTGTAACCATTTATGGCTTCTTTATTTGAGTGAGTCAATAAACAGTCTTGTTTCTCTACATTGGCAGTGAATGCATTTTCTTTCGGCAAAAGACATTAAGAAAAGGGATGATATAACATCAACAGTTCATAATTTAGGATTTTCTTTGATAACACAAGATTTTGCTAAAACCACAAAAAATGTTCATTTTGTGCCATTTCCTTTTAAAGCGGAAACCAGAATACATAACCATTCGCTGGAAAATGAAGGGCAGGAAGTAGAATTTGAGAAAGGTGAGTTTGTTCATTAGGGTATCTTTTCAGCCTGCCCTTCAAGGCTTCAATATTTGACCATCGTTAATGAAAAGCATTGCTCTGTCTTTTTGCAAAGCATATTTCTGAGACAAACAAGCAAGCACCTTAATACACATACATTGAAAAGAAATGAAAAGAGGAAGCAAACAACCTGGAACCCCCACTGTGTTCACAACTTCACACTGTCACATCCAGCATTTCTGCAAGAAGATGTCAAATATTGAACTTTCATAGTAAAGTTCTTTTGGCTATCATAGTATGGCAAAGGTTTGATCTGCAGTGTATGGTGGTGCTTAAACATTGAATTTGTTGTGTCTAAAAAGTAAGAAACAGAGACTTGTGATTGTCTGGTGCTTAAATAGTGAACTTGAATAAATATCTAAAAAGTGAGAAACAGAGAGTTGTGATTGTCTGGTGCTTAAGTGTTGTACTTGTTATAACTAAAAAGTAAGAAACAGAGAGTTGTGATTGTCTGGTGCTTAAGTGTTGTACTTGTTATAACTAAAAAGTAAGAAACAGAGAGTTGTGATTGTCTGGTGCTTAAGTGTTGTACTTGTTATAACTAAAAAGTAAGAAACAGAGAGTTGTGATTGAGTGGTACTTAGGTATTCTACTTGTTATAACTAAAAAGTAAGAAACAGAGAGTTGTGATTGAGTGGTGCTTAAGTATTGTACTTGTTATAACTAAAAAGTAAGAAACAGAGAGTTGTGATTGAGTGGTGCTTAAGTATTCTACTTGTTATAACTAAAAAGTAAGAAACAGAGAGTTGTGAGTGTGTTCATAACTTCACAAGAACATGAGGTCATTTTATCTCTTTTGGAGATTTCTTTTTAAACAGCTGAAGTTTGACTGATAAAATTGCCATGCACAGAAAAAGCATTGAAAATCAGAGTTACAGTTCTTACTGAATGAAAAGATGATAAACTGACAATCTTAATTTTTGAAAAAATTTTTATATGGCTAAAAGTTAATATGAAGTTATAAACGCACTTAGAAAAAAAATGTCAACTTGTAATTTTTGTTTGTGTAGACCCCCTAAGAGTAAGCTTATTTTTGTTTTTATCCATAAGAAAATGTTAAAAAATTTTTAACACTTGCACATATTTGAATTTTGATAGTGTGTCTCTAGTTAACTTAAAGAAACACACACACACACACACACACACACACACACAGCATGTTGTGGATCCTTAAAAAAAAAAAAAGAAAAAAAATTTACAGGCATTTTGAAATTGAATGCTTTGAGTATTTTTCAGTCCAGCAAGTGATGTTCCGTTTATTATATTCAGTATTAAAATTTACTCAACAATATGTAGGTGAACAGTGAAGCATGTGAGCAGTGAAACAATCAGTGTGTTCATAACTTATTCACAGGCAGCTTTTCCACCGACAACCTGTCACATATGTTCAAAGGAAGCTAGCACTGGAATGGAACATTTAAAGGCATGTGCAAGCATGTCAGTGGGCTCATCTATTGAGTTTGTTGATGGATGAAAAGTGTGCTGATAACGTAAGTTCACAAGAAATTTGAAGTTTTAAATATCATCGTAGTATTCTGGTGTTGTTGAAAAAATCTGCCTCCTTAATTGTTGGAAAAGATAAAAGTATACATACTTTGACTGCTTAAAGTTATGCTTTTATTGTAAATGCATTTAAAAAAAAAAATTTTTAGTTTTTTTCAAAGTTCAGTGTTGAATATGAAATTCACATAAAAAGTTCACTACAAATGCTGTATATTTATGGGCTCAATATCTGCCACTTGGTGTCAATTTTCACTGTAATAATGATTGTGTCAGAAGAAGAAAATGGACAGTGTTCACAATATGGATGAGATTTGAAGCATGCCTTTTTGTTTAGGTGTGTGTGTGTGTGTGTGTGTTTTTGTTCTTGTTTTTCTTTTTTTTAATTCTTTAAAAAAATAATTTTGTCTCAAGGCTTTCCTTTGAAAGCACACATCCTTTTCCTGTCACACAAAATGTTTAAACTGCCTAAGAACTTGGCTTACTGGATTGTGATTTTCTCACCAAGTCAGTCAGGCAGGTGACCAAAATTGATTTCTTCTTACAGTGAATGCCAATTTATGAATCTCTGACTTCAACAGCCTATGTTAGCTTAATTAATCAGTAGATATAAAGCTAGTGCACTTATTTCAGTTGTGGACACCATTTTGTGCTTCTGACCATGTGTGTGTGTGTGAATTTCATTTTGTCATAGAATGTTCATCATACGTTAATTTGCGCAAGACATTTTGCCAAAAAGTTTTCTCTCCCCAAAATCTGTTTATAAATCTGTCTATAATTTTTGTCCAAAGATGTCTTCCACAAAAACAAATGCTTCTATTGTCAAAGTGTATTAGATTATCTCAAGTGTTGTAAATTGTTGTTCTATGTCAGCATTGACTAGCAATCTATGTTTTATTTTGGCTTGTTTGTTTTCCTTTTCCTGTTATTGCTTTAAACTCACCCTTCCTCCATACCCCAAAAAGAGAGTGAAAGGAATAAATAAATAATATATATATATATATATATTCAATTATAAACAAAGCTTGCTCTTATGTCTTAGATTGAAGAAATAGGGGGAACTAAGCATTCATATCTGCAGTGGTAGATAATTCTGCCTAACTAACAGTATGTGCTTGAGTGGGTGAATGGGGAAAAAAAGAAATAAATGCTTCTGAAAATGAGCCTTTAGCAAGCTTATAGTCTCCAAGGGGAGACATTCTCCAATGGGGAGGAAACTCACTAGAATATAACTCCTGGTCAGATACCGATATTTCGAAACCTTATTGTTTCTCCTCAGTGACCGCGGAAAGTGGTAATTTGACTCCTCTGCCTTTTCGGTTTTAACAAGAATGCTATCCTAGAAAAGTCTGGTGTGCAATACCGTAGTATGTTTGTTGAGTTTTCAAAAAACCAACCAAAGGTGCCACCTAAGAAGCAAAAGAAAATCACGAAAAAGCAAAACAAGCTACATTTTCTTATGAAAAGTAGAAAATATAAAAAGATAACCTCTTAAGACACAAGTACTGAGGGCCAGTTCTTGGAATGAATCCGCAAGGGACTAAATTACAATAAACTAATAAATTCCAAGGATAAATACCGAGCACCATTCCATATATATATATATATAATATATTTATATATGAATAGTGTGTGTGTGTGTGTGTGTGTGTGTGTGTGATATTTCACAGTTATAATAATAATGGTAATAACTTTAGTCAGTATAAAATGCTCAGTTAATGGGGGAAAAAAAATCTGTACTGGATCTTAAACGTTGATTAACTAAAATGGGATTATATTCAACCAATATTTATACTAATTCAGCAAATAAGAAAAAAAAAATTAAAGCCAAGCAGTAGTTAAGTTAGGGGGTGGGGGGGGGGAGGTAAAGGAGTTTGAGAGGGTTTAAGAGACTGGTTGCATAAAGTGAGTGACCGATTGGTGGAGGGGAAACAAGAGGACGAAGTTTGGGGTGGGGTGGGGGTTGTAAGGTATTCGAAGAAATGGGAATAAACGAAACAGTCGACAGAGAGACCAAAGGACAGACCGACCAGTCAGAAAGTAGAGAGAGACAAAACATTGTATGAGGTCAACCCGGAGAGTGGAAAGGGCGGCGGGAGGGTACACATACTGTACAACGCTGTTTATAAATCCTGTTATGTTGGCTGAGGCAGGCCTCGATCGTGGCTTTCACAGTAGACTGCCTGTGGACACGATCGTGGCACCGCTTACATAACGTGATGATAACCTGTTAGGTGTGGAGAGCGAACTCTAGAGCTGAATCTCTTATACTACACACACAGACATTGTTGAATTACTATATCGTAAATCAGTATGCAATCATCAACCTGGAAACAACAATTCTCAGTCTTGGCATACTTGTATAGATGAAGAAAGGATTGTGTGGAGTGCATTAGACGACAAGGTCAATATGTGCCTAGTTCTCGCAAGCTGTGCTGGTCCGTGCATTCCATTAACGGTAATATTAAGAAAAAAAAATCATTTTTTTTTAATCGTTACTTTTCAGAGTAACTCGCATTTCGAACGAACAAACATACAAACAACACAAAACTAGACATACAAACCAAAAAATACCGGAACGGAGCAGTACTCGAAAGACCAATTTCCCGTACGGTTTGGTTAGGCCTGCTGCGATGGACTTTGAGCCCTCCCCAGCTGTGCTGCACACACACAAATTAATGCCTTTAGGTTGTGCTTAAGAAGTCGAGTATTTATAGACTGGAGCTTGTAGATTGTTTTGAGAATTTCATTTGTGCCTGAAAGTTGATTCTCCTCGTTTTCTTTCATATGGCAATCAAAGTACTAGCCCGGTGGCTGCAAGCAGACAAATTAAATCAAAGGAATGGAACTGTTTGGGGACTACCACTTGGCGCAAAGATAATAATAATAATGATAATAATAATAAGGTCAATTTCTTTAGCGCAATAATAATGATAATAATAATAATAATGATAATAATAGTAATAATAATGAGGACAATATTATATTGTAAAAAAAAATATTTCTATAGCGCCCATTCTAACAACGTAGGCTACAGGGTGCTTTACAAGTTTAAAAAATTCAACATCTAAAAATATAAGCAGGACAGACACACACACACACACACACACACACACACACACACACACACACACACACACACACACACGCACACACTCAGCACACGTGCATGTACACACACACACATACACACACACACACACACACACACACACACACACACACACAAACTCTGGAACATGATGTTGCATACATAAACACACTATATAACACAGTGAACAACTCATTTGTACATGAGCAAGGTGTGCAAGTGACATGTAGTAATTTAGTAATATTTCAGGTGGTATTCTGCAACTGGTGTTTGAACAGATATGTTTCAAGTGCAGACTTGAAAGTCGGGAAGGAAGGGGCATGACATAGATGGAAAGGCAGTGAATTCCAGAGTATTGCCGCAGAAAATGAGAATGCTCTAGAACCGTGCTGCTTTTGGTTCTACAAGGAAATTTAAAAAGTTCGGTCATCAGAGGAAGAACGGAGGGGACGTGTAGGAACATATATTTCAAAGCGATCAGAGAGATAGGTAGGCGCTTCACCTGTGATAACCTTGCAACGTAGACACGGTGACTTATACTGAATTCTGTGCTCGATTTTGAGCCAGTGTAATTTTTTCAAGAGATCCGAAGTATGATGCTGTTTTGGCACCTTGAAGATAAGGCGTGTGGCAGAATTTTGAATACGGTGTAGTGGCTGGAGTAAGGCTGCGGGCACACCAAGGAGAAGAGCGTTACAATAATCTGGTCTTGACAGAATGCAGGAAGACGCCAGCGTGTTCGTGGCCTGTTCTGTAAGGAAAGGTCTGATAGAGCTGATGCGACGGAGTTCGACAAAGGATGCTTGGCAGATTTTGGCTATGTGGTGTTTCAGGGTGAGATCAGAGTCGAGACAGAAGCCAAGGTCATGAACAAATGGCATAAATGAGATGTCAGTGGAGCCTAGGGCTATTGACGGATGAAGACGGGGGTCTTGAGCTTGAGAGTTTTGTAAACCGGATAGCTCCTATTTTATCATCATTTAATTTCAGCTTATGAGTAGAGATCCTCTGTTTGATATCAGAGACAGAGCCTTGAAGATTTTTGACAAGATTGTCATAGTTGTCTAGCATGTCAGAATGTTTAAGTTGAGTGTCGTTAGCGAACATTTCATGATGAACAGAATGGCTGTCTCGAGTAAGCGTGAAGGCATGAAATGTGACGTTGGCTAAGGGGAAGATCATGCAGTGGAGTATTGTATATCACTATATGATGTCAAACAAGTGAAGCGATTGGTGGGGAGTTGTTCTTTTGATCAGATATCTGTTTAACATCAAATGCCGGCTCAAATTTATGGTAGGCCTCAAAATGCTTACATGAGTTGTATAGTGATTGGGTGCAAAATCTTAATTGTGGCGTGTGGCCTGTGGGGCTGGCAAGCTGTTTATTTAGTGTAGCTCGGTGAGCGACACCCGCAGAATAGGGGGTGGGGGTAGAGGGGGAGATGTCTTGCGCAACGTGTCGTACAAATGGTCACATGACTCGCACCTAGCTGCCTTCAATCTTGCACGCGAGACTGACTGCCGGTGACTCTTCACAAAGAGGCAAGGAAGAATAGAGGCGCGACTCGCACCTGGCTGATTCAACTTTCGGTAACACTGAATTTGATGGGCTTGTGTGTGTGTGTGTGTGTGTGTGTGTGTGTGTGTGTGTGTGTGCTTGGTTAAATATGCACAAAATTTTTTTTTTATAAAGAATCAAGACCTAGATGTGCTATGATTCAAAAAAACTGAAGACAAAATGTGGGTGTATGTGCGCGCGCGCGCGTGTGTGTGTGTGTGTTGTGAAATTTGCACATTTATGAAGGATCAAGGTTTGTAAATCAAAAAGAGTTGAGGACAAAATTGTGTGTGTGTGTGTGTGTGTGTGTGTGTGTGTGTGTGTGTGTGTGAATCGTCAGATTTGTACATTTATAAAACGTACAGATATGTTGATTGTGAATCGTCAGATTTGTACATTTACAAAACGTACAGATACGTTTATTGTTGATTGCTTATGGAATGGCCACTGAACTGTCAAAAAAGTTGAGAGTTTTTGTTTTAATTTAGTGGAAACGAAGTGCTTTGGGGCAATTCGCATCTTGTAAACTCTAGTTTTGTATGGTGCTGGTGCATAAGCATGTGCAGGTCAGCACGTCCTTTTCTGTATTCCCGCATGTGCTACAGTCGTTTGGCAGTGACTATGAGTTAACCCTTTGCGCCCTGCCCAGTTTACTAGAGATGGACACGCCCAGCCTGGAAGGTTTTGGGAGTTAGCATCAAAATTTGTGGTTACCCAAATAAAACATTATATCTCAAAAACTGAAGGGTGAAATTTGTTGAAATTTTGCATACTTGCTGATGGATAAATGTGTTATGTTATGTCAGAATTTCAGACTCTGTAGTGAATAGTTTGTGATAATTTTTTAAAGATAAAGTTTTGGTTAAAAAAACCTACTTTTTGTTGTCACGCATGTTCACAATCATTTGCGTGCCATTCGGCAGCTTCGTCAACATGTGGACTCGCGATCGACGAAGTTTGAGAAGTTTCACCATCTTCCGACTCTAAATCAGCCACTTCGGGGTCGAAATCGGAGTCATCGTCGAGGAAGATCTCATCTATGACTTGTCTAACAGTGTATCGTGCTCGTTTGCTCATTTTTGCTTCTAAAGCGAAGAAAAAAAACATGCGTAAAACTAATCTTAAATAAATGTTAGAGAACCGCCCAGAGAACGTGGACAAACGAGTCACAAGACGAAACACAACGCGTTGTGTTTCGTCTTGTGACTCGTTTGTCCACGTTCGCTGGGCGGTTCGCTAACATTTAAGATTTGTTTAGATTTCCGCCTGCAGTCCTCTCGCTTTGCTACTAGATCTATGCGTAAAACTGCTCAGAAACAGCGCTCGAACCTCGCCAAATCACTGGGAAGGAATGCATGATAGAGTAAGCTCCCTTGCGTATGAACATTAATGCGATTAGAAGTGCAAGTACGTGGGTATCGCCGACTGACAGGCGCTGAGAGGAGGCGTGTCTCAGCCGACAATTTGTCGGTTGCAGGGCGGAAATGACATCATACAGGAAGTGACATCACCCGGAAATGACGTGATACGGGAAGTGACATCATCCGGAAATGAATCATCCCTGAAGTGTCAAAGGGAGTAACATCACAGGAACTAAGATCACAGGAAGTGATATCACTCGGAAATGGCGTCATCATCCAGAATGAATCATCCTGGAAGCGTCATCACCCGGGAGTACAATCTCGTCCAACATGTTGTGATCTTAAAGCGGAAATCATGCGTGAAACGGCCCTAACCTTTTTTTTTTTTTTTTTTTTTTTTTCAACTACGCAGTTTGTTTGAGTATCATTTTGTAAGGTGCAGTCACCCCCAAGTCACTCAGTCAGTCGAGGGTGAGGGGAAAGAGGGTGGGTTACAAAATCAGTCAAGGGTATAAGTAAAACCAACTCGAGCGTGGCTTGGATGGGAAGGGTTACTGAGTAGGTCACCAGGGATAGTTCATCTGGTGCTGGGGAAAAGTCTTGTTTGTTTGTTTTTTTTCCTCCCCAAGATGGACGTTCGCTGGACACACCCTTTTACTTGAGTCATGTCCAGTCTCAGGGAAAACTCATTTTGTAAAACGTTTTTTAAAAGATGTATCAGACATGATGGTACCGATACCCGAAGAAATAATATGGTGTTTTGGAGAATGGCAGCCTTTGTATAACGAGCTGAGAGGGGTGACCTTTTCAGAAGGGTTACCGGGTATAGACGCGTGGAAAGGAGACCGTAGACGTTTGGTGATCATTGACGATTTAATGAGCGAAACGGACGATCGCGTTACGAAGTTGTTTACGAAAGGTAATCATCATCGTAATGTGAGCGTAATGTATATTATCCAAAATTTATTTTCGAAACAGAGGGAACAAAGAACGATCAGTTTCAACGCCCACTACATGGTCGTATGTAAAAACCCTAGAGACGCGTCCTAGATGACGCATCTTGCGAAACCAAAGTTTCCGGAGAATATTAGATATATCCAAGAAGCATTTAAAAGCTTGACGTCCGATGCGCCACATAAACGCATTGTTCACCCAAATTTAACAATGTTTTGTTATTATAGCCTTGATTTTTTGACTTTACTATTTTTGTTTTGTCTTACGTCATGCTTGTTTTTCTTGTACACATCTGGTCTTTGTTATGTTCAACTTGGAGGAAATCCTTATTGGAATGAGATGCTGTTTTCCCTTTGTGAGAGAGTTGGACGAGATTGTACTCCCGGGTGATGACGCTTCCGGGATGATTCATTCCAGATGACGCCATTTCCGAGTGATGTCACTTCCTGTGATGTTAGTTCCTGTGATGTCACTCCCTTTGACACTTCCGGGATGATTCATTTTCGGATGATGTCACTTCCCATATCACGTAATTTCCGGGTGATGTCACTTCCCATATGATGTCATTTCCGCTGATGTCACCTCCTATGACGTCATCCCATCCCATCCCCAAAGGGTTGATTCCTACATGATATACTATGTCTGTCTGTCTGTCTGTTTCTTTCTCTCACTCTCTGTCTCTCTCTCTTCTCTGTCTTTCTTTCTCTCTGTTTGTCTGTCTGTCTCTGTCTCTATGTGTGTCTCTCTTTCTCTTGAGAGAGAGAGAGAGGAGAGAGAGAGAGAGAGAGAGAGAGAGAGAGAGTGAGAGAGAGAGAAAGATATAATGGCGACGAGGAAGTTCGCTACACATATATCAGAGAAAATGGATGTAGCGTGAACAGTTTATTTTGTCCAATACCATTTATGATATATGTGATTCATGTGAGATGCGTGCTATTGACTGTATTGAATCCGGCTACTGTCCTCTTGATCTTGTTCTTTCTGTCCAGAGTATGTCTTGTAAAAATGGTAATAAAGAGAGAGAGAGAGAGAGAGAGAGTTGGTGTGTGTGTGTGTGTGTGGTGGTGGTGTGTGTGTGCAAACTCACACATACACACAGACGCATGTGCACGCACACACACACACACAGTGCAAACTCGCACACACATGCGCATGCGTGTGCATGCATGCATGCGCATACACACACACATGCACACACACGCACACTCACACACACACTGGGGGGGGGGGGATAGAGAGAGAGAGAGTATGCAAGCTCAAAGCGCACACACACACACACACACAAAACACACACACACACACACTGAGAGAGAGAGAGAGAAGACAAGACAAGACAAAATTCTTTATTTACGAGGATAATAGGTAAGCACTGATGTGCTTTTTTACATCCAGTCCTCGCCCAGAGTAGGGTCAACAACGCAAAATAAGACAAGACAACGAAAGAAGCATGCAAAAAGTGACTAGAATTACAATACGATACGGAAAAAAAAAAGTAAACTGAGAGAGAGAGAGCGAGAGAGAGAGAGAGAGAGAGAGACAAGACACAACACACACACACACACACACACACACACACAGAGGAGCAAAAGGAGTGCAGGGAAGGGCGATAGAGAGAGCGAAAGGGAGAGGAGGGACAAAGAGGCGAGAGTGGGTGCGGGAAAGAGCATGTTTAAAACAATCTGACAATCAAAAGAGAGAGACAGAGACAGACAGACCTTGTGGAACCCCCCTCCCCCCACCCCCACCCCAGTTTTATACACACCAGAACCATCAAAATGATGATGGCGGATGTTTATAGAAAGAAGAAAAAGACAGACAGACACAAAGCAGGACACCATCGCAGAATGGTAGTGGTGGGGTCAACTGCTACTTCATCACGAGTCACATGAGGCGAGCGAGTGACTTAACTGGCTCTTGACCGCGTCCCACCACAGAGTGGAAACGGCCCCCTAACTATCCCTCCCCACCCCCCTCCCCCCCTCTCTCTCGTCTCTCCCAGTACAGCCAGCCTCTCTTCTTCCAAAATCGGAAATGAAATGAGACAGGGAACAGTAAACGATAAACAGTAAACAAGTTGGGTATTTTTTGCTCCCATAAGAAAACCTAACACAGAGTAACTTGTATTCAAGACTGGCACAGCCTTTTAAACTTGAATAAAGTCAGACAAATACATAGACGAACAATCTAATAGTGGGGGAAAAACAAGCGCAGGTCAACAACTGAACTATCTTCATAGTAATGACTTGGCAAAGATTTGGACTTAAGGAGGGGGGCGGAATTTGAAGATGGAGAAACTGGGAACATGAAATTAAGGAAATATGTTACAGATATGAAAACTCTTCACTAGCTGCATAAGGGAACCATCGCAATCCCTTTTGAAGGCAGATATATTTGTATTGCCTGCTCCGAGGCCTTTCGTCCGCTGGGTCGGACTCATCAGGGAGACACGGCTGGTTGTGTCTGCGCTCCTGGCGTCAAATAGAGACACACCACAGTCCATAATACTGTGGTGTTCTCACCACCAAGAGTGCAAAAAAGAATCCAATAGCACCCCCAAAGCAGCCAGCGAAGAGTAGTAAATGAAACCAAACGAAAGTGTGGGGAGGAAAAAAGTTGCTGAAAAACTAAAGACATTATGCAAACAGTATAAAATATAGGGGACAATCTTTGAGCCTACGCTTGAGGATCCACCCAAAGATGCAAGGGAGATCAAAAGACAAACACACAGACGGACAGAAACAAATAACCTCAATTTGATCAAAACAAAACAAAGGGATTGCGATGGTTCCCTTATGCAGCTAGTGAAGAGTTTTCATATCTGTAACATATTTCCTTAATTTCATGTTCCCAGTTTCTCCATCTTCAAATTCCGCCCCCTCCTTAAGTCCAAATATTTGCCAAGTCATTACTATGAAGATAGTTCAGTTGTTGGCCTGCGCTTGTTTTTCCCCCACTATTAGATTGTTCGTCTGTGTATTTGTCTGACTTTATTCAAGTTTAAAAGGCTGTGCCAGTCTTGAATACAAGTTACTCTGTGTTAGGTTTTCTTATGGGAGCAAAAAATACCCAACTTGTTTACTGTTTATCGTTTACTGTTCCCTGTCTCATTTCCTTTCGATTTTGTTTTGTTTTGATCAAATTGAGGTTATTTGTTTCTGTCCGTCTGTGTGTTTGTCTTTGATCTCCCTTGCATCTTTGGGTGGATCCTCAAGCGTAGGCTCAAAGATTGTCCCCTATATTTTATACTGTTTGCGTAATGTCTTTAGTTTTTCAGCAACTTTTTTCCTCCCCACACTTTCGTTTGGTTTCATTTACTACTCTTCGCTGGCTGCTTTGGGGTGCTATTGGATTCTTTTTTGCACTCTTGGTGGTGAGAACACCACAGTATTATGGACTGTGGTGTGTCTCTATTTGACGCCAGGAGCGCAGACACAACCAGCCGTGTCTCCCTGATGAGTCCGACCCAGCGACGAAAGGCCTCGGAGCAGCAATACAAATATATCTGCCTTCAAAAGGGATTGCGATGGTTCCCTTATGCAGCTAGTGAAGAGTTTTCATATCTGTAACATATTTCCTTAATTTCATGTTCCCAGTTTCTCCATCTTCAAATTCCGCCCCCTCCTTAAGTCCAAATCTTTGCCAAGTCATTACTATGAAGATAGTTCAGTTGTTGGCCTGCGCTTGTTTTTCCCCCACTATTAGATTGTTCGTCTATGTATTTGTCTGACTTTATTCAAGTTTAAAAGGCTGTGCCAGTCTTGAATACAAGTTACTCTGTGTTAGGTTTTCTTATGGGAGCAAAAAATACCCAACTTGTTTACTGTTATCTTCTTTCCGTTTCTTTCCGAGTGTTGATCAATTGGGTTATTTGTTTCGTCCGTCTTTGTGTTTCTTTTGACTCCCTTGCATCTTTGGGTGGATCCTCAAGCGTGGTCAAAGATTGTTATATTTTATTGTTTGCGATGTCTTGTTTTCGCTTTTTTCCTCCCCACACTTTTGTTTGGTTTCATTTACTACTCTTCGCTGGCTGCTTTGGGGGTGCATTAATTGATTCTTTTTTTGCACTCTTGGTGATGAGAACAACACATGTATTATGGACTGTGGTGGTGTCTCATTTGACGCCAGTAGCGCTGCACAACCACGTGTCTCCCTGATGAGTCCGACCCAGCGGACGAAAGGCCTCGAGCTGCAATACAATATATCTGCCTTCAAAGGGATTGCGATGGTTTCCCTTATGCAGCTAGTGAAGAGTTTTCATATCTGTAACATATTTCTTAATTTCATTGTTTCCAGTTTCTCCATCTTCAAATTCCGCCCACCCTCCTTAAGTCCAAATCTTTGCCAAGTCATTACTATGAAGATAGTTCAGTTGTTTGGCCTGCGCTTGTTTTTCCCCACTATATAGATTGTTGTCTATGTATTGTCTGACTTTATTCAAGTTTAAAAGGCTGTGCCAGTCTTGAATACAAGTTACTCTGTGTTAGGTTTTCTTATGGAGCAAAAAATACCCAACATTGTTTTACTGTTTATCGTTTACTGTCCCTGTCTCATTTCCTTTCCGTTTTGTTTTGTTTGATCAATTGAGGTTATTTGTTTCTGTCCGTCTGTGTGTTTGTCTTTTGATCTCCCTTGCATCTTTGGGTGGATCCTCAAGCGTAGGCTCAAAGATTGTCCCCTATATTTTATACTGTTTGCGTAATGTCTTTAGTTTTTCAGCAACTTTTTTCCTCCCCACACTTTCGTTTGGTTTCATTTACTACTCTTCGCTGGCTGCTTTGGGGGTGCTATTGGATTCTTTTTTTGCACTCTTGGTGGTGAGAACACCACAGTATTATGGACTGTGGTGTGTCTCTATTTGACGCCAGGAGCGCAGACACAACCAGCCGTGTCTCCCTGATGAGTCCGACCCAGCGGACGAAAGGCCTCGGAGCAGGCAATACAAATATATCTGCCTTCAAAAGGGATTGCGATGGTTCCCTTATGCAGCTAGTGAAGAGTTTTCATATCTGTAACATATTTCCTTAATTTCATGTTCCCAGTTTCTCCATCTTCAAATTCCGCCCCCCTCCTTAAGTCCAAATCTTTGCCAAGTCATTACTATGAAGATAGTTCAGTTGTTGGCCTGCGCTTGTTTTTCCCCCACTATTAGATTGTTCGTCTATGTATTTGTCTGACTTTATTCAAGTTTAAAAGGCTGTGCCAGTCTTGAATACAAGTTACTCTGTGTTAGGTTTTCTTATGGGAGCAAAAAATACCCAACTTGTTTACTGTTTCTCTTCTTCCAGTTTCGTGATCTCGCAGGCCTGTAGCAGTTGCTGCTTGGTGCCCTCCCTCCCTCTCTCCTCCGCTCCCGCCCCCTTCTCACTGCGTACTTTCCGTTTCTTTTTCCGAGGAAGCGGCTCCCATCAGCGAGACATCTGCTGTGAACCTGGGGTTGCATTCGCAAGCTGATTTTCTCTGTTTGGCAAGGAGCTGGAAAAGTTTGGTAGTGAAGAGGTGGACTTTTGTTGTTGTTGCGTGCTTGTTTCCTTTTCTTCTTTTTTTTTTTTTTTTTTTTAAAGGCATCTATTATCTTCGTCTTCTGTGTTCCTGGGTTTGCATTCACAACCGATTTTTTTTTCTTCTCTTTTCTTTTTCATTTCTTTTTGCTAGGAGTTTTAAGAGTTTGTAGTGGAAGGTGGGTTTCTGTGTGTGTTTGTTTGTTTGCTTGCTTTTTTTTCTCTTTTTTTTTGTTTTATTTAAATCATTGATCATCTTTCGTCTCCTGTGTTGCATTCACAGATATTTTTTTGTTCTTTTTTCTTTTTTGCTACGGAGCTAAAGAGTTTATAGTGGAGAGGTGGATTTCTGTGCGTGTTTGTTTGCTTTGCTTTATCGTTAATTATGTGGAAACGATCAGCAATTCGATTGGTGGTATGTGGGGTTGGTTTGTTGGTGTGTTTGTGTGAGAAGAGAGAGAGAGAGAGAGAGAGGAGAGAGAGAGAGAGAGAGAGAGAGAGAGAGAGACGGACAGACAGACAGACAGACAGACAGAAAGCAGGACACTTTCGCAGAATGGTTGTGGTCAGGCTGCTTCATCAGGAGTCACTGGCTCTTGACCTCGTCCCACCACAGAGAGGAAACGGGCCCCCACCTCTCTATCCCCCCCTCTCTCTGGTCTCTGCCAGTACAGCCAGCCTCTCCTCTCCGATGTCGGTGACCTCGCAGGCCTGTAGCCAGTTGTTGCCGGGTGCCCCCCCCCCCCCTCCTCCCTACCTCTCTCCTTTCCTCCCGCCCCCTTCTCTCTGCGTATTTTCCGGGTAACGGTATCGTTTTCCGAGGAAGCCGCACCCATCAGAGAGAGATCTGCTGTGTTCCTGGGCTTGCATTCGCAGTTGATTTTCTTTTTGGCAAGGAGCTGGAAAGTTTGGTAGTGAAGAGGTGGATTTTTGTTGTTGTTGTTGCATGTTTGTTGTTTGTTTGTTTGTTTGTTTGTTTTTTCTTAACTCATCAATCATCTTCATCTTCTGTGTTCCTGGGTTTGCATTCGCAGCTGATTCCTCTTTTTTTTTTGCTCGGAGTTAAAGAGTTTAAAGTGGAGAGGTGGGTTTCTGTGCGTGTTTGTTTGCTTTTTTTTTTTTTTTTTTTTTTAATCATCTATCATATTTGTCTCCTGTGTTGCATTCACAGCTGATTTTTTTTTTTTTTTTTTTTTTTTTTGCTAAGAGCTAGAGAGTTTATAGTGGAGAAGTGGATTTCTGTGCATGTTTGTTTGCTTTGCTTTGTCATTAATAATGTGGAAAAAATCAACAATTTGATTGGTGTTATGTGGGATTGGTTTGTTGGTGTGTGTGTGAGGAGAGTTTCATGCAAAGGAGTGAATTATATGTTGTTTTTTTTTTGTTTTTTTTAAAAATCTCACAGTGATTTTTGTTGTTGTTAGGGTACAAGATTAGAAGTCTCAAGCATGAGAGGTTTGGTGCTGTTTGTTACATTTATTGCCGTATTTTGTATACACTTTTGTCAATGAAATGGGATGAGATGGAGATGATACACTTTGACTGTCAGCAGGGATAACACAGGTCGAAGCCATTCAATTGTGGGAGGGATTGTGTGAAATTAAAATTCTCTGTGGATCTCTCTCTCTCTCTCTCTCTCTTACTCTCTCTCTCTCTCTCTCTCTCTCTCTCTCTCTCTCTCTCTCTCTGTGGTTCAAGTGTTATTGATTATTTTATTTCCTCCCAATCCTTAGTTCCACTGTGCCATGAATTGAAAGTAACCCCACGGGTAGAATCAAAGCACATGCCTGTTGAATTTGTACTAATGCTTCCCAGTCCGAATCAGGAGACGGTTTCAAAAAGGTTAAAGGTAACCAAATTTAAAAAATATGCATGGGATCTAGCAAAAGAAGGTGATTTTATCAGTGCACTTCAGTCTGACGAGGTCAATTCAACCTTTAATGAAGCAATTGAATTGATTGATGTCAATTTTGAGAGTGCACTGAAGAAACTAAATGAAGGTCTGTTTATGGCTGGTCAAATAATGTGTAAAGAAACTGTCACAGGTAACGTCAAGCACAGCCCATGGTTTGACTCTGAGTGCTATGTTAAACGCCGTCAGGTGAGACAAGCATTGAGAACGTACAGTTGGGTGAAAGTTAATAACAACCCCGATGCTGTTCAACTGAGACTTAACTATTCTATAATTAGAAACGATTATAAAGACACTACGAGACAAGCAGCAGTTATATAGACAACAAGTTTTAAATACACTTAACGAAAACGCCAAAGATTCTAAGCAGTTTTGGAGCACTGTAAGGTCTTTAAAAAGTAGTTCTCATGTACCAAACACAATATCCAGTGAAGAATGGTTTCAGCATTTCAAACAAGTCTTTAATGATGAGCTGATTCCTTTTGGTCCTAATTCTCAGGAACTTCAAACTGAGTATTTTCCTGTAGCTGATAGTAACGTTGATGAATTGGATGTCTGTATAACTGAAGAGGAAATTCTTGATTCAGTTAAGGCTTTAAAATCAAATAAAGCACCAGGTCCAGACGGACTAATTGGGGAATTTTATAAGTATTGCACCCTTACTATTCTCTTTTTCCTTAAGAAATTTTTCAACAAACTCTTTGATTTTGGCATCTTCCCTTCTATGTGGTGTGAAGCTCTGATTCAACCTTTGCACAAAAAGGTGATATAAACAACCCAGACAACTACAGAGGTATCTCTCTTTTAAACATTAGTTCAAAATTATATACTTACATATTAAACAAGCATTTAACAAAATGGATTGAAGATTGTGATGTAATAAATGATGTGCAGGCTGGCTTTAGAAAGAATTATAGTACTACTGATCATGTATTTACCCTTTTTTCTCTGGTACAAAAGCAACTCTCTAACCACAAGAAATTATACGTTGCTTTTATCGACTTTAAAAAGGCTTTTGATTCGGTAGATAGAAACCAACTCTGGTCAATCTTAAAGAAAAAAGGTGCAAAGGGTAAGATGTACAATGCACTTAAAAGCATATACACAGATGTCAAAGCTAGGGTTAAAGTGGGGGGAGATTTAACAGACACTTTTATGTGTCCTCAGGGTCTGAAGCAAGGAGAAATATGCAGTCCGGTTTTATTTTCGCTATTCGTCAATGAGCTTGCTGAAGAAATAATTCAATATGGTAAACACGGTATTCCCTTATTATCAGACTTCATAGAGATACTAATTATGCTTTTTGCTGACGATGTTGCACTCGAAGCATCTACCGTCATTGGTCTCCAGCAGCAACTAAATGTTTTGTGTAGCACAGCGAAAAACTCAATTTGATCGTAAATTTAGAAAAATCAAAAGTTATTGTGTTTAGAAATGGGGGGTATATCGCCTCAAGGGAAAGATGGTTCTACGACGGTAGGCAACTAGAAATTGTTAATCAGTATAAATATGTAGGTGTTATCTTTTCCACGGGTCTTTCTTTTTCCCATTGCCTTGAGGATTTAGCATCCAAGGCAAAACGTCAAGTCATCAATATTATAAAACTACTGCGGAAGTTTCAAAGTCTTTCCCCGAAATTGTTCTTTAAACTTTTCGACTGTCAAGTCCAGCCAATGCTTAGCTATGGTGCAAACAACTCAGTTATTGAAAAAGTACTTTTGTTTGCACTCAAGAGATTCTTAAATGTTTCCATAAAAACACCCAGCGCCTTAGTCTACGGAGAAACTGGTCGGTATCCACTCTATATAAACAATTATACTAAATGTATCAAGTATTGGTTACATGTCGTTAATATGCCGGATAATCGCCTTCCTAAGAAAGCTTACAACACGTTACATGATTTGCATCATTGAGGCAAGAACAACTGGGTTTCATCAGTTTGCTCTACGTTAAATCGCTATGGCTTTGGGTATGTATGGGAAAACCAGAACGTTTACAATGTCAAAGGTTTTCTCTTAGAATTTAGAAATCGGTTGATTGATTGTCATCTTTAAGAATGGTACACCCGAATGGATGTTAGTGATCGCTTTTCCTTCTATTCTTCCTTTAAGCAATTTAGACAAATACCGAATTATCTGTTTACGGTAAGTAATTTGAACAATCGTAAAAATCTCATAAGATTCAGGTTAGGCGTATCTTGTTTAAATACTCACAAACTGCGGCATTCGAGTGTTCCCCGAGAGGCACTCTGCTGTCCTTTTGTCCAAGTCAGTTGGAATCTGAATATCACTTTTTTATTGTATGCCCTAAATATAAAGATGTTCGAGAGCATTTCATACCCACTAAGTATTATGCAAGAGCGTCGGCTTTCAAGATGTCATTATTACTTGCCAATGATAAAATGGCTAAAGATGTTGCTGCTTTCATAACTAAAGCTTTTGAAATCAGATGCAAAAAAACGAATGGGACGTAAAGTTCATATATTTTTATATATAATTCGGGGTACATTTTCCCCTTTAAAAGCAAAAGAGCTTGTATGTGTGAGTGTATGCGTGCGAGTGTGTGTGTGTGTTTGTGTGTGTTTGTGTGTGTGTGTGTGTGTGTGTGAGTGTGTGTGTGTGTGTGTGTGTGTGTGTGTGTGTGTGTGTGTGTGTGTGTGTGTGTGTGTGCGCGCGCGAATGTGTGTGTGTGTGTGTGTGTGTGTGTGTGTGTGTGTGATCATGAATAGGTTTACAGGTTTTTAGGCAACTACAAATGAATGTAACCTCTGTGAGATTTGTAAATGATATGCCCTAATCTATATTGGTACGTATTTTGATCAGTATGTATACATCCATGACTGAGGAAGAATGTGAAAGTATCTACTTGGCCGAGAAAATGCATGTATACTTGCAAGGTGTTGTGTTGTTACATTTGCTTTTTCCACAATGTTGTTGTTTTTCCCCCCATCCCAATGTCCCCATTGACACGGGCACGAGGCCTAGTTCAGTTAAAACATTTGTCATTGTCATTGTCATTGTCATTGTCTCTTTCTCTCTCTCTCTCTCTCTCTCTCTCTCTCTCTCTCTCTCTCTCTCTCTCTCTTCTTTTTGTGTGTCTCTCTGTCTGTCTGTCTGTCTTCTGTCTGTCTGCCTGTGGTCTGTCTGTCCGTCTCTGTCTTTGTCTCACTGTTGCTGTCCCTCTCTCTCTCTCTCTCTCTCTCTCTCTCTCTCTCTCTCTGTCTCTCTCTCTGTCTCTGTGTATGTCTCTCCCTTCCTCTCTGTCTTCGTCTCCCTCAGTCTCACCCTGTTGCTCTCTTTGTCTCTCTGTCTGTCACTGTCAGTCTCTCTGTCCGTCTGTCTTGCTGTCTGTCTGTCTGTCTTGTGTTTTATAACCTTGAGTCTCTCAGGATCACTTGGTCTCTCTCCTTCTGTCTCTGCTAGTTTCTTTCTCTTTGTCTCTGCTGCTTTTTTTTTTTTTTTTAAAGAAAAAGTGTCTCTTTTTTCCACCTCTTTCTGTGCCCCCCCCCCCCTCCCCCTTTCTTTCTCTGTGTCTCTTTCTGCTTCTGTCTGTCTGTCTTTGTCTGTCTGTCTGTCTGTGTCTCTGTATCTGTCACTTTCTGTCACTGTCTGTCATTCTCTCTCTCTCTCTCTCTCTCTCTCTCTCTCGCTCTCTCTCTCTCTCTCACTCTCTCTCTCTCTCTCTGCTGTCTGTCTGTCTCTCTCTCTCTCTCTCTCTCTCTCTCTCTCTCTCTCTCTCTCTCTCTCTTTCTCTGCCCCTTTGGATTTCTTTTCTTTCTGCTTGTCTGCTTTCCCCTTTTCCTTTTCGTAACTCTGTTTATTGAATTATCCTGTCCCCCTCCTCCACCCACATAGACATGTGCATGCACACACACTCACACACACACACACACACACACACACACACACACACACACACACACACACACACACACACACACGCACGTATGTATGCTTGCATGCATGTACACACACACATATGTATGTACACGCACACACAGACACACACGGACACACACAGACACACACACACACACACACACACACACACACACACACACACACACACAGAGTTTCTGGTACGTTTTCAGAAGGTGTGTTTGAAAGAGATGTGTGAAAGGCGGTTTTTTTAATATATTTTTTAAATGACTTGTGAGTTGATTTTAACATGGTGACAGCCCTGATATGGCCCTTTGCGGGTGGCTGGGCTATAAGCAACATTACTTTATCATACCTTACACACACACACACACACACACACACACACACACCACCACACACACACACACACACTCTCTCTCACACACATACACAGACACATACACACACACACACACACACACACACACACACACACACACACACACACACACACACACATATACACGCACTTGTACGTGCATATGTATTCTCTCCTCACTCCTCCTCATTCTCACACACTCCAGTATTGCACATGCATGTATGTACACACACATATGCTCAATGTTATTTAACATCTCTTTCATCAGTGTGTAAAGTAATGATTGTGATTATCATTTGCATAGACTATCATTTAATATGTCTTTTAGCAGTGGATCTAAAACGCAATAATTGTAATTACCAGTTGCATAGAATATCATTTAGTATGTCCTTCATCAGTGTATAAAACAGTAATCAAAATTACTATTTGCATAGAATGGGATAACAATGATCATAATTACCATTTGCATAGAATATGATTTGAACATGTTTTTTCCTCAGAGTATAGAGCATTGATTATATTGTTTCACCTTTGGTGACCGCTTCATTCTGAGGATGGCTGAAAATGTCTAGATATTTATCACCTTTGGTGACCTCTTCATTCTGATGATAGCTGAAAATGTCTAGATATTTATCACCTTTGGTGACCTCTTCATTCTGAGGATGGCTGAAAATGTCTAGATATTTATCACCTTTGGTGACCTCTTCATTCTGATGATAGCTGAAAATGTCTAGATATTTATCACCTTTGGTGACCTCTTCATTCTGATGATAGCTGAAAATGTCTAGATATTTATCACCTTTGGTGACCTCTTCATTCCTAGGATGGCTGAAAATGTCTAGATATTTATCACCTTTGGTGACCTCTTCATTCCTAGGATGGCTGAAAATGTCTAGGTATTGATCATTCTGTTAACTTTGGTTTGGCTAACATTTGTAACTACCTGCACTCACTCACACTCACACTCAGACACACACAGACACACACACACAGACAGACAGACAAATAGACAGACAGACAGACACAGGCATGCACACACGCACGCACACACGCACGCACACGCACACACACACACACAGAGAACTGGGTGATAACATTGACTCACTTTGTTTATGCACATGAGTCACACACACACACACACACACACACACACACACACACACACACACACACACACACACAGAGAGAACTGGGTGATAACATAGACTCAGTTTGTTTACACACTTAAGTCAGAAATAACATCTTCATTGACCAAAAATTTTGTTTCAAGTTTACAGAAAAACAGTTCAAAAATCACCTTTTTGAAAAGAATACACAAGACAGACGATAAATTAAACAAGATGAGCATTAAATCAAATGAGAACAATTTTTTTTCCCATAGCCGGAAAACCATGGCTTCAGGAGGAAGTCCCCAGAAACGACCCCGCTTTGAGAAACCCAGCCCCCTGGAGCAAGAGGAACCAGACGACATTGACCTTTTTGATGACCATGACACTGCTGAACTGGACGGACATCTCTGCGACACTGATGGGGACACACAGAGAGGGGAAGCGAACAGGTGCGACGATGACATGTTATTTTTATCCAGCCTATCAGCTGCTGTGCCATGGAAGGAATGGTCAGTGGAGGAGGTCGCTCAGAAGTTGACGGAATGGGGTATCCCTGAAGACACCGTTCAGAAGTTCAGAGGTGAGGAAGGCAACAGCTTTGGTGACTTGGGCACCTGCTGGTGCATTCCACGTCATGTACCACTCGCAGTGAAACAGGTTCTTTAGAGTGTTGGGACTTGCATGATGTGAGACATAAACATGTTAAAGCAGACTCCTTGAAAACCTTGCTCAAAGATGTCCCCCCACCTGATGTGATCTTTGAATGTCTGAAAGAGATTAACATGTTTCACCTGATCTAAGATTTTACGGAAGAAAGATTTTTTTAAACGAAGGTTCCTGTGCATTTTTAGAAGGTGTATTTTAAAGGGTTGTGTGAATTTTTTTTTTTCAGTGACTTGTGAGCTGACTTGGACGCGGTGACAGCCCTGATATGGCCCTTTGCAGTCAGCTGGGCTATAAGAAACATTACTTATTTACTTAGTAACTTACCCTTCTTCATCGCTTGTTCCCTGTCACAGATCTACATGACAGGCAACATAGCTACCATTTGATAGGAGGTGAAGTCGTGAGTTGGGCAGTGAACTGGATTATAGTGAGGGAGAGTTGTGCAGGGTTGTCAGCCTCAGTCCCTCGCCCTGCCCATCTGAATCCAGTGGCAGGACAAAGTCAAGATGGCTGGAGGTGATGCAGTGGATGGCCAGCAGTGTCCTTCGTGTCTCACTGAGCCCTGTTCGTGCTCCACAACGCTTTGCCGATCCGCCTTCTTGTCTGTTGAACCATTGAGAGGTTTCTTCCTTGCAGTCTGTCGAAACCAGTCTTTGCATGCATGGGTAGACAAGCCCTAACTCACCGTGGGTTTCATACACCTTTCAGCGTGGCTCACCTCCAAGTCTGCCCTGTCCACACTGCAGCAGACTGTTCAGTGCGAGGATCGGCCTCATCAGCCGTCTTCGTATGCACACCACCACCCAGTGATAGCTGAAGTCATGGTCATCTTCATGGCTGTGAAGGACAAACAACACCATCAGCTGAACAGGCTAGGATAGACCATCATCCCCTCCCCCCCCCCCCC
Organism: Conus canariensis; assembly: GCA_033310375.1. Classification (NCBI taxonomy): domain Eukaryota; kingdom Metazoa; phylum Mollusca; class Gastropoda; order Neogastropoda; family Conidae; genus Conus; species Conus canariensis. Next base: position 55,374,929 of record CM065730.1, read on the forward strand.
CCCCCCCCCTTGAGGACAGGGCTCAATTGTCTGAACTACCGTTTGAATAGATGCTTGAACCGCCTTGTTCTGTTGCCTCTGACAGCTTCTGTAGAGAAGCAGACAGGACCGCTACAGTGTACCTCACACTCTCATTTTGAGGGAGTACTCTGCTCCTGAAAAGATTTTTCAAACAGTATTTACACTTGGGCTTAAACTTTTAAGATTGTAACAAGAT